>CM052545.1:11454696-11538245 GCA_028533065.1 Trachops cirrhosus | reverse complement strand
GCCACACTATTTCAGCGTTCACATGTCCTTGGTATTTAAAAGTCCATTGGCACCAAGAAACAAAGCTTGCATTTTTACATGCTAATAGGAATGGAGGAGGACCTAATATATAAATCATGTATTATTGCCAAAAAGCAGCCAAATCGTATGTGGCTTCTCATCGCGATTAGTGCTCCAAGGCGGCAGTTTTCACCCTTTTTCATCCCATGGCACACATAAAGCAGTAATTACTAAAATTCTGTGGCGCACCCCAACGTATATTTTTTGCCAATCTGACAAAAAAAATAGGTATAATTTTGATTCATTCACACTGGATGGTTATTGTTGTTTTCTTGGCTGTTGTCATTATTTTATTGGATAATCTAAGGGAAAAGGCCAGTGCCCCTGACTAAATAGTCAGGTACTGCATGTTTTAAAAATTCTTGTGGTGCACCAGTTGAAAGTTGGCTCTAAGGAACAGAAGTTTCTCAGTATTTGAATACAGAAGTGGTTAGATAATTGAGTCATCAGCATGCTACAGGAATGATAAAGGCAAAAGCACTTTGTCCAGAGCAGTCAGCTTGATTGCAATAAAAGTTCCATAGTTGTTTGGTTTTTAAGCTGTGAATTGATTTCAGCAAAAGACTGTATCTCATTACATTGTGATAAACTTTTTTTAAAAAAAATTTTGGTGTTCCTAAATGTATGAAGTCTGTCCAGAAGGTATCCGGCCATGTAATATGAAAAATAGAGGCATTTATTAAAGATGATACAAGATATGAGAAACATTGTATGTAGGACAATAATGCCTCAGTCCCCTTCAAAGTAGGTACCTTGGGACCTCACACAGCTCTCCCAATCAGCAACTACCCCATCGTATTTTCCTGAATCTCACCAATGGACTGAAGTCTCTTTCCTTTCAAAGGTGATTTTAGTTTTGGGAAAAGCCAGAAGTCACAGGGTGCCAAATCTGGGCTGTTGGAGGGCTAAGTCACCTGGGAGATTTGATGTTTCACCAAAAACTCTGCAGGAGACGTGATGCATGAGCGGGCATGTTGTCATGATGAAGCTGCCAATCACCCGTTTCCCATAGATGCGGCTTTCAGAATTATCCAAATAGTTTCCATGTGCTCACTCAGTGGCGTCTACCACCCCCACTGACTAGTACAGTGAAGTCATCATTGTTCACACATGCACATTCCAGTCCACACTCCTTGGCTGCCAGGTTACATCAGTGTTGTGCAAACTGTTCTCATTATATTAACAATGGATGGACTTTTTCTGGACAGACGTCCTATTTTGGCTTTATTATTATAAAATTTCCAATTGTATGTTTTTATATACTTACACAACATTGTAATAGATAAAGCAACCTAAGGAAACATTTAGGAACCATCCTTTTTCTTTCCTTTAATGGGGTCCACTTATTATCTGACCTTTGTGATCCCTTTGTGATCACCCGTAACTTCACGTCTGTGCCATTGGCTCTGTTTTCAGAGGTGGGCCTGTAGCTCTCGACCCTGTGTCTTGTGAGATGGGAAATTTGTATTTTCACTTGTTCAAAGCATAATGTAAGTAGTTTTCTTAATGATTTGTTTTAAAAGCCACCCTGGAATACAGGAGGTATTAAGGAGAAATTATTTCTTTGTAATATACTTACACATATTTTCCATAACTTTGTTTCATTTTCCTACAGCTTTTAACTTCACAGATAATCAGTATGCATTTCCAAGGCCTTTGGCTATGTCTGGGTCTTCTAAGCATCTCAATTCATGCAGAATTGATGGATGATGATGTTGAGAGGACAGACTTTGATGACAATTCAGGAGAGATTGATGTTAATGAAGATGAACTCTCCTCAGAGGTAAGGTTATAGAGAAATCCGTTGTAAATTATTCCGTTAGTACATGATACATGGGAGTGACTAATCTCTTAACATCTATTTCAGTCGTAATAGTCTTCATCTTCTAAATAAATAGAAAAACACTGCCCCCTCCCCCCACTGTTTGTCACTTTGTGTTTTAGAGCGCTCATGTCCTGCAGGACGTGTGCACGGCACTGAGCGTGGTCTCCTTACCACATAACGTGGGCAAGGTCTTTACTCTCAAAGCGGGGAGCTCGGCGCTGGCGGAAGCGGGCCAAGTACTTCTCGCTCGGGGAAAGGTTTGCAGTCTTACTTCGGACACGACCGGCTCGCCTTAGGAAAAACAAAAGGCAGTATTATTTGCAGTTCTCCTTGAAGTAGCGTAAGCAGCTTTTATTTATTTGAGGAAAAAAGTATTAAGTAGGAGGATGAATGAGACAGGGCAGTGATGAGGAGGCAGGCAGTCCCTGGGAAAGGGAGCTGCCTGTCTCAGCGGTGTTAGCAGGTGCCGCCAGTGCTGCCTGCGGGGTCTGAGGACTTGGCAGAGGCTTCTGTGTACCTGACAATCCAGCGGCGCTTTCGCACTGAGGATGTTCACGTGTCATGTTCGGACAGTCCGAATGTTTTTCCAGAAACGTTCTGCTTTTGATGGTGAGGACGCATCAATTGTATTGTGCCAGCTACTGCTAAAGGGCCCACAGGAGGAATACTGGTTGTCACAGACTTCCTGGAGTTTGTTGTTTGCAAATGCAAGTGGTGTTCAGCCGTGGAGGGTGGATATTCATCCTCCTGTTAAATGTTAAGCTCCACAAGCACACTCATTTAAAGCCTAGTTCTGTGAGTCCCAGAAAGGAAGCCATCTCAGGGCTAGTGACTGTGTTAGGTCCAGCTACTCAGGGTCCTTGGAGGCGAACACTTCAGACGAATTGGCAGACAGACACCTACCCCTCTTAACGCCCTTTGGAGGTAACTTGAAAAGATGAGAAGTGGGAAAGATTTTTGAGCCTTCTCACGGTGCAGCATGAGTCATCCAGGGGGGTAAAGTGTAACCCCCGGTGGCGCTCGGGGCCCTGGGGCACCCTGGCTGGCGCCCGCTGTGCCTGCCAGTCCCTGGGAACCTGCCCAGAGCGCAGCAGAGCCGCACTCAGCGAGCCCCCTGCAGGCTGACGGTTTCCATAGCAGAACCTTGACCCTGTCGAGAGTAACGTGGAACTTTATTTCATTACTGACTTTCCTTCCTTTAACGGACAGGAAACGTTACCCTCTTGGGCCAGGATAGGGACAGTGAAAGGAGAAGAGATTCTTCGGCATCCTTTTCCCTGAAGACTAAGAGAAGAAATCTCATAATTAATCACACAAATAAAATCACAAAGGCTGATTCAGAAGGAACCCAGATTCATTATTTTTGGCAAAATTTAATCATTCTTCATCAATTCAAATTATCTATTGATAAATTATCAATAAATTATCTTTAATCTTTCAAGTTCTTTTGTCGCTATGTTCTGTATGGTGCAGCGGTTAAGTGTACACGCTTCAGAAGCAGACAGCCTGACCGCTCTCTGTAAGTGCTGTAGCTAGCTAACTGTGAGACCGTGGGCAAGTCACGTTGCCCCCTGCAGTTTCATCGTGCGTGAAATGGCCACAACCGCACTTTCTCACACAGGTATTGTGAGGGCTAAGAGAGCCATCGTATCTCTTCCATCACCACCCCCCACCTCATCCCTCGTGAGTTCCGTCATCACAGCGGCTGTGCAGGTCACTTTCCCTGTGGTGCCTTCCCTACCGGATGTTTTTCTTCCTGGGTCCCTAGTTTCTCAACATAGTGTCACCATCCTCTAGTCACGTGCCAGTGAAGATTGAGAGTTCATTTTAAACTAGCCTACGCGCTTACTATGTTCTTCATCTTATAGGTTTTTGATCATGCAGTTTCTTTTGCTTCTGATGATTTATATCCCTGAATATTGCCACCTGTTAGAATTCTTTTATGGCCACATCAGCGGTGTCACGAGGCCTTCTCTATTCCTTCTTCCCTCTCCTTCTGCATTAGGAGGAGTCGGCATGCCCTCTGCTCGCACAAACAGTATTTTCCCATCATTGTCTCTCTTGCATTCCCCTGTATCTTACCGCCGCTAGGGTACAGAGTTTTGAGGTCCGAGTCCATGGTACCTTGTATCTGTATTACCTATTTGTCCATTACAAAATAGGTTCTTAACTAGTGAGATTGTTTATTAAAATATTTGTGAAGATGAATAACTTCAGATTTTTTAAAATTATTTTCTAGGTTAAATATAAAACACCTCAACCTATAGGAGAAGTATATTTTACAGAAACTTTTGATAGTGGAAGGCTGGCTGGGTGAGTATTCAAGGGAAGGTTTCCCTGACTTGATTAGCCATTTCAATTATTGGTTATTGACCCATGAAAATTGCTCCTACTATGTAACTATTAAAAAGACATTGAAGTGCTTTATTTGACAGTGTAAACCAGTACCTTAACACATTTTTGCTATTGATAGAAATGTTTAATTTGAATAGTTATTCATTTATATAAAGAAAATCAATGGATTATGAATATAAAGTAAAAATTGATAACATTTCTTCATCCCTTAGGACAGATAGTAATAACCTAATTTCACATGACAAATTCCATTTACTCTTCCATTCTAAATAATGGTGAAACAGTAAGTTATTACTTACTATTATGTGCCAGGCACTGTCCTAAGTAGGGAGGTAAGTACTATCTTTGTAGGTAAGGAAACTGAGGCTTCGTGTATCTTATCCATGATCATACAGCTAGTAAATTGCAAATTTGATTTAACTCTAACCTTGCCGGATGAGGTATAGGCATCCTTATTTATCCTCTAAGTATTTATTTATTTTCGAATGAGAAGTAACTGTTGGGCATTCTTTTTTTGTGTTTCTAATTTGTATTGTACTATAAATTTCTGTTTTATTTTTAATGATACACATTTGCTTTTACCTGTATTTATAGGTGGGTCCTATCAAAAGCAAAGAAAGATGATACAGACACGGAGACTTCTATATATAGTGGTAAAATATTTATTTACATATTCAGTATAACTAGTATGATCCCAAGTTCACTAGCTTCTGAGACTGTATTTCTATTAAGTATACATCAGGGGCCTCAGTCTTCACAACAGAACATTCAGTCTTTTCTCCTCTCTAGTATTTCTGGAGTCCGCTGGTTATCTATATGTAAGCCACCAAAGTTGGTTTCCTTTGCAACACCATTTGGTATTCACAGTAGCTAATGATAGCTCTTGTCAAGCGCCACGTGAGTGAGACTCATTTCCGTACTTTCAGGAGTAGCAAGTCCGTGTAAAACCTGTGCAGGGGCACAGAGTTTGCACCGGGAGGAGACATTTACAGTTTTCACGTTAAGTTGTTAATAAAGGTACAGTACATGTTTAATAAATATCAGTTCGTTAAGTGACCAACTTTCAGGATGTCTTATGAAACCATGTAAATTTTTAAAGGTTTTATTTTCATCAGAATTTATATCATCGTATATATTTGGATACGTGATTAGTTAATAGAAAGTTATCATCTATTTGAAGTTGGAAAAAACTTCTTGTCATTGAGGAATAATTACTTTGGGACAAGTTTTCTAAAATTAAAGTGCTTGGTGGTACCTTTTCCATAGCTTATAAGTGCCTGTGCATAATTACAATAAAGGCAATATGTTTTTAAAATCCTTTATTGTAAATATCCTAAAAATTCTAAAGATAAGGTTATTCTTAAAAGACCTTCTTATTTTGGTCAAACCACAGGTTTGTAGTGATAATACACTTTATCATCATTGTGAGAGAAGAAACATCAAATAAATTAATCTTTTTAAGAAAAGTATAGTGTAACCAAATTAGAGGGGGGAAGCAAAAGATACCCAAAAACTTCATTTTTAAAAAAGTTCAGTGAAGTCTGCACAATGATAGACCAAAACACCTCTCTCTGAATCATAAGACTGATTCAGGTTCTTGCACTGTGGGTGTTTTTTTTAAAAGAAAGTAGTATAAAAAGCATTAGTGATTCAAAACTGCCTGTTAATATTTCAAGTTGGCACAATACTGGAAAATAGACAATTTTTGTTAAATTGAGGGGGGGTTTTGAAATAGGCAAAACCAGAACAAATTAATATAAGTTGGTTATATTTCTTTCTAAAAAGAGGAAAGGAGAAAATCCAATACACAGCGTTTGGGCTGCAGGTATTGTATGCAGCCCAGGATCTAACTTCAGCAGCTTCCTGACCTAAACATGGGGAGTTCGGGCCTGGAGAGGGCCTGACTCAGCTCTGTGGCGGGACAGCCCTGTGCTTACGTGTGCACGCCACGCGCTCCGCCTGCAGCTTCCAGAGCCGATGGGCTTAGCTGGGGAAGGGCGCCCGCAGTTTGTGTTCCCTGGGCACACAGTTTTCAAAATAAGGTTTAAATCCCCACAGTAACGTCTCCAAAGTGAGAAAAGCAGCTGTTAGACACCATGTGTTTCCAAATGCATGGGACTGAGGCAAACTGCACATTTCGTGTTAAAGATGCTATTCATCTCATATGTAATTTTAAAAATACAACGTTGATAGACCTTATGAGACACAGCGTATTTTGTAATTTCATTGATTACAAAGTCTTTCAGAAAAATCCAAACTAAGCCAGCTTTCTAAGGGCTTTAATCAGATACTATAGTGTTTATTGTTTCCACAATTTTAGCTAGAAAACGAAGCCATTCTCTGTTAAGAGAAAAAGGAATAGGTACTATTTCCTGATTTAAATTTAAAAACTTTTTCCCAAACCAGCCTTCAGAGCAAAATCTTATGGATCACCACAGCTGATAAATGATTTTTGAGTCAGTGTCCTGGTTGTAGTTCAGTCTGCTCCGCCTTGTGTTTTAGGAAGATGGGAAATAGAAGAACTGAAAGAAAACCGAGTACCTGGCGACAGAGGGCTGGTGCTGAAATCCAGAGCGAAGCATCACGCGATATCCGCGACGTTAGCCAAGCCCTTCGTCTTTGCCGATAAACCCTTGATAGTTCAGTAAGTTTTGTTTTTGCGTGTTTTCTAAAAGCTATCCTAGTTGATATAGTTTGACTTCTGAATATAGCTAGTCATAAAATGGGCATAAAAATTCAGATTTTCCTTTTCATTTTACTTAAACACACAAGGCATGTATACACACAAACACCCCGAGGTTTTGAGTGAAAAGCAGATGGATTTAAAAATAATAGACATAGTGATTGAGTCTACACATAATAGGATAGCTCACCTGTGTTTACAGTTACAGATACAATGCACAAATTGTTCTCTCATTCTTAGCTTGTCATAGAACTCTGTTTCCTTAAATCACCTATGTCGCTCTTAATTTTATTTTACTTAGAATAGTGTGTACATTTAATTCACATGTGCACCATTTTATTTAGAGTCTTCAAAGACATGAATTTCTTTACCAGCTGCTGTTTAACACAAAAATATTGATAAGGCTTTGAGGAAAACAAGCTGTCCTTTATTTGAAAGGTTAGAAAGCACAAAACCTGTGCTCTGACCACAAGGGAAGCTAGCGTTCTGAGCGTCTGCCTGCCCACCGCTGCGCAGGGAGGACAGCCCTCTGAGTAGCAGGCGTGGGCGGCAGGCCGGCTGGTAGGTGAGCAGATAGAGACTTAGCACCCAGATAACTTGCCTTTATCCTCGGTGTCTCTGAAGTAGTGGCAGAATCACGAATAAATCTCAGGTCTCTTTGACTCCAAAGTTCATGCCTGTCACCATATTGAGAAATGCAGCAGAGGGCTTGCCCACTAGGAGTTGGGCAAACGTGTCGAAAGAGTCTTCAACATATTCACTGAAGCCAAACGCAGCCTCTCACAACAACGCCAGCTGGTGCACTGATACAGATGGGTTACTAGAATACTCACCTAGTGGGGAAGCCCATACAAGGGACCTGCTCTCCAGAAGATAATTCTGTTATTTTTGGGGGTCCCCTTCATATGTCCCATGTCTCCTGGCTGTTAAAGTCTGAAATATTCCAGGTTATTGGTTGAGATTATGAACTCTCTTTGCTGAAGACATTTAATTAAATACACAATTTTTTTAACATGGTTAGGTATAAATTTACTACAAGGAAAATTAATAGTGAACCTGGCTGGATATCTAAGATCATTAGCAGTTTCTTAGAAATCTGTTGCTGTAGCTGTGGTCCTCATAGTCTTTGTTTTTTAGTCTGTAAAGAAATACCCATAATGAATTCCTTATCTGAATTTGAAGTTTCCTATTCCAGTTTTAGTCAAACTGTATTATTCTTAATTCATCAGTTTGGATGGAAAAATTAGTTGGCCTTTTAATAGTTGATAATCATTCTACTTTTAGTATTTAAGGATGTGCATAGAAAAAAGCATTTCTGCTTATTTCCTGTAGGTTGTGGATAAGCTTATTATGGGCTTCCTGGCAATATAAAACACTTATGTTTAAATGAGACTGATATGTTAGATTCTGAAGAGCAATTAGTAAATTCTATTTATCAGCAGTATGATCTTTTCCCTTTGTTTAGATATGAAGTAAATTTCCAAGATGGTATTGACTGTGGAGGTGCATACATTAAACTCCTAGCAGACACTGATGATTTGAATCTGGTATGGTGTTTTAATGTTTAAGAAAACTTTATTAAAGTGAATAAGTATTTTAAGGAGTTACTGGTAAAACTGAAGTGTTTATTTTCACCTGAAATCGAGAACTTTGAAAATCTTTATCCAGTGTGAGTGAATGTGGCTTTTACAGCGTGCCTTCAAGTGTCTCGTACGGAAGTACCACTTGATGGTGTCCAGTTTCGTAATCTTAGCAACACAAAAACACGTGCCATGTCTACAAATGAGAAATAGTGTGTCGCTTACAAATGCCATTGAGAGATCAGCCCAGAGTCAATTTTCTTTGCAAAATAAAAATCATAAATTTGTCCAGAGAAATAAGATAACAGCAAAGCAGTGAAACGAAACAGCCAAAGAACCAATTAAAAAGGTGGGCCAGTCCCCCACAGAAAGTGACTGAGTGTGTTTTCACGACGAAGCGGGTGGCACAGGGCCATGAGAGTAAGGACGGAGGCATTTCTTCCAGCACTCCCACCGGAGGCTGTGTCAGCTCTGCACCTGCGCGCACAGGTGAGGCAGACGAGAACGTGGGATGCTTGTCGCAGTGCAGGGCTGTACACAGGCTGTGCGACAGGGAGGACAGGGTTCACAGACCCTGCTGGGGCCAGGTAGAGGGGAGGCCCCGTGCAGTGTGTGTGGAAGGTCCTGTTTCAGGTATCGTCCGGTGACGGTCACCCGAAGGTATGATGACAATATTGAAATCTACTGCCCGGTGTTTTTCTAAGCCCTTTATCGGATTCACTCAGTTAATCCTTAGAGAAACCTTCAAAGGTAGGCACTACTGTTATATCCGTACTTCAGAGACGATAAAACAAAACTACAGAGAGGTGAAGACATTTGCTCAGAGGCACAGGCAGCTGATTCAAGTGGCAGGGGTAGGATTTGAACCCCAGCATCCGACTCCAGATCCCATGCTCTCCACCAGTAGGCCATGTTAAGTGAAGAGAAATTACTGGTGGCAAAACAGTAGTAAAGACAGGCTCTGTGTCTGAGTTTTTCTTCCCTCTGCTTAGGAAGGTCATTTTCTAGTGTGTTCCTAATGATAATAATGGAGGATCATTGCAGTCTTAAGGTCATAAGTATGCTTTTCTCTGTGCTTAATTTTCTTAATAAAATATTAATAATACAAATTTACATAAAGTCATTAAGGCTTATTATGGTGTTACCATGGTGGTTTCAGCCTCCCTCCTACATCTTTATGAAGAAAGTAGTGTGTGCTTTAAAAACAATCTATTTTAAAATAAAATTTGTCATTTTTCACATTTATTGTTACTTGTGTCAAATAATTCTTTGGTGAATTAGCATTGAACACAGTTTTCTAAACTCTTCCCAGTTGGATAGAAAGAGGAATTCATTAAATACTCTAATTCTGGACTAATCCCATCACTCATCTCTCTTTGAAGGAAAATTTTTATGATAAAACACCTTATACCATTATGTTTGGACCAGATAAATGTGGAGAAGATTATAAACTTCATTTTATCTTCAGACATAAACATCCCAAAACTGGAGTTTTTGAAGAGAAGCACGCCAAACCTCCAGAAGCAGACCTTAAAAAGTTCTTCACAGACAGGAGGACTCATCTGTATACTCTCGGTATATCCCTTTCATTCATTCATTCATGCAGCGGTGCTCGCTGACCGCTGATACATTCACGGCAAGGGCTTTGGGAGAAACAAACACGGATTCTGCCCTTAAGGAGCTTATCTTTTTAGGAAAATGAGACGGACATAGTTCCAGTGTAGGTAGAAAGTAAAATTACCATTTGAGAGGTACAGGTGAGGTACAGTCAAGAGTTCAATGTCACTTCCAGTTTGGTGACCCTGAGAAAACCTGGCGAAGGACACTGGCGTTGAACTGGTTTCGAAGTGTAGATAGAATGTGGAAGACAGGAGGTGAAAAGGTCCTTCGGACACTGTGACATTAGTGGTGCTGGGAGAGGAGACGACTGGAAACAGGATGGAGGAGGAAGAAGTCTGCACGGCCACGCTGGAAAGCGTGGGCTTTGTCCCCGGGCAGGTGTGAGAACCTGAGGTCCTGCCTCGTGACGGCTGGGGCTGTATTTGAACTTCGGAAAGGAAAGCATTGAGCTACCATGTGTTAACCCACTTAGCTTTCCTTGACGTAAATAGGAGTTTGCACAGACGCGGAGAGGCAGAGCACTATAGGGGATTGTTTCTCCTCTCCCCACATACATGTGGTTGTAGAGCTGTGGTCCGCCCCGGATCGCGTGGGGTCGCAGCTTTCTTCCCAAGGGCTGCAGGTGCAGAAATACTCATCTGGTCTGCCAAGGCAATGGCCAGTTTCATTTTCAGTGTCAGCGTTGACATCAAAGACCGTGTAGAAAACTGGAAAATAGTACTGGACATTTTGGGGAACGTAAATTGTAGAAATTGTGCAAAAGTATAACTAAAATAGGACAGATTAATCAGACTTTACTGTACACACCTGGTCAGAAGGAACTTGGCAGTATGTGTTAAAAGTCATAAGAGGTTTATATCCTTTGACACCACAATTCCACTTTTAGGAATTTATCCAAGTGACCTCTGTGTGAAAATATAATACTAGAAATTAGAAGCACCCTGAGTGTTCCAGTAGGAGTTTGCTGTAACAGTGCGAAATGTTAACTGTGGGATGTTTAGCACCAGGAAAGAAATACGTATAATATTAAAATGGGGAAAGAAAACAAGATTCAAATGGGAGGCAAACCATGAGGGCCCCTAGGCAGAGTATGCAAGCGCATAGAAGACTGGGAAAAAAACCTAATTGTTGTTGATTATCTCCCATACGCTGTGCTCTCTGCTGGATTCGTTGTTGAGAGCCATTAGGGGAGGCAGACAAGTCACTTGTTGTAGGAGGCAGCAGTAGCTGGCAGGACTGGAACTGAAATTTAAGCCTGACTCAAACACTTGCTTTTCTTACCAGTCAACATGAAAGCTTTGTTGTGCTAAGATTAAATGACTTTTTTCTTAAAAAAAAAAACTCTATAATACAATTATATTTTTATAGCATTTATTCTGTAATTGTTCTAAGAACCTAACAGAGTACCTTGAATGACTTTATAATCCAGTGCTTTTAGAAGTAGACTCATTGAAACTATTTAACAGAGCTTTCTATGTGGAATTTTTTTTGTCCAAAGATTTTGGACAAAGACTTTTTTTCACATATGCCTATTTGTTGTGTGCTTTTCTGTTTTACCTGTAATTTTTAAAAATCCATTTCAGTTGCAAAATTTGTTCAGAAAACATTCTTTTCAGGATTTTGAGAAACCCCTTCTTTGCATTGGGAAGGATCTAGTTAGTCCCCTTTTGCATGTAAGGTCTTACGCTTAGCTTGGCCTTTCCCCTTTGTTGTAGTAATACCATGTTGTAATTCCAGCTGTTGGTAGAGGAGAAAATAAGGAGAAAAAGAGGAGAAAATGCTGGATGTTTGTTTGCACTATTTGAGCTTGTGTGTGAACGGCAGCATTTGATTTTGGTGGAATTTGGCGCTGCTGTGGCTGCAGCCTCTGGAGACTGGTGAGACGTCAGCACCGTTTCTTCAGGAAGTGGCAGCCCACTTACCTGGACGAGTCAGGGCGGTTCTGACATTCGTTGGCAGCTCCTCCTGCCTTAGCTTTTTGAAAGCAAATGTTAGGCAGCCATTTTCATCTGTCATTCTTTCCAAAGATACAGATTTAGAAGTGACCCTCTTCCGTGTTGACGGAAGGAGGAGAAGGCTGCTCTCTTGTCAGTACAAAGGATAAGGGAGTTCTTTATGAAATTTTTGGCATGAGGACTTTCTAGAGAGCTAGAATTAACCTCAACATACTAATAAGTGTAAGCTCGAATAATTTCAGTCATCCTTGAGATATTTTATACAGTCTGTCAGTCATTAAATTTGAAATGCCAGTGAACTTGAAGGATTTCTAGGAAGTGATAGTGATGTATTGATGTTAATTTCTGAGACTGTAGGAGAATGACCGTGTTTCATACACATTAAAACATTCAAGAATGATGTCTGTGAGGTCAGTAATTTACTCTCAGGTGGTTCAGGAAGAAAATAAATATTTTTGTAGTATATGTGCAACTTTGAAGGTTTGAGGTTGTTTCAAAAAGTTATTTTAAAATACTGAAGAAGATTGGGTTGTTTTCTGTCACTGTAAAAAGGGTGAAGCTGATGGGTTGTGTGAGTCCCAAACTGAGCTAGCTATTCAATATTTTTTATTTGAGAAGTAATAGAGTATTTTATTAAATTATTGCTATTATTTAAAATTGTATTTTTGATTTTAGAAAGCACTAACTAAATCTAGTGATTTCAGCATATTTTGACTTAATATGTTGGTACCTCCTGTATTTCTAGTTGAGAGAAAGTTTTACGCGTGGAGTTTAGGGTAGTTTTGTTATTTAGAAGATTACTTTTGGAATGTCTGTCCATATAACTATAATGTGTTTGAATTGGTCTTTAGTGATGAATCCGGATGACACATTCGAAGTACTAATTGATCAGATAGTTGTGAACAAGGGGAGCCTGCTGGAGGACGTGGCCCCTCCTGTCAACCCTCCCACAGAGATCGAAGACCGGAATGACGAGAAGCCGGACGAATGGGACGAGAGGGCAAAGATCCCTGATCCTTCTGCCGTCAAACCAGACGACTGGTAGGCAGAGAACGTGGCTGTAAAGTATGATTTGGGACAATTAAGGAATGATACAAAACATATACATAAAGTTTACTGTTAACGAAATGTATGCTTGTAAACGTCAGAACTACTTCTGTTGATTATTTTGGGTGAAATACTTTCCTAAAATGGAACTTGCACTTCCATGCTTTTTAATTATCTTAATTTTTATTTTAATTTAATATTTTAATTTTGTTCCTTTTTTCAATGTATTTTTATTTTTGTGCTTTCAGTGCTGTGGGGGGGAAGTACGTAACTCTGAACCACCAACCACCAACACGTTAATCTCTGGCTTAACCTTTAATGCGTGTGTGCACATTTTGCATAGCTGTTGTCTTTTCCACTAGCCCTGAAACGGGCGTATCTCCAACGTCATAGAAAACTGCATAGGACTGACTCGTACCAGTTCGCTTAACCGTGATTTTTTTTGCTAGCTGAGTATTTGTGTCATTTTTATTCTTCAGGATAATGAGTATTTTCCCTAAGAAAAAGGTACTCAGGCCCTGAGCTCCAATAGCTTGATTTTTGGTGGTGAGAGACACCTGTATATCTCTCTATTTACGGAGGTTTTCTTTGTCTTCAAATATGTCTTGTAATTTCTCCATGAAGATCTTACCTTTAGTCCTAAGAACTTCATATTTTTTCCTGCTGATTGGGTAACTTTTGGTTTTGCTAAGTGTATTATCTCTTTCTTTGTATTTGGTATGACTTATTAGTGATCTATTGCTGTGTAACAAATTACCTAAAAATAGCAGCTGAAGACAAGAAACATTAACTCATCTAGTTCGTAAGAGTTGGGGATCTAGAAGTGGTTTGCGGAGTGGTGTGAATACTAAGTATGAGTTTATAAAACTCTGTTCTTGGTTTACTAAGAGGTTTGTGTTTCCATGATTGAGTGTTGGATTTTGTAAAATGCTTTTTGTGCGTCTGTTGAGATGACCATATAGATTTCCTCCTTAATTTTCTTAGTGTGGTAAATTATATTGATTAATTCTCTGATGTTGGACTACCTTATAATCCATTTGGCCAGCAAGTGTTGTCCTCCATGTATTTGCTGGACTCTAATTGCATTTTTCCCGTCAGATGTGTGAAGTATAATTTCGTACAGTTAAACCCCTATGTTTTATACACCGTCCTAAAAGGACCCACATACGCGATGGTGCAGCCACACCGCAGTCAGGATACAGCACACTGACATCGTCCAGTGAAGACCTTCCTGTCCTTCTGTGATCAGTCTCCACCGCCCCCTTCCCCCGGGCAGCCGCTGGTCTGACTGGGGTCCCTCGAGCCTCGTCTTTCGTAGACTGTCACCTGACTGACACGTAGTCCGGCCGGCGTGTGCGGCTTCTGTTTCTGGGCCGTCACCTGCAGTGGTGCCCCTTGTGGTCTTAGTGGTCGTCGTGGTCTTAGTGGTCGCCATCGGCGTGGTTGGGCGTAAACCGTCATGAGTCTCCGTCTTGTTTTCTCTTTGTCCCATGTGTTCTGTGTCCTTTATGAAAAATTCTTCCTGACTTCTTGTGGACTGAGCTATTTTATTTTATTTTAGTCTTCTGTTTTTTCTCTTCTGCTGGCGTCTTAGCTTCCACTCTGGTTCGCTTTCAGATAGTATTGTTTTCCTCTTCCTGTCTGGGCGGCCGTTTCCCCTCCCGGCCTTTGTGCTCTGGTCATATGTCACGTCTGTGGACACCGCGAAGGCCGCTCACGCTCCTTCCTCACTCAGTGTCTTTCGGTCAGACAGTTGGGAAGGAAAACGTCCTTTAGTTTCCTGTATAGCAACCGTTTCCGGGACTCTTCTTTAGTGTAGGTGCAAGTTTCCATCTCCAACAGTTCTTCTTCTGCCTGATACGCTTCTCTTAACACATTGTAGTGTGTGTCTGCTGTCACCGGTTTTCTCAACTTTCCTGTGTCTGGAAACTTGACTTTGCCCTCATCCTTTTTGAAGGATGCTTTCATTTTGGATGCAGGTTGATAGCTGTTGTGCAACAGCCGCATTGTGTCTTGGGGCTCGAGTCACTTTCCACGAGAGGTCGGCTGTTGGCCCGTCCTCGTTGTCTCTGCTGATGTGTCTTCTTCCTGTTGGGTCTTAAAATCGACTATTACTAGTTTTCAACAGTCTGATTTGTTGTGCCTTGGTATAATTTTGTGTGTGTGTTATTCTTGCTTTGAGTTCTTTGAGCTTTTTTGAAATAATGGGTTTATAGTTTGAATCAAATTGGGTAACATTTGGCCGTTATTTCTTTGAATATATATTTTTAAAGATTTTATTTATTTATTTTTAGGGGAAGGAGAGTGGGAGAGAAACATCAATGTGTGGTTGCCTTGTGCGTGCCCCCTACTGGGGACCTGGCCCGCACCCCAGGCATGTGCCCTGACTGGGAATCGAATGGGCAACTCTTTCGTCTGCAGGCCGGCACTCAATCCACTGAGACACACTAGCCAGGGCTATTTCTTTAATATTTATATTATCCTCCCCATCTCTTTTTGGGGGCCACCCCTTAATGTATGCTAGAATGCTTTATATTATCCCAAAGATCACTGAGGATTGACTCATTTTCTTAAACCAGATTTTCTCTCTGTGCTTCATTTTGGAAAGTGTTTATCCCAATTTCTTCAAGTTCTTGTTTGTGTGTAAACATTGAGGTTACTACCTCTTCAGAACACAGAGTGTTGCTCCTAGAACCAGAAGTGTTGTTAACTCTCTTATAGTCTTTGCTTCCAGCAAATAGTATGATAGGGAAGTAGCTTGTTCAAGGCAGGAGGAACAGTACAGCTTTTTAAACAATAAAAAAGTAACTTTTAGTGTATCACTTTATGAATTTATACTATCAGAAAAGGTAGGGCCCTGTCCCTCTTGTGGGTTTTCTAACATTGCTTTATATTTTTTCCCATTAAGTGTAATGCTGGGAAATAAGTTTGTCTTTAAATCAGAGACACTGCATATAGAAACCCCATTCTGACTGGTGATACCCATTAGAAGTTGTTTTGTGTGTGTGTGTGTGTGTGTGTGTGTGTGTGTGTAAGTGCTAAAAGAAATGCTCCCTTAAATTTTAAACTCTGCTTACTCTGAGCCCTCAGAAACTCAAGACCACATTGGTATAAGCCAAGTATACGTGTTTACATATAGAGAGTGGTTTCAATTTATTTGGTTAACTTAAGTTTTGTTTGGAAAAGCATAATGTAGCCTCTTGTTTAAAATTTCTACTTTTCTATAAAGATAAACATTATATTAGTAGCTCTATTCAGTACATACTATGATGATATTTATATATTTTATAATTTACTGTTATTTTTAAATGAAGATATAAAATTACTAACATTAAATACAGAGTTTAGAAATATTAGAGTAGGGAAGACCTTTCCAAATATGAAATAAAATTGAAAAATCATAAAAGAAAATATTAACAAAATTTGGCTACATTAAAATGAATGATTTGTATATGGCAAAAAAGCCCTCCAGGTGGTAAGGGGTAATGGGGGAAAATAGAGGAAGGGCCATCAAGGAACATGTATAAAGGACACATGGACAAAGCCAAAGGGGGTGGGATCAAGGGTGGGAGGTGGGGGTGGGTGGGACAGGGGGCATGGTGGGGTGAAAATGGAGACAACTGTACTTGAACAACGATGAACAAAAAACAGAAAAATGCCCTCCATGAACTATAATTTAAAATACATGGGAAACTGGAAAAATATTTTAAATTCATATAGCTGATAGAGGGCTAGTTTCTTACTGATTGCTAGTATATTCCAGGATATTCATTAAAGCGTTGTTTGCAGTAGTGACTTTGGGGAAGAGTGAATGTCCCTCAGGAACAGGTAGGTTAACTGAAGGATGCTACACGCACACAACAGCAGCCTGCGCAGCTGTCAGGGAGCACGAAGCAGAGACTCGTGTGTCTGGGACAGGCCCCTAGAGCAGCCTCCACGCAGAGGCAACACCCAGTGCGCGTTGGTTGGCAGATGACTGCGTTTTTAAGAGATGAAAATGACATGTAATGCACTTTGTTCAGAATGCTGTTTGTATTTGAGGAAAGAATACACGTGTGCGCACATGCGTGGAGCACAGTGGGGCAGCGTCCAGAGACGCTGGCCAGCTAGCAGAGCAGCAGGAGGTGAGAGACAGGGCCAGGGGTGTGGGGAACACCTTTGGTGCCTTCTGAAGTCTGTGATGTGCATTTGAGTAATTTGAATAATTTATGTAAAATGCTGTGTTTACAGGGATGAAAATGAACCTGCCCAAATAGAAGATTTAAGTGTTGTTAAACCTGATGGCTGGCTTGAAGATGAACCCAAGTTTATTCCTGACCCTAGCGCTGAAAAACCTGAGGACTGGTAAGCATTCTGCATCTCCAGAGGTCAATGTCTTGTCTCTGACTTGCTGTCTGTTGCTAGTGTGCATGGCTGAGAGCAGAGTGTGGAGGTTGTTACCTTTGCTTTGCTCTGATACCCTAAGGAATGAAGACATGGACGGAGAGTGGGAGGCGCCTCGCATTCCTAATCCGGCGTGTGAGGTTGGGTGTGGTGAGTGGACTCCTCCCATGATAGACAACCCGAAATACAAGGGCGTGTGGAGACCGCCGATGATAGACAACCCTAACTACCAGGTAATAAGCGCTCATCCCAGCCCCACTGTAGAGCCAAAAATGTTCTGTATTTCTATTACTTATCTAGCTATCCACAATGTTCCCTTCAGAAAATTGATTTGTAATAGTGTGCCTTGGCTATCTTGAAAAGTCAAAGAAGATAGACTTCAACTAATTTATATTTGTAGAGTAAAGCACTCTTTAATTTTTCTGGAGAATAAATGTAAGAACCGGAGATCAGTCACTGCATACTGCACTTTTCCCTAATAACTGATGGTCATGGTGGAATAAAGTTCTATTTTAGAGTTAAATATAAGAAACGAGTTCTGATCAAGAGGACTGACTGCCCGTTTTGCTTACTTTCTGGTGTTACGGAAATTTGGATTTTTTTCTAACGTGAATCAGATATGTTTTGAGCGCACCTAGATTTTTGTGGAAGTCCCTACATTATCCACTTAGCCCTGTGTTTTTACCTGGTGATTCGTTGACATCTTCTAGCACGTGTTACACATATGCAGTTCCATATTCTGATCGCGCACTTTAGTTTTTCTTCATAGCATTTATCACAAAATGTTTATTTTGGTAACTCTCTTCTTTAATGTCTGACTCCTTCATTAGACTTCAAACTCTGTAACCCAAGAGCCATGTCTGCCACTGTGTCCCGGCTCTGGCACAGTGCCTGGCACAGAGTGGGTGTATTTGATGGCAGAGTCAATCAGTGAGTGATCGTGCTGTGGAATTCAGTCGATTGGGTTGCATTTAATCATCTCAGGGCTAATGGAACTTCTGTGTTGGATACTTGTTCTGAGGTTCAGCCCTGACTGATCAAGGAGGCCTGGCATGGGCCTGTGTTAAAAGGAGTGGCTCCATTTGGTCAATTTTAATAATATCTTACCCTAAATCACTTTACTAATATAGAAAACTTGTCTAAAATAGTATCACTTGTGAAACTTAATTACTCAAGTTTCTGTGTGTATTGGATTTTCATTTTGCCTTTTTTTTACAGAGTTTAAAGTATCATTTATAAGAATATCATGTATTATACAGAATAAGAAGAATATTTCATTTCCAGTGACTTACTAATGAATTAATATCAAAGATTTTTTCTCCAGTTACTACAGTTGATTTCATTCAGCAACTATTGTACTTCTTAAGTAACATTTATAAAGAAATCATTTTATTTGAAAATGTTTTCAAATTATTTGTCTTCCAGGGAGTCTGGAGTCCTCGAAAAATTCCCAATCCAGATTATTTTGAAGATGATCATCCATTTCTTCTGACTTCTTTCTCTGCTCTTGGTTTAGAGCTTTGGTCTATGACTTCTGATATCTACTTTGATAATTTTATTATCTGTTCAGAAAAGGAAGTAGCAGATCGCTGGGCTGCAGATGGTTGGGGCATGAAAAGAATGATAGCGACTGCTAACGAGGTAGGGCACTGACCACGCAGCAGTAATAGGACTTGGTCCTGGTTAGTCATGCAAGTTACCCTTTAAAGAGTAAATAAGCACGTGATAACTACTAAGTGTCAAAGAAATGTCCTTAATTTATGTAAACAGAATATTTAGTTTTACTGTATTATGATACAAGTTCATTATAAACTGTACAATGAACTATGTATGTATTTGTAAGTCTTCATCTCATTCTTTAAATTATGATAGCTACAAGGAATTATCTGCTGTTTATAGAAATGAGACTACTTAATATTTGTATTTGTGGACTTTGTCTGCAAGTCTTTGTCACCTTGTCAATTCCAGGCTGAAGTGGTAGTAATAATTCTCAAGTTGATTTGATAATAATCCTTTAAAAGTACAGAATAAGTTACCAGAGAGTTGTATACTTCTAAACGAACCAGATAATATAGGGTGGGTCAAAGCAGGTTCACGGTCATCGTACAGAAAGTAGTACCATAATTAATAAGTAATAATTCAAGAATAAACTGTGTTTCACATACTCACAGTGGTAAGCCTGCTTTTGCTCCACCTTGCATACATCCATCCATGGGACCACCTGTGCCCCGGCCGGGTGGCACAGCCAGTTAGATCGTCTTCCCGGTGTGCCGAGGTTTTGGATTCGATCCCTAGTAGGGCAGATACAAGAATCAGTCCGTAAATGCATAAATAAGTGGAACGACAAAGGGATGCTTCTCTCTCGTTCTCCCTTCCTCTCTCTCTCTAAAATCAACAAATAAATTTTTTTAAAAAATTTAACACTCATCATATCCTGAAATTTACAAAAAAAAAAAAAGATTGTCATTATTCTTGCTAGTAGGTTAGTGGTTTCCACCTACAAAGTCTCCAACAGCAATGCCTGCTAATAATTAAGAAGTTTAAACTTCACAAAGTGTAAGATAGGAAAATGAAGTATTTTTTAGCTGAACAAGTTCAGACTCCTAAATATAAAATGCCAAGGTAAGTTTTTTGGGTAGGGCTGTATTTCCTAGTGAAGGTCCGCGAAATCTGAGCTGATCTCACGGTGTGTTTTGTTGACAGCCCGGCATATTTGCACAGCTAATGGCAGCTGCTGAGGAGCATCCTTGGCTGTGGCTCCTTTATCTTGTGATAGCGGGGCTCCCGGTAGCACTGATTACTTCGTTTTGTTGGCCAAGGAGAGTAAAGGTAAATAAAATGAACTCCCTTCAACTTAAAAAAAAATACTTTTAGTGTTTAAGAGTTCTCTGAATTGAGCAAGTGGTTCTTAAAAGAAATGAACTAAATTTTACATAATTTTTATTGTATATAATGTCAGTTATTGAAAAAAACCTTTTAACAACTAGTGCTTTGCTTTTAGTAAAGATAGTTTATGTTACACACTACCACAGAAAAAATATGAAGATGCAGCGTATAAAAAAACGGACATATGTAAACCACAGACAAAAGGAGCGCTAGAGCAAGACGTGACTGAAGAGAAAGCAGCCCTGGAGAAGCCAGGCGACTCGGGAGATGAAAAGAAGCAAAGTGATGGTGAAATTGTTGAAAAAGGTAAGGCAGTAGTAGTGACCTGTAATGGAGACCCTGGGCAGCGCTCATGAAAACCGTAGGCCACCTGGTGAACACCAGCTCTTGCGCTTGCTGTCAGAGGTACAGCATCTGAATCCCCACGGATGCTGACTGTGGCAAAGAGGAGTAACCATCCCTACCAGGGCGTTGTGTCCTGAGCAGCCATCACCCTGGTCATAGCTTCTGTCTTCTAGGAAGAGAGATGCTTAAATACTGTTCAGTTGCGTACGAGCCTGGGTTTTTGCGAGGACTTTTCTTGCCTCCGAGACTGCAGATGCGATGAGCAGCCCCTGCACACGACCCCTGCACATGGGAAGTAGGCGTAAGGCAGGTGACCGCAGCGATGCCAAGTCTTCCAGCGGCTGCTGTTCACTGGGTAGCGTGTCCTATCAAATAAGTGGCTGGATCTCCTGGAAGGATTGCGGGATCATAGAGCCCCTTCCCTCCTGTACTGAACTCCTAAAGATGTTAGAAACGGAGAACGGAGGCCTCGGGTGGCTCTCCACTGAGACCTCCTCACGCACATCTAGGAAGATGTGAAACTGGTAACGTCTGCCAGGTGTCCCACGCCGAGATCCAAGGTCCAGATTGAGCTCTTTACAACTTAAATTGAACACTGTTTTTAAATCGAGTTGATAAAACTCAATTTAAAAACCATGCATACATATATGTATTTATATATGTATTTGTACATACATGCAAGATCCGTCTGGAAGAAGTCCAGCCCTTGTTAATGAGAGAGCGGTTTGCACATCGATGATGTAACCTGGCAGCCAAGGAGAGTGGACTGGAATGCACGTGATGACTTCACTGTACTACTCAGTGGGGGCAGTAGATGCCATTGAGTGAGCATGTGTCCTCTGTGGCCATCACATTCTGAATGACTGAGCGAGCAGAGCAACGAATCTGCATTAAATTTTACCTTAAACTTGAACCTTTCTCTGTGGAAATTACTGGGATGATTCAGAAGGCCGCACTTGCAGGCAACTGGCGATTGGCGCCTTCATCAGCACAGTGCATCCGCTCACACATCACGTCTCCTGCAGAGCTTTTGGCAAAATAACAAATCACCCAGGTGACTCAGCCCCCCTACAGCCCAGATCTGGCACCCTGTGACTTCTGGCTTTTCCCAAAACTAAAATCACCTTTGAAAGGGAAGAGATTTCAGACTGTCGATGAGATTCTGGAAAATACAACAGGGCAGCTGATAGCGATTGGGAGAACTGTGTGAGGTCCTAAGGTGCCTCCTTTGAAGGGGACCGAGGTGGCACTGTCCTGTGTACCATGTTTCTTGTACCCTGTATCTTCAGGGTCTCTATTTTCCGTAGGACATGGCTGGATACCTTCTGAACAGACCTTGTAAACACACTTACACATTCTTTGGTTTTCATGTTACATACAGACTGAATGCTTAAGAATTCTCCAAACCTGTCCCTTTCTTCAAATATGATTTATGTATAAAATGTGGTAAAATAATGAGTACTCATAATTAAATTTTTAAAAATTTCTAATAGAAGAGATTGCTTTTAAGCATTGGAATTTAAATAAATCCCCCTTATTGTATTTAATACTTACCAGTAGCGAAACTCCACTTCACCAAGTCTTTGCCTTTAATGAAATCTGTGTTCCAGAAGAAGAAGGCGAACCTGAGGAAAAGAGTGAAGAAGAAATCGAAATCATAGAAGGGCAAGAAGAAGGCAATAAATCAAACAAGTCTGGGTCAGAGGATGAGGTAAGCAGTTCTTCACAGAAAGTAACCGCTTTCTGTGCCTGATCGGTGGCCACAAACTTACTTCACTAAAAGCAGCAGTCTGCTTTATGAAGGGTTTTCTGGCCGCATCTCTCAGCTTCTGTAAGAGCCTCCACGCTTAATAAACGGTGTAAAGTAATGAAACAGTATAAAGAGAGAGCTGCATCTATAAAAAATTATGACTTTGTCATTAAAGTATTCTGTTGAAAGGTGTAGTAAGTACCATTTGGATATTTACAAGGTAATTGTGTTTATTACAAACAGTTTTCTGAACAGACATCGTAAAAACATCCTCACTGACTCAGTAACTTACATTTCACATTCTGAAATATTTCACGTATTGGGTAGTTGAGTACTGTGTGCCTGTCGTGGTGTTTTCTCTCAAACCTTTAGTAAACCAGTTTCCCCATTAACTTGATAGGTCCACCCCTTTGTATGTCCTGGTATGTAATAGAACTTCCCACAGTGCCTTTGTTGAGTCAGTTACTGTGGGATCAGAACCATCCGGGTATCATCGAGAACCAGAGCCTTCTGGTTTGCTCCAGCTTCTCCGGAAAGCCTGTGCTCCCCCCCACCCCCCGCCCCTCCCTGGGAGAGCTGTGGGACCTGCCCCGCTCCCTCCCGGGTCAGCACTCTGGTTACCCCGGCTTAGGGAGGGTAACAGTGCAGTTGGCCTGGCCTGGCGCAGGGGGAATACGCTTTCTATTTTGTCCACGTGAAGAAATCTCCCAAATAAACGTGGGTTTGGTGGGGGGGGGTTGTTATTGCTTGTTTTCTAAACTGGTTCAGAACATATACCTGGTTAGTGGTCGTAACTGCCTTGTGAGGGTGCAGAGGGGCTGGGGGAGCTTCATCAAGTACGAACAGCCACGTACGGAGGGAGCTGAGTGAAGGCGGTTTCCTCCAGAAGAGTTTTGAACAGACGTTGTTTCAGCTGTCATTAGTCTCTAAATAATACGCTTGCAGTGATGCACTTGAATGTGTATTCTAGTCACGTTTTGCCTCGCACTTAGTGCACCTTCAAAAATATCTCAATTCCATCTTCCAGGCTTTTGGTTTCCTTGTATACCTTTTTTAGTGAGCTAAAACAAGCCAATTTTGTATGCTATAATTTTGAGAAATAATTATAACTCTTTTGTATAATAATAGATAATAACTTCATTATTTTATATTGTTATACAAGTTTAATTTATGTGTAAATGCTTATTCTAGACAAATAAGAATTAAAGGAAAACCCAAACCATAAATACGATGTTTCCCTCTCTCTCCTAAGTTTTCTCAAAGTACCGTGTGCCAGAAACTCTGAAGAAGCCTCTGCAAAACCACTTCATCAACTCATTGCTTAAAGAAGTAATGTGATGATAGTTAGTGCTTAATATCCCACAATGAAAATATCATAGAAACTTTAATTACTACCTTGAGATTAAGTTCTAAATCATAAAATCATGAATTGAGTTGTTAGCAATATTCCTTGTCAGATACATATTTCATAGGCAGAGTTCTTCTAAAAAAGTAATCATGCCAAGAGATCAATAAATTAAAGCATCAATTTATATACACATGAAGTCAGTGCATGAAGTAGAGGAGCATATATAGCATTTGATTGTTAGAACACGTATTTTAGAGAACAGGAAATACAATTTTTACTAGTGTCTATTTACACACTGTGGGAATAAATGTTTTCATAATTCTTTTTTCTAGATGAAGGAAGCAGATGAGGGCACAGGATCTGGAGACGGGCCGGTGAAGTCAGTGCGCAGAAGAAGAGCGCGGAAGGAGTAGCTGCGTTGACGTGTTCTGACCCCTGAGACAGACTCGGCACTCCCAAGACCAGGGTGCCAGAGCCGAACCTGAAGCACCCGCACAGCCGCTGTCTACATCTAGTATGTTGTTCTTTCAGACATCCGTTCAGTCTTTTCAGGGGAAAAAACCTTTGACGTTACCTGGTCTTCGAATTTAGAATAAAAGAAAAGTGGCACGTTACATATGAGATTTATGAGATTAATATCATTAGAAGTTACACAGTTTTAATAGTTTGGAGAGAGTTTCGGTTTGTACAGAGCAAAAGAATATGCAGCAGCTTCCCTGCTATCGGAAAAACCAGTTATTGGGATTCCCTCTGAAACGGCTACACTGCGATATAACTGGTGGTTCCACAATAAAAACGAGTGTGTTCTGTCGTACAGAGCTAAGTGCAGTCAAGTTTCTGTGTGGTTGTTCGGTGAACAAGGTGTTGCGTGTGACCACGTGTACCTAGCTGGTGTCCAGTTACAGTTACCGGGTTCCCTGAAACTACCGATTGCTTTAAGGAGGTGTTTTGTTGGCAGACAAGTTAACGAAACGGAAATGTCTGAGTGTAGTTCACAGAATCACTGGTTAACAGTGCAGCATATTTTACATCTGAATACAAAGAAAATGGTTCATCAAAACAAGCTTTTCAAGCTTTTATTTTATGCCAAAAACATTTACCCTACTCATGCTTATGTGTACATTACTCTTGAGAATATCATTTAAATATTTTCTTCATTTCCTTTTTAATAGGTAAGTTATTATTGGGACACTTTACATTATTTTCCTGATCGTTAAGAAAATTATAATGGCTAATAGATACCATGGTTTGTGTTTTTGTTTTGCTTTTTTTTCCCCAGCAAATTCAAATCTACTTTTTTCCCCCCGGCAAATTCAAATCTACTTTAAGTCAATTCTCTCATCTAGATTCAAAGCTGCCTCTCAGGTAGATACCAGCAACTAGCAGTAATCTCTTGCTCCTCTTTGTAAACTACAGGAGTTACCAAAAGCCACAGCATGACGGGACAATGGAGCTGTGGTGATCCACTTAAAATGTTTTGAGTTCCTGGGTAACAGGTTAGGTCCTTTGGAAGGTGATCTAAATCTTTGAGACCACAAAACCACTCTCACAGTATCCAGAGAACTTCATACTCACTGGGCACCATTTTGGATTCCTTCATGGGCATACACACCCCATTTCTGGGCAAGCACCAAGTTCCCATACAACCCCCTCCCCAGTAGCACATTTACTGCATAGGTGTAAGGAAAATGAGTCTCTAGATTCTCCTTCTACTAAAGGAAGCCAAACATAGTCTTATTTCAGAGAGCGAACTGAAAATGAAAATGAGTTTTTTATTCTATTGCTGTATTACAAACTTTATAAATTGGTGGTGGTGATCTTAATGAGTAGGTAGTTAACCATACGTTGTATTTATTTAACACTAACCCAACACATCTTGCAAAGACCCCCTTTCGTGCTTTGTATTTGGAATGTCCAGATGAACTGGACATACTGAATGACTCTAGGTGAGAATGTTTCTGAAAGTGAATACATCAGATCAGTCTTTCATTATGGAAAACTTGTCTGACAGGTATCCTCTATGTGAACGTTTTTTCCCTACAGCTTTTTTTCCTTTCTTGGTTGCCAGTTCATTTCAACATTCACCTTTGGTTAAACTCCACGAGTTCGCAGTGGTGAAACCCGAGCAACCGGTTTTGCCAGCTCACTGCCGCTTCCTGTACTTGAGCCGTGCAGTGGACACAGTCTTCCTAGTAACAAGATGGCTTTTTCCTTTTACACCCTAATCTGACTTAAAATGACTTACATGTTGTCCTTTTCTCTAACAAAGGAGAAAAATAAATATATTTTGCTTTTATTTTAGTTGGCCTTTTAAGAGACTTTTTAACTTGGCCAGGCTAAACTGGCTTCCTTTTTCTTGATCTTTTTTTTTTAAAGACAGCCTGGTTTCCATTGATTATTTCTCTAGAAAAACACGTTATTAGAATTAGTAGCCTTTTTTGAAAACTTTGCATGTATACCCCATGCACTTCTTCTGCAAATTAGAATGGTGATAATTAGCCTTGGCTGTTGTGTCTCATGGATTGAAGGCTGGCCTGCAAACCAAAGGGTTGCTGGTTCAATTCCCAGTCAGGGCAAATGCCTGGGTTGGGGGCCGGGTCCCTGATTGGGGGCACTTGAGAAGCGACATTGATGTTTCTCTCCCTCTCTAAAAATAAATTTAAAAAATCTTTAAAAAAAATAGTGATAATTAGTGTGACTTGGAAATTATGGTTAAAAATCATCTTCCAGAACATCTTTCAGTTTCTGCTAGCTTGTAGCACTCACCTCAGAACCATTAGTTAGGAGAGAAATGTTTACATTACTTTATACTACTTATATCTCTATCACATATCTTGTTATGGGAGATTAGCCTAACCTAAAAAGTACAGTACCTTTCCCCTGGAAATCTTGGGTCTTTCTTTGAATTCCTTTTATTTTTAAAATTAATCTATAATAATCCTGTGACAATCCTGTTTTAATAAAATTATTATTCCCCTAAACACCCAGTAACTGGTACTTAAGGAAGACAGGCTTTGAACAACCCTAGACACCCCACTATGCCGCCCCGTGATATCAAAACACAACACCATTTCTGAAACCGCTTTTTATTAAACAGCAAAGCAAAACTGCAACACAGTTTTTAACATTTGTAAATTAGGGCACAAAAGGGATGCAGAATATTTTGCAGTATGATTATATATTCATACAGCTAAAGTCATTCATCAAATTGTACATCAATACAAATATTATTACATGATTAAAAGTAGCCCAAGCCTAATAACTATAAGCTATGTTACTGAATCTCTTTTCTATTGAATATTTAACATTTTAACATTACTTCTGATATTAATTTCCTTAACAAATGGAATCTACAAACTAATTTTACAAAATTGTTAAAGAATGACTGTAACTCTGCAAACCAAGTAGTTGCACTTACAGAAAACTGGGAGAAGTAGATAAAATACTGAGAACATTATTAATTCGTATAACATGTAAAGCTCTCCCGTTTTATTCATGATTCTGATACTAATACACTCAAAGGACTCTGCAAAAATTGACCTGCTGGATATTACAAATATACTTTGAGACCAAACGCTCTAGATGTGGTTTATTACCAGGTTAGTCAAACTTAATCCACTTTCATATACACCTCCCCTAGAGGTCTCATCTGCGCCAGAGATCACACAGATCAGGAGTAAAAACATCTGGAGTTGGCTGCTACAATTTACCAAGTGCTTTCTCCATCTTATTTCTATATTTCCTCAAAATACTCTATTTCAAACATATGCACAACCAGAGCTCATCTTTTCAGATACCAAGTTATTTTGTGTAAGAGGGAAGTTTTCAACAATTTTCCCAATTTGACAAATCAGCTTCAAGGAAAAAAATCTTCATTTTTATAGCCTCTGTTTTCAGTTGAAAAAAGAGGCACCAGCAGTCCTGTCTCAATCCCAGCACTAAACACAGCCATGCACTGCTAAACAACGGGATGCATTCTGAGAAAAGCGTCGTTGCGAAGCTTACTTGTGCAGACATCAGAGTGCACTCGGACAAAGCGGGTGGCGTGGCCACTGCGCACACTGGGCCACACAGCAAGTGCACCGCCCGTCACACCCTCAGTCCGTCTGTCACTGACGGAACTGCCATTATGTGGGCCCATGGCCGAGTCACAAACGACAAGCCCTGACTTTTGGTTGAGTGTCAACAGTAGAGTTCAGGTTACTCTCATAAATGATTAACTACTAAAATTACTCTTACAAATGTGAAACCAACTTTCTCCTCCAGGGGAAGGGAAATGGGAAGGAAGAAGCAATGCAGAAGAGGCACAAGATGGTAGACAGGGTACAAAAAGCTGTGCATTCAGTACATGATTTTGGTCACTTTTTCACAACATGTGGTTATTTTCTTGTATGTCCTACTCTGCCTATAATAAAACACGGTGCTAAACCTACAGATCAAAGCAAATTCGATAAAACCTTATCAAGTTTCATAAATATATGCATTTCTAATTATAAAGTCTACATCTTCACATTTTCATAAACTAACATAATACGCAAACTCATGGAAGTCCTCCCTTATGCTCTTAATTTTGCCTAGATCTGACATTACCTTCATAAATATTCAATGAAGCCACAAACAAAGGTACTATAACTTCTGGAAACTATCCGAGTTTTAAAGAAACAAAAGATCAGCAGCAATTCCGTAAGACAGAAGGGACATCAGTCCCTTACTTTCTTTTGCTTTTTGTGTCAGTTGTTTGAAAAACACTAGAGGCCGACATGAGGTTTTCTATATATTGTCCAAGAACTTGGTTTTCTGATTTTAGCTTCAGATTTTCTTCCTTAACTGCATCTACTCTTGCAGAGAGATCTATATTAAAAATAAAAAAGCCCATTATCAATAAAATGATGGCAGTGATTCCACAGAATAAAATAAAATGCTTAACATTTATTCTTAAGAAAGAGAACATAATTCTTTAATTATGCATAAATTTGCGATTTTTAAATTCAGATCACTTTAGAAGTTAAGGTAAACAAAGTACACAGTGCAAATTGATAGCCGAAATTCCTGAAATGAGATTTCACGGTAGAGTAAACGTCATTCTTTATAAATAGCATTTATGTTGACAACTTAATTCTTAAAATGGTTATTTAAAAAATTACGGATTTTGTTTTTTAATGTGAATTTGAGCTCATGTCTTACCAATGTAAAACCATAACATCTTCATTAGGAATGTTTAAGAAAATGTGGCAGCTGAACACAATTGAATTCATATACTGGGTATAGAAAAGAAAGTCAGTTTCTTCCAAGCAATTGAACATTTTATAGTTTTACATTAGCAAGAAATTCAGAAGATGCAGTTCCTGATGGTCAAATAAAACATCCCTTCCATTCATTCGTGTAACAGCGGGGTATTGGGTGCCCTCTGGAGCCAGGCACTGTTCCAGAGGCAACAGTACCGAAAAGGAAGGCCCCTGCCCTCACGGAGCTTACGTTCTACCACGCGTGTGGGCACGTGTGCACTGAGGGGCTCCACGTGGGGGTGGGGGAGAAGGCAAGAAGAGTAAGGGTCATGGGAAGGAAAAGGGAAGTTGGTCTTTCATACAGTACAGTCAGGGACAGCTATTTTGACAAGGTGGTTTGACCAGAAACAGAGTTAGGGAATGAGCCTACAGATATGCAAATAACTACTGGAAAAAGATTCTGGCAGAAGGAATGCAACTAAGACCCTGAGTAGAAGCTTATTGAAAGAACACAGTGAGGGGCGGGGGGCTGGGCAGAGAGTCCAAGGTAGAATGTGTGAGGCCGTGTGTGTGACCTGGCTCTGAGACGTAAAAGGGAAGTAACAGCCTTCCAGGGTGGCTTTTATTAACTGTGACATTCCCTGTGAACTGGGGCGCCACTGGAGTGACATGATCTGCTCAATCTAGTATCAGAAGAAAAACCCAAAAACCACAAAACCTCTTACTTTCAGTAAAAACCAAGAGATGTTTCAGTGTTAGCATGAATTTTATGCACTGCGTCTAGAAAATGACAATTCACTTTTACCCTCTGAGGCTAACACAGGGCTGTTAGTACAAGCGGACTTAGGAATACAGTGGAGGGGCTCTCATATACTAAATAGCGTCAGTGAGGCCATAAAGACAGAGGCTTAAGAACACTGTTTGACTTTCTTACTGAACAATATCTGTTCCTTAAAATCACCAGCCAAAGGTACAGGCGGGAGGGGAAAAATATTGAAATGGACTTGAAATTTATACTTTTGAAAACTGTGCACACTAAAAAAATGTAGCATCACAAAGACTTACAATGTCAAGTAATTGATGTTATTCAAGAAAACTACAAAATGCAAGCTAACCTTCGAGTGTGTGTTGGAGTTCCAACACTTGATTAATAAGTCGTGTTTTTTCCTCCAGTTCCACCTGATTTTCAGCATCAACTGCTGTAATAAAAAGGTTCAAATTTACTATTAACATTAGGTACCATTTGTGCAGTGCAGCACTTACAGATCTGCGAACTGTTTATGTTATCTAACTTGACTTCTATAAGAGCTTGTGAAGTAGAAAGTTCTACCCCCACACTGACGATAAGAACACCAAGTACAGACTTTTGCCAGCTTCTCACAGTAAGGAACTGAAGCTCACAAATCCTTTCCAGAACTAGAAGGGACATAAGTAAATTAGCCAAACCCAAAACTCTAAATATTCTTCTCCTTCCACTGCTCTATAAAGCAAAAGCCTCCACAAAACCATGAACATACAAAAGAAAAAGAACGTACCGTCCATGTCGGCATTCATCATCTTGGGTAGCAAACTTCGGGGCCTTGGATGCAAAATCCTTGATGACTGGTCTGCAATAAGAAAAAGCCAGAAACATAGACACCCACAGAAATAAAATACAAAATTTTCAAAAGAAAGTTTTGTGACCCAATAAGTACCCTCTCATATGCTTTACTGTTTCTAAGAATAAACACCCAATGGGTAAGCAAAGGATACCTACAAATGGTGATACAGAAAAGTAAACGAGAAGATGCCGAGTTTTTTTGGTTATAAAAACAATATATAATTAAATACCACTTGCATTATAAACTTATTTTTTAAAGATAATAATCAATGCTAGCAGTTACGGAAAAGCTAATGTCATTGTGCATTCGTGTACTAAATGCCTCACATACACGATTCATCAAACCAACAGAACACCACTGCAATTTACAGATTTGGAATTTGTATAGCACGTGCCAGATTTACAAAATACATCAGAAAGCCTATGTATTCTGCTTTAGATTTCAGAGCCAACGTCTGAATCAATTATTCGAACCTAGGTCTAACTATAAAGTCTCTTTCTTCATTATGCAATGGAAGAAACTTTAATATAGCCCTGATCTAATTTTGCCAAACATTTTGCAACTCTTGATATTAAATTCCTTTGATATTCCCACTAAGAAACTGAAAATAAATTTCATTCCCTTCAAGCTGCATCAACTGTCAGCATGGTTGGTTGGTTCCGATCCGCTCAAATTCTAACTTGTTCTGATTACATAAACAAGTTGAGGGAATGTTTGGCCAAACGGGGATCTGAACGCGGAGCCAGATCCCCAGAAAACAGCTCTCTATTGAGCTTCATGAGGTCACGCCCAGAACACACAGAGACAGCCATGGATTCTCAGGTACGGATGCAGTGTGGGGACCAGCGCATAGCAAGTCCTTAACATTGTTACGTCATAGTATCAGAATGGATACACTGAACAATAAAAGCCCTGCCCTTCCGGAATGTATCCTCTTTCTCGGTTCCAATCGTAACTCCCCAAAACTTATTCAGCAGGACCCTTCAGAGAAGAAAACGAAGAAACCGACCCGGGACCTGCTTTCAGCGCCTAAAAACATGTGGCCAGCCCTTACTGTACCTCTCACTTGCCCCCGCCCCCCATTCCGGCCTCGGCCTCTTCTCCCCCCACCTCCTGGGCTTGACAAAGCAACCACAGCTAAGTCCAGAGGGGCCAGGTCCCCTCGCACCCAAACGCCCCTCCCGCAGCCGCATTTCATAGCCGGGGTGCTGGACAGCGGCCTTCGATTCGGGAGCGGCAGGACAACCGCGTCCCGGACAGCACTCCCCCACCCCCAACGAAGCTCTGGGCCCAGTAAAGAGAAAATGAGAAAAAGAGGCTGCGCATGGGTTCTGCCCAGGTCTCAGCCCTCTCCTGGACGCCCAGGCCGGAGGCCGCTCCTCCTGGGCCCCCGGGGTGCCGGGCTGCGTTCAGCCCGCCCCGCCCCCTGGGCCTTCGGCAGTACGGATGCCGCAACTCCAGTGGCCCGGGGCCAGGTCCTCTGCTGCCCAAGGCTGCCCTCACCTGCCGTTCGAGGGGCCAGGAGGGGCAGGTATCTGGAGGATGCCTCAGGCAGGGACTCTTGGAGCAATTGACAACGGCAGCTCCACCCTCTCCGCCCACAGAGCGTGCGCAGAGCCGGGAGTCCCGCCCCGCCCCGCCAATCCCCACTCAAGAAGGCACGCGTGCGCATTAGCTGCCCGGCGCCCCAATCGTCCTCTCTCCAAGCTCAAGGATCCACCTCTTGCCATAACAAAAGGACATTGGCATCCAATCAAGATTGAGGCAGTTGTGGGCGGGTCCTAGAAGAGCAGCAGCCAATAACAGCACAGAAGAGAAGTTAAGTGTGAGAAAGCCGGTCCAAGCGTAGCGTCTGTTCTGTCTCAGCGGGAGCATGAAAATTGGGCTCAGAAATCCAATATGGAACATTCTGACAGCTGTCAGGAAGGAGGTTGGTAACAAGAAACGCTGGGCAAGAGAGAAATCATTGAAATGTAAGAAAGGGGCATTTGTGGACATAACAGATGAAGCCAATGCAATTCCGTGGTCCCTCAATTCTAACAGCAGACTTTTCCATATTTTTTTATTTCCCAAGTTGGAAACCTAAGTGTACCTCTAGTTGGTTGTTCCTCTCCAAATACGTAGTGCCCTGGCCATTTACTTATATTACAGACTTGAGAAAATACCTTAATAGTAGTTTGGTACACAGCACTTTCTCTCACCATATTCCATGTTGAAACTCAGAACAACCCACAGAAAGAGACTGCAGCTTAGGAGTAAATGTCTTGCTCAAGGTTATACACATACTGTCAAATGCTTTGTGCCAGGCTTTGGGCTGTAATGTTATCTGGCTTGATACTGTTCATAGATACCGTATTTTGCCGTCTATAATGCGCACTTTTTGCCCAAATTTGTGAGGGGAAAAATAAGGATGCATATTACACATGGGTAATAATAATTCCATGTCTATGTAAATGTTTTTAATTCTTTTATTATGCTTATGCATGAAAAGTGTTTCTTTAGAAAGCAACAAAGATGTCCATATGTCAAATAATACTCTGAAACATGATAGGTTTCTTTCTAAATATAATAAATAAGTGAATTAAAAAATTAAAACAAGATTTTTTTCCTGGAAGTTTGGTCCAAAATGTGGGTGCACATTATACATGGCAAAGTGCGGTAGCTAGCCCTTACAGTAAAGTGAACCGTCTTTATTTTCAATATTTGTTGAATACAAGGTAGTAACATTCTCCTGAGTTAAAGAGGTGAGTCCTATGTCTGTCTGTTTCTTGGTTTTTTACTTGTAGTACACTTTGCTGATATATGGCCTTATGCTTTTAAGGGTTATATTTAAAATGTATATTAAAAAGTGTAATTTCAGTAGTGTTAAGTATATTCACATTGTTCTTCAACCGATCACCAGAGTTCTCTTCATTTTGCAAAACTGAAACTCCATGCCCATTAACCAATGCTCCATTTAGCTCTCCCCCAGCACCTGGCGACCACTACTCTCTCTCTCTCTCTAGAAATATGCCTCTTCTACCTACCTCATGCAAGCGGAGCCATAGTGTTTCCTTGTGACTCACTTAGCAGTGCACCCTCAAGTTTCATCCACGTGGCAGCGTGTGTCAGAATTCCCTTCCTTTTCAAGCCTGGATACCGTTCCACTGCGTGGACGTGTTTTGTTTGCCCATTCATTGGTCAGTCCACACTTGGCTGCTTCCACCTTTGAACTGGTGCGACTGCTGCTGTGAGCACGGCGGGTGCGAATGTCTCTCTGAGAACCTTTGCTTCTCTCGGGTACATATCCAGACGTACAATGACTGGGTCAGGTGGTAATAATTTTAAAAGCAACTTGAAAACATATGGTATTGACACAAGAATAGGCAAAAAGAAAATTAAGAGAGTGCCTGTGCCTATAAGTTGTTGTACAGTGAAGTGTCTGATAAGGAAGACATGTCCGTAAGGTTGTGGGAAAAACCTATTCATTCCTGTTGGGAGTGTAAATGCTATGATAACTTTGTGAGTTGGCTTTGAAATTTTTTTACTTATTGATTTTTTTTAATGAGAGAGAGGAAGCGGGTGAGAGAGAGAGAAACATTGATTTGTTGATCCACTGATTTGTGCCTTCATTGGTTGACTCTTGTATGTGCCCTGTCCTGAGATCGAAAATGCATCCTCAGTGCGTGATGCTCTATCCAACTGAGCAATCCTGCCAGGGCATGTTAATTAGCTTTGGAAAGGAAAATTTTTTACTGGTTTGGTTAAATTGGCTAGTCACACAAAAATATGAAATTAGATCCACATCTCACACACAAATGAAACTAAATTCCAAATGAAGTAAATGTAAAAGGTGGAAAACCAAACTAACCTGTTAGAAAACAGATGTGTTCATGACAACATCATAGGAAAAAAAATTGTTAAACCAGCCAAAATAGCACCGTTCATTAAGGAAAATATTTTAAATTTTGATGATTTTACAAATAGAAGAGTTAAAAGTTTTAAAACCCAAAGAGAAGACATTTTTAATCAAGTTAAAAACAAACTACAGGTTGGGAGACTATAGTAAACCTCTGAAAATATAAAGAATTCTGACAATTTCAGATGAAATTATTCAATAACATAAGTAGGTGACTGAAAGAAGAATAAACTGAAGGGCCTGAAAGTTTCTGTTCATGTTTACCTTTGTGAACAATCATGGAAATTCGTATTAAAACAAGATTAAAGGGTCGGTTCATTAAGAAGTTACCAAGTCCTGATTGTGCTATAAAACGGAATGGAAGCAAACCGGATGGAGCTGAACTGTGTGTGAACGGAACTGTAGCTGGGGAGTTCCTCACGCCATTGCAGTTTGTAAGTAAGTACAGTGTACAAAACATCAGGAAGGAGACGGAACCAAGTCCCAGTCGTGGCTGCACATGAGAATCACCTGGGAATCTTTCAGTGCTTTCAGAGAACAGGCTACACCCCAACAGAGCAAAAACCAGTCAATGAAAAACTATAAAAAAAAATCAATGAAACCAAAAAATGGTTCTTTGAAAGGAACAATAAAATTAAAAGCTCTGCATAGACTTATTTTTTAAAAAAATGAGAAAAAAACACCAAAAATTACAGATAGCAAGAATGAAAAAAAGGACATCACTATAGACCCCACAGACATTAAAAGGCTGATAAGGGGATATTTGTGAACGACTTTGCCCCAATAAATTTGATAATTTAGATGAATTTGATCATTTAGATTTACAATTTAGATGGGCAAATCCTCTGAAAGAAAAAAATACAAAAGTTTACTCCACAAGAATAGATGATATGAATAGCTCTGTATTTATGTCACTACTAGGTTAACCTCCCACAAAGAATACTCCAGATCCCAATAAATTCACTGGTAAATTCTTCCCAATATTTTGAGAAGTTATATCAGTTCTACACAAACTCTTCCAGAAAATAAAATGGGAGAGAACACTTTTCAACTCATTTTATATGAACTGCATTACCTAATACAAAAACTAGACAAAGACACTGGAGGGAAGAAAAGTGAGCATAGATGCGCAAAGCCTAACAGATCGTGAGCACACGATGCAGCACCGCAGGCGCGTGGACAGCCAGCCTGGGTGGTCGCAGTTCTGGCCCAGGAGTGTCACTTCTCTCAGTGACTATGGTCTAAAGCTGATTCCAAAATTCGTACGGAAAAACCTTCTGAAATAGCCCAAACAGTTTTGTAAAAGAAACCACAAACTTGGAAGACTTGTAGTACCTTATTCTTATTATAAAGCAATCACAATAAAATAAATGGAGTATTTGGTATAAAGATAGACACACTGATAAATGAAACAATAGAATCTAGGAATAAACCCACATATAATATGATTAATTGATTTTCACTACGATACCAGGTAATTCCACAAGAAGGGATTTTTTTTTCAACAAATGGTGCTGGAACAACTGGATATCAGAATGGGGGAACAATGAACCTCAACCTGACAGCGTATACAAATCTTACAGCATATACCACCTTACAGCATATACCCAAATGTTCATTCAAAATGGATCATAGACTGAACATAAAAGCTAAAACTACAAATTTTCTAGAAGAAGACAGAGAAGAAAATCTTTGTCCCCTTGGTGTTGGCAAAATTTAGCGAAGTTTTCCCAAAAACAATAACTATAACAGAAATAAATGATTCATTAAACTTTATAAAAATTAAAAACCTCTGCTCTTTGAAAGAAACCAATGAGAAAATGAAAAGATAATCTATAGACTAGCACAATCTATACACCATTTAATAAAGGACTTGTATTAAGGCTATCGGAGAATATGTACCACATCTTCTTTATCCAGTCCTCTACCGAAGGACGCTTTGGTTGTCTCCCTCTCTTGGCCACCATGAATAATGATGTAATGAACACAGGGCTGCATATATATTTACAAATAAATGTATTCGAGTTTTCGGGTGGATACCCAGAAGAGGGGTTCCTGGGTCATATGGTAACTCTATTCTTAATATTTTGAGGAGCCACCATACTGTTTTCATAGTGGCTGTGCCAGTCTGCATTCCCACCAGCAGCGAATGAGAGCTCCTTTTTCTCCACAACCTCCTCAACAGTTGTTGTTACTTATCTTGCTGGTAATAGCCATTCTAATAGGTGTGAGGTGGTATCTCATTGTAGTTTTTATTTGCATGTCCTTCATAGCTAGTGAAGTTGAACATCTTTTCATATATCTGTGGGCCATTTGCAGGTCTTCTTGGGAGAGGTGTCTGTTGAGATGCTTTGCCCATTTTTAATTGGATTTTTTGGTGTTGAGTTGTATGAGTTCTTTGTATATTTTGGATATTAGCCCCTTGCCAGAGCTGTTGTTTGCCAATATCAGCTCCCATTCAGTTGATAAAGCTGATGTTTTTCAATGAGAAGAAGACTTTCCAGGATTTCTTTAGGGTTTAAAATGTGCTCTGCTCATCACATGAGATTTTACTCGGTCCACAGACGATCCGATGATACAGGCATTATCAACTCCACTGTCCAGGTGAGGAAGTCAGGGTTCAGAGAGCATTTTGTCCAGTGTCACAGGGCTAGTAATCAGCTGAACTCACACTTATCTTTCTTATCTGTAAAATGAGTGTCATAATACCTACTTTATTGAATTATTATTAGGATTCTTAAAATTAAGTAAAAATAAAACACTGCAAACACTCTCCAAATCGAAATGAAACCACTGACCAAAGAAGGCGGGTCAGAACTTGCAGCCTCAACCTAAGCAGCTCAAGTTTCTGCTACAGCAAAAATATCAACATGCTTCATGGGACTGAAGCACCAGCCAGGGGCTTACAGTGTCAGAGTCAACATATCCATGCTCCAGTCCACAGCGACTCAGTTTATGAAGAACCATGAAGATCTCAACTCACAGGAAAATAGCAGTCAACAGATACCAACACTAAGATGGCACAAATGTTGAAATTATCTGGAAAAGGTTTTAAGCAGCTATTAAAAATACTTGAACAAGTGATCACAAAAAAAAATCCTGAAACAGAAGTTATAATTAAAAGTGTAAACAACATAATAGAAGCTATAAAGAAGAACCAAATAGGAATTTTATGTCTGAAAAATAAAATAATTCAATTAAAGACTGTCTGCAAAGACTCAATGGCAGGATGTAGATGAAAGAGGAAAAAGTGAATTTGAAGAGGCCTCAGTAGAAATCATTCAATCGGAGCAACACAGAGAAAAATCATTGGAAAAAACAGACCCCAAAACCTCAGGAATGAGAGACAATCAAAAAAATCTAGCATTTATGTCATCAGAGTCTAGAAAGAAAAAGAATTATGGTACTGAAATACAGGGGCTGGCAAAAGTAGGTTTATAGTTGTGAGCATGCAAAACAGTTTTATTCTTTTGCATTAATAAAGCTATTGTTATAACCATAACCTGTGTGTCTTTTTCCATACAAATAACTAAACCTACTTTTGCCCACCCCAGTATATTTGAAGGAACTGTGGCTCTCCAAGTTTGAGAAAATACAGTTTTGTAAGGGGAGGGGCTGATTAAGAAAATGATGTCTAAAAGGCTCTGGGGGTCGGGTGTAATGAAGAAGACGTTGGAGAAACACTGATCTCTCCTATCAGACACTGAGCACCAACATCACTAACACGACGAAGAGAACCCCAGACAGCGTTTGCTTTCTGACGGAAGAAGAGGAATGCACCACCATCTACAAAACAGTCAAGAACAAGGAGGAGGAGGAGAAGGGAGAGAAGAAGAAGGAAAAAAAGGAGAAGGAGAGGAAGAAGGAAGAAGAAAAGAAAGATAAAAGAAAATTGCAACCTGGGTTGACCAAGCTCCTAAAGTAGAAATTGGACGCAGAGTACAGAGGGCAGAGACACAGGGTAAATCTGCCTCCTGGATAAAATGGGCAAAATCTGGCTGTGAAACGGAACAGCAACGAGACAAAAACAACAGCAACAACAAACCAAAGCCCTTTTCTTTAACAAAAAGAAAATCATTTGCACCACGGGAAAAGAATGGAAAGAAACCTAGGTAAAAAGACACTTAAAATACATATTTTTAAAAACCAGACAAAAATCCTGTGGTTTATGTTGGATGCACCTTGGATGACAAAAAGAAAAAAAAATTTAAGGGATGCAAGAAAATGATTGCTATATAGTAGAATGTGGTTATTTTAGAGCACTCACCTTTTTACAAATCCCAGAGCCAAACCTATATCTTGCCAGATAATTTAAACGTTAAAGGAAGTCTAAGACAAACTATCTAAAAAAGATAACGTAAAAAAGATAACAATAAAGTTAGAGAGAATATAACATTCAAAAACCATTGCAAATTGGATGCTGTTGCTGATAATTAAGATCTACCCTTGAAATAACAAAAATGTTACCAAAAAAAAGAGAATAGTACACTCAAGTGAATATAAAAAGGGAGTTGAAATTTACATTTACTAAACTATGTATTTATTTTACACAGCATTCCATATTTGCATTATATTTTTCAATAAAAACTGGTTTAAAAATAGGCCACGAAGTTTTGTTCTTTTGAATACAGAAGACATACAAGCGCAAAGAGAAGCCACTGAAATTACATGGAAATACTTGATTATGATGAACATTCTTGTTACCTGGAATCTGCTTGTATTCGGGTGGGGTAATATCATACACCATCTAAGTAAGAGCAGAAAATTCAAATACTTTTCATAGAGAAAGGGAAACTCCAAACCGAAAACTGTTGTTCCAAAGCAGTGGATTATGCGAGGAAGAAATTGATAAACAACAAAATTGAGAACTTCCAGACCGTGCTGATCTTCCAGGCTGACACACTCTCATCATACACATAAAAACGTCCAGCTTGTCTTAAGTAATTAGAAGCTTCTAAACACACTGTGGATATTTTAAAGTGAAATATGCGAAGTGGAGGCATTTTGATAACTTTCGAGTGTAACCAGGTGTGTTCCCTGGTACTTTAAGCTCATTAATTTGCAAAATGTGTTTCATCTCATTCCTAAATTAAGAACACACATTTTCCTTTTATTTTTTTTCCCTTGAAAGGTTATTGAATTCACTGGGGAATGAACGCTGCCCTGAATTTGGTGAGTAAAGCATATACTCTACTTGCTGAAACTTATTTTAAAACTAAACTTCATCTTATGCCATAGTGTTATCTAGAGAATTAGGTTGTTCGTGTACACTTTTTTCAAGATTGTAATTTCCTGGTAATAATCAATAGGTGGCGAATTTGATCAGAGTCTTTCTCATTCATTTGTTCAATAGGTAAAAAGAAATTACCAGTGTACTTTTAGAGCTTCTCAAATGGGAATTCAGAAGAACATTAGGGTCTCCCTGAAATCAAGCTTTGAACTTTGTGACAAAATGAAAATAATTAGGAATGATTATGCAGTCTTGATGCTTGTTTCTCTCCACACGAAGCCTCATCTCATCAGCGTTTCCCAAAGGGTATACCCCTGATTGTAAAAGGGGAGCTTTGGAAAATAGTCACAATGGTTACGTGTCTTATTGTAATCAAGAAATACGAATGCAGCCAACTCTCAACTTGTAGATGCTGTTGTCTAGAACAAAGCCAAGTTCAAAATGATGTTAATTAAGTGGTTAATTTCATGTGGCAGAAGCTTCAGCACTGGTATGCAAATGGCTGGTTTGGGAAACTCTGATCTGTCAGAAGTGCAGCAAGCACTGGTTTGAAAAAGATGAAACCCAGCTTCCCGCTCTGGCTCCATCTGTATTTGTTCACTCGTCTTCACATGTTTGCCAGTTAGAAAATATATTGTAGTGTCTTTTTATAACTAGATAGTGCAGAGTATCCAGATATTTAAAATTGGCCACAAGCCTGCAGGGGATGAGTTGCTTTGCTACAGACCCCCATTTCCTCAAACGAGGGGTTGGACTAGAGGTAATTCCACTTCTCCAACAGTGTGTAAAGTAACACTGAGGAAACTGTCAAATGACAATACCAACGAGATAGTCAGTGGTTCCCCATGTTTAAGCATGAACCTTTGATGCTTTGCTCGTTTTTTAACCATGGTGTCCTTAGCAACGTGCCTGCCACAGGTTCTGCAAGCCCTCCTGAGTGACTCGTCTCTGAGCCACTCCGTTCCAGCTTTTGTGGCTGTGGGTTTCTGTGCTTCTCTAGATATGAATGCACCATGATCGATCATTTCAGCTCAGTGCCTGTCCCACTAAGTTGTTCTAAAACTTAGTTGTTCTGCTTTAAAGTCAGGACTATCACTAGGGGTTCTGTCTGAGTAAGACAAACCGATTATCTGAAGGGCTTAGGCATCAGAGGTACGGTGATAACTAATGTTTTGTAAAAGATTGCACAGGAGTGGCTAGCACACAAGCAAGACCTCATAGCTTCAATACACAAGCATAATCCTCATGGTTTTCTGTTTCCCTGGTAACCACTTGCACTAAAAATAATCAACTTGGGAGTTTCTCTGTCAGGCTGTGTCAGGATCTGAGATTTTGCACTGCTTACTAGCTAACGAGTTAGCCTGCTAGGACTGCATGAATGCCGGAAGAGGGTAGTATGAGATGCCTGGCAGCGTCCTAGGACTCTTACGCCCTGCTCACCAGTGAGCTTTATGCGGGTTTGCTTCTGTTGCCCTTGCCCCCCAAGGCCCTCGGTGCAGAGCCAGCTGCCCCAGGCAGATGCCTGCACCTGCAGTGGGTTATGGGACAGGAGAGGAACTCGGCAGGGGAAAGCAAGTTCAGTCTTCAGTGGGAGGGCTGCGGGGCAGGGGGGAGGCATTACCACCTCATCCTTTGGAGCTGCTCTGTGCAAACACCCTAACAAATGGCCTAGGTAAAGGCCAGGCAGGGCTGCGTGCCCTCGGCAAACCAGCAAAAACAGCCAGTGACACTCAGGGCCCAGGGAAGACCGCCTCTCCCTGAAACCTCTAACCTGAGTGACCTCCAGTTTTGTGAGAAATGCCTATTTTTCTTTCTCCGTCCTTATATCATTTGTCTGAAGGGAAACGCCACAGATTTCTCACAAAGTGTTGGCACAATGCCTACAAGTCAGAAAAAGAAGAGAACTACACCAGCTGGGGATGGGAGAGCATCAGAAGTCCATGGCACAACAGTATTCGTGGTTTTAACATAAATCAAGTCCTAGTTTTCGCTCTCCCCCCACCTTTCTTTTCCACCACCTCATCAAACTTTGTAATAATCGGAAAGAAGGACAAGCCTGTGGACAGTCAGCAACCCGCATCCCAGCGAAAGCAGACCGAGGCCTCCCCAGCTGCAAGCAGAGCTGCGGCTCCCTTTCTAAGTCTCTAGTGCTGTGGAGAAAGCCTCGCTCCTCGGGGATCGGGGCTTGGCCTGTGCATCTGCTCTAAAGGCTGATGACAACTGATTCAGTCAGTTCTTGCCCCATGAAAGCTGTGGAAGAAATAGCTCCTGTAGCTATGGAAAGAGCCCAGAACTTTTTGCTACTCTGGAGTTTGAAGTAGGTCTTCTTTATGTGCTACATGAAGCCCATTACAAGAAAACGTCACGTGGGGTTCATTTGGGGAGAAATCAACGTTGGCCTTCAGAGGTATTGGGAAGTCCCTCTTTCTCATTTATACAAGTTTCCCCCAAACAGCTCCCCGTGGGTCTGTATGTCTCCGGACATTAGTTTTACTTAGAGTTTTGCTTCTCTCCTCTGAGAGTTTTACGTTAAAATAAAATGTAATTTTTTAAATTTCTAACAAGCATCATTGGCCACAGCCCTATTCGGTTTGAACATTTTCTTGCAAGTGTCCCTGTGGCTGTGGTCTGGATTTGACGTAAAAGGTGCACAGTCTACTCTTAACATCACCTCAGAGAAGTGTCATCACTTCAGAGCCCCTGGCCCTGCTCTGCCGCAGGTGACCGTGTACAGGAGCGGGGGTGCCAGGGCTTGGTCTCCTGTGTCGGGAGGCTGAACCGGGAAGACCCGAGGGAAAGCTGCCCCGCGCCGTGGTCTGTGAGCACCGATTGTGTTTGAACAGAGACTTCCTGTCCCTGACCCCTTCAGCTCCTCGGGGCGCCACCAGTTGATCCTCATGAACTCAGCCTCATTGCCAAGTACACGGGTGTCCACAAATATTGGCTGAATGGATGAATGAGTGTTCCTCTCGGGTTCCTTACTCTTTCTATCCCGTAAAAAGCAGACGTGCCTCAGTTACTTTAGAGGATGACGCTGGATTTCCACACTGTCTCTTCATCCCAGAACTCACACTGGTTCCTATTAGAGTATCCTACGGCCCCTCATCACCTCCCAGTGAGAGGTAATTTTCCTCGAGGCTCAAGTCACAGCTCTTCACCCTAAAGAGAACATTAGGCACACATGGAACATCACCTGGAGTGACAGCCCATGTCCCCTCACCATAATATACGTATGACAACTGTCCAGATATTAGGAATAAACTAAAACACACCATGAATGCCATTTAAAGGCACAGGTGGGGAACTGCTAGCGACTTATCACATTTGTGTTCTCTTTGAGACGGTGCACTGCTGACCTCTAGTGGCGAAATTCATCCAAAATAAGTTTTCTGTAATAATATGTGGAAGGAAGACATGAACCCAAAATTGAGTGAGGATTTTGAGGGGCATGTGAAAATGCCATCATTAACATTAGGGACGTCTGCCAAAACTTCCTACTGCCTCTTGCAACTTTACTGATGCATGCAAAAAGATGTCTCAGAGAAATAAAATGGGGGAAGTGGTGAGTTTGGTTATAGGACGCCCAAGGCACAGAGAGGGAAGGGAGGGGAGCAGGGGGGTTAGACAGACATGGTAATGCCACCCTTCGGCACAGTCCATCTGACTTGTTTGAATTTCACTTTTATTTTGAAACAGTCCCAACTACCAGAAACTTACAAACATGCCCAGAAGGACTCTTTGTTTTCCTGAGTAGTTGATGAGTTAGTTGCCAAACCAATGCCCTGTCCCCGCAGACATGTCAGCCTATTTCCTACAAAGAAGGATCGTCTCCTTCACAACCACAAGACAGCCGACAAAGTGAGGACAATGACACCCACACGTTAATATCCTCTTTGAAGTGCACTGAAGTTTCGCCGGTTTCCTTGACAATGTTTGTTATAGCAAAAAGCTCCTGGTTCGGAGCGTACCTTGTGTTTACCTGTCTTGTGGCTTTGCCCCCTTTAGCCCAGAACAATGCCTCACTCCTTACTTGACTTTCATGCCGTGAATGCTTTTAAAGATTGCAGAGGAGTTATTTTTTAATGATTCTTCATATCAGTAAGTTGGCAGAAATACCACAGGAGTGATGCTGTGTTCTTCACATTGCTCCCTATCAGTGGCACATAATCTCCCTCTGTTCACTAGTGAGGTTAACTGTGATGCCTCGATTATGGTGGTGTCTTACCCCTTCTTCTTTTAATAATTAGCGAGTATTTGAGGAGGGAGATATTTTGAGATATATGTAAATATTTCCTTTCAGCGCTACCTAAGGAAAAAGCATACTCCATAAACAAATAACAAAAGAAATACTAGCTTTAGCAGCAATATTTGTATGTGAAAACTTAGTAAGCCTTAGCAGCAGTGATTTTTAACTATCCAATAACATGCAAACTGTAAATGCTTAAACCTGAGCCAAACACTTCCTTTCCATGTACTTAAAACAATAAAACTAACACCTTTTTAAAATGTCACCCAGCCAGTCAGATGGACTGTGCTGAAGGGTGGCATTACCATGTCTGTCTGCTCCCCTCCCTCTGTGCCTTGTGTGTCCTATAACTAAATTCGCCACTTTCTACATTTCATTTTTCTAAGACAACTTTTTGCATGAATCACTAAAGCTGCAGGAGGCAGTAGGAAGTTTTGACCGACGTCCCTAATCTTAATGATGGTATTTTCACATGCCCCTCAAAATCCACACTCATGGTAGCATTCGTTTCTTACTTCCACATACTAGAAAACTAGTGTTCATCTTATCTTTAAGAAAAAAGTTATCATATAAATATAACACGAAAACCTAATAACCTATGATTCACTCACACAAATAAGTAGTTTCCCAAGTCCTCTTCCCATCCTAGACCCTATACATGAATCACTTCCACATGGCTGTAATCACATCAGAGAGACAATTTTATGTTCCGCCTTTGTGGGCTGAGCACACTCCAATCCCATCAGAGAGCCTCTGGGGCTCTTCTCGCCCTCTGATTCTGTGATTACATTTTGAAACACTGACCCCATGACGTGGCCAGGGGACCACATTTCACTATCCAACAGCTGCAGTGTGGGCGCCTTACTGCGCCTCACTAGTCAGCATAATACAGAGATGCTTGCTGTCTGTCCAGTAACTCCTGCCCGAGGCATTGTCATTCCACAGCAGCTTTGAAGTCGCTAGGGCCTGGGTTGGAATTCCAGCTTTGCTTTATACAGATGAATCTTTCTTGAGCCCCAGTTTCCAATCTGAGAAGCAGGGATAATATTTATCACACGGTATTTGTGAGGATGAAATGAGATCAGGAATGTGACGTTCTTAGCGCTGTGCCTGGTGTGTAATAAGTTCTCAATGTATGTTATTACCATTGTTCACCTAAGAGAGGCATGACTAGCTAGTAAAATTGGGCTGACTCCAAATATTTGTGTGACTCTCTTCGTTTTGTGATGAGTAAGGGGTTATTTTTTTAGGTAGTATCAAGGATCCGAAGAGTTACCGTAAGTAGGAATTCTAAAGAAACCAACTGATTTCTAATCAACGTCCGAATTGAGAACATACAGGAGCACTGGAGCGAACGCTCATCGATCATAGCTCTCCGACACCTGCTTCAGTTGTTCTGCCTTCCAAAAAAAAAAAAAGTTAAAAAAAAACCCAAACGTTTGAAAATGTAAGGGTTTGGAACATGAAGGAAATATTACACATACAGTTCGCTTGTTAAAAATGGTCAGTTTGCTATGAATTTACTTTTAAAAAGTGATCCATTAGCTCTGAATTTGCCGAATGCCTTTCACAGTCACATGACCACCTATTTTGGAGAAAAAGGTAATGTCCCAACTTAAAAAGTGAACCAATGAAAATCATTCGTTAAGAAATTCCTTGAAATGTAGGCTCTCCTTGGGCCATCACTCCATAGTTCACAGAAAGGCACTGGCTGAGAAATGTAGTTTGGGGGCCCACCGCCACTGCCAGGTGTGACTGAGCCCCTCAAATTGTACATCAATTACATCTCATTAACAGAAATTCTGTTCTCCCACCATTTTAAAGCTGAAGGGATAGGAATCCCTTCTGTGTAATATCATGAAGCTCAAGCTGTTTAAAAATCCAAAATAAAAAAGGGTAAGAAACATCGTTGAAAACTATCTTCTAAATGCTTTTATAAAAGAAGCTTTTGATAGTTATGGCGACCTTAGGAAAACCCACTAACCTTGCCACCAGGAATGAAAATGAAAGCAAAATATCACGAGTGGACAGAAATAATAACCCTCCGTCTGCTGGGGATGGGCAGTGAAGATTCCGAGGGGTAGGAAAGAAAGGGTGTGATGAAGACGCAGGCTTCCTCAGAAGCTTCACTAAGGCCACGCCACGCGCAGTGAGAGAGCTGCGCGTGCGCACAGCCCAGTGCTGCGGGCCAGAGCCGTCCAGCCGACCAGGGGAAGTCACATGCGTGAGCAGAACCGTGGGGGCGGTGACTACACGGGGAAGAAGGCCCGCAAGGGCTGCGGAGCAGCGGCTGATGGCTGTGTGCGTCCCTGGGAGGCCGCTGGAGGGACGGCGCAGGTGACACCAACAGAAAGGCAGCCAGGGGACACGATTCTCCCAGACCGTTCACGTGGGCCGCCTCTGAGTCCCTTCCGTTCCCACGCTGAGGACTGAGAGTAAACACTGAAGTATCTGCGACAGCAAAACATGTCTCCGGGAGCAGCTGGCACAGAACCGTGCTTCTGGGACTGGAGCACACGCTACTTCTAGCCGGGTCACTCGTAGCTTTGGGGTGATTTGACATTTTTATTCCTGGGGTTGGGGGCACAGCTGAGGCTGGCTCATCCGTTTGTCCTGTTCTTCTAGAGTTCTCCTCCTCGCTCGCCTCTGGGCTCTCTTTGAGGGCTCGGAGAACAGAGTTTCTCAAGGGACCCCAAGAGTATCTGCGGGACCCAGGCTCCAGCCCTCAAACTCTGAACAAGTCAGGTAGACAGAAGGCCTGAGAGGGGACGTGTGTCCACAGCTGATCCGGTCCAGCTGGGGCCTTGATAAAATGAAGGTCTCTGTGTTGGAAGATAACCACCTGGCCCCCCTTCTCAACAGGAAGAGGACCCAGGAGAGGTCAGCATCTCCTTAGCTCTGCAGCTCAGGTAAATAAAGTTCACCCCTGATTTTTGGAGGTGTCCTCTGGGTTTTTCTCTAGAAAAATAAACTAGCACATTTACGAAGATCTCATATACGGTTAACACAAAACATTCTCACTCCCATTTTGGGGGGATAATCGAACAAAGAAGAAAAAATGCATTGGCAACCCAAGGCAACTGTTGGTTGGTTTATCTTTTAAAGGAAGAGTCAAAATATTAATACTTATCCTCCTGTGAGAACATTAGAGAACACTCTGGATTGCTGAAAACATTTAGATACTGCCCTAACACTATTTCTTAAGCTAGTTCATTAAAACTGGGTTTTGCATTGTGCTAGATCATTTACTTCAGTTAAGTGGGTTTCCTCTGATGGAAGGTGTTTTCACAGAAAGAGCGTTGACAATTTCTAGCAACACATCAGTGGCCCAGAGCCATCCCCCTCTCAGGAGCTGCCGAGAAGCAGGGTTAATCCTTTTTCTTACTGAATCTCTTATGCGAAGTCTCTAAGGCATTTTGCCAGACCTGAGGAGGTATTCCTAATGCCACTGTCCATGTTATCTTCAGCTCACAGGGACCGATATTTCACTCGGCCAGTGCCATTGTCTATACTTGTATGGATCCCAGATGTCAGTTAAGATCTGCTGAAACTTCCTACCGTGGCTGGTGCAATGAAATGTACTTTGTTCAATTTCACTTAAAAAAAAAAAAAGGAAAGGAAAAAAGTGTACCTTACTTGAGATGATCTCTTTGACATCCAGAAGGATGTCTGAATAATCTTCTAAATTAACGCTCCGGGCCCAGTCCCTTGGAGGGTGTACACTGAGATGACGCAGGGGGCGCCTCGCTGTTCCTGAGCAGCACACACCGCGGACACTCGCCCCAGCCTTGTGTACTCATCATTTAGCGATGCCTGCGCTCTGGGGCGCTCATCTGCATAGTACCCTCCCAAGTGGTCCCGTGGAACCTGGCAAAGCCATTAAGGGCAGAGCAGCCGACGCTGGGGAGCTTGGTGCTGGCTGCAAACTCGGCTCCATTTGCCGCCAGAGAAGAGAGGCCGCTCCCTTTTCATGGACTAGACTCCTGCTAGGGCTCGCTGTGTCCCCCAGCTGGGGAGCCCGAGTCTATTTCCTCCTTCAGCCCGCATACAATGGAGGGTGAGATGAAAAGGAATACAGACCCTCGATCCCGTTCACTTGGAGTGCTAACGAATGCAGGCCCGCGTGTCTGATCTTCTGCTTGGCCGAGGGGTGGCAGATGGCCTTCTGAAAGCTTTTCAAAGCCAGGCTGCTTTCAGCAGGGCATGAGGCGCTTATTGTTGTATTTTCCATAGAGTGGGAGGAAGCCGCGCCAAATAAGAGCACACAACAACTGCGCCTCTTCTCTGGGAAGCTTATTACAACCTTACAAGGAGGGCTAATTGGCTGAGGCCAAAAGCAGATGCAGAGCCGCGTTGAATATTATTCAGGAGAGGTTTCAGAAGGCAGAGCCGGGAGGATGGGAGCATGGGAAGAACATCCACGGGGAAGAGGTGAGGGCCGGGATGAGAGGGGAAAGAGGAGCTGTGTTATTTTAATCAGAAAGGACTCACACTCTTGTTTGAAGAGCTTCTGCACGTCCACCTCCCCCTTCTTCCGCAAGCTTTCTTATCAGGAGGACGTCAACAGGCAGAACTGGCTTACAGAGAGCAGCGTCCACGGGACACCGCTGTTACCATGACAACTGAGGCGAACAAATCTTGGAGCCTTTAAAGAAACTTTTGTGTCAGCTCCTTGAAGTGGGCAGAGGAGAAACTGAAATGTACTGAACGGGCTAGTTCAAGAAGTTTCCTTTATTTCATTTAATCTCCGAAACAATACGGAGATATATTCTTAGATCATTTTGCAGCCGAGGCAACTCAGGCTTAGGGATGTTAAATCATTTGCTCTAAGTCCAACAGATTCAGATTCAGGCATTTCTGACCCCAAAGTTCAAGCCCTTCCTGAGTCAATTCTTCAGTTAGCCAGGTCCTGGCATATAGATGGTATGTGTTCAATAAATGTTTTCCAGAAGCACAGCTGAACTGCACCCGGGAGTGGGGGCAGGGGGAGGTAGGAAAGAAACTCTAAAAAGTAGAAATAATATAGGAAAACTGATGCTAGGAGTAAATTCTCAGCTAGGGGATGGCCTGCCTAACTGGCCCCCACCCCAATATACCCACAAACTCAGGCACAATTGTTTGGGAAAAAATGTATTGAGTGTCTGTTAAGTGCTAGGTGCTGCAAGTACAGACATTGTAAGACCTAGCCTCTGTCCTGTAGAAGCTCAGTCTGCTGGGTAGGAAACATATACATAAAGTACGATGTGCTGTGAATAATATGGGTAGAGATAAGCTTGTGGTTTTCAGGAAAGAGAGAGGAAACTGGGAAAGTCACAGGAGGCTTCCTGGAGGAGGTGATGCCTGAGTGAGTTCTCACAGGAGGAGTGGGAATTAGCCAGGCAAAAGAAGGGTGAGTGGTGTTAGTTCAGGCAAAGAGAACACAGCACGAACAAATTCAGAAGAATGAAATAGACAGCATGTGGATGGAACATTAAGTGTTTCCTGCTGAGCCCAAACTGTGTGGTCGGAAATGACACTGAAGAGATAGGTTGAGCCAGGAAGAGGGAAACTTTAAATAAATGCCATGCTGAGTGTCTTGGATTTCGTCCACCAGGGGATGAGAGGCATTGATTGTTCTCTGCAAGGAGAGAGGGAGGGATACGGTCAGTGTGGAGGACAGACTTGAAAGGATAAGGGTTGAAATAGGACGAACAGTTTGGAAGTTGATGCTGTGGTTTCTGTGGGAGATCATGAGAGCTTTAATCAGGGGAGGGGTGATAGGGTTCAAGACAGCCAGCTTTACTGGAGAAACATGTTCAAGGTCAACAGAAATTGGTGATTCATTGGAGAGTGAGAGATAAGAATGGGATAACAAGATATGAATTTCTAGCTTAAGTAACTGTCTCGATAAAGGGAACATTCGTTAAAATTATGGATCAGGGGTAGGAGCAGACTGGGCGGTGAGGGTGGGAAGGTGAGTGTGTTTGACACCTGGGATATATCTAGCAGTGGATTTATGAGTCAGATTCTGAAGAGGGATAAAGACAAGTGATCGAGATTCCAGAGCACAGGTCTGAAAATAGTTTCTTCTGCAGTCACATCTATCTGCAGATGTGGTTTGTTTGGACATTTGTGATGCTAGTTTTAAATTAGAATTAAGTGGAAAACGGAAAAATCAGGAAGTTGCACCAACCCCCTCCCCCCCGTATTTCTAATGTTTCTCTGGAAAATTCAGCTTATCTGCATTTCTAGTTTTTTACGGCAACAGTCGGCTAGAAATGAGTAGCAGCTCCACCCCCCGCCCCACCCCCAGCCTCAGCCCTGACCCAGCTGGGCTTCCGAGGGACGCTGGGCACCGCTGCCATTGTACAGTAACAATCGCTCTGTTGCCTTTCTCACAGTAGGGTTAAGAGGAGAGTAAGCTTTTCTTGTTCTCTTACCTCAGCCAAAAATAGAAAATGAAATCTAGTCAAAGAAGACTGTGTTCCAAGGAAAATGGTCGTGAGAAATGAAGGAAGTTCTCCTGTATTTGATATGCAAACAAAGCCTATCTTTTGTTGAAAGAATTAAACCTGAGACACCATTGAGAAATAAACTACACTGAAAGCAATTCCTGCATGACAGAAAAGGTGCAGGATGACTTTCCATTTGTTTGTAGCATCTTTAATTTCTTCATCAATGTTTTCCAGTTTTTATTTCACAAATCTTTAATATTGTTAAAATGTGCATATTACCCAAAACCATCTCCAGATTCAGTGTGTTCCATTCTCTATCAATATCCCAATGGCATGTTTTACAGAAAAATGAAACAATCGTAAAATTCATATGAAGCCACTAAAGACTCCAAATAGCCAAAAGCATTTGGGTGGCGAGGCAGGGCTGGAACAAAACTGGAGGCGTCACACTATATTACAAACTATAGTAATTTAAAAGTATGGTACTGGCATAAAGACAGACATATACAGCAATGGAACCGAGTGTGAGCCCAGAAATAAATCCATACACATATGGTCAACTGCTCTTCAACAGGGGAGCCAAGAATACTCAGTGGGGAAAGGATAGTCTCTTCAATAAATGGTGCTGGGGAAGCTGAATAACCACATGCAAAAGGATGAAACTGAGCTCTTATCTTACACCATATACCAAAAAAATAAAAAAAGTAAAAAAAACAACTCAAAATGGATCAAGGACTTAAATGAAAGACCAGAAGGTGTAAAACTTCTAGAAGAAAACATAAAGAAAAAGCCTCATGACGTTGATGTTGGCAACAATTTCACGGCTATGACACCTGAAGTACAAGCAAAAAAAGCAAACATGGACAATTGAGATGACATCAAACTAAAAAGTTTCTGCGCCATAAAGGAAACAAGCAAGAGTTAAAAAGCAACCCATAGAAAGGATCAAAGCACTAAAAGCCTGATTAAAAGGGGCACAGGACTTGAACTTCACCAAGGAAGACATGCAAACAGGCAACACACATGTGCAAAGGTGCTCAGTGTCACTACGCAGCAGGGAAATGCAAATTAAACCACAATGAGAGATCACCTAACACCTGCTAGGGCCATCGAAGGAACAAAGACAGTGATGGTGAGGATGTGGAGAAACTGGAGCCTTTGTACACTGTCGGTGGGAAGGTGAAATGATGCAGTCACTGTGGAAAACATTATGGAGGTTCCTCAAAAGTTTCAAAAAAGAACTACCATATGACCCAGCATTCCTACTTCTGGATATTGATCCAAAAGAATTGAAATTGAGATCTTAAAGAGATAGTAGCACCCTCATGTTCATTGCTGCACCATTCATAACAGCTAAGATGTGGAAACGTGTCCACCAACATGTGAATGGGCAAACAAAAATGTGGTATATACATACAGCGGAATATTACGAAGACTTAAAAAAGAAAGAAATCTTGCACTAGACTGCAACAGGAACCTCGTAGACATTTTACTGAGTGAAATAAGCCAGTCACAAATAATGTACGATTCCACTTATATTGCATGAGGTGTGAGGAATCTGAAATAGATTCCTGGAAGCAAAGAACAGGATGATGGTTGCAGTCGCTGGTGGCAGGTTGGGGGGTTGGGGAAGGTACAGTGGCTAATCAACAGGTATAAAACTTCAGGTGTGTAAAATGAGGAAGTTCTAGAGACCTGATGTATAACGTTGTGACTATAGGTAACAATACCCTATCATACCCTTAAAAATCTGTTAAGAGGGTAGAATCTCATATTGAACATTCTTACCCCATCGGAATAAAAAAAAATTTAAAAATGATGCACAATGAAAAGCCAATAAGTTGAAAAAAGAATAGACATTTCAATAGTTTATTTTGAAAAACTGAATAAAATAAATGAGGAAACACCACTGCCTCTGTTCTGCAAATATATCGCCTGGCCCGCAGGGTGTTTGAATTGGTACCCTCTGTCCCTGAGTCACTGGTGCACAGCACAGCGATGAGAATGATACTCCGAGGAGTGGGTGACATCATCCAGAGAGTGTGTCTGGGGAGGGAAGAAAGTAGGCCAAGGGCAGAATCTTAGGGAAATATCCGAAGGAAGGGGTTCCCCAAAGAGCCTGAGGATGATGAGAGAGAGGTTCAAGGGGAGCCTGAGCAGGGCGGCAGCGCCAAAGCCTGGCGAGCGAGCGGAAACACGGGAGCGGAAGACAGGTCAGCGCTGTCAAACACCTGCTCCGAGACGCTTGTCTTCCGCCCGCGGGGAAGCCAGCCCAGCCACGGCACAGCTTGGACCAGAGGTTCCCACGCTGCCTTGGCTCACGGTGCCCTTAAGCCTGAGTAATTTTTCCACAATGCTCCGAAGCCCAGGAAAATATTAGAGTTCCTTGCTGTTTAGGTCCAAACACCTTAATATAAGTATTTATGTCCTTCAAACTCGGTCACCATTTGAAAACAATACTGTGCCTCAACTGAAAGAAGTTTCAGTTTTTTAATTTCATTCTAGAAAAACAGTTACCTACTTAGGGGACGTATGGGCGAGCCTCCTGAGCATTTCACAGCTTCTCCCCTCTTCCCAAACGGACACGCCATTACCTGTTCCACGTTGGTTTTAAAGAGAACTTGCTTTTACCGCAGCGACCACAGAAAACCCAGCTTTGAAAGAGATGTCAGTGGCTCATCTAATGTGAGATGGAGAACAGCTTACAGCCATTCATTCCTGCAGGGTGTGATAGAGGGGGGACCCTGGGGGGTGCTGCGCTTCCCTGGGGCCCCTTGGCCCGCAGTTTGGGGAGCATGGGGTTAAAGCTGCTCTAGAATCCTGTCATTTAACACCGTGTTTCTAAGGAGATATTGGGTCCAAAATCCATACAACTAACCCTCCCGGTTACGGAGCCGAACTGGTTTGTGATGGGAGTAACTGACTGCTGCCTGCAGACTGACAGGAAGTAGGATCACCGAAATAAATTAGATTGGAAGATAAACCAAAGTTCATGCCTTCAGTCCTCTTCCCAAAAAGCTTTTTCTCAGAGCTTGCGACTATCTTCTCCTTTCTCTTGCTGTGCTCTGCGTAAGAGACCGCGTTATGAATCGGGGTTTGTGGGGGCGGGGCGACACGTGACTGGGTCTGAAGCAGCCACTCTGGGAATTAGCGTCAGAGTACTTGAGGCCTGGCCTCCATTCAGAAGTAAAAATGAGAACGTTCCTTGTCTGACAGCCTCCATGCCTAGCAGTTTCAAGTACGACACATAGGTAGCCGGTGTGTACCTTGGGCAAGTCACCGAACCTCTCTGGACCTCCTTTCCATGTATATAGTAACATATAATGTAGAACAAAAAAAAGTAATAAATTATACTAAACTTTTTAATACAAGTCATACGTTTTTAACACTGTACTCTTGCATATGCTCCACCAAATCTATTAAACAAGTTGCATTTCCTAATAAATAGGATGGTCTTCCTATTTTTATTTATCAAAGATTGAGAACCTCTTATTAACCATGGAGAACCAGTGCTACCATATCAAATTGAGACAATTGTCTCCAAAAGCCAAAGCACGTGATGTTTCTGTGCACTGTCATTACCAGTGAATGAACAATTCTATCTGATACCTTGGAGGGCTGGAACAGCACCCGTCAGTGCTCCCCCGCCCCCGCCCGCCGCCAGTTACCACGCTGGACCATCCCCACGGGCCCTCTGTGCCCTACTGGTCTGCGACTCCTCTCACCAGCGCTAGGAGGAGGCGAGTGCTAGCAGGAGCCCCGGGACCCTCCGTGCGCCACCACTGTCTCTGCCAACCCAGGAGAAGCGCTTACCCCGTCCTAGCTTACTCAGCCTTTCTGTCCACAGCCTCAGACTCGACTCGGAGGGGCGCCAGCAGTGGGCTGAACGCCTGACTTCAAGTCCCCCGCCCTCCTCCAATGCTTTTGTCTGCCGCACCCAGACCTGGAGGAGAGAGTGGCTTCAGAATGGCTCGTTGCCCAGCCACACCAACGGTCCCCCATTCGGCCCGGTGCACGTTACAATAGAGAAAGAACTCGCTCTGCCAAATTCGGAGCAAGCAAGCTCTCCAAGTGCACGGCGCCCGCCCACGGCGAGGCAGGGCTCCCCGCACACACGCGCTCCTGGATCATCCCGCCTCCTAGAAGCCAGGAGACGGGTTTCCCTTGGTCTTTGTTTTCTTCCTTCGCTGCCTTCTGCAACTGTCATTTTCTAAAACTTCTTGGAGAGAGTACGCTAAAGCCAAGGTATCCCCTTGCTCCGCCAGCCCCAGAACGCTGTCTCTTTCCTTCTTCATAAAAGCTGAGAATGCTCCTCTTTGATTTCCAAAACTCCCAGCATGTTTATGCGGTGCCAGGAGGGGAGGCTTAGCTCCGGCTGGCTGGAGGTTTGTGCTAATTGTCTGGCTGCACTTTGAAAGAGGCCTTTTGAATCTGAGCATTTAGGGAGAAAGTGGAGAAGCGTGGCTGTGTGAAAGAGCAATTGATGTTAAATATTCATGCTCTGCTCTCTGTTAATCAAAATCAGTAACCCCCATTGCTTAGCCACAGTCCTGGCTTCTTACTAGGGTTGTGCTGAAGGAACTGGATACAAATGAGGCCAAACACACACACACACACACACACACACACACACACACACACACCCCAAGACGTGGGTGCTTATCGATTTGAAGTGTTTCCAGTTAACAGTGTACAATTCAGCTTTTTAATTTCTCCGGGGTAGTTATTCCATCAGCATTTTAGAACTACCACACCCCTTTTTCCTTCTCTCATGTTGAATTTAGCAAACTTTGCCCTTGCTTAAAAACCAGACATTTTCTGAAACAATTCTGTAAGTGAATTGCAACACATTCTAGTTTATTTTTCAGAAATGATTAAAATTATTTTACAAAAGAGAAGAAATTGACTGTAATTGGACAAAATATAATATTATAGATTGTTTTAGTAACAACTTCAAAGTCATGTTTCCTGAGCTTTTAGGAAATAAACACTTATATTTTTAAAGTACATGTACCACAACCACAGGAACTTTAAAAATAATCACTTAACTTAAAAGGAAAAAAATAGCTCATAAATACAAACTTTTGTCTTATTTTTGAGGCTATATTTTTTCAAGCTTTCTACAATGAATATGCTTTACCATTATAATAAAAATGATCTCTTTGAAAAACTGCCGAGCAGCTGCTGAATTTTATGGTTTGGAGTTCATCGGGCTCTCCCTTACCTGTGTCATCCGCGAGGGGAATGTTGGTGAAGGTGCTGTCCTCCGCTTCCTCCTCGCTGGACCCGTCCATCTGGTGCACTTGTCAGGTCTGTTGGTGAGGGAAATGAGGGCAGAGGAAAAAACGGCAGCTGCCCCATGTGATCGCCCCTGTTAAATCATTAATAAACGAGCGTCCAAGCAGGTGCTATCTGATCCTTGCACCGGCCACCCTCTTCCTGCCTTCCACCTGAGGAAGTCTTACCTGAGCCTTGTGATCTTAACCGGAAATGGTTAGAGACCCGAGTGAGAGACTCACAACCTGTACCTGCAGCTGCTGAGTCGGCACTGGGGCTGCACTCTGCCCGGGTGTGCAGGCCAAAGCTGGCCTTCGACCCTATGACGACTTCCTTGGGGTGAATCGCCCAAGAACGCTGCCTGAGAAAGCACTGCAATGAGGCTGGGGGAAGAAGTAGAATTTTCTGTGATTGGCATATCTCTTAGACTCTGGCAGTAAACTTCTCAAGGATTTGGTCAGTGACCTAGCAGTGACCTAGCAGTGTGACTTGGTCACAGAGCCTCCGTTTCCTGTCCTTTACCAGGAGAGGTCTGTGCTGAGGATTGAAAGTAACACGCACTTGATAAATGCCAACCACAGGACCAGAGATGATCAAGCATATGTGAGGAAGTGAGAGTCCCTGTGGACTGTGCTCACCGGTGCCCTCTCACACGGCCGACCGTGTGTACACCTGCCCCAGGAAGCTCACTGAAGTGACAGGCGTCCCTGTCTCCTTCCGGAGGAGCCCAAGGGGAGGAACGCTGGCCTCCCTGGGCACCAAGGCCCGGGCACTCTGTGAGAGGAGGAAGCGTTCTCTTCCAACTCTTTTTTTCTTGGTCCCCTGGTCCACGTTCTTGTACACAGACAAACCCAAGACTGTTTGAGAATTTCATGTCATCCCACTCCGGGAGAAAAAAATTAGCCAAATTAGATGACGAATTTTAAGCAGAGATTTAAATTGAGTTACTACATGCTGCATTCTGTCCTAAGTGCTTGGATACGTAGGATTTTTTTTTATTCATTCAAGTTCAGTGTTGCTACATCTAACCAAATGGATGTGAGCTGTTGGAAGTCCTGAATGTTAAAAATTAAATTCATTAGAATAGTTTCCTCCAACTTTCCAATTACATTTTACAAATATTGAGTGTCCGTGCTATACAAGCTGGGGACTTTTGGGGATTCAAAGTAAGAAATAGTTATTACTATTAATAAGCTTATTAAAAAGCTCAAAGGCAAAAGTCCTGGAAGTTGCCAGCAGGGAAAGAGTGTACCTGGCTGCCAGGTTTTGAGAGGCTTAGAGAAGGTGACACATGAGAAGCGTGATCACTGACAAATGAGATCCAGGAGGCTTAAGTGGCCAGGTGGTGAGTGCTGTCCCAGTGAGGGGGCGTGGTCACGGGCTCCCAGCTGGGAAAGCATGAGGCGCCTCTGGGAACCAAGGTGGAATATAGGTCAAGGCCACGAGAGCTTTGAATGCCACACTGTGTTAGTCCACGTCCTGTAAGAATCAGGCACCAAGATGGGATTAAAAGCATGAGAAAAATATGGAGGGAGCCCGGAAAGGCTGGGAAAGCCTCAGACCATGACGCACGAGAGACTCATAGCAAAGACACCACAGGGCGGGCAGGCTGGCTTGTCCTTCAGACTAAGGGAGTTTTGATGAAGAGTGCTCCAGCCAAAGCTGGCCATCAGAGGAGTCTCGAGCCCCCCAGGAATGGCCTCCCCCAGCAAGTTACTGGTAAGGAGCAGCTGGTGAGAAGTGAGGCCTCTGTGAAAACGTGGAGATGGATTTCACAGCACAGCTTGGGCCCCTGGTCAGTTTCGCTCCCTGAAGTTGGAGACTTACAAGGCACATAATCACCGCCACCCAATGAGCTGCTTTGGTCTAGCATCTCTGTGTGTAACTATGGACCAGTGCTTTAGGAAGCATAAAAATACCTCTCTGGCCTGATCCATCCTCCGTTAGTCCTAGGAATAATAGCACACACTTAAGAAGCACACACTGTGTGCTAGGAAACAACCCCCTGAGGTAGGCACTAATATTCTCACTTAAAATATGAGGAAGCTGAAAAATAAATGACAAGCAGCTAAGGAAGGGGTCGGGCTGGGATTGGACTCCAGGCCCTCTGAATCCAGGCACTGTGCTCTTACCCGCTATGTTAACAACTGCTAATAAAGTTAGTGGATAATGGGGAGATGGAAGAGAAGAATTAATCAACCTGGAAAAAGAATTTAGAAACAAAGGGTGGCTTTGGTTTAAAATGTGTATTTGGGTTCTGTCTTTTATTACTCATGGCCAATTGTACTTTTAATTAGGATTTGCCTAAGTACTTGATTCTTTGTCTCCTTTGTGATTACCTTCAAGGGCATTTCTGATGGAGTATTTATCCGAATGGATAGGGGGATGAAAAAAGATGAATCTCAAGTCAGTCGGAGTTGCTGCCATCCCCATAATCTTGGGGCAAAAGTTGTTATGGAGAATATGTTCATTTTTAACTAGACTAGGGAATTATCTGTGGATTTAGATTATCCATGCTGAACATTTACCCCTATGTTTTCTTCTAATAGTTTTATTGTTTTATCTCTTATATTTAGATCCCTGATTCATTCTGAATTACGTTTTGTTTGTGGAGTGAAGGGGGGTGTGGCTCCATTTTTTTTTGCCTTTGGTCACCCTGTTATCCCAACACCATCAGTTAAAGAGAAAAGTCTGTCTCCCATGGAATGGCCTTGGCATCCTTGTCAAAAATCAATTGACCATAGACGTCTGTGTTTATTCTGGAATCTCAGTCCTGTTCCATTGGCCTCTGTGTCTGTCTTCATGTCAGTATCATACTGTTTTGATTACTGTAGCTTTGTGATAAGTTTCAAAATCCAAATATATAAGTTCTCCAACTGTGTTTTTTTTTAAAAAATAATGTTTGACTATTTGGGGTCCCTTGCAGTTCTATACGAATTTAAAGATTTGACATAAATTTGGCAATGAATTCTTAGATCTGATACAGAAAGCATGAATAACAAAAGAAAAATGGATAAATTGGACTTCACAAAAATGAAAAACATTTGTGCATCGAAGCATTTTATCAAGAATGTGAAAGAACAACATACAGAATGGGAGAAAGTATTTGTAAATCACATATCTGATAAGGGTTTTAATGTCCAGAATATATAAAGAACTCTTGCAACTCAACAAAAAGACAAACAATCCAATTTTTAAAGTGGGCAAAGAACATGAGTAGACATTTCCTCAAAGAAGGTATACAAATGGCCAATAAGCCCATAAACAGATACTGAACACCATTGGTCATTGAAAAATGCAAATCAAAACTACAGCGGTATATCACTCCACACCCACTAGGATGGTTTTAATAAGAACAAGACAATGAAAAATGTTTTGACAAGGATATGGAGAAATAGGGACCTTTGTGCATTACTGCTGGGCATGTACAATGATGCAGCTTCTATGGAAAATGTTTTGGCGATTTCTCAAAAAGCTAAACATAAAGTTACCATATGACCCAGCATTTCCAATCCTAGAGAGCAATGGCTGTTTAACCACACTGGGAATACACTAAATGCCACTGCATTGTATATTTTGTAATGATTAATTGCAAGTTATGTGGATTTTGCTTCAATTAAAAAAAAAAGGTTAGGAAAATCCAACCAGGAATAAAAATGATCAGTAGTTTACCTGTCTCTCCATAATATGAATGAATGAGTTGAATTAAGAATGCTAAGTCATAACATTCTCTACAATTTCAAATTCAACATTAGACTAGTCTACCACGTATTGTAGAATCAACAAGACTAGACTGGACCTCTTGTCATAACTACTGTGTCTTCTAGAATTAATAAGGCTAGAGAGGAGGTTAACGTTAGGATACAAATATTCCTTATGATATAACCTTCCCTAAAACAGATGCAAAAGCATAAGCACTGAGGTTAATATGGTTGTATAAGAAACCATCTCCTGTCATTCTTACACAGGTAATGTGAATGATAAATATATGTGTGCATATTAATGAAGTTGGGGGTAACAGAGCTGAACAAAATATAAAACGAAGAGAATTTATTCTAGTAAACTCACCAGGACTCTCATAATCCCTTTGTCATGATCTCAAACTACCAATACAGTAACGAAGCACATCGTAAGCCAATGCTTGCTGTGGGTTTTCTCGGGGGGTTTCTAAGCAGTAACCCAGGAAACACCTCCAAGGGCTCTGAGTACCAATTGTGACATCTGCAGTGCGTGGAATCAGTAGCCTCATGGAGAGAAACTGGCATCTCTGAAGAAGGTGCTAAGCATTCCTCTGCTGTAGAAAATGTTCTCTTTCTTCAGGAATAATTTCACATGAAACTATTTGGATATTTTTGTCAAATCAGTGCAAATTGGATTAATTCAGCCCATTAGCTATAAAGGCAGATATAATGGAATACTTTATTTTTATGAGATGTAGCTAATAATAATCGCTAGCATTTACTGAGTGACGAGTCTATGCTCAACGCTATTCTAAGTGTTTTCTGGATACCCATCTCACTCCTCACAACAATCCTCAGAGGAAACAATCACGTGGACAAAACAGTTTGCCCAGTACCCACAGCCAGCAAGAGCCAGAGCTGGCGCTCACACCCAGGGAGTCCAAGTCCAAAGCCCGCATTCCAACCAGCCTGGTGTGCGGCATCTCTAATACGTAGGTATAAAAATATACACAGGTGTTAAAGTCTATCTGACTAATATTGTATTTTTACCTCTGGGTGTTCCTTTCAAAGATAAAGACTGAACAGTAAAATATGTAAGAAAAAATACTAGAAAATTTTAGATCTGTATCCTTTAGGCTGCTAAACAAGGTGAGCTATTAGTATGGTTTTTTAAAGTAAAACAATTTTTCTTAATTGTGCCCTGTTTTACATGGATTTATCTTTTGGTTTTCACAAGTACATTTAAATTGTATGTCACTGAAATCACATATTAAATTTCAGTCAATGCACTTTAATATGCTACCAGCTCGTGTCAAGGAATCTTTGCACAAGCAACTAGCTTTTGCCATAGGGTGATCGGGAAAAACATAATTCTTGACTTCACTGGGGAGCCTTCCTTCACAAGGCATCAGCCTGAGTTCCTCAGCGTCTGCGACAGTGAGCCACGACATGCAGGGTATGCTCACTTTTAACTGGGACGGGACTGCACATCCTGTTCAGTGATACGACTTGTTAGCAAAAACAAACAGGCATGTAGTATGTGTACTGTTTCCTGATTCAACACAAGGCCAAAGAGGGTTAAGGAATATTTGTGAGTCGCTCCTGTTTTGCCCAATTATCTTTAGGCGATCTTCTTACCGAGCACAGAGATGGCAGATTTCCCTCCGATATTCATCAGATGTTATGTAGCTTCTATGTGATTCAAGGGTAAACACTGTATGTCTTTAAATGCCTTTCAAGATGCCCAGTTCTGCTTGGGCAATGCAGGAAAATTTAAGTCAAATTTTAATATACTTTATTTTATATGGTGCATGTAACTTTTAGTCAGTATACCGATTGTCTAGTTCATTCCACAAATATTTATCGAACACCAGCTATGATGTGCTAGGCATTTTCCTGGACACTGAAGATATGACAGTGAATAAAACAAAATGTTTTCTATCACAGAACTTACATTCTTGGAGGGGAGAACTGACAGTGATCAAACACTCACACGTGTACATGCACAAATATCAGTACTATACATGTGTACAAACATAGGCACCCGAACCCATGCACATAGTGGAGAGAAGTGCCATGCAGTCCTGGGAAGAAAAGTAACGCAAGGTAAGGGAGCCAGGGGGTTAGGATTGTGGTGTCGTTTAATAGAGTGTGCCACGGAAGGCCGATCTGTCATGATGACTTGCGAGCAGAGACTAGAGGAGTTGAGGGAACCAGCAAGAGAACATATGAAGGAAGAGCATTCCTGACAGAGAGACCAGCAAGTACAGCAACCTGGGGTGGGATCAGGTCTGGCGTGCTCAAGGGAGGTGCATGAACGGCAGTGAGGCTTGCGCGGTGCCCAGAAGTACAGCAGGGGCCTGACCATGTAGAGCCTTACAGGCCCTTTTAGGCTCCACCAGGCTCACCCTGGGAGGTAGGGCAGAGCAGCGCACATGGTCGCAGGTGACGATCTCTCTGAGGTTCACTTGGGGTTGGTCTGGCTGCCCTGAAGAAGACTGACTGGGGCTGGGGGGTGGGGAGGCAGGTGGCGGGAAGGGCAGAGTCAGGGAAGTGAATTCGAAGATTGCTGCCAGAATCCAGGCCAAGAGGTGACACTGCTTTAGACCTGCGTGACAGCTAAGGAGGTGGTTTGAAACAATCCAGTTTCTGGACCTATTTCAAACCCAGAACCAACAGCACTTGCCGAGGTGGAGGTGAGAGAAAGAAAGACGAGCCAAGGATGACGCCAAGGTTTTGGCATGAGAACCTGAAAAAGGAGTCACCCTTTGCTCAGGCGAGGAAGCCTGTGGCAGCAGCACACGGTCGGGTCGGGGAAGGAAATGAAGGGCTTGCTTTGGGGCACGTCAGGATTGAGGCGCCCTGAAACGGTCGTCGGGAGATGCCAAGTAGGCAGTTGAACATGAGTCTGGAGTGCAGAGCAGAGGTGGGGGAGGTGCGAACTTGAGAGTTGTCCGTGACAGAGCGCATGCAAAAAGCCAGGGGCCACGGCGTAGGCAGAGCAGAGGAGAGGATGGTTCTTGAATGTCAACGCTCACTTAGAGATCGGGAAAATGAGGAGGAATCAATCCAAGAGGCTGAGAAGGAGCAGCCCTGGGAGCCAAATGAGGAAGCTGTTTCCTAAGGGCACGGCGATCAAAGGGGTTGAGCGCCGCTGTGAGGTCAGGTCTGGTAAGGGCTGAGAGACAGTCACACCCTCGGCATTGGAATTCATACTTCCTCACCGTTTCCTGTTACAAAAAGTTTTAGCCAATGAAAAAACTCATGAGTACAAAAATCAGGAGCTGGGGAGTGATCAGGACATGGAAATTATGAAGGAAAGAAAGCAACTTGGAAACTGTGAGCAAGACCCTTGCAGCTGGGCAGACAGGAAGCGGGGGAGAAACGGGTGGGAATTGTCCGTTTCCACAGCTCCGTGGTGGACCGAGAATCTCCCTACAGGAAAACCTTAAAATCAGGATCCTGATTGGAAGGGGGCAGGTGGGCAACGTGTCTGGCAGCTGCATTTTACGTGAGATTAAGAAAATAGCAAGGTCCTTATCAAAGAACTGGGGAGAGGGAGGATTGAAAACTCGCCCACGCATCCCCTTGGAGCTACCACTGCCCCGGTGTGGGGCCGTCACATACCTGTGTGTTTGTGCCTGGACAGAGCTGCCCGGCAGGGGGCAGTGGGGCCCGGAACCCCTCAGGTGCTGTGCAGCCAAGCCACGCCCCTTACCTGGTCGCCGAGCCTTTTCCTAATCTGCATGCATGCCAGTGGTGGCCCTGCATCAGTTCAATGGGAACTGTTTTTTGTTTTTTTTTTATCTCCAACGGGCACAAATCATACTTAGAAATTAAATTCTTGTGTTGGGGAGAAAAACTGCCAGCACTTACTATATTTGGGGATTCTCCCTAGTCTGTAAAGTGACTTTCAACGGTGAGCTCTCCTTATTTCTGTGTCCATTGGCTCACTAGGCACTTATTACTGTTAAGGCCTCCAGAGACGGTTGCCTCTGATTATTCACACATGTCTACAGTTGAGGACAAGAGTAAAGCCATGAATTAAATCTGACTTCAGTAAATTTTCACTTGTCCTCCTACGAACCAAGAAATTGATACCTGCTTCTGTGGGAACTGCACTCCCTGTCTGAAAAGCTTGATTGGTGGCTTGCTAAGGTCAGTCTGTCCCTATCATTCTGGCTGTGTTTGCGCCCTCTGGTGTTTAAATTGTGTGCACGTTAATTTTGAATGCTCGGTTTTAAAGCCTTGCCTTCGCCTATTCAAAGTGAGTCACCGATTTCCCGTGCTTGTGTGCTAGCGAACCGCGGAAAGGACTTGCTGTCGGGGCAGCAGAGGTGATTTTGTAAACATACGTCAGACTGAATGGCTATCGATGGCAAAGGGCTTTTTAAAATTTTGTTTTGAGGTATAACATTATATAGTAAAGTGTGCACATTGGGAGATTAGAGATACGTGATGTGTATCCAAACGCTCACATCCAGAACATTTCCAGCACCTTAGGTGAGGCTCTCTAAAAACTGGCTTGCTCCTGAGCATTCGGATGTGTTCTGCATCAGAGAAAGCCGCCTGTAGTTACAGTCACCACAGTTGCCCACCCAAAGAGACTGTGAGCAGTGGTTCGTTACGTGGCAACTGAGATGAAAATATGTTGTATGCGAGGCTGACTCTCAGGTGGCACATGGGCATCAACCGTCCGGCCCTCCAAAGTGGAACTGGCTCACTTCCGTCCCTTTGCGAGTCCGCAATCTCTGTGCTCTCCCTTGAACAGTTTTCCAGTTCTGTTCCCTCTCTTCGGTTCAAAACACCTCGACTGAGTGCCGTGTGCTCAGGAATGTGGGTACAGGGGAGGGGGATGGAAGGGCTCGGGGAAGGGTGTTCTCCACCCATGGACCAGCCGAGTTAAAAGCAAAAGGAGGAGCGAGGTGATTCCAAACCACTGGGTTAAGTGCGACAATAACAAGAGCTGACATTTATAGAGCATCCCGAGTATTTCTGCGGGATGTTCCCTGCATCTCCTCATTTGACCTTGTCACTATCACCTTACTTTACTGGTGAGAAAATGGAAGCACAGCAAGGCTGGTCATTTGCCCCAGGACAAAACAGCTGGTGAACATGGCAGCCGGGATCTGGCTCCACCCCCCACAGCAGCAGTACCCGCCCCCTACCGCTGTTTCTCAGGCGTGCCGCTGGAGGCCCGGGCAGGGCAGCAGGGCAGCAGGGAGGCCTGTGACTGCTCTGTCTGTGGAGCCACCCAGCAAGGAGCCGCACTCAGCAAGGCAGGAAAAAATGCCAGGAGGCATCTTTTTTCTGACACAGCTCTAGTCCAGCCCCCTAACTGGCCATCTTACAGACTCGGGCAAAAACTGGCCGCATCATTGAAATACAGCAAAAATTACTGCAGAATTCACACTTGCCTATTCATTGTTATGGCACGTATTTCTCCAAATTGCAGGCAATCACCAGAATCAGGGGTCAAGCGAGGTTGTAAAGCCTTCTGTTGAAATTGGTGTTGTGGGCGTGGCCCCCCATCAGTGGTTTCTTTTTCTCTCTGTCCAACGAAAGCCCAGTAAAAAGCATTCCTGTGACCTCAGGGACTTCCAAACGGTTCAAAACAGGTCAGTGCAGCGGGGCAAGATTTTGAAATCCCGCCTGAGGGTGGCGTGTGCATCTGCCTCGTGTCGGATTCTCTGAAGCAGCCAAAGACTCGGGACAAACACGGCAAAGCCTCCTCTCCAAACCGCAGCGGAGTCTCCTCCTCCCTGACTGTGGGCGGGTTATGTCCATTTGCATCATTGTGATGTCTTCACACTTAGGCTACTCAGAGGACAGGGACCAAGTTTACCTTAAACTTTATTTATTGCAGGCGAGGTGCAGATGGGAATTGACAAATCGTAACGGGGTCTAGTAGTAGCTAGGATGGTGTTCGTGTGGGAAGTGGCTCCCAGCCCCCTTGAGCCACCGTGTGGGATGGGACAGCAAGGTGAGCTGGGGAAATGATGTTTGCAGTTGTTTGTAGAGAAAATAAGGCAGGAACACCGAGAGGCCGCCCCCCAGCCAGGCCCGCACCTCCGAGGACCCAACCACACTGTGAGAGGACTTGGTTTCCTCAATTTCATGTCACTAGACCCAGCTTTGCTGGGGTTGCAGCTGTACTTCTGATTTGTAATTTTGTTATGGCTTCATAACTGTAAAGAATTATCAGCATAAAAATATACATTCGTATTTTTTTTTACCTGTTCTTAAAACAGTTAAAGACATCAACATCATGTGTTGACAGCTCAGAAGTTTCCCTCCCTAAAAGGGTGGCTCTCCGTTGCTCATTCGAGAACTGCTGTACTGACACCCCTGGGCCTACAGGGGGAGACAAAGGCAGGCCGGCTCCGCGGGGGACACAGGGAAGATCATACACCCGCCTTCCTGAAACGATGGCCCTACATTTCTTGGTGTTTGTTTTCTCTACTCTTTGATGCACTTCAAAAGTTGCTACTTAGCACACAATTTTATTCTGTATGCCTGTGGGAAATGGCATCCTGGTTGATTGTTTTTTAATGTGCCTACAGTTAAGTTCATTCTTTGTAGTGTATAGTTTTATGGAGTTTGATAAACATACAGGGTCTTGAATCTACCACCCCAGTACTGTAGAGAACATTCTGTCACCCTAAAAGCTGCCCCGTGTGGCCCTCTTGTAGAAAACTTGTCCCCTCCCCCTAACCCGTGGCAACCACTGCCCTACTTTCTACCCCACAGAGATGCCTTTCCCATCATTTCATAGAGATGTGATCATACAACACGTAGCCTTCAGACCTGACTGCTTTCACTCACAGAAAGTGTTTAAGATCCATTGATGTTGCTGTGTGGGAATCAATAGCTCGTTCGTTTTCACTGCTGAGTAATAGTCCGTGATGCGTATGTCAAGTTCATTTATCCATTGCCCTGTTGAGGGGCATCTTGGTTGTTTCCAGTTTGGGGTAACGCTGAATAAAATTGCTATAAACAGTCTTACATACATTTCTGTGTAAAAATCGCTTCTCAACTCGCTTGGAGTTGAAATACCTAGGAGTGGGGTTTCTGGGTCATGTAGTCAGTGTATTTAACCTTATGAGGAACAACCATCACTGTCCTTCAGCACAGCGGGGGGTGCACTGTTCCGCATGCTCGGGTGCAGTGAGGAGGGCTCCTGGGGCTCTGCGTCCTCGCCGGAACTGGGCTTTCTCAGGGCTGTGTGTGTTGTTGCTGCTGTTTTTTTAGCAATTCTAATAAATGTGCAGGGCGAGCACACTATGGATTTCGTTTGCATTGTCCTGGTAGCCAATGATGCTGAGCGTCTTCTATGTGCTTACTTGCCATTGAAATCTTGGGTTTCCTTTTCTAACTATGGAGGTTTAAGGTGTTGTCAGCTCTGGATGCAAGTTTTAATGAAAATACTGTGTTAGTGTTTACGTGACATGTATTTCTCCATCCCTTTGTTTTTAACCTGAACGTGCCCTTATATGTGAAGTGGGTTTCTCGCAGACTGAATGTCCTTGGGTGGTGTTGTAGTTGTTGTTTTTAGTCAATTCAGATCGTTTCTGTCTTTCTAAAACACATTGTCCTTCTGTTACAGCCGTCGCAGTATTTATATCATTATCCTTCCACTGTGCGCCTAGGCCTTTCTTGGCAAGGATGATGACTGATAGAGTGGGATTAAAGTCTACCGTCTGACTAGCTGTTTTTTTTATTTGTTTTACTTGCCATTTATTTCTTTTTACCTTCTTTACTGCCTTCTCTGGGTTTAATTCAACATTTAGAAACATTTTTAATGGTTGCCCTAGCGTTTACGATATACACTTTTTAAAAAATCTGAATCTACCTTCAAATGTATTATGCGATCACGTGTGTAGGTCAAGAACCCTATGACAGAACACCCTCAGCTCTTCTCTCCTGGTCATGTGCCACTGTCCTCGCACACTTCACGTTGTACATGCCACAAACACACAGTACACTGTTAACACTGTTGCTGTAAGCAGTCGGGTATTTCAGAGCAACTAAAATAAGACAAAAACAATTTTATAAGCCCTTCATTTATCTTATTTCTGACACTCTTCATTTCTTGGTGCAGATTCAATTTTCTGGCATGTAACTTTTCTTTAAGAACTTCCTTTCATATTTCTTATAAGGTAGGCCTGCTGTTCGTAGGTAGGTCCTACATGTTTCTTTCTGAGAAGGTCTTACTGTGTTTATACTTTAAAGGGACATTTTTCTGGATGTAGAAGTCAGGATTGCTGTTTTCCCCCTTTCAGCTCATTGAAGATATTATTCTATTCTGTGATTTACCACGAGAAATCTGCTGTAATTTTTACTCTTGTTCATATGTAGGTGATGCGTTTTCCTTTCTGGCTTCCTTTTAGATTTTCTCTTTGTCTTTGGTATGTCTTGGTGTTTTACCTTTTGTTTGTTTTGTTGTTTTATTTTCTTTGTTTTTTGGTGGGTTTTTTTTTTATTCTTCTTGGTGTTCTCTGAGCTTCTTGTATCTATAGTTTGGTGTTAGACCTAGTTTAGACAATTCCTAGCCATTATTTCTCGAATATTTCTTCTGTCCATTCTTTTTCTCCTTCTGAGATTCTCAATTATGCGTACAGTAGACTGTTCGATATTGTCCCACACTTTGTTCGATTGCTTTCCACCCCGGTTTTTTCTAATTTTGTGTCAGTTTGGTTCAATTTTATTGACCTAAATTCAACTTCATTGGTTGTTTCTTTGACTACATCAAGTTTCCTGGTAAGCCTGTCACAGATATTCTTTATATTTGTTACTGAGATTTTTATTTCTAGCATTTTTTAAATTCTCTTACTGTTTCTATTTCTGTACTGAGATTATCTGATTTAGCATGTTGTCTACTTTTTCCATTAGATCCTTTAACACATTAACCATAGTAACTTTAAATTCGCTGGCTGATAAATTCAACGTATGTCCCAGCCTGGTTGTGAGGATTGCTCTGTCTTTGCAGACTGTATTTTTTCTTGTCTTTTTGTGTGCTATGCAGTTTTTCTGTTGAAAGGTGAAGATACTGTAAAGGAAAATAGAAACTGAGTAAATATTTTTTTATGCCAAGAGGTGAGCATGCCTTTCCTTCTGCTGGCCCTTTAATGTGACAATTTATGTTTATCTGGTCAGAAATTGCACCGGAAGTTTGTCGTTGCTATGGCTATCCTCAGTGCTCCGGAGGCTTCAGATTCCTCTAGAGACACTTTGGTTCTGTCTCCCCCCTTGACTTTGGGACCTTCTGTAGGCCAACGTTGTGAGAGAGTCTCGGTCTTGTATCTCTCAGCAGTTCCACTGTGACCCTTGTTAGCGTGGTGGTGAGTGGGGAGGGTTGGCCTCTTGGGTCCTGGTGAAGCCTCAGTCTGGGACGCTGGACACCGGGTCTCAAGTGTTCCTGCCCCTCCTCCTCTAGCTGTAGTGCTGGACCCAGAAAAGATTCGTGTTCCACCCCCCACCCCCAGTACCCCCGTGGGAGAACTTCCCTTCCCCCCACTCTTCTCTCCTGGCTGCAGCCATTGCCACTGGTGCCCTCAGGGCCTCAGGGTACAGTTTCGGTTTCCGTAGAGTGAGGACTTGTTGGGTAGGGAAGATGCAGCAGATTTCTCAGGGTGACTTGGGCAGCGGCTGCTCGTCTCCTCCCCCAGGTAGCGCCTTACTGGGTATTTTCTAAGGGTTCTTCCCCATCTTTCCTGTGAGCAAACGCCTGGTGTTCTCAGCGGAGAAACCTACAAGGGGGTGTGAGCCCCCTGTGTTTGCAGTCCCCTGAGACTTCACACTTCCTGCTAGCCCACACTTGGCCTTGAGAGATTCCTTAAAGAATTTTAGTTTAATCTTCCTACCAGCTGTTTGGGGATTCAGCAGCATCTGTCTCAGATGAGCAAATGCTTGAATCCCGTTTCTCCCTGCAGGCCTTCATCTTTCTCTTGGTTTTAAGGTACTTTTTTGCCTGCACTACAGGGTGGGGTGACAGTAGGTTTTGTGAGTACAAGAAACACAGAGTTTACTCTTCTATTATGATTTTTAATTATTATATTATTTACCATACAAACAACTGTAAACCTACTTTTGCCTCACCCTGTATTAGTTCTCTGGCAGCTTCAAGAAAAGCTATTAATTTGAAGTGTATCCAGTTTTTTTTTTCAAACAGGGTGGAAACAAAGCTTTTCTGCAGCCCCTAATTCTTTAATCTCAACCACTATCCATATTTAAAAATTTAAATTTAATCAGCATTAACTCTGTTTAAAGTTTTGGAGGACTTTCGCCACACTCCACGAACATCTTTGTAAGTGTATTTGGAAACTAGAACCGGGAGTCACCAGTGAAGACGGTATAAAAATGTGATGGCAGAATGTTTGGGGTCACTAATTTATATGTGCATTTTCTTTTCTGTATGTTTCCCTTACTCAGACTTGAGCTGATTCTGTGTTTCATTACCTTAAGGGGAGTGGTGTGGGAGACAGAAAGAAGTAACTCCTAGAACTTCTGGGTTTTGTTTTCAGAAGCCTGAACCCGGAGTAGAACTTAGAAGGTTTGCAGAAAAGGAAGGGCATAAGGGTTTAGAGGAAGCAAAGAGGGTAACAGAAGGAAAAAGAGCCTTCCCCAGACGAGAAGACAGTTTCCTGCGCCAGCACTGGATATCAAAGCGGGCCTTTGAATGGAGCAGAAAGGAGGCTGCAGAACCCAGAGAGGAAGTCCTGTGTGCACCACCCAGGTAGACAGGACCCCTGAGCCACTTTACAGAAGATTTCCGTCTTAGGTGTGACTTGGACGCATAAAGTACTGCCAGTCCTGCAAAGCCTATGAAGAAGCTTTAGCAGAAACCTGTGATGAATACCAGAGTTCTCCACCTCCACAGATGCCTTCACATTGCTATGCTGGACCCCTGACGTGACCTTGCCAGAGGGAGGGGAGGCTCCGAGAACAACAGAGATTGTATTTTCTCATGAGCATGGAGAGATGGGGGTACCAAGTCCAATATAGTAGATTTCTATAAAATAGAGATTTAATATTGTTTGCACCCCTTAAGTTGTGGACTGAGAATCATACCTGGCACGAAAGGATTTCATTCCCAGGGATCTAGCTGTCATTCTGTTTTGTTGAAAATATTTTACATTCTAGTGACTCAAGATTTTTTTTCACTCCCATGCACCTGAGGGGTTAATGTGCTCTCAATTGCAATGATTCCTCCTGGGGTGCGGTGGGTGGGGTGGTAGAGAGAGGGGGAGCTGGGGGAGAAGGGGTAGAGAGAGGCAGTTTGGCTGAATCTTGCAGGTGATTCTGACAACTGTCCCTCCCCCGCACTGGCTTGCTTTGTCCACATTTCCCTGAGAATCCCCGTTCCCCTCTCTTGGTCTGTGTGCTTGGTTTTCTCAATCTGGACACGAAAACAAGGGCACAGATTGACTTTTTAAGCAGGAGGTGTGATCTTACAAAGCTGCATGTAAAAGCAAACACATCTCTGTGAAACATATAGGGCTGTATATATAAGTTAAAATAAAGTGTCATTTGCATCACAAACAACTGAAGAATAAGTCTATTTGTGAATAGATAGCCAGGAGAGAAAAAAAATCCCTGGATTTCCTCCTTGTGAAGCTGTGTTGTCTTGGGAAGCTGTCGCTCTTCTGACCCGGACTCCATGGAGGTGGTGGGAAGGACCTGTGAAGCAGGCAGAAGCACCAGAATGCAAATGCCCCCCGCGTGAACACGGGAGGGAATCACCGCATTTCTTCCATTCCGTCCTGTTGGCTGAGCGCTAGTGCTGATGTGTCCAAGGGGGCCCACAACCTCACGAAGTGGAGACGACGGGTCTGCTAGTGGTCCTGCCTGAGACCACAGCTGACTGGCAAGTTCGAGGGGGACAGGGTCTTCTGCATGGAGTTTGCTTGATTCTGAATGGAGTTTGCCAGAGCACCTGTCTGACGCCATCGCAGAGAAACAGTTGGACACCTGGTTGTGGAACTCGTTCTTATTTTTTGCCGATGTCTCACCACCACATAAGGTCACAGCAGCCTGCTGTCTTAAAGCTGTGGCCATGGTGTGCCTGCTTCTCTCATCTCATGAAATCACATTACAAAGCCTTTCTGCTCTTCCCCAGAGGGAAAAAAGCATAAGGCCAGGAATACCTTGGGAATCGAAGCAAATTGCGAGAACCAGGCAGAGACTTCTAAAAATTTCAGATTTACTGGAGCCCAAAAGACACCGTGGTCCCACCAGACAGTGTGGGTGTCACCAGCGACCCGCTGAGAGGGTCTGGCTGCTGCCCAGCGAGGCTGGGTGTGGGCTGCTCCCTGGACCTGCTGGTGGAAGGCACCGCTGAGAAGGGAGCGTCCCATCCGGATGGAATGTGTTCTTCGGGGCTTGCTCCTATTGCATGCAGCACATTGGTGAGCAGCTCAAGCTCTGGAGTTACAACGGAGATGAAATCCCACTCACTAGTCGTGTGGCTTTGGGTGAGTCAGGGGCTACTGTGAGGATTAGATTAGGGAGTGGGGTGCAGAGCCTGTGGAGCTACACAGTCAGTGCCGGAGAGTGTTAGCTACACTCCTCCCTTCAAATACTTAGCCGTAGTCTACTATGACCCAAAGGTCACTTCCCCAAGGAAAGGAATGTCTCTTAACATCCAGGGGAAGAACAGAGATTTGCACTTTAATTATTTCCCTTACCGAGAAGTGAGAATTTCAATTCTTTCGGGGGATTCTGTTAGGGTCCAACAAGTAGGTTCCTTTTGTAGGAGTCCCAACAAAATATGGGGACGCTGAATTGCCACCTAGCCTTCAGAGTCTTGATAGAAAGTGTGGCCTGGTGTTTGAGTCTTTGGGTTCAAGGGACTCAGACCCATTGGGTGGTTAGGTGCTTATTGTAAGAATAGACAGGTAAGCATGTCAGGGAACTGTCTTAGCAGCCACGGAGCCATGCCTCCTGGGGAAATGGAGGTGCATTCACAGTTACACAGGAGCTTGGGTCCCAGGGGTCCCCCTGGCCACGGGCATCTCATTGCCCTTTGAGACCACCTTCTCATTGCTCTGCACACCAGGGTCTCCACCGAACACCTGGCCAGCCTCTCCGTCAGCTTCCACAGCTGCTGCTCTTGCTTCCCTTTCTCCTGAGATGCATACCCAAGAGAGAGAATCTCTGTGGGATATTTTGTTCTCCAGTGTAGGGGCCTCCTGTTATGGAGCTGAGTTCTCACTCACAGAAAGCACTGGAATCCCAAAAGGAGAGAGAAGATGGGACCCAATTATGTCACAAAATGATGACTCACTGCCTTTATCCTTGCCTTTACTGTGTGAGTGAGTAAGAGAGTCTCAAATTTAATGGCCACCTCCCGAGGATACTAACCTAGGTCCTTGCTTCCGAGACTCCTATCTCTTAGGTGCAGACGGAAGGTTTGTAATGAGAGAGATGAATTTTCTGTTCTTATTCCTCTCCACACTAGCTCATATGCCAAGTCTGAAATCCACATTTCCAATTTGGTAAATTTTTGGCTTGCAGGATAAACTTCAGGTTAGTGACTATTAGGTAATTTGTTCAAACAGAAATGTAACAGTTTATGACAAGTGCATGCAGTGATGTGAGGATCTCCTGGCATGAAAAGACGGAGGACTGACTCAGAGAAAGGTGCTCTAAGGAGCCCTCCGCCTGGACACTCCACCTGGAGGGGAGGAATAGAACCAAAGTGACCATCATTTATTATGTCACCTTTACTTAGCTAACATAGAAAATGTCTCCTCAATTTTATAGAAAATCCACGTGAAGGCTGATGTGACCTTCAAAGCAATATCTTTCGTTCTTTCTTTTTAATTTTATTTATTCATTTCTAGAGAGAGGGGAAGGGAGGGAGAGGTTGCCTCTCACATGCCGTCAACTGGGGACCTGGCCCACAACACAGGCATGTGTCCCTACTGGGAATTGAACCAGCGGCCCCTTGGTTTGCAGGCTGGAGCTCAACCCACTGAGCCACACCAGCCAAGGCAGGAATTTCTTTCTTGGTAGCTCTTTCTATAGATTGTAAAACTCCTAGATGATATAATGGCCAGTATTTTCTTTTTAATCAGCAAGGAAGCATTCTGTTCTTTTTAGTAATAATAGCAAGTTTATGAGATCAGAACACAAAAATCCCTAGATTTCAGAATAATTTTACTCAAAACAACCAATTAAATATATAATTATGTAATCACATATGTAGCTCTGGGTTTCCTTTGCTTGCAATGCCCCTAGTTCAAACTCAAAGGGTATTTTTAGGTCCTGATTTTTCTTTTTACCAAGCTTGATCAGTGAATGGTCAATCAGTGACTTGCTGGAAAGCGTGAGCTTTTGAATCAGATGGCTCATTTCAAAATTAGAAATGCCCCCTCTTAGGGGCCCACGTCCAGACTTACAAGACGCAGTTGTCACTAGATCTCAGGTCTGACGTGCATCTTGGGTAAAAGCCACTAAGAAATGTTCCTTGAGATGGTGTGGGTGGAGAAAGCAATAAATATGGCATTTCTATTTTTTAACAAGTAAATTCCAATTCATATTTGCTAGAAAGTTATAGAACTGTTTCTCACTTAAAGTGTTTTTCCTAAAATGTTTGCCAAACAAAATTATTTTAAATGCAAAGCACAGTTTCTCATTGAAACATTCTGAAGATGCATTCTCATGAGATATTTTGGGTGATAGAAAAATACTTTGTTACTACTAAAAATAATCGCTAACATTTACTGAAGGCTTACTACCTGCCAGGCATTGTTCTAAGATCTCTACACCCTTCTCTCATTCCCACTATGATAAAAGATACTGTCCCAATTTTCCAGATAAGGAATTGCAGGAAAAAGGAGTTTAGGTAACCAGCCCACAATCTTATAGTTGAGGTGGAGAAAGGATGAACTCATGCACGACCCTGATTCACCCCCTTAACCAACAGATGCTGCAACCAACAGAAGCCCAGGTTCACCAGGAGGAGGGGGGACGTTTCCTAGTCTGTCTGACATTGAGATAAAATCCACTGTAAATTGGATTGTGGAGTTTGAGGTCTCCATCCTCACCCTTGATATCATCCTAGGAACTTATCTCAGATGGCCCTACTGTTTCTCTTGGCTTTAGACTGGCTTTTGGTGGATGGTTGGGAAATGTTAATTGTATGATGTACAATAGATTCACTCATTATATGGGAATGAGTCAACTAGTTCCCTCCCTCCCTTTGGGTATTTATAGAATAGCTAATTGAATATTAGTTTAAATGACTTGCATGCAGATATTATAGTTTCAAAAGGGCTACTGAGAAAGAGTTGCAGAAATCAGACAAGGTTTTATAAATATGTTTTAAATATAAATATATAAATATAAATATGTTTGGAGGTTTTATAAATATGTTTTATTAATGAGATAGCTGGATTGAAGAGTAAGGCTTCCCTGTGGGCACAGTCAGACTCTCTGATGCTTTTCCCCACGTCTAAAACTTTGTACACCCTGCCTAAGGGAAGGTTGGCTCTGCAGACACACATACCCATACATACATACACATGTATGCTGTACATTCAGACCAAAACAGCTGCATCAGCTGTATCTACTATGCCCCTTCATCACAACCCAGTGAGAGCCAGGCCTTTAGACCTGGCCCTCACAGCAAGTGGGCTCTGACCCGCCCCTCTTCGTGACTGCCACCCAAGAGGCAGGAGGTGAGCGCAACACACCCATCGTCAGACAGGGGGACCCAAACAGGAAGAGGGAGAAAGGGCGGAGTTCCTCCTGCTGATTCCTTCCGACTTCACCCAGCAGATAGGCACCACTTGGCCCTCAGGGGAGAGTAAATGGGGTGGGGGAGGAGGGGCTGCAGCTACTTCTGGATGGCACGAGGCCAGAGCCCTCTGAGGAAGGGACAGGGAAGACCCCCTCCAGTGTGGGAAGCTGTGTGGAAGCTCTGAGCCTGCTGGGTGCCGCTTTGGCAATGAATTCTCCCTCGTGTAAAACAGGGACACAGATCTATTGCACCTGGAGTGGAGGTTCCTGAAAAGTTGATGGGTTTTTGTGATTTATATAAGCTTTGACCATAACCTGGTGAAGTAAGAGACACAAACCCAACTGGCAGGAGTTCAGTAGCTGGGAATGCGCTCGCCATGGCATCCTCACAATGCTTCTGTCAAGGGGAGAGACAGGGACAGCTTACTTGAAATAAGGAAGCTTCAGATTTAGGGAGCTTTTCATTAATACTGTATTACTTCCAGCACTTTAGGAATTCCATAAGGAGCAAACCAAACAAGAACAACTACAGTATTTTGTTGTGTATAATGAGCACTTTTTTGCCCAAATTTTTGAGGGAAAAATAAGGACGTACATTATGCACAGCTATAATGATTACATACCATGGGTATAGTAATGGGTATAATAATCCTGTGTATAATGCGCACAAAAACCATGGGTGTACATTATACACAGCTAAATATGGGTAATTGAGGATCAGTCTGACCTGGTTTTTCACATGGCACAGTTGAAAAAGGATTAATATATATGAATTTACAACTGTCTCTTTCCCCACATTTTAAGGATACTTGTCTCAGTTGCTCAGTTCCTATGCCTTTGGTGTTCTGGTCAGGGAAATGGGTAGAAAGGAGAACTGGGAGAAGTGAAGAGATGTAATTTGATTACATAGGAAAAGGCATAGAGGAAGCAAAGACAACATCCATCACTCAGAAAGGATAGCAAGGGAGAAGGAAGGAGAGAGCGATGAGAGAGGCAGCTTGGGCTGGAGACTTTGGGAGAGAGGAAGAGAGGAAGCTGAGTAGTTGCCATGGGCTGCGGATTTGGGGAGAGAGGGAGGAATGGAGATTTGCAATAGGCACTTCTGAGTAACTCTCACCATCATCAAAAGAAAGCTTTACTGAAGAGTGTCATCACTCTCCAAGGTTTTGGAATGGGATTTGTTCTTTCTTGGATAAATTTTCACGAGGGGATAGGCTTTACAAAATAACAAAGAAGCCCAGATTTATCTGTATCGTCAATTTGGATCTTTCTAGAGTGAGTCATCCAGTGGGTACTGGCAAGTGGTGATTGTGAAAAGACGTGCCAGGGAGGTGGCCATGGTGGACAGCAGGATGTGACAATGGCTCAGGCTTAGAGTGGTGACAGGAGTATGTCGGAGAGTGGTCCTTGACAGAAACCAGAGATCTGTGGTACTATCATCTCTCTAGTCGCTCTTCGCCAGCACACTACCTGTCTCCTGTCCCCCCGCTTCCTTGGCCAAAACTTGTGAGCAGTCTTTGGCAGACTGCCTTTGGGTCTCCCATCCCAGAGGACGTTTGCTGGACAGGTGGGTGCCAGCTGCTGTGCGCAGTGCTATAGAGGTCACTGTGCGGGGACTCGGAAGTGCTGGGCTTCCGGCTCCGCGCTGGTGCTGGATGACCCTTCACCTGTTTGGCCCCAGTTTCCTCCCCTATAAAATGACGATCTTGGGAAGGTGATATCAATGATCCCTTTTAACTCTAACATCCCATGATACCTTTTCCAGGTACTCATTGACTACTGCAGTTATTGGTGCCAATTTGTCCTGTGCCAGAGGACCGGGCAATGCCCCTCCCCCACCCAGGTACCCTCCCAATCAGACCTAACTGGGAGCGGGCAAGGACGGCAAGCCATGGCTAGAGCAGGGAAGCTGCATGCTCCTCGACCTTAAGCTCTAAGCTAAGTGGGGGAAGCAGCAGGTGTCTCCTCAGTGACCCAGGTGCTCTGGGAACCTCGGCCCCCACGCGTGTACACACCCAGGCTGAGACAGCAGAGCTTGTCTCTGGAGCTCAGACAGTGCGCCTGGCAGGACAGAGCAGCTTTGTTTTTCTACAGACACTTCTTAGAGCCACTGCAACAGCAGCTGGATAAATATAGGAGGGGAGACTCATGAACTTGGAGCGGATGCGTGCGCGAGCGTGCACGCACGAACAAGCCTGGGAGCTGTTGACTGCCACGTGGCCCTCACCTTCCAGGCATCAGCGCTGAGGCTCCCACAGCCCGGAAGTGTGAACAGAATGTGGTGTCATCAAAGAAACCTGGCAGGCGGGTGGGAGGAGGCCGCCAGCGCAGTCATGCCCTGGCTCCTTAGAGCTTTCTCCAAGGTCGCCCTCTGTCGGCCCAGGCTATATATAACCCTGCTTCCTGCAGTGCACAGGCACACTTTCATAAGGAAATGCCGGAGGTCCTTCCAGGCTCTCTGAAGGCACCGGCCAAGTGGCGTTACTGAAAGTCCTAGAAAATGAGTGGGGGAAACCGAGCAGGTGTTTTGTTCGGTGTGAAAGGCAAACGCTGATTTGGAAGGTTTCAAGGTAGGGAACATGGGCCAAACTCAGTACTGCCAATTTTTAATTACCAGCACAATTAGCAGCCTGGCTTAACAGGAAACCTATTTTGTCAAGCTCTGGTTCGGAACCAGCGAATTGCAGCAATAGCACTAAACAGATGAACAGCGCAGGGATCATGCCCCACTCCCAAACCCGTGCCCTGCCTACACAGTGCTGGGCTTGCAGCAGCCCCTGCCACCAGCAGACGTCCGACACGTCCTTCTGGGTGCCGACTAAATTGGCATAAAGGCAGGGATGGTGTCTCTGTAAGGCCGTCTGCCCTGTGGTTGATCAGCCCGTATTAAGTAAGCTATGTTAAATCAATGTGCTTGCATCAACGGTAACTTCTCAGGATTAAAAAAAAACACAAAAACAGAGTCTTCTTTGCTCTCATTATCATTCCTAGTCATGACTGTCATTTGAAATAATTTTGAACTATTTAGTGGAAAGGCATATGACCCCTAAAGGTTACCAAGTGGCATCTCCTTGGGGACAGGATCTCTGTGGGAGACCCTGTGTCAGGTGTCCATCAAGTCTTGGGGTGCTTTGGCACAAGTCACCTTGGTAGAAATCAGGCCTAAGAGACTCAGACAGGTCAGGAATGCCCCTCTGGGTCTCGTGAGGTCTCTGAGGAGGACTCGGCCTCTGGGACTGAGTCAGGGAAGCAGAAACCCTAGGCTTTGCCCAGTTCCTGCTCCGCCCAGTTCTCCGCCCCTTTCATGCCCTCATCTGGTGGGGGTGGGAGGGGTGGCGGTGGCTGACTCTTCTCTAGAACTATCTTTAGGGCAATCACCGTGGAAGGAATCTCAGATTCAGAGAGAGAGAGAGAGAGAAAGAGAGAGAGAGAGGGCAGCTCCTCACCCACACCATATCATGAATTTAGCTCCTCTACCATAGGACAGGCAGCGGACTGAGTGCTGTTAATTGTGGAGTCACTAAGAAGACCTTGCCCCCAAATATTGTATCACTTGATGACTAAATCCACCATTAGAAACCCATTCGTGACAGACAGCCATTGCTCTTCTTCTCGAGTCATCTGCAAACACTATATGAGGAAATGCCTGCTGTCCCCCATCCTTCCCCTGCTGGTATCTATACTGTACAAACTACATGTCTTAGGTTTCTTTACCAACTGACTTCCAGGTGGGTGAGGCCAGAGGGAGCCCCTAGCAGGAAGTCAGAGGACTGGGGAAGGGGAGAAGCTGGTGGTGTCTCTTGCATTTTCCTCTATGGTTCCAGCTCCCACCAGGCAGCTCAGCCGTGGCTCCCGTGTCCTTCTGGTGGACCAGGCTCTTGTCGCTTGGCACCTTCAGCTCGCACCGCTCCTAATCTCTGCCTCATCGCCTCTTGTTGGTGCTTCAGCCCTTCCAACCGTTTTGTGCTCCGTTTCCCTATTCATTCCCTTTTGTAAGCTACCTGACTTGTGCTCTGTCTCCTTGTCTCAACCCTGACTTATTCAGAGGGTTAGCGTATAAACATTATAAGAGAGATACATGATTCACATCTCTGCAAGGCCCACAGTAGCAGTGAAGTCCTAGGGAGCTCAGGGAAGGACTCAGGGGGAGAAAAGGTGAAGAATTTGCCCCAGGTCTTGTCTACCCTACAAAAGGCCCCTCTGACTCCCGTGTTGTGTGGGAGCATGAAAACCACTGTCCTGACCTGTGACTCTCAGGCCCTACACGACAGGCCTCTGCCCCAGCTGAAGCCTGCTTGCTGGTACCCATGACTCGTGAACTCCCAGCTGCAGACCCTGCACATCCGCCCTCCTGCCTAGAACGGCATCTCTCCCACTCATCTCTGTCTACAGACAGAGGGGGCTCTTCCTCCTTTGCAGCCCGGCTTAAAGCCTGAAATCCGAGCGCCCTGCACGGCTGCCTGTCCTTCCGCAGGTCGCAGATGTGATCTGAGCTTCAGTGCTCTTGTACTCTTAGGCTTGTTATCACCAGAGACCTGGTCATTTTCATTGCACATGCTGTCTTATGTGACGCTCAGAAGTTTAAGGTCTCAATGGCTATGTCTGCTATTTCTTTGACGGCCTGTCCCTTCCCCTCACTCAGCCCCTCCACCCTCCGGCCCCCATCCCCCTGCTATTAGAACACTTAGCACTGCCCTACTGCAGTGAACAAATATTAAAATGCTGCCTAAACAGATTCCCTCGGCTAGGAGGATGGGCTTATATCTCCCCGCCAGGACTGCATGCTGTCTCTGGGAGCAAGGCTGTCCCGAAACACTTCAGATCTGCTCTCTCTCGGCCAGACCCTCCCCAGTGATGCAGTCTTCAGGCATGAGGCTTGCTCAGTGATTATTTTTGTCTCCCTGGGCATTGCATGCCGAAACGACGTTTGCAACGCAGTCCTTTTTGTCCCAGCCCAGACCTCCTGAAGGGGATTCTTGCTGATGGCATCTGTGGTAGAGACGAGCTCATGCCTGAAGAGATAAATTATTTATGGTGAATGGTGCCCTAATGGATTGTGTGATCAATAATGCTTATAATAGTACAGCACGGACAGATCACAGGAGGGCGAGAACGCGTGTCCACATCATTCTGAGAAGGCAGGGTCCAGCAGATAGCAAGAGGGGAAAAGGAGCACTCATGACGTCAACCCCGAAGTGGTTCTGAATGGGGAAGGGGCAGCATTCTCCTTCTTCTTTTTTTAAAGGGACAGGTCAGCTTCTAGCCATGGAGATCACTACACCGAAATGCCCCCAGTGTTACCCAAAGCCCAACCGTACTGCTCTCATCTGCGGAGGACAAGCGGAATTTCTCCCTGTGTGTTGGTGTATGGCGGGCCTGCAGGTAATGAAGACATTAGTATCTGTTGTTTAGGGTATTAATTGCTTCGCTGCAGTGCTTAGCTCCAGTTCCTAGGCAACGTCCGATATCTCAGCAGACCTCTGTGCAGACGTGTAACCCCGAGTTTAAACTTCCTCGAGACGCTGCTCTTTGTTTTTTTGCCTGCTGGAAAGCTCCCCTGGGATCTCTAACTGGAATTTCAGAATCAACTTGTCCCGAACCAGTGGCATTATCTCCACGTCTCTCCCCCACCTGCCGCCTGCTACCTTACTGCCCATTGCACCTCCCCCCAAACCCCTGTTTTTCCTCTTTATCTACTGTTACCCTATGAATGGCACCAATATCGTGTGCCTCACCATGCCAGCGTGCTCTTCCCCGTCAAGGCCCATCACCCCTCCCTGAGGCCTCCCCTCAGAGCTGAACCCCCATGGCACTTGGGTTTCCTCACACCACTCACCACGGTCTAGCTGATGTTATGCATTTTGTACACGTCATCTCTCAGACTGTGCAACGAGCCCCTTTAGGGTTTGGGCAACGTCTTAATCGTCTCTGAATGTCCCAAAGAGACAAGCACTATGGTAGACTGACAATTAGTCTGCTGAATAAATAATTGAATGAACAGATCTACAAGCAGGGAGTGGCAGCGGTGGCAGCAAGCTTATCGTCTTCAGTGCTATACCCCAAACATGTGCAGCAGAGGCAGGTGGGAAGGGTTGAAGCCACGCCAGAGGACTTCTGAGTGAAAGGTCTCCAAACGCTGTTTCACTAGGCTGAGCTCCACTTCCTTTTTCCTGGACTCTCAAAGGTATTTCTGAAGACAGTAAGAATTGCTGGTATAGGTCCAGCCGGACTCAGGACCTCAGGCGGCGGTCCTGTAGGAAGGTGAGGGGCATCTGGGCTCTTCTGGGCCGGCTTGAGTTTGGAGAAGCCATACACACATTTCCAAGGCTCCAGAAAGCTCCAAAGGGAAGAAACAGGTCAGCGTCTGACCACAAGCACTGAACAGTTCTGAGAGCCACCAGGGTCAGCAGCCCCTCCTAGTCACTCAGGTGCTCTCATAACCAAGCAAGGCTGGTGGCAGGCGTTTCACTTCTACACACTCACACAGGCCTTGTGTCATCTTTCTGAATTAATTGATGGGGTTGTGTTGACATACAAGGCATAGGGAACAAAGACAAAATTACTTTTCCATACAGTTTGTAAGTGGTCGTTTCTTTCTGCCACCCCCTTCAATTGGTGCAGTCCAGGATGCACTCCTTGGTTTAACTCTCCAGATAAAAGCTCTGTGTGATCTCTCAAGGCAGCTGTCCTTCCAGCGCTAGCAAAGCAGAGGTGATGGATGTGCAGGCAGCTTCTCAGCTGAGGTTTCAGTACCCACATCACAGTGGGTTCCAACATGTGTGGCAAAGTCTCTTGTTACTAGGCACTGTAAGGCTCCATTGTTGCAGTGAGAACTTTAATTTGTTTTTTCCCACTTGGGTGGAATTAAGTTTTCAAACATAAAATTGAGCTAAGGTCATCTTTAAGCATTTCATTTATTTTTTTTATAAAGGAAATCACCCTTGAATATATTTGGCTGTGCGAACGCACAGTCAGATAAGGACACATTTAAATATTCAGCTGGGTAACTGCGTCTACAATCCGCTTCCAATACTGTACGTGGATAGGAACACCTACCCTGATAACGTCTGTTGATATTCACTTTGGTCTCTTGTGAACGACAGGAGCCTTGCTTAGCTTATTTATTTCCCCTCCTAACCTTAGCAAATCACCTGATTGTCATTGAGGATGTATTCTTCCTAGAGACACTGTTTAGGATGACTTCAGGACTAGAAATAGCATCTGGCTTATTTTTAGTGCATCTTCCCTAAGACTGGGACACGTGAATGGGGAAATGACAACCTTCGGATAGGCCACTAACTCTACCCAGGCTTACATTGGCTCAGTGCCCATGCCGAAACTCAAATGTACAATTCCCGACTATTCAATTCCTTCGATTCTTTAAAAGCCAGAATCCAAGAGCACCGTATTTCCTTGATACTTTTTGGCAATGAAAGCCTCCTTTTCTGTGTAATTGATCTCCGGTCCATAGTAATCTTTAACAGTAAATCATTGATAAGGGCATGAAAGAATGAAAAAAAAAAAAAAAACGAAATGACAAAGACCCCCTTGACCTTGTGTGCTTAGGAGATACAATGACCTCATCTCTTAGTTTTGTATTGTGAAAAAGACAGCTCATTCAAAGCATGACTTGAGATATCAAAAGCCTGTTCCTGTGCTCTTGGCAGTTAGGCATCTTTTTGGAAACATAAACCCGCAGAAGAAGTGTGATTATGTAATTCCATGGCAGGTTGACAGTTTATGGAAATATGTATATCGACCTTCAGCAATAACTGTCACTTCACAGTTGAGACCCAGGCTCTCATCGGATTATCCAAGCGAGACAGGATCGGACAAAGATCTTACCCGGAGCAATTCTGGGGACCACGAGCTCCGTCAGCAGGACATGGTGTTGGTGACAGAGTTCGGGGAGGTGCTCAGGAAGAGTCTCTCTGAAGCCAGCACCTGGCGCAGCCGTCCTCTCCGAGGACAGCTACAGTTAGGACCTTGACCTTCTCCAGTAAACAGGAGGGTTATGAGGTTGTATGTAGCAATGAAGGGTTGGTTGGCTTGGATTTTTGTGAAGCCTATGAGTATAGAAGTGTCAAAGGGACAACTCTTTCAAATTTCATAGATTCCACCTTCCCCAGAATCCTCAGAGATGACGTGAAGATGGATTATTTTTTATCTGAAAGGCCCTGGGAAGGAAAAAATTCAATATCTTACTGTGTTAGGACTGACTAGAAGTAAAAAGGAAGAACGACAGAGATCTTTCTCCTTTGCATCCTTCATCAGATACACTCATCCTCCTCACCTGCAACTGGACCTGTGCCTGCATGTGAAAGGCCCAGGTTAGTTCTCCATTATTGGGGGGGGGGGGGGGGGGGGGGGGGGGGGG
>CM052545.1:11344162-11454596 GCA_028533065.1 Trachops cirrhosus | reverse complement strand
GGAGGTGCCAGCCCTCTGCTGAGGCGGTGTGGCTCATTCCAGAAGAAGGCCACATTGCCTAACACACGATGTGTTTGAGAACAAGTGGAGACTATTTCATCTGAAAACACCAAGTTAATTCATTTCCTTAAAGCCATTTAGTTCGAGGCTAAAGAGCAAAAGCAGAATTCCCACTTGCGCCGTTGACATTTTCTGCCTCAGAATGATTCCCTTTCAATCAACAAAGTGAGTGCTTTACAGAGCCTGGGCTTGGTCTGAACAGCACAAGCGAGACCAGAATACCTTCCATTAGAACCCCCCTGGCACAGGCAGTCCTGCAGCCACGCGCTCAGCAGGTCTTGGTGCCTTGCCCGCCCCACACGCCCAGCACAGCTGCCCGGCTCGCCGTCCAGTGCTGTCCGAGTCTCTGCGGCACCCCGCAGTGCGGCCCGCTGGTGCTCGTGAGTGCTGGGTGTTCCTGGCTGTGCTTCCAGAGCCCCTGGGGGAGGAACCTGGCTCTGACCGCGGTTGCCTCTGCTTTCTAACGTGCAGACGCAGGCTCCAGCCTTGCCCGTCCGTCCTCCCAAGGAGAGCGGGCTGAGATGAGGAAGCGGGAGCAGGAGAAAGGGAGGGAGATCAGACAGAAGTACGCACCTCTCTGTCACTCCAGCTCTCTTTGTAGCTGAACAATTCTGGTTCTTTGCTAACAACGCTTTAGTCCCTGGGAGCCTTATTCAGTCTGAGAATTGTGCTCACAAATATGACAGAGAAGCTGCAATGCACTCACCACACCTGCTGCCTTTTTCTCCTGGTCCCTCTCTTAGGTGACATTTCCCAGCCTCTTGAATCAGATGGAGCCATGTGACTGAGCTGCGGACAGTGAAAGATGAGAGGAAGCGGTGTGTATTACCTCCACGGCGGGCCCATAAGACCTCACGCACCAGCCTACATGTCCCTCCTCGCCCTTAGCAGGCTCAATGTCACCCAGGGTGAACTTGGGAGCCATGCATCAAAGACAAGGCTAGGTCCCCAGATGACTGGGGGGAGCGATGAACCGGGAAGCGAGTGAAACATAACCGTCTTCGTGTCAGGCCGTGGTGACTCCGGGGCTTCGGCCGCAGCGCAGGCCGCACCTGCCCCCACTAACAGAACCGCCTCCTCCGCACCGGTCCCAAAGCGGCTGGCCGCTGCTCTTCTTCTTCTTCTTTTTCACATTCAAAATAAAGTCTCCAAACTTAGAGATCTTAAAAAAGGCAAATGATATTGTAAGTCTAAGGGGGTTGGGAGGTGGTGTTCAAATCCTTTCGTCTTAGAATTCGTTTGTTTCTGGGACCGCTCAGAGTGAGCAATTTCACGGCACGGCTTTGACTTTCTAGTCTGAGTGCGGGTGTGAGCTGCAGCAATATTTGCTGCTACAGGGTCTGAGCAGTGTTCTCTTTGGCTTCTGACTTGGAGGAATTCCCACTGGCAGCTGAAGAGTCCTAATTCCTGGAGAGGGAAAAAAAATGAAAGAAAAAAAAAGAAGTCTGGGGTCCATGATAAACTGACTTCTTTTTTCCTTATAAATTCATGTGACTCCTGAGTTGGTATTTGGCATTACATTATAGGTATGAGATTTTGCAGACAAGGCCTAAACTTTACATTACTTTATATCTCTTACAATGGCTAGCACCGTATTTGATGGTTTGATGGATATTTTAAAATAAAATCAACCCTGTCCGTCTTTTTCTCGCATCCCTTGGATCACCCTTCTATTTAGTGTATTTGCATTTTTGGCCTCAGGAAAAGGGTAACATAACAGAAATGAGAGAAAAGAGGAGAAACTGATGAGCCACAGGGAGGGAGGGAGGTGGAGGAAGCCCCCAGAATGTACAGGCTGGTGGTCTCTGAGAACAGTCCCTGTGCCCCATCTGGAGTTGAGCCTGGCACAGGACTGGGGAGGGAAGACGGATGCCCTCCTTCCCCAGCTTGGTTGGTTCTGCCTAGAAAAGGAAGCGGCTGCAGCCGGGTTCCCAGCCAGAGCCCAGGAAGCAATGCGATCCCACAAAAATAGTGCCGTTCTCGTGCCCACCATGGTGCCGGACTCATGTGAGTGACACAGAAACGGGGAAGGTTTTAGACAGCCTCTCGGAGATTTCTGAGGCCTGGAATTGTGCACAGGAACAGTTACTGTCCATATGGCTGAGAGGTCCTGGAAGCAGCTTAGAGGGAGCTGGATGTGTCTCGTGGTCAGGAATAAGGGTGAGTCAGCAGCCACCTGGGGAAGCAATAACCAAAGAGCAGATGGCAAGGTGGACACCTCGGGGGAGGCCAGCATGGATGGCGAATGATCCCGAGGACCAGATGTCCCCTCCCAGGACCTGGCACTGTGTAAGCCTCCAGAGTGTACCTGAAACCCAGGGAAAGATGGGAGGGAAGAAGCCAAATTAATTGGAATTAAATTTTTGCAACCCCAGAGGAACAGAGGCTTAAAAAGGAAAAAAAAAAAAAGACAAACAAAGAATTATATTTCTGACACACTTACGTGGAAGAGGTTGGATACCTCTCATGTGTGATCCAAGAAACAGGGTTTTTTTTTATTAACTTAAAATAAAAGGCAAAAGGATGTGACTAGTATCATGATTTCAGGAAGAATGAAACCCCACTTTCTCCCTCACTTCTGTGCTAGTGTACAAATTTCTACTGTTATAATTTTCTTCCCCTTAGATTTAAGATTTTTCTCTTAAAATGCACATGCTATTGAGGGATGTTACCTTATTAGTCACTTATTCATTAATGCAAATCAGTTTATTCTATGTTTTTCTGACAGCAGGGTGCAAGTGAGGAACATTTTCTAGGTAGGAGGAGGGAGAAAGAGGGTGAGGGATGGAGAGAGAGGAGAGTGTGGAGAACAGCAGGGGAGGAATGAATCAGGAGACAAAATAATGTAGTGTGGAGGGAGTGGCTCCTCTGAATACAAACTCCGCCCACCTCATAATTTGGGGTAGGAGCAGCGTGAGGATGGCGTGAGCTCTGTGCGGTGAAACACTGCCCAAGACGGCCCCCACCGCCCGCCCCCGCACACGTCTGCTCCATCCCGACGTGCTGCCACAGCCCCACGCCCAGCGCAGCCCCACACCCTCTGCCCTCCGCGGGGCTCGTAGGACCTGACAAACGGACGGACTCCTGAAACCCGACAGCACACCCGCAAAGCAGGTGCGCATTAAATCAATTGAGCACTGAGAAACGTTATTTCAGTGCAGAGATGGTGCTCCTAACAGGCCCCAAATGCGATTCTGGAAAGTCCCAGGCTGGTGGAAGAGGGGCATGCTCTCGAGGAGTTAAATCAGCCTTTTGTGCCGAGAGGCTGCAGCAGGGACGAAGCATATAAAGCAGGGGTTGGCTGTGACATGAATCTGAAAAGTTAAGCCGGGGAGAAACAGGTAAAGGAAAGCGGATGTAAGACCTAAATCCCACAGCAAGGCCGGTGGCAGGGAGAGTCAGTCACCCGGCAGCGGCAGAAAGATATTTATGAAGAACGAAGAAAAACAATGCCCCGTCTTTTGTGTACAAGGGGAGTGAATGATTATGTTTCTTTTCTTCACCATGACCTTGTGATATCGAGTAGCCTCCCTTTAGACAACCAGTGTTGACATCAGCTACACACTCAGATCAATAGACGTTTCATAGCATGTCCAGAAACTGTTGTCAGAGGCAGAGCAGGCGACCTGCTTACCTCGTCCACCCGCCATGTCACCCGCCTTGCCTGGGGTTTACGATGTGGAAACGGTCAGCGTCCTTCTGCAGCATCCGCGGCCGAGGATTTCCACCGCACTTCAGGGATGAGCCAGTCTCTGGGATCTTTCCACTAACCCAGGCACACGGCTGTTCATTAAGTCTGGAAACAAATCCCGCACGAGGCCCCGGGGGAACTGTATTTGTTTTGCATGGTTCTAATTCAGTACATCCAGCTGGAAAAGACAGGCACTCTGCCCTTACCGGTTCGGAGAAAATAAACTGTTGCTTATTTTCAGCCTTTCTGCCTTATGAGATTGCCCATTGCTAGTCGGATTTTCAAACAGCAGTTCTCAAAAAGAACATGCTCATTAAACCCATTTTGGATTTGATCCTGGTGAATATTGGTGCCAGTGGGGGTCGTGAGGCCCCCTCCTCCACCCCGATGAGCCTGCCACAGTCAGGCACTGATTCACACTAGGCGGGGTGGGGGGGCTCCCCTGTTGGAATTTGCACATTGTGCCAGGGGCAATGAGTCTGAGGTTTTCATTGTGTAAGGATCACCCAGGGAATCCACATTCCTGGGCCTGGATCCCAAAGATGCTGATTAAACAGGCATGCGACAGGGAGCCAGGAGTCTGCATCTTCATAAGCTCTCCAGGTGGTTTTCCTGCAGGTAGGTGGTCTTGTGAACACGCTGTGAGCCAAGCCCAGCCAGCGGGCAGGGCCACACGGAGGACAGAGCAGTTCCTTGTTGTTTCTGGGTGTCCCCTCCTCTCCCTGCTGTTCACGCTGACTCTCAGCCCTGGCCCTCGGGATCCTTCCTGCCTGGATCCGTTCTGCTCCTCCATGGCCAGGTCCCACCTGGCCAGCCCGGCTCTGACTCCTGACCCCTTCTGGAGAGCGTGCTTCTGGGTGACTCCGGTCCCAGTGTGTGGCAGCATGTGGCAGATGTCATGGTTACATGGGGGATGGGTGCTGTGATATTTAGAACTTTAGTGCTTTTGTTCTCCAAGGTCTGGGCCACCACACTTCCTTTTTTCTAGTACTTTATCCTTTACCTGCCAACCACAGGCACCAGACATAAGCTCCTGCAAACTCCCACCGGGTGCAAACCTAAAGGGGAGGGATCTTCATCACTACAGGATAAGCATTTTCTTCAAGAAGGAAGGAAATATACTGCTAAAATTTCCCAATTATCTGCACTAATGAAGAAGGCCCTGGCACAGATAATCCAATTATTTTTCGCTTTGAAATTAATTGCACGGCTTCTTGACAGAAGATGTGCTTCCTAACTGTGCCTTGTTTTTCCTGGTAGGTGGCTGATATTTCCTGAGCCGAGTGCCAGCTGATCGCGTGCTGACATGGGAGTATGTGGGGTGGCGGGGAAGGTTAGGCGGGATTGGATTTCAAGCTTGTTATGATAACTACCTTTAGGCACAGAGTGTAAGCTCTCAAGCCAGAGGCCCAGACAGCTGGACACAGAAAACCTTGGACAACCAGTAATTGTAAGAGCCAGAGCATGGGCCGGTAACTACTTCTAGCTGTATCTAGATCACTGAAGGGGAAGCAAATGTGACACCAGCACTGTTGGGGATGGCATCACCAGGTCTGTCCATCTACAGGACAGTGTCGCCAGCATGTCAGGTTGTGGGCGTTTGGGTGGCGTGGCTTGTACGGTTCCTTCTCACCATGAAATTCCATGATGCTAGGACCGCACACCCTGTAGTCGGATAGGGGACTGGAGATGAGGGTGACCCTTAATATAGTCTCTACCAGCAGAAGAAACAGAACACAGCCACTAGAAGCTGCTGCCGTCAGAATTTGGACTCACAGCCTCTAAGTTTTTGAACAGGGGAACGCAGTCATTTGGTCAGCCAATCAACATGCGCCCAAGTGAACGCTCCAGGGCCCAAGGACCTTCCAGGCAGCGGGCAGGGTAACTGGGCGATTAGAGAACTGCATCCATACACCCAGGCAGCTGGCGTGCTCAGGCGTACACTGAAGCAGTAACGTCTTCAGCAGGAATCGCTCCGCGTTCACGTTGGCGTCAAGCACTCCCGCAGGAGGCGGGCCGAGACGTGTCCAGCAGTACTGCCCTCCCCTCCGAGCCTTTCCCTGGTATGGACATGGCCTTATTCTCCTGCTCCACAGAGTGCGGTGGGAGCTGGAGGGAGAAGCATTTTCTAACTGGGGTGACCTGGACTGACACATCTGGAAAGTACGCCTGGGACTGCCGCTCTCAGCTGACTTGGCGCTGTGGAACCGTCGTTGTTACACACCCACCAGCTCGGGCTTTAGGCCCCGGTTACAGGTGTCTCTGGTTTTAAGTACGTTAGACCCCAAAGGGTTTTCTTTGTTTTGCAAGCCTGCGCTCAATCCACTGAGCTACCCCAGCCAGGGCCCCGAAGGGTTTTCTTTAGCTTATTCCCAGCTTACCCAGAGGGGTAGACAAGTTATGACTGCGTGGGGCAAAGCTAAGGTAGGAGTTGGTTTCTGGGGACTCCTTACTCTAACTTTTCTGCTGCCTGGTAACGTCTCCTTCTTTCCGAAGAACACGACGAGGCTGGCCCTTGCTCTGCTGTCCTCTTGATAGCTCTCTCCACCAGTCCTGTAAGTAGGGTCATTCGCCCGTCACAGTGGCACGGACGTGCATCATGCAGACCTCCTTTTAAGAGAACCGGCTTTGGGGAGCATAGCTGATTGACAGCCCCCAGCTCCTGCCCCTTTGGCTCAGTATGGGTTCTGGACCGCTCCCAGTCAATGAGAGAGAATGGCCGGCTTACTAGACCAGCCCATTCCTGCCTAACTTGGAATCCTCTAATGAGCAACGTTGGACCAGGGCCTTCCCATCAACCTGGTCGAGACTTACCTAGAACTGCAAGGTGGTCCAGAGCTCTTCCTGCTCATTCCTTCCTTCCCTCTGTCCTTCCGCAGGTGTCAGACCCACACTGCTGTCTGCAGGCTCTCGCTGCCTTCTCCTGCTCCTCTTTCATCCTGTGTGGGTGTTGACTCCAATAAACAGCTCATACATCTCAGCCTGCATGCACATCTACTGCTCAAAATACACAGCAGGCACCCCCGGGCGTGGTCTGAGAAAGCTGGCAGTGAGATGGGGTTTTGCAACTGGGTTACTCTCAACCTGGGCGACAAGAAGGACACAACCTACATCCTTCTCATGAGTTACAGATACTCCCTGACACAAGGTGGCAGCCCGGTGGTTGACAATCTCATGTGTGGTCACCTAGGAAAAAATTCTGATGGGGGAGAATGCCCTTGCCTATGCGATAGCTAAGAAATTGGAAAGCCACGGGCGGAGGGAGAACATGGCCTGCAGGGACCGGGGAATTTGCTTGTCGCTGCTAAATTGTCCTGGTGGCCTATAGGGGAATAATGAGAAATTGAGAGCCGTTAACATGCAGATAAAAGCTAAGTGTGGGAGCCAGAGCGCCTTGCTGGTGGTTTTATAAAGAGGCTTTCATCTCCCGCAGTGGAAAGGCAGGCACAGTTGAAGAGCCAACTCAACATCTGACAGTTAGGACTGCAAAGCCCTGGCGACATTGAAATGCTCAGCCAAGGCAGATCTGTTACAGACTAAGCGCCCCGACTGAGAAAACTTAAGACCCTATGGGGACATCTGAGTGGATACGACCAAGTATTTGATTCTTCAGAGCTTCCTGAACCCTCAGAGCTTTCAGGGGTGTCCCCCTTCTCACCCTGAATAGAGCTGGCACGTTTCCAGTTCAGAAATGTACTGTCAAGTCCGCTCCCCAGCAAGGTAACAGCTAACAGGTGCTTCCCTCAGGAGCTGTCCTATCTTTTATTCTGGCTGCCAGGCTAGTAACTAAGATTAAATTTCAGCCTAATCCAGATGGGGATATACTGCACTGGATAAGGAAAGAAAGAGATTACATCCCAAAGGAGCTGCAAGAATTAGCTTGCAGGAGCCAGCAGGAGCCAGGGTTGCACCCCTGGTGTTAGATTTTGAGCATGCTTGGTTGGGATGGCCGGACATGAGACGGGGCAAACCAGGTGGCCAGCCAACGAGGAATCAGAAGACAGCATGAGCGGAGGAGCAGGAGCAGGGGCGGGCCAAAGGCATCCCTGTTTGCTCTGTTTTCTGGGCCTGCAAAGATTTTCAGATCTGCATCCCATCAACGAGAGGTGGCCAGATCCCCAGTCGTTCTCCAGAGAGACCTCATACACTGAGGAAAGGAGTGTCCCCAGTTATTCTGAGGACTGTCAGGCGCAGGCCTGAGTTGGCAGTGATGCCTGAGGCCTGCGGTGCTGTCACAGGCCCCCTGTTGGAGTGGGGGCTCACAGGGCTAGGAAACAGTCTTGGCTGAAGCCTGATTTCCAGCGTGTCTCAGGGAGGTCCGTGGATCTGCCCAGCAGTCTCGGCTCCAGTCCCCGAGTGTGTGATTGCAAGTGCTGCACTTGGAAGGTGGCGTAAGCCCCACGTTGGACCCTTGGCCTGTTAAGTGAGAGCTGCCGCGGTAGGGAAGGTGAAATGGGAGCCTCTGCAATTGCCCCGACCCCCACCTGTCACCAGCTAAAACAGTAAATCAAAAGCAATGTCATATTCCAGGGGTGACCATTGGTATCCATTACACAGTCGGCCCCTGCAGAAGCCTGTGTGGGGGGCCTCAGGAACACCCGCTGTCCACTGTAGGCTTGACCAAGTGTAACCCTGATCAGAGCCGCTGTGCCAGACGTGACTTCATTGATAGGACAGATTAGTAAGCCTCGGGTACACGGCACATTGACCAGTATATGCCTAAGACACAGTATCATTGTAATTCAGTTTTGTTCTAGATAGAGCTTTTTTAACTTGCTCACCCTCTGCCACAAAACAGTCCCAGGAGATCTGGACCATCTGGACATTCTGCAGAATGTCACACTGATCCAGCACATTGATGACATCATGTTGATCGGGAAAGATGAAAAAGAGGTTGCTGTACATTGGAGGCCTGGAGAAGAGCCCCCCTGGCCCCCCGAGGGAGAGACATGTGAGGAATCAGGGTGCCGCCCTGCAGCTAAGTCTCTAAGGGCCCAGGACATCCCTCTAAAGTAAAAGACCAGTATCTTGCATTCTCTGTCACACCCTCTATCCTCTGGCGCAGTGCCTGCTAGGCCTCTGTGGCTCTTTCTGGGGGCAGCACACACACCTGGGAGTGCTGCTCTGACCGTTTACCAGGTGCCCAAGCCGAGTGCCGGCTGCCCCCGGGGCCTGGAACAGGACCGAGCTCCGCAGCGGCTCCTGGCTGAGGGCAAGCTGCCCCGCCGCTTGGCCAGCGGCCCAGGAGGCCCTCGGTGTTGGGAGTGTCACTAGTATAAGAAGACGTCAAGTGGAGTTTGTGGCAATTCCCAGTGAGAAAACAACCATCCAGGCCTCTGGGATTCTGGAGGAAGGCCATGCCATCTACAGCAAAATGGCATCTTTGGAGAAAGCTCCCAGCATGTTTCTGACCGAATGCTAGACGATGCGGCCTCACGGGACCATGCATCCCGGCTGTCCCCTGTGACCTGGGTTCTGTTGGAACTGTCAAGTCGGAAAGTCCGACAGGCTCAGAAGTTGTCTATTGTAAAATGGAAATGAGTGGAACCCGAAGCAGGAGGAAGTTGCACGAGTGGGGAGCCCAGACCCCTTTGTCACCCACCACGATGGCATCAGTACCTACCCCCAGCTCTCACTTATTGCCAAAGGAGTGTCCCATGTGACCAGCTGAAGGAGGAGAAAGTCCAAGCTTGGTTTAGGATGGATCAGCTTGACAAGGACCGTGGAGGCTCTGAGATTTTACCTCGCTTGCCCTGTAAGCGAACAGGTTATCTGCCACAGTTGCATACAGTCAGAAGATGAAACAGTTCAGAGACAAAGCACAATACTCAGCACATAGCAGCAGCCACGGTATCAGCTTTTTTTTTTTTTTTTTTTGCCTCAGTTCCCTGAGCTCCGATTCCTGTTGAGTCCATGCAGACAATGCTAAGTGACACCTGCCATGTGGCAGGTTACGCTACAAGGGAGAAACCTTGAGCTTAAGAAACCCAAATCTCCTGAAATGGACAGTAAGGAAGCCGGCTCTTTGTTCTGGAGGGAGACGCCATCTCTGTCTTCCAAGGCTGTTCACTATGCAAACATCCCAGAGAAGACGGTCTGGAACAAAGGCAGTCAGTGCCTCTCCTTGCAAATATGCAGAAGCAACAGACCCCACAGAGAGCTGTCTCTCCCAAGGCTCGAAATGGGATGCAGCCCAAAGTGAATGGCACCTGGACTACAGGCCTGTTCAGGGCGGAGATCCTGAGAGACAGCGGAGAAGGAACACCTTCTCAACGGGAAGGACAGAGAGCAGAGCTCCTGGCCGGCTGCTCTGTGGCCTGAGGTGAGGGTATAGAGGTCCCTGCGCTGGCCAGAGCCTGCGAGTAAAAGAACCGGAAGATTGTGCAGGAGTCCCGGGCAGAGGCATGTTGGTGGACGTTTGGGGCTGGCTACTGAGTGCTGAGGTGGTTGTGTCGCACCGTGATGCCCACTGCCTCACAGAGGAGGACCTGAACGACCGAGTAGGCCAAAGGACTGGGCGCACTGATGTTAGCCACTCTGTCGTCAGCTATCTCAGAACCAGCAGAACGGACACACGAAAGGAACGGCCACAGGGGCAGAGACGAAGATGTGAGATGGCTTCCCCCTAACAGGCTGGTCTAGACACGGGAGTGCCCAGCCCATCGGCAGCAAAGATCGACACCGAGTCCCCGCCAGGGTGCTCCTCAAGGAGCCGGATGGGCCATTTGGTGACAAGGTGCCTACTTCGGGCCCCTCCCAGCTCGGAAAGCTCTGCAGTTCCTCTTAACAAGGAGAGATGCCTCTCCCAGAATGAATTGTCTTTGCTGCCCTCGGGTCCTCCCCGGTGTCACTGCCCAGGGGTTTACAGCAGCTTGATCTGTGGTCTCAGAATCCTGAACAGCACAGCACCCAGCAGGGGCCCCACCTCACCAAAAAGGGAGTGGACCCAGGGGACCCCTCCTTGGATCACATATCACACCACTCAATATCTGCCAGTCTCAGAATTCTAGAACCTCCTTCTCAAAGTTCAGAGTCTATGTGTACACTGCATGTGTACAAGTATGTGGTGTGTGTGGCATATGTGTGTGAGTAGAGTGTAGGGCTGATATGTGTATATGTGTGTGATATATATGGATTTGTGTATTGTGCTGTGTGTAGATGCATGTGTGTGTGGGACATGTAGCATGGTGTGTGTACATGTGTTTGATGCATGTGGTATGTGTAAATGTGTGTGATTCATGGTACATTTTTATGTGACCACAGTCTGTGTGTGGCATGTATGTGTGTGATTATGTGTAGGTATGTGGTATACGTAGAGAGTGTGTGTGTTGGTTTGTATACATGTGTGTGGTATGTCTTTGTGCATGTGTGTTTGGTGCATATGGTATATGCACACCTGTGGTGTATGGTGTAAGTATGTGTGTGGTCTGACTGCAGTATGCATATGTGTGTAGCGTGTGTAGAGTGTGTGTGGTGTGTAGGTACACAGGGTGTGTATGGTCTTCCAGCAGAGCAAGGAGCCCTTTGGGGACAGGTAGTGTCTCTTCCTCCTGTCACTTCCAGAGTATCTCATCACCCAGCGAGATTCTGGAGAGCATCGTTGGCTAACGGGAGTCCATTTCCCAAGCAGCTTGAAGGCTGCAGGGCTCCCTTAGTGTCCTTGACAACCGGGCTCCAGGGCAACACCTCCCGTATGCATTGCACCGCCTAGTGTTGGGCTGGGAACTAACCACCCGTGACGCTGGCAGTCACACGTGTGCTCAAGCCACCCATGTGCATGTGACAGTGCAGGCACACAACCACACACACCACCCAGTCTGGGCTCCAAGCGGCAGGGCGTCCCTAAGGCCCAGGCCGGCTGGTCAGAGGGAGATGCAATCAGCAATATCCCTTGTGGCTCAGCCTTGTCTTTGCAGACAGCGGACCTTGCCTCCCCAAAGCTGCGTGGGAATCCGTCCAAGGACAGCGTTAGGGAGGGACCACAGGCCGGATGCCTCCACCCATCTCTTCCTCTTTTTCTTTTTCAGCCTTTACAAGGCTTTCCTTTCTTAGTTTAACCCTCCTCTCACCCACCCAGTAAAAACTGTGCGCTCATAATAACTACCGTTTATCAAGTACCTACTATGTGCCAGGCACGACTGTTCATGATCTCTGACCTTCAGGATAACCAGTGGGGTTGGCATTCTAACGCCATGGCCCACATAAGGAAACTGAGTCTGGGAGGTGGAGGGCCTGCCTGTGTGGAGGAGTGTGGGTGGAAGCCAGCTTCACCTGGCTCTCCCCAAGGTGCCACTCACACGCGGGGCCACCCACACTGCAGTGAGTGCTTAGCATGGACTTGGTGCCCTGGAAAGGGGAAGGGGCATTGTCCCTGGCTAACCTTTATGACCAAGGGAATACTGCATCTCACCTGAATTTCTCCTGAAAGTTGGCAAAGCCCTATTTCCATATTCTTTCTCTTGGCATCTCCATTAGCCAAAATACAAAAATGAAAATCTAGAGACATTCACAAAATGCCACAGCTTTTCATGACTCTAACCAAGAAAGCAGTGACCAAGAGCCACTTTCCTGTTGCTCTGTCGTCAATCTGTGTCTCTAGAGGACTGTCCCCTTGCACGTGGCTGATCCACTATAGCAGTAAACCTCGCCACCCACGAAGTAAGTATACTCTCTCCATTTGTTTCAGTTCAGTCACCTGGGATTTTCAAAGACCTCTTTGTGACAGAGGTGTGTGCCGCCACGATTTTCCTCCTATCATCTAAATCGGCTCTTCTCTCCTTAAGAAAAACCGGCTCCTACTTGCAAGCACATGCCTGCTGCAGGGAGGCAGGAGCAAAAAGACCAAAATGGAAAAGACCTCAGAGAGTCACGCCCTGCTGACACTGTATACAAATCCAGGGGCAGTCCATCCACCTTCTCTAAGCCTCAGTTTCCTCGTCGGTGGCTGTGAGGAAGCGTGTGCAAAGCTGTGGCCCTGGGTGCCTGGAGCATGGTGCAAGTTCAAGGTGTTCACCGTTGTCACTAGGGTTTTTAATTAGCCCGATTGGAGATGATGTTAAATTTGCATGATTGTGCTTTTACAGTAAGCCATTAATGATGCATCTGTTTAAATTTTTACTCCAAAAGAACATAGATTTGATTAATTATAACAAGAATTTCAAATATCTCTATTATTCAGAAATAACCTACAGAATCTAAGCTTGTCTCTTCCTTCCTCCCTTCTTTCCAAGTCTTTTTTTTTAAAAGAGATAAATAGCAATTATGCAGTCAGGCTCACTGGCTCTTCAACTCCCCGAAAACGGGCTAAGGCTTCACCTTGATTAAGCAAGATCATGTCCTGATCCAGGGTCTCCCCACCTTGGACCCAGCTCCTGCTGCCCGGGCTCAGCCCAGTGTCTCCAGCCCACTCAGCACCAGAACATTGCTGAGGCTAAGCATCCACGTTTTTTCTTTTAAATTATCTACCTTCTTGAAGCTGGACCACCTTACCTATCCTGCAAGACAGTCGCATCCCTCGGAAAGTGCTCAAGCGCGTTAGGTGGTTCGGCAATGCATTTCAGAAGCGGGGGCCTGAGTTCAGACCAGCCTGTGTGTTTCCCAGCCGAACGGCACTGCGTCTGTCGTGGCCCTGAAACACTTTCCACTCGCCCTTCCTGCAAGTGCAATATGGTAAAATCTCTTGACAAAGCAAACTAGGAGTAATAGATGGGTTTGGGGCGCTTCCTGGGACTCGAAGTGAACTTGTTTCTTCAGAAGTTCGAAGTATGGACAGAGAGAGAGAGATCTGGTTGAGGGAAATTGAGCACCGACAAATGAGAATTGCGTTTACTGAGTCTCTCTCAGCCTGCCTCTGTCTGTCTGTCTCTCATCTTTACAGGGCACCTGTTTCCTGCAGGTCATACTCATGTTAATCTCAGTTCAAACACAGATGCCCTTAGGGCATTAGGGGTCAGTCATTCTCATTCACAAATTTTCAGTTTCACTACATTATTAAAACTGGACAATGGACTTTCCATTTTGTGCCCAGAACACCTCACTAATAAAGTGACTTTGTAGTGATGGGTGAGGATATATTTGATACTAAATTTGTCACACATTTTAATAGCATTCCGTCCTGAGACTGTGAGTGACTGTGTCCTACATGTGTCGGTACCTTACTCTGGTTAAACCTTGGACAAATCAGTGAGAGTCCTTGTACCCAAGGCCCTGTTCCTGCCACGTGAAGGTCAGAGATGCACTAATTGGGTGCAGTATGAATCGTGCTTGTTTCCACATGCAGTTTTAGATCCTGACCTGTTTTGTGTCGGGAAATCACAGGGAGCCCATCCTGTGTCATCAAGGTTGGTTCGATTCAAAGAGAATTTCCTTAAGCCATTGAAAGGTATTAAATGCAATCTAAAATACAGAATGAAAAGTACACAGGGACATTTTTTTAAAGCTAGTGGTATAGAACATGCATTGAAAACCTTGATTCCATTTGCTTCCCTGTGTCATAGAAAGTTTGAGGCTACGAACAGCTTTCCTTATTTTGATCAACTAAGAAGCTGGTATCTCCTTGCTTTATGATTCATGGGTATGGTCTCTAATTTCTAAAAAGTTTTAAAATTTTAACCTTTAGTAAAATGGGTAGATACCATTTATATTTTTCCTGTTAAATATCTATTTTAAAGATCCTGAAGAAAGTTGTGCTAGGGTAGTTTTCATTCCAAGATGCCCCTTCTCTACACTCCAAAATGAACTAGGCATACTCAGAGGGAAAGGAAACACACACAGCTGTTTTTGTGAACACCAGGTACAGTGTAGGTGGGCAAGCACAAAGTTTGTCGTATTTCACCCTCAGCCTCGCCTCTCCCAAAACACAGGTGCCCCTCAATAGGGTTATCAGATCAAATATAGGATGCCCAGTTAAATGTGAACTGAAGATAAACAACAACCTTTTTCCAGTATAAGTTTGTCCCAAATATTGCCAATAGTTTTTCCTTCGCTAAAGCTGCCCACCCTACCCCCAGATCTTTTGCGCATATGCCCCACAGCTGTCCCTGGGAGGCAGCGCCACAGAGATGGAGAGTCCCACAGCACCCAGAGCGGAGAGCCGGGAGGCACCTACACATCATTAAACCCGCCTTTCATTTTACAGGTGATCCAATAGAGGCCCAAGAGATAAAAACCGTGTTCTAAGAAAGCACAGCTCGCTGCCTCTCTCCACCAGGGCAGTGCCACCCCCTCTAAGAACCGTGCCTCCTTGAGGGGCTGAGTTCTGACTTTAGAATTGGGCCGTGGGTGAGGGCACCCCATTTCCCAGTGTCTCTTTCCGCTCAAGCAACAGAAAACCAGCCTGAGTAAATTCCATGGCCTCTCAGAGAGGGAAAACAGACCTGGCTGCCTTCAGAGAGGGAAGAGGGGGCAAGGCAGAGAACAAAGCGCAGATTAGCATCTCAATAAATTATCCTGCCACAGAGGCTTCCCACATCAGGTTTTCTTAAAGTCGGGGCACACTCGTATTAGTAATTTGCGATGACTGCAGCTGGTTGCAGGATGTTCCCCCTGGAGACCTTTCAGAAGCAGATGGAAACCCATTTGTCTTTGTTAGCCAAGTTGCAGCCCTACCTCCGGACCCGAGACCTGCAGGAGGATGAATTTAAGTGATGTCCCCAGAACCCTTCTGAACCTTGGAATCTATGAAAATTTAAAGAACTAATATAACGTTCAAACCTAAGACTAGAATGAATGCAAAAAAAGTAGCTCGGTATTATCACAGAGCTTCGATATTACTCCAGGCTTTGCAGAATCAAGGAAAATCCCTCCAGAGGCCACGGGAATGCCCTGGTTGTTTTCCTGAAACTTCACAAGGAGGGCGCAGGGCGCTGGCTGATGATGATTAAGGATGCTATTTATATGCATACAACACACTCAATTTCCTTACCATTTGCAAGGGATACATTCTAGAGAGCAGGCAAACAGGAAAAGGCATTGTTCACCTATAAACAGGGATAATTGAGGTCAGAGACCAAGGTAGTGAGACCCCACTTGCTAGTGGCGGAAGGGCCTTCATTTCCAGCTCTCCCATTTCCCACGTCTCTGCTTTTCCAAGGTAAGCGGATCATGGGAGCAGCGAGTGCATTCAGGGGAAGCTCTGCTCCTCCCCCCAGCCCCAGGTGGTCCCAAGTGGGAGACAGCGAGAGAGGCCGCTTGCTCCCTAGCCCTGGCTGGCTGGATGAGGGACTGGCAAGGCAGAGGCAAGTTCTCTGGGCCCCAGGTGACAGAGACTGGGGCTGAAAAGCAGGAAGGGCAGCACTGCTCAAGGAAGCGTTCCACAGAACCCCAATTACCAAAAGGTCTGCCATCCATGTCCCAGTCGGAATTATCTCATGTGTTGGGGGACTGGACGAGGCTTTGGAACTCACCTAGTAAAGAAACAAGGGCTCATTACCAGAAATGGTTTGTCAGTCTTTCTTGTTAGAGAAGGACCCTTTTTCTCTATACCTGTGGAAGGAGAATCATTAGCATGAAACTCCTAGACTTCCCCACCCCCAACCCCAGCCCTTTCCTTTGCCCCAGAGAAGAAAACGTGATTTAATATGATTTGGATTTTAGGGAGAGGGAGACACTGGGTGTGTGCCACCTAGTGTTACTCTCCAGGTGTCCCCTGGAAACAGGCTCTGCTCACCTCCCTCAGGGACAGCGCTCCCTTGTGGGGAGGGGACAAGATGACCTGCTCAGGTAGCGGGTTACCGAGTAAGTTCAGTGTTTGGAAGACCACTTGTTTCTCAAAGCATATAAGCCACATTCTTGAGTGCCAGCTTTTGCAGTCATATAGGTGAAAATTTGGCCTGTGTCTGCCTTCATCTTTTGTCTTATTTCTCAATTCCATCCGATCTGTTGGGGCCCCTTAAACCCCACATCCAACTCAGGTCTTCCTTCTCGGCCCACAGCGTTGGTGATAGAGGTAACTTAATCACAACAATGAGTGTGTAATTTAATTATATACTCACACAAGTTCATGGATCTACAAGAACATATCACAAAGCAATCTGACCTGGATAAGGGTTGTTGGAAGGTTTTCCTGAGGACATGGGCTTGTCCTGCACTCTGGAGGAGAAAAAAGATTTAACCAAGTAGAGAAGGAGGGAGACAGAATGTTTCTGGTGGGAGCAACGGCCTGTGCAAAGGCCCTGTGTCTGGTGTGAGGAACTGGGTGAAGGCCTGGCTAAGGTGCAGAGAGACGGGGCAGAGTGGTCCATGGCAAGATGGAGTGTTTAGGTGTGACCAAAAAACACAGGGTCTTGAGGACCACGGTAAGGATCTTGGTCTTCATCCTCCGGGCACTTCATTCTCAAGAAGGATTTAAGCAGAGAATAGGGAGGGCGAATGACAGGATCGTGTTTGCAAACAGAACACTGGTTCTGTGCGCGTTGTGAAGAACAGATGCGGTGGGGGTGCAGAGCGCATGCGGAGAAATGATGGTACTTGCCTCGTGTTGAGGTGAGAAACATCCAAACCTGTAGAGTTCTATGAGTCTGAGCCAAACTGATGACAATCGCTAGGGAGCAAAATCTCACCAGGTGGAGAAAAGGCTCCGGAGAATGGCCACTTTGCAGCTTATTTTATACGGCACAGTCTAAGGGGGAGATGTCAGGAGTTACATGACATTCATTGGCGGTAGGTTAGGGAGGAGGGAGAAAGCAAAGTAAGGAAATCTCTGGGAGTGGATCAAAGGTAGAACGGAGGGACAGATACTTCTCTTACACAGACGGGTATGGGACGGTTGGCAGTGCACATCATGGCACGTGCCGGTGGTACGCAGGGCACAAGAAGCAATGGGGGGCTCTGAGGGCTCCGCTCTGGTGTGGTGGGTGTGCCCTGAGGGGTCTGGAGAAGGGGCTGACCGACATTCCAAGGGTACATCATCTTAATTGCAAAAAGACAACGCACAGGCTCACTTAAGGTGAAGACTGGCCTTCGTCAAGGAAGCTACTGGCCTAGGATGCGACGACTCTCCATGACTCACTTTCGGTTGGAATGTTTATGTCCAGACCCCCCTGTGTGGCTACCTTCGGTCTCCGAGTCTGTAGGACCCACCAGGCAGGCCGCCCCTGAGCGTGCCAGCGTTAGTATGCGGCCCCTGTCCATCCACTCCGGGTAAGCAAGGATGACCATTAGGGCCAGAGTTCCGTCAGGGAGTGGACACAGCTGTGAGCTGGTACTCAATTTCCTGGCCGAAAAGGAGTCACAGCCTTAGCCAGCTAGACTTGCTTCACACAGGTGTCTCAAAAGAAGCCCAAAGGAAGCCACAGAATGGAGTAAATGATACGAACTGCAAGTGTGCCAGCGTTCCAAAATACACTATGGCAAAGTTTTGCTTTTCCTACAGGTTGTTTTTTTTTTAAGTGTATTTGTTTTACCTTCTCCCTCTCCTTAGAAAGCCAACAAATCCTAAACATAGCAGTTACATCCAGGGCAGCTTTCATCGAGCCGGTCCCTGGACACGCGTGCATCCTCTGTGGGTGACATTTGTGAAGCGACTAAGACAGAAATCAATGGCCGTCATAGTTTCTGGCTATGGCTCCGCTGTTTTGTTTTGTTTTGGGCTTTGTTTGTTTTTATGCTGCTTTTCTACTAAAACGGGAAAATAATAATCTCATTGTCTGTCTAAAAATATCTCTTTGTAAATATTCTTCAAAAGCTCATAAGCTACTTGAGTGAAACTGTTCCCCTCCCTTTCCCACCAAAAGCACAAAGATAAGTTTTTCCTTGATGAAATTATTGACTAGACATCCCACATGACCTCCTCCAATAGCAAGTAAATATTCCCTCACCAGCAGGGGATGTGGAGTGGAATAAAAATGGGACAGAGTGGAGAACAAGGAAATTCTCTGAGATTTAACAGAAGGTTTCTGTTAAAACCTAAGGAGGCTGCTCTTACACAAAAGGGACTCGGTGACTCACGACAGGTCGTGGGGCCTCCGGGTGGGAGGGGTGTGCAGCCTCGTGGGGTGCGGTCTCTACTGGCAACGGGCAGCACCGAGAAGGCACCGCCCGCCCTGAGTCTGTGTGCAGGTCTGTCTCTTTAAGCTCCTGAAAGGGGAGTCCCACTCTGAGAAATGGAATTCTCTTAGTTCACTTTCAAAATCTCATTAAGTTAGAGTAGGGGGAATAATAATATTGAAAAAAAATTTTTTTAAATCTGAAGAGCCTGAATTTTAGACTCATCTTCAAGAAACTTTTTTAAAAAATCTCTTCCAAATATACAGACACTCAAGTTAGGTTTGCCAGTGTGGGCCTTAGCGTGAATTAATGCTGTTGGCATGTGCATGAGCCCTGTAACTAGGCTGACAAACCGTCCCGCTTACCTGGGACCTTGGGGACCTCCTGGACATGGAACTTTTTGTTTTAAAATGGTGACAATCAGGGAAAAACTGACATAAGTTGGCCCCCCTCTCTAGTACATGGGGTTTATTAGTTTTCTCAAGAGGTTGAACTATCGATCGATCAATAAGTGTTTGAGTATTTACTCTGCTCAGCACTGTGCTAGGCACCGTGAGAGACACCAGAGGAACAGAAGTCACAGGGTCCATCCCTTGCCTGACACTCTGTGGCTCCTTCGTTGCTTCCCAGGGGGTGGTAATCTAATTTCCCTGAAATACTCAATGACTGCCTACTAAACTGTATTTGTCAGGCTCTCTGGCTGCTACTTGGGAGGCAAAGATGAATGAGAAAGTGAATCTGGCCAAAAGAAGTTCCTCTTCTGGGGGCGGGGTGGCAGGCGGAGACAGACCCAGATGAAATGAATGCCACACAACTTGGTAAGGCTGTTATGGAGCTACGGCGAGTGCCAGGCACGCACGACATAGCAGACACTGCCGACGGTGTGGCCGCAGATGTGAGCAGACACCACGGTGGACCAGGCCGTCTGCGGTGTTTCAGGCAAGTGGTGGTTAGACGCTCACTCGTAAATGCTGGACTTGCTCCGAGGAGAGCAAGAGCCTTCGTAGCAAAGTGATCATCTCTGTGTGGCGAGAGGAAGACCTTAGTGAAAAGGTAGGCTTTAAGGTAGACCTGAAGTTTTTAATACATGTGAATAAATATAAAAGAGGCTCTTGCACAGGCCAGTCATAGTATGTCATGAATCAAGGCTGTGATTTATCCAGCTCTCTGCACCTGAGGTGCAAACACTAACCAAGCAGCAACAACCAAAGATTCATAGGCAGAGACGATGTAAAGGAGGATAGTGGCATCACCAAAAATGTGGACGTGGGGCCAGAGAGTTTGAACACCCCTCGGTGTTAGATGGATTTAACAGTAGGGGAGAGTTGCACATAGAAGACAAGTTTGAGAAAACAGGTTAAGGTCAGATGATGAAGGACCATGAATAGCTGAGAAGTTTGGAACTTCTTCTGCAGATACTGGGGAGCCATTGAAGGCTCTTGAGAAGGGAAGTGCTATGGTGAAAGTTGTATTTTAAGAAGCTTAATCTGGTAAAGTCATTACCTAGGTCTTGCATGAATTCAAAAAGACAGTGAGTTAGCGAATTAAAACCAAGGGAGTTTTGACATGTGCGGAAGGGAACATTGAAGAAAGCTCTCCCTTTTTATGGCAGAATACAGCTGCGGGAGGGGGGGGTGATGGTGAGGGGAGGTTTTGGCGTTTCCCTCAGGGAGTTGGGAAGTTGATGCACGTGCAGAGAGGGGAACGAAGGCCTCCTCTAAGGAGAGAATCGTGGCAGCCACGGATGACTCTTTTCATCCACCAAGAACCATCTCATAACTGAGAAGGTCACTTCTCAGGAGAAGGAGAAACCAAGGGGACAAGATCTTCCAGCTCCACTTTCAAAATAAAAAACAATCGGGGAAATGGTACACCTACGAATGCGCGGACGGAATCACACAAAAGCAAAGAGAAAAAGCGTCTGCATCACGCCGCATCACAGACCCCTTCAAACTCCTTTCTCGTAGTCTGTTTCCGTTTCCCACTCCACTTGCACAAAACAGAGCCACGCCGGCTTGTAATCACCGATGCATGCACGGATGCTCGCAAGTTCAAGTTGTTCATCTATTTACAACGACGGCGTGGTACATAGTAACTTAAGAATCACTTCTTTTTGCTGTGATTTTAAATGTGCAACGAGTTCCTTTCTAAAACATATTTGCAGATGTCACTTTAAACACTATTTTCTGAGATTATATTTTCCATAGAAAACAGATGTCTGCAATTATCCCTTTTTTGACCTCTGAGACTTATCAAAGTCAAATAGGTAATCATCCAATCAGACGGGCTATCATTATCAGAAGAAAAGTAATTATAATCTGAATATGTTTGAACATGATTATTATAAGCTTTAAACTGTTACACTTTTGATTGGGGCAGAATTGGAAGGCATTATCACTTCATAATTCAAATGATGTAACTTCACTTGTTTTTGTCATTTAGAATCTGGAGAGCTAAATTTATTTAACAATATAATTCTTTAAACATGAACAAATTATGCAATAATCTCTTTAAAACCATGATAATGCTTCTCAAAATCTTGACAGTGAAATTAGGGGAATTTTTTTTTTTTTTAACTAGAGCAAATCAGAGCTCGGCGCTGAGCCCGTCGGAACGGGAAGCTCGAGGCCGACGTGTTCGTTTGACACACGTGTCACCTGCGCGGCTCTGTGAGGGAGCACGGCCGCCTCCCTGCCTCCCTCTGGAAGCCCACCCGGTGCTGGCACAAAGCAAAAGCAGCACCAGGCCCAGTACAGAGATGGTGAGTGAGGGTGGAAGAAAAGGAGAAAACCTGTAAAAAGAATCTTTCCCAAGAAGATGTGGGAATAGAAGAATGAATTAGATTCAAAACCGAAACAGAGAATTTTTCAAAGGACACCAGGACTGGGGGTGGGGGGGATGTTGAAAACTTGGTGCCCGATAGGTGCTGAGTAGAGCGGTGCTTCCCATCGAAAATGATTTTAGACCAACCCGATCACACAGGCTTTTTGTCCAGGTGTTGGCCTTGGACATTTGCTTAATGCAGTGAGATGCCCTGATTTTTCCCCTCGCCTTTTCCGAGATCTCTTCCTCTCGCCTGAGCACTCAGGCTGCAGCACCCATCTCCTCGGGAAGATGTGGGGATGGCAGGCCCTCCCGGCTGCGGCTGGGGCCCCAGTTCACACTGGACCGGTGATGGGTCATGTGTAACACAAGCCGTGGGGCCCCGCTCGGGAATTCTGCGGGAATTCCTGCAGTTCAGATGTGTTTCATGCTGGTGCTCCCTGAACATGGCACAGGCTGAGGTTAGAAATACAGGACAGGGGAGCCTTTACAGGATTTGAAGGGCACTGGACGGTCATTCCTCCATAAGCGCAGTGTCCTGTAGGACAGTGTTTAAGAGGTGCCCTTCGCCTTGTGACTCCGGCTCAGCACGGTAAAGGCCTGCGGCTTCCCCCCAGTACAGCGGGACTTTGGTAAAAGCACTTCATATGCTTCCATCTCCGTTATTAATCTTACCCCTTTCTTCTTGTTTCTTCTTGACCCGACTTCTTCCCTGCCTCCGCCATGCCCACGTGCCCAATGCCTTTATTCAGCAAAGACCTGGTATCTACTATTGGCCAGACGCTGTGGACATAGCAGTGAACAAGACACACAAAGGCCTCTGCCCATCTGGAGCTTACTGCATTCTAGTTAAAGTCTTACTAATTCTGGCAGCTGAGATGTCACCTGAGGGTGCCGACACAGCCATCAACATTTAAGGCGGAACTTGCTGTGTCACCCAGGGTCGGTGTCTCTGGGGGACAGTGCACGCTGTGCACCTCCCCTGGTGACTGGGCCCTCCAGAAGTGTGATTGCAATGATGCGCAGTGTGGCTCCCCGCAGAGACAGTGGGGCACTTGTAAGAGGGTTGATCTTGTGCTATTGGCACCTTTCCTCTTGTGGGCGGTGCCCACTCAGTGCGCCTCTGGAGGGCTGGGCTGCACGGGGACCTCCTTTGCTCTGTCCGGTGCCCCAGAGATGAGTGCTCACTGCTTTGTCAGCCCCTCAAAGGCGGGGATCCTGCTTTCTCAACACGAGCAGGGCCTTTTCTTCGTCCGTGTGCTGCCTGTCGGGCGCAGATTCCCAGCATAACTTACCTTGCACTGTGTCAAAGTGGAAATTCCCAGCTTGATTCTCACTGTAATGTCGTCTAGCCCAGGTGTTGAAATGATGGCACTACTTTCACATATTTCGGTGATGTTTAGTCCATTGTGCTGAATGTTTTGTACCTCCGTGCACTGCTTCTGATGGATGTAGCCTATTAGCCAGCTGCATCTCCCCTTCTTCTCTTCCTGTCTGGTCTACTTTCAAGTAACCAAGGCAGCCTATTAACACTTGGTGTTCTCATCAGACCTCGCACCTCCCTTACTGCCTTTGAGCCTTGTCATCACATCATTTCCCTTCTTTTCAGAATATCCTTTCCCCTCAGTTTCACCTGGCCTCATCCTAGCCCACTTGCAAGACCCACCCAGCGAGCGTGCTGGCCTCGTCATTGCCCGGGAGAGGGGGGACCAGCCATCTCTTCTCCCTCCCATTGCTTAGTGTAAATATTTTATGTAGAAATGATTCAACAGCTCCCTTTGCTCTGCCTGCCAATTGCCTTTTTATATAGTTATTGGTGCCCACGTGTGTACTCAATTGGCTAGATGAATTGCAGGACAGCACACGGGTAAGAGTGTGGTGTGAGGGGTCCAGCCGAACCAGCTTCCAGTCCAGGTCTGCCTTGGTGGAGATGTGACCTCTCTGGACTTCAGCTTTGCCACCTGTACAATAGGGTCATTATGTCTGTCTGTGTGAAGCATGTTTTCTTATTCTGATGCTTGGGCATCTGGAATCTGGCTGAGTCTGGATAGACTGCCCTTTCAGGCCAGCCACTCCTAGAATTTGCAAAGGACTGGCTTGCAGGCAGGTCTTTCACAGGCAAACCAGCCAATCTGGAGCCCACCCCCAACCACGTCCCATACGTTTCCTCACATTTAGACCACTGGTCCATTGCCCTAATATCACCCAGGGCAACCAGAGAGAGACCCCAGGCCCCAGACCCCACTGAAAGGATCTAAACCAGTCAACCCTAAGCTTGCTTGCCCCACCACGCCATTCCTTTCCTGCAGAAGCCACAACAAAGGCCTTTGCCCACGACTGCCCTGCTCCCTCTGCCCGATGACTGAGCCTGGCACTTCCCCAGGGGACCCCGTGGTATGTCATGCTGTCTTCCATCTCTGGGGACCTGTGCCTAGAAAGTCCTCCTTTACAGTAGCTATCTCCTTGTCTGCATATCTCACCACACCTGATTACATCGAGTCCTGTGCGCGTTTTCAGAGACAGCCTTGTGGGGTTAGGGTAGTGGTTCTCCACTTGAGGTGGGTTTTGACTCCCAGGGGACATTTGGCAATGTCTGGTGACATTTTTAGTTAACACGAGGGGAAAGAGGCACTACCAGCATCTAGTGGGTAGAGGCCAGGGATGCTGCTCAGCATCCTACAATGCATAAGGCGGTCACCCACCGCAGGACTTATCTTGGCTGAAATGTCAAGCAAGGCACGGTTGAGAAACCCGGGGTTAGAGTGAGGAGTCAGCGAGGGAAAGTGCTGACGAAGGTGGCCTCAGGTGACAGCCTCCCTCAGGGTCACCTGAGGGCTTATTAGAATGTACACTACCGGCCCTCACCCAGAGTTTCTGATTCAGGAAGTCTGGGAGAGGACCTGAAGATTCACACTCCTAACACCTTCCAAGGTGATGCTGATGGTGTTGTTTCAGCGCCAACTTGGAGACTCGTTAGCCTAATTCATAGCAGCCATTCAGAAACTATCTCATAACTATTATTAGTACACCAGATCCGCTAGGTCAGACACCGAACTCTATCCTTCACATCCTGCACACCTCTGGGCTTGGCAGCGGGTACTGAGTAAAAGAGGCCGACCACTGCTTGATACGGAAGCCCTCCCAGGTGTTGAGCTTTACTTAATAAGATATATTTGGGACTCGACTAGAAACCTGTCCAGTTAGGAATACGTTCTAGTTAGCTGTTGCTGCGTAACAAATTGCCCCCAAATTTAGTGGCTTAAAGAGAACAACCATTTTATTATATCTCACGATCATCTGGGCAGAGCCCAGCTAGAGCTGCTCTTCTGTTTCACGGGCCGTTGATGGAACCTTCTCAGAGGTATTTACCTGGCTGATGGGCCCATGCACTCACCAGTCTGACACTTCGCTGGAATGGCTTGCGGACTGGGCTCCACTGGGACTGTCAGCTAGAGTGCCTCCACGCGGCCCTTCCCTGTGGTGGCCTCAGGGCAGTCGGGCTCCCCGAGTGGTCTAGCTCACGGGGGGAAATGACATGGCTTTTCAGGATGCTGCCCCCAAAGTCCCACTTTGTGACTTCCGCTGTGCCCTGCTGGTCAGAACACACACACACCCTCTTCCCTGCAAAGGGTAGGAGATATGGTCCCCGTTTTAATGGGAGGAGTGCCCTAGAGTCCGTTGGCATGTTTCTAAACCACCACAGAAGGTTTGGTTGCAGCCCCATTGCTAGTGAATAGAGTAGAACAAATAAATAAATGACCCTAGGACTTTATCATTTTACTCCGCTACTCTCCGTTCTGAACTTTTCACGTTAAATCTTCCCCCCAAATATATCTTTGCAGGCCGGGCAGCTTCCCCACTGCTGTCTTCATCTTATGACTCTGACTCAGAATAAGTCTCCATATACCTGTCAGAATTGCCGAGTGCAGTAAAACCCACAATGAAATGCCCGTCGCTGTTGCAGGTTCATTACACAGCATGAAAAATTGCATCCCCCAAGGACACGGTCCCAGACGGCATTTCTCTCCCCGTGGCAGTCTCCAGTGCCTGTGATCCAGGTACGCTCCTGTCCCCACCCCCAGCGCGGTGACAGGCACAGGCTCTGCACAGCCGGGTTCAACAGGGACGCCCCTGTCCTCTGAGGGACGCCTCCTCTCGTGTCCCCGGGGCCGTCTTCCCCGTGAGACCTGGGCTCTCTGACCCCTTCCACACATCAGCAGGAGCTGAGTAATGACCTCACCAGCCACCAAAGATGATTTGGGTCACATTACTCTCTGTGATTATCCAAAAGGGAAAACGAAATGTCATTTCAAAAGGCCGCTTGTGCTCTTCAGGACAACAAAGGATCTTCTGGAAATCTTTTAGTTTTTAAATGACATTATAATGTATGCTTTGTTTTGTTTTATCACTTTTATCACTTCTTAGCAGAGGCCCAAGCGGTTTGGCTGGGGTAAGGGGAGAAAAATGATAATGATTCATTTGTATGTATTTGTCCTAGTGGGAACTCGGTGCGGTGGAAATATTATTGGAATATTAAATTAGAGGCACTCAACATTATTCTCTATTCTATTTGAAACCAGACACAAGGTGCAAACGCTATGTAGGCCCGGGAGCGCGGCAGTAATTCAGTGATTCATGAGCCCCCCAGAGCACCTTGGCCGTTCCTAAACTGAGTTCACATAAGCTTTCTCCTTGTCCTAGATGCCCCTATTTCAGTGACTTTCTTAGCTGCCCCTCCTCCCCAGCATCAACTCCTCTGTTAAAGTCCCTCGCTTTAGACAGAGGCTCGCGTGGTTCTGGAGAGGATGGGATCAGGCGAGCACACACCCAGCTGTCCCCAAAACCCCTTGCTTTCCAACAAACCTCTCTCTCTCCCAGCAAGGCGTCCCCGGGCTGGTCCTTAGCAGCGGCCCCCTCGAATCAGAGCCGCCAGCCCACGAGACTAGTGTGTAGGTCAGGCTCTGACCAAGAAACAGAAACCACTGAAGAATTTGAAACAGAAGGGCTTTGATGTAGGGATTGATTACACCAGGGATGGAAGAGCCCAGAGGCCAGCCAGGGGGCAGTGAGGAATCCAGAGACTGCACAGACAGGAAGCTGATAGGGCTGCAGAGCAGATGGGAGGGGGTGGGTGTCGCGGAGCTCAGGGGTATTGTCACCAGGTGCAGGCTGGAACCTTGTGGCCCTGCCCGGCGACAACTGGAGCCAGAGAGACTGTGCAGTCACAGAGAGGGAGGAGAAGTACCTATTCCTCCATTCCTTCCCCCAAGTGCCTTCCAATCCTCCAGCCTTGGAAAAGCAACCCACAGGGGCCGCACCCCTCCGAGTCAGAACAGGCTAGGGAAAGGACAAGGAAAAGCCCCAAGGATAACAGCCGGGAGAGGCATTGCACTGACCCTGCAAAGGTATTCTCACTCAGCTGTCTGTGGTCTCTCCATGACCCAGCACACATCCATCCTCCAGCTCAAGGTCAACGTCAGCTGCTCCAAGGTCTCAGCCACTGGCCTCTGTTCCGACAGCACTCATGTAACCTTGTCCAGTAACAGCCTTTTTCATTAACATCACGCCCCGGTCAAATTTCCAGCCTCGGTCAGCCTGCGCCTCCAGCCTGCCAGCAGCGCCCTGTCTCCTCGCGGATAGCACTGCAGCCTTGCGGTTCAGCTGGCCCCCAACTCCCCACCACCTCCACCAAGTTGCCATCAGAGCAACAGGGTGCAGATCCACTTTTGCGTGCTGATCCTCAGCTCAGTGGCTACGGTCTGGCTTTAGTACCAAATAACCTTGCTCTTCCGGTTCTGGCTCCTTTGTCTCAGGGGCCAATTTCCAGAAACTGCAACAGCGATGACTGTGCTGAGTGTGGCTCTAAAAATCTGTGCTTTTCAAACCTATCAGAGCTAAACCTGCTGTCTTATAACAAGTATTGTTGTGTAATGCCCCTTCGATATCCTGAACAAAATTGATGCACATAATTCACCTGCACACATTTTGAAATCACCACAATGTCTGAACTGATATAAAGAAACACACAACATCATTTATAATGAAATAATGGGCATTTCCATGTGTAACTGCTTGGGCACCATGTACCGGAACTCTAGAAGTCAGTCAAGTCATCAGGCTCATCCATGCGGGGAAGCCCAGGGACATACTGCAGGTGACCCTTGAACAGCATGCGGTGAGGGGTGCCTGACCCCTGCACGGTTGAAAATCCTTGTATAACTTCCGCCTCCCCCAAACCCTAACTATAATAGCCTACCGTTGACCAGAAGCCTCACCAATAACATAAACAGTCATTCCACAGATACCATGTGTGCTATATGTATTACACACGGTGTTCTTACAATAAAGTGAGCTAGAGAAGAGAAGATGTTGTTAAGAAAGTCATCAGGACGCAAAAATGCAGTTACAGTACTGCATGTGTTAGTGGGGAGAAGCCCACGTATTCAGGGGCCTGCACTGTTCGAACTCGTCTGAAAGTCGGCTGTAGCTACCAGCGCAGCCACGTCAGTGGTTGTTTCCACCACCGCTATGTGGTTATCTGAAATGGTGAACAGCTCTGGGCGCTGCTCGGAGCAAAACAGCTTCCAGGAGTCATCTCAAACACAGGCCCGCTTCGTGCAGTGGGTGTTTCAGAAACCTCGGCTCCGCTCTGCCAGGCAGCGGCCGGGCGCTGGCCGGGCACGAGTCCCGGAACGCCGTCTGGAACGCAGAGTGACCCTGCGGCCAGCTTGTCCTTCAGCTCCGCGTCAGCACATCCTACTTGGCTTTTCTGGGCAGGTTGGTTGTCCGCTCTCGGACGCTGTTGCTCCTAAATCAGGTTATGGAAGACAAGGTCTCATTTCCCTCCAGGGACCTTGATCTCAACTAAGCAAACATACCACACAAGGTGTTTGAAAACTACTAGTCACTCCGGCAAGGACAGCGCCCAGCTGCACGTGCGTGACCTTCTGGAGAGACACCGGCGCATTGGAATGGGACGGTGCCCACGGCGTTCATCTGCGTGCTATGGCAGTTGCCCTAAGGGAATTCAAATCAACACTTTTCTCTCCCCTCCCCGCAACTCCTCTGTTCTCTGCTCCGTGCAAGCAGACAATGTCATTGGACCCAACTCTACGTCAGAAACAAGTAGAGGACCATAAAAAAAAAAAAGAACAAGAACATACAGAAAGCAAAGCACATGAGGACTTAAGGAAGAGTTTTGGAGATTATGGTTTTAACCCAACAGGTCAAAGGTGGGGGTCTTCTACACAGAGCCTTCCAAAGAGCATGGAATCCCGACCACATCACAATCAGAAAACACGATGTTTTCTCAGTCATCCACAAATACGTGGGGGGTGGGGGGCAAAGTTGGTTTACAGCTGTAAGTACACAAAACACAGTTTATCCTGGTATTATTTATTAATTATTGTATTACTTTCCATACAAACAACTGTAAACCTACTTTCGCACTGCCCCGCGTAGGTGCCATGAACAAGAGATCCTGTTTGTGGTCTCTTCTTCCCGTTCTTCCAGCCGTCTACCTTTCCTTCCACCTTCTCCAGGATAGAACAAGGAGGCGTTAGCCTGGCCCTAGAAAGTGTTTCTCTCCCAGGTCTGGTAGAGACATTGGTCAAGCCATGTGAAAATACTCTAAGTTCTTCTCCCAAGAAAAGAAAGAGGAAAAAATAAAATGCGTCCTATCAGTTCCATCAGGAAACAAAATATGTTAACTCATCTTTCAGACTTTACAAGATCAACCTCTCAGTGATCGCAGTGCTGTCTAACAAGAAAATGCGCTATTTCTGAGTCAGCACGCATGCGTTTCTGTCAGCCTTGTTCTTTCTGATAATAAAACCCCATCTGATGTGCCATTGATATCTCTTGCCTTTACATCTTTCCAAGCTCTGGGCACATGTCTTCTGACTGCTCACTGGCCATTGTCACCCCGACATCCCTAACACCTCTCACTGGCGTGTGCAAACCTGAACTTGCCTCACCTGCGCGCAGCCCTGCTCACGTCCCGTCCTGTGCACAGTCCTATCCCCCGGTCCAAATCCTGGCTGGAAGTAACCCCGCAGTGTATTTTGCTTATATCCCACTTTGTGGCAAGATATTTATGTACTACCGTATCTCTACACTGGACTGTAAGTTCTTTAGGAGTAGGAACTGTGCCTCATTCATCTTTGTATTTATCACATCATGTAGCACACTGGAGTGAGTACTCACTAAGTATTCAGTTCACTAATGGAGAGGCCACGCAGCCTTTATGTTGGTGGCCATGAAACCAAAGGGGCCCGGACGATGAGGAAGAACTGTAACACCATTATGGCAAAGTCAAGGGCAGAGGGCAGAGGGAAACTGTCCTCTCTGAATGCCTCGTTAAGTGCTAGTCATTCCAAATGTTCAACAAGGGATGGGCGACTGGCGGGCTAATGTCATCTGTTGGAAAGCGGTCGGAGTGTCGGGGTGATGGCACTTTCTCTTTATTAACCCTGGAAGTACAAAGTCAGGAGGCAGAGCCAGGGGAAGTGGTATACCCATTTTCTGCCTAGTGTCACAGGCAATGAACCCCAAGTCCCTGCTTCTTCTGGACTGCCACAAACACTCATAATACCTGCAGACCTCAGACGAAAGATGGCAGGTCAGCACCGTTGTTATCATGCTTTTCCTTTTTCCCACTAGACTTTGAGCTTCCTGAGCACGAGCATCTCTCTGCTTTTTTCCCTTAATTCATTCCTCTTTACGATTATGATACCTAGCATAGTGGTGTTCCATAGCTACGTATGGAATATCAAGTGTTTCTTAGAGCTTAATAGACTTGTGATTTAAACTCCTCATGTAAGGACATAATTATTAAGAAAAACTATTCATCAGCTGTTTTTTAATGTTCACAGAAGAGGGTCCTAGAATCAATATGCCTCAACAAAAAAAAATTTTTTAATATTAAATCAGAGCAGGTTATTTTTTCCACTCACAGTGTGTTCTCCAGACCACCCATACCAGAAATATCAGAAGTGCCTGGGACTTAGATTGATTGATTGATTGATTGATTGACTTGAAATATACTTATATTTTAAATTCATGTGGCTCTACTCCAGGATGTTATTCTTTGGGGAGAACCTGGGAACTCACATTTTAAACATGCACTGTAAGAGTTGCTATGATAGTAAACTAAAATTTCAAGACATTGGCCCAGAGTGACAAGCGAGAAAACTGTCACAGGAGAATTGACATAACTCTGAAACTTAGTTGTCCAAATGATCCATGGAAGGGAGGGGAAGTTCTATCTGTGGGCCCTTTAAGCACACAGTGGATTTCTTTTTGTCTTAGATGATGCAGAGCTAGGAAATTGGACAAGATGACCTCACACACTTCCTATTGGATACATAACACTATGAAAAACATATTCTCTACCATCCCCGCAAATTCAACATGCACAGGAACAGAACTCGGGACCCATCATGTCTCTGCTGGGGCTGAAAACAGCTTGACTGGTTTACTGTCCTTTTCGGCTGTTTCTTCTTATGATAATTAAATCCAATATTCTTGAATACCTGCTTAGTGCAAGGCCTAAGCTACTTCAAAAGAAACTTGGAATATGAAGCGACCATCTGGGAGGAACTCACTACTCAGGACCTGTGCGACATGTCAGAGGAGATCAGTGCACAAAAGCTAGGGTGCAGCTCAAACAACACTAGGAGACAAGTCAGTGGACAGTGTTCGTTGAGTACATGAAATTAATCAATCGTACCAGTAATAACAGCTCGGTGTGTTCTGAGGACGGCGATCATTGCAAGGTGGGAGTGCCTTTGAGCCCAATCTCCCAGAGTGGGGGGAGGTCTGAAGGGCGGGAAGGGGGAGGGAGGCGGGCAGCTGGAGTGGCATGAGCTCGTCTGAAATGGGGAGGGGTCAAACCATTTGAGAGGGTGGGGGTTTAATCAGGAAAGGTGGAAAAAGGATGAGTAAGTTGGATACCTGCATTGTAGGGACTTCTGATATCATACTAGGAGAATTTTGGACATTTTCCTGTAGGGAAATTGGAGGATTGGGGGTTAATGCAGTTTGGAGAAAGTAGTGTTTTAACAAGATTAATCAGATGGAGATTTTTAGATGATGTTTAAAGAGAAGAGATGTGAAATAGACAGATCGCTTAGAAGGCTATTGCAATGGAGCAGACACGAGGTAAGAAGACTTTAACCAGGATTAGAGTAGAGTAGGAATGGACAGAAAGGGTGATTGAGAGATTAGGAAGTAAAGGAGAGTGACAGACTCAGTGGCCAATGAAAGATGGGGTTGCAAAGGAGGGAGAGGTACCATATTGGGCATCCTTTTCAACCTTGTAAGTATTGATCACTGGTCAGCTACATCCAAACTTTTGTAGACAAAGGTGTTCCCTCTGCACCCGAGCCTTGCCAATGCATCTTCTCATTGACTTACATCAGCTTCGGTAATAACTGTGATGGTATTTCTCTATTGCACTGTAATGTGAGTTGTTACCAAAGAATTGTCCCTGTGAGGAAGTAGCCAACAAGAAAAAACAGATGTAGGTAGGTAGATAGATAGATGGATGGATGGATGGATGGATAGATAGATAGATAGATAGATAGAAGAATCACAATTAGGATAAAATAGCACATATTTCGAAAAACTGAACCTAAACTCTAGTTTCCTTACTGAATTTGGTTCCTGAGAGAGGAAAACACAAGTCACTCCTGGGGCTCACTTATTAACGCAGAAAGAGAGGAGAAAGTAGACCCTGCAGCTCAGGGAGAGCTGTGGTCCAGCTCAGACCCCACCTGAAGGGCTTCTTCTGCTTCTACATTGAATGAGTGTCTGACCAAGTTTGAAAGCAAGGAACTTCAAGCAATAAGATCAAATGAGAAAGGGGCTGGCATGGCGTTGGCCTTGTATTCTGAGAGAGAAAGGCCAACTTTTCAGTTAAGGACAGCGTGGTTGCATGAAAAGTGTCATATGTAGAGAGAGGCAGGGAACGTCTTACCCGAACCCTCAGTCAGAAACGGGAAGGTCAGCCCTGACCGGTGTGGCTCAGTTTGGCTGGACATCGTCTGGCAAAGCAAAAGGTCACAGGATCAATTCCCAGTCAGGGCACATGCCTGGGCTGTGGGTTTTGTCCTGCTCAGAGTACGAGCGAGAGGCAATCCATCTGTTGGTTTCTCTGTCACATCATTGTTTTTCTCCCTCTCTTTCTTCCTCCCTTTCCCTCTTTCTAAAAATAAATTAATGAAATAAAATCTAAAACAAAAACAAAAACTAGATGGTCCCTGGAGATAGGGTTGGAGATATCTCCTAGACATTTGGAACCGGGAGCTGGCCTCAAAGAGAACCACAGAATTCTGTAGAAAGTGCTCGATGAGTGTGCACTTCTGGAAAAAGGGACAAGACGAAACCTCGATTCAGATCTGAGTGAAAGCTGGACAGAACCGTTAATAAACTCCTTGTCACTGCCGAAACATGGGCATCAGTTGCACACCTGGGCCTGGGCCCTTGGAGCCGTGCAGGCCGAAGAAAAGCATCTGGGGAGCCGAGGGGCTTGCAGAGGGCAGGCACAGTGCATCTCCCACAGATGCCTCCTTGAAAGACCCCCGCCCAGGCTGGGAGGCGGGCAGGCGCCAGAATACATGACCACCACATTAGGCGCAGCAGCGGTCAGCGGTAGAGAGGGGAGGCCCAGCTGTCGGAGGACCCCACGCCTGCCTGGAACTTGAGTTTCCTCCAGCTCATCGCCAGTTCTGCCCGGGAACATTCCCTGCCCGAGGAGCAGAGGCTGATATGGGTATCACGGCACCAGAGCCAGACGGAAGCTCTGGGGACCAGCCAGGGCAGGGGGCTGTCACGTGGAAACAGGAGAGCAGTGACAGTGCCCATGATGCCGTGGGAGGCACCGACTGGGTACTTACGAAGACGTGCCAGGTGCTGCGCTAAGCTCTTTACAATTTCTGTCGCTTTAAAACCTCACAATGAACTGCGAGGCACTATTATTATCCCCAAATGAGAAGACTGGGGCTCAGAGGGTAAAAAACTTCTCTGTATTTTCAGTCTGGATTTCTCACTGCCGCCAGGTACCTCAGCTGACTGCCCCCTCCCTCGCCCGCCTTTTTTTCTTGGTTAGGAGAAGACCAGAGGCACAGATTAGCTGACTCTCCCCCAGGATGCCGGCCTCGCCTGTGTTGCAGTCACAAATGGAGGTCTTGAACGAACCTATGCACAGCTCAGTGAGACTCTTGACTTTATCTTCCGGACCACACCCTGATGCAGGCAAAGAGAGAAAATAAATGTGCTAAGCTTCAGATGCAGCCATTGTCCCCAGCACAGGCAAGCCCATCTCCGTAATGATGAAAAGCATTGTGCTTTTAACCTTGTTATCGGACTAAGCAGAGTTCACCTAGTGATGAAAAAAAAGCAGAAAAGGTTTATGAGATGTAAGATAGAAAGATAAACTCTTGTCCCTTAGTGGCTATTAGAAACATGGCCAAAATACCATAAATGTGTGAAAGATGGCATGATTATTTTTGCATTTCCACCCAGCATTCCCTTCATTGCAAGACTTTTCAGGGGCAGAAGGCGTCAGTACAGACGGTGGAGCTGGAGGGGAACGGAGGGCAGCCAGCAGCAACGTGCCCAGACCCTCGGAGGGGGAGGAGCCCCACTTCCTGAGTTCGAGTCGGGATGGGCGTAGGGCAGCAGACTTCAGGCACAGAGCACACCCGGGTCCCTAAGGTGCAACACCTGCCAGCATCTTACTTCCTGCCTCCAGCCACCTGCTCTTAGGGCTGCTTCGGCGGAGAGGCCCTGTCCTGTGTCTCAGCAGGATTTGGTGTCAGGTTCGCATCCCCTGCAAAATCTGGAACGTGGGAGGACAGCCAGGGCAGTCAGGAGGCCCGAGCAGAGCCGGCTGCTGTTCCCCTAGCTGCCGCACCAAGCCTAGGCACAGGCACTTCCCAGAAGTGAGAGCCGCCGACCTGGCCCCAGAGAGCCATGGAGTTTTGTAAAAGAAAAGGGGAAGAGACGCCAGAATGTGGTTTAACTGAAACCAACCTGAAATCATTCTTGCAGCTGGCCAGTCTGGACTGGTTCTCCTGGAAGGGACATCCTCATTAACACCCGAAGGCCCAGTCACAGGAAGTTAGTCACGGCGCCGGCTGCTGAGTCAGGCCTGGGCTGCAAACTGTGTAAAGGCCTGGAGTTAAATCAGCTTATGGGTCCAAACTTCCCCTGACCGAGCAGCCAGCTTCTTGAGCAGGAGGTAGATTTAGGCTTCGACCTCTGGAGAAACTTGCTAGCGAGGTTGCTTGTAGCAGGACAGGACAACTGGGGGGAAACTGGATGCCAAGACTGGCTCAGCCTCCGATAACATCACTTCTTGCAGGGCTGCGTCCACGGCCACGCGTCTCCACAGCCTGTAGCATGGAAGGCAGCTGACTGGGTTAGGTTTTCCTTTCTGTAGCGGATCCATATCTCTCCAGTGCAGATGCTAAGAGAATTCGTTGTATAACATCTGCAAATCACTTAAAGTGTCCTGAAGAGAGAGGCTGCGTAAACAGGTAACACAAAACTGGTCTTGCACTTGGGAAGTGAGCGACGTGGAGCCCTGGCAGGATTAGACGTGAGGGCCGCATGCCAGCAGTACTGGATTGGGTTATGGGGACTTCTGCGTCTGACCGAGAGAGTACTTGAGTTGCTACATTCCATATTTAAACTTAGGCTGCAAATGGAAAACCAGTTTTTACAACTCCAAATACACCCTCTACTACAGAGAATAGTGACTGAAGCAAAAGCAAAAATAGCTGCTCGCACCACAGTTTGAGAAAATCTAAATCTAAAAATGATCATTTTTATTTGCATGCTACCAAATAAGGACTTTGGGGAAGCAGTGAGTCACCGGTGTTCTGGCATTTACCAGATTCCAACATGATGTGAGCGTATTCTTTAGGACGATATGCTAAAATGTACCTGAAGCTTTCCCCCTGACCTGTAACCTCTCAATTCCTACCTGAAAAATGGGCCAAGACACAGTTCTACAGAACAGTGATGGTGCTGCTCCAGTGAATGATTTGAATACTGCCCGACCCTCAGTTGTGTGGGCATCATGCCTCACACCTGAAGAGTACTTTAGGCTTTTAAAAGTACCTCCACCTACATCATCTCCTTGGATCACATTGGATTCCCACAACCCCGTGAGGCAAGGTGTTTGTTTGTCAGTGTGTGGCCGTCATATTAAAACAGCAGTGAGCTGTGGGTCTTTTTGTCGAGGCAGAATGAATCGCTGTCAGAAAAAAGGGAACAAATGAAAACCAGAAGATTTCAGGCTCTAAGCTGCCTGTTAACATGTTATCACCTGGCCCCCGTCTACACCGAAGCTCTTCAAATGCCAAAACCCGGCAGAAAGGTTTAGGAATTGCTTTGCAAACCGAGTGTGTTTTCTTCTTCTCAAAGCTTTTAGAAGACAGTTTAAAGAGAGTTGGGGAATGGTTTGGCCTTTTGTTTTGAAACCTCCTCTGCTTGCTGTCTCCCTGTCTGCTGACTGCGAAATCAGGCTGTTTGCTTTAAACAGACGGAACCACCTTTAATACACAGCATCTATGACGGGTTGACTCACTTGGTACAGAAGTGTTTACTGAGCTCATCTAAGATTTGAAGATTCTTCTGTCTCTGTGTGACACAGTGAAGCGTTTAAAGGAGAGCGCCAACAGCCGACAGTCGTAGCGTGTTTTGGAAGGTGGCAGCAGGAAAACGTCTCTTCTGTAATTTGATCAGCTATCTGCATCTCCCCGGGGAGTTTTCATGAACCTTAGAAGGAGATCCGTATTATTCAGTTTCCAAGGGCAAAACCGCCTTTGCCAAGGGACCACGGAGCGCAGTTTCCAAAGATGGAAGACATTTCTTCTCATGTTCCCAGGTTAGCCCTGGGCCGGAGTGGAGCTCAAGCCCTGCCTCTCAGGAAAAGCATTTTCTGCAGCAAGTTTTACATATTAAGTTAGAGCAAAATAACAAAATAAATAAACAGAGATCTACACGGGCCCTGCTTCACCGGCTGGGGGGAGGGGAGGGATGAGAAGGACAGAGAGGAAGGGACAGCCACCAAGCAAAGGTACTTCCACTTCTGCCTCCCTCCCCCCCTCCGAGTTATCACCCATCTTTGGGCAGCACAGCTCACGTGTGCTTCTCCTGCCAGAGGGTGGCCCCAGGGTTGAGCAAGCGGATGTGTGTCTGGGGAGGGAGGGCGCCAGGGCATCACAAACAACAGGTCATGATAGAAACCCAGGCTCAGGAAACGGGGTTCTGGTCCGGCCTCCGTCTCAATTATCTGTGTGACTTTGGACAAGGTAGTCTGCCTCTTTCATCTATAAAACAAGGGGGCTGGGCTAAGTGTTCTCCACGGTTCCTAGCAGCTCTTAAAACTTAGGATCCTTTTGGTGAGCACCGCGTAGGGAGGTGGTGAAGGGAAGCATAATAATCGCTGTTAGCTGCAAAAGAACAGACCTTGGAGGTGGGGTGAAAACAGTCAGCAAGGACTCCTTGTGATGGGCTGGAAAACTATACAGAAACGTGGAATTGTGTGTGGTGCATAGCATGAGGGGGCTGGAGGTGTGTGAGCCGATAGAAAATGGGGCTCGTGTGGGGAAGCCCACACCTTCACACAGAAAAGCCAGGCTTTTGAGCCAAAGCTGTGCTCTATTCCCTTCTACACCCTCTCCCCCTGATAATGTAGCACCTTGTGCGCACAATTAAATGTCAGCCACAGAAAACATTTCCCTTGGCTTTGTTGTTTCAGAACGGGATTCTTTTGTCTTCAATATAATGGATATGCAGAAACAATGATAGAACCGAGATTTTTTTTTTCTAATGCGATGACAAACACACTGCTGCTTCCTCCCTCCCTCCTTCCTCCTTCTCTCCACCCTCCAAAATAAATCATTGTTCCCAAAAAAAAAAGAAGAAATCCCATTGTCTATTGTCCACGGAGATCAAGATCTGCCTAGGAACAGCTACGGAGGGCTCGCAGCGGCCCCGAGTGGCCAGTAGGTGGCGCACGAAGGCAGCACAGGCAGGTCCTCGGCAGATCCCTGGAGGGGGGTCTCGCAGCCATCACCCCTCCCGCTGCTGTCTTCCACCCCCGCCTCGCGTGCTAATTGCTGGATACTCTACTGGGACTTCGGTTAGGGGGAAATAAAGCGGGAATGGGAGGCAGGGAATCCGGTTCCGAATACACAAAAGCCTCCGGGGTCTCTGTGGCCCATGAGCCTGGCATCCCCTTCCCTTCCACTTTCCCACCCCCACCCCCACCCCCGGACCGCGGCTCTGACCAGAGCAGCAGACGGACCACGCAGAGGGAACTGGTGATCTCAGTGTGGAGCCCCACGCACCACGGGCGCTGCCAAAGCCTGGACACCTCCCTTCCCAGCTCCCGAATCCCGGGCATCACAGCCCACGCCCACCCCTAATGCTGTCCAGCCCTGCGTGAAGTCGGGAATTGCCAAGGTCAGCGAGAGGAGACAGGCCAGGTCCCCAAGCAGCAGGCTCCCACGTGGGTGTCTGGGTCCCAGGTGGCGGGGGCGCCATCAGCAAGCTTTCTCCCAGGAGGAGCGTAACTCCCCTGCCTCCTCTGTGCGGGGACTGGCGCTGTCAGTGCCTGCGACCACAGATGGCTACCTGGCCATCCAGACACCCAGCCTCTGTCTGGTAGTACGCGGTGTGAAGATCCCTGAAGGCCTTCAAGTCAGAGGCCTGGCTGGAAACCGTAAGCACTACTAACACCAGGGGCTTTGCGACCTTGGGGATGTCCAGAGCTGCCCAACCCTCTAGCTCCCCAGCTGTAAAATGCCGCAGTAATCCTACCTCATAGGAATGTTGTGAGGGTTTTTTTAAAAGTGGTGTTTAACTTAGCAGGGGGGCCACGGTTGAAGTAACTGTTATTATTAAGAACCTGCTTCTCCTTCGAGATGCACAGTTTGCTGCCTGAAGACAGATCTGACATCACGGTTGCCTAGACTGTGGAGAAAGGGCCCAGAGGAACATCCTCACACTGATAGCATCTGTCCCTCACTGGCCTTGCTGCACCGCCTCCTCCTGGCCCCGAGGCTGCACTGCGCTGAGCTGGGCTAGACCCTACTCTCGCTGGTTGTACACCCTCTGCCCAGTGGGAGAATTCCTAGAGAGCGTATAGCAAGGGCTTCAACATCAGGCACACCCGTGCTGGCTCCCTCATTTGCTAGCTGGGAAGTAGGGACACTCACTTGGCCTCCCGAGCTCCACTTTCCATATGCTATATGAGAACGGCGGTTGTGGTACTTGCTCACGGGGTGCCCGTGTGGACTCACAGGGATAACTCGTATAAACTGCCTGGCGTGTGCTTGCGCTTCGGTCAATTTTAAAATTTCAATTTTACCGTCGAAGTCAGGTTAGATCGTCCTGCAGATGATGGAAGCTCACTGGAATTCGCACAGACATCCACCGAACGTGAACCCCGCAACTGCTCACAGTCGGCTTCTCTGCTCCCATGCGAGTCAGCAGGGTTCATTTCCCCTCCAGGAAAAGAGCGGGGACCTAGTGAGGGCGCATTCTCCCCAGGGCCTCACAGGTTCACCTCAGACACTGAGTAGGCTTGTCAACTCCTTGGGGCCACCGGATGCCCATTTTAAGCAACACTCCAGCTGGAAGGTTCTCTGGAGTGGGCCTTGCTTTAAGTTGCAGTCTAAGCCATGGTGTGTGCCTGGCTGATGGGTGATTTGGTGACACCTTCTTACCACTCGTTACAAGTGTGCTGCTACCCAAGCAAAGGTGTGGTGGCCGGGGTGTGGCACTGAGCCACCACCTGCCCGAAGTAGGCAGGAGGTCAGGAGCTGTTAACCTTTCTCTGAAAGGACACTTGGGCATTTCCATGAGCATCAGGCTTGTGTTAACTCTTGGGAGAAGCTCAGTCATTGGGCAGACCGGTCCTGTGGGCTGTGCCTGGGCCAATAGGTAGCTGGGTTGCCCGTCTCTAAGACGGCCCCCAGCAGCCCTTGCTTCCTGATATTCCTGTCCTCGCAGTCCCCTTCCTTGTTAAGGAGGCCGACTTGTGCAACCAAGTGAGTATTGTGAAATGGCAGTGTGGGACTTCCAAGGCTGGCACACAAAGACACCGTGGCTTCCACTTTGCTCTTTCTTGTGTCACTCACCTTGGGGAAAGCTGGCCACCATGTCATGAGAACACTCAAGCAGCTATATGGAGTGGTCCGCTGATCAAGGAGCCAAGGCCTCCTGCCGCCGCCAGCCCCAGCTCGCCAGCCGCGGGAGTGAGCCACCTGGACGGAGCGTGGCCTCTCGCCCCAGTCAAGCCTTCGGAAGACTGCAGCCCTGGCCGACGTCTGGGCTTCAGCAGAGGCCTTACCCCCAAACCACAGTTAAGCCCTCCTGAATTCCTGACTCACAAAAAAAAAACTATGTGAGATTTAAAAAAAAACAAAACATTTTGTGTGTTTGGTGTGTTATACCTGCTAAATGGATGACTAATTCGGCATCACTCGGAAGAGCCAGGGCTTCCACTGCCTAAAGCAGATGGGTAGGTAGGGTCCCGCCCCTCACACTCGGTCAGCTCTGCTGGTTCCCTAACATGGGGTCTCAGAAGCCCCACTGACCTCACCTGAGCACCCTACCTTCCAAGGCTCTGCAGAGAAACCTCAAGTCAGAGCCTCCCGGCAGCACCATGTCACAGCGGCTTTAACCCCGGCTTCTGGAGAAGGGCTGAGAGCAGCCTACGCCCTCCCTTCCCTGCGCCTCCCCCGGGCTGGCTCTGGCACTGGGCCCAGGCGTAATACTGCCAGCACCGTCGCTGCGTTTTGGTCTTGTTATGAGTGTGTCTGTTCAGGTGGGCTGGTTCCAGCACGCCGCGGGGAAGTGTGAGTGAGCGCAGGAGAGCGCAGGGCCTTGCTTCTCTCCACGGGTGAGAAGCCTGCTGCCGAAAAGCCAAAAGCCGGGAGGCAGGAGCTCGGGTGGGAGGAGACTGGTTACGAGGTCCCGAGGGGCATGGAGTGTGGCCGCGCCCTGGATCGGGTGTGAAAGCCACCGTGGTCAGGTCACTTGGTTTCTTCCTAGGGTTTCCCTGGTCATGTGATGACAGACAGAAAGCTGTGGCTGGGCCCAGGCCCCTCACTGTGACAGACCTGCTCTTGGGCTCCGACCTTCACTGTTGGCCACTGTGGACAATCACGTGCTTCACTCAAGCCGAGGGAATTAAAGGGACTTATTATTGTAGACAGTCTTGACCTGACCAAATGTTATTTGAAATCCTTTTCTTTCACGAAATACCTGATAGTGAATATAGTTGACTCGTGGTTTTATGAAGTCTAAACAAATGTAAAATACCTGACCAGGCACCCACACCATTCAGGCAGAGGTCTGTGGCTGACGTTTTGTGTACACTCCTATACCCCCTAGGCCTAGGACCTTAACAGACGTGGCTTGTCAGGAAACATGAACCTCTTGAAAACCATCCCAATCCCCTGGAAGTCCATTTCTTATTTTTGATGTGATTCTAAGTTTCAGGGTTGTTTTTTTTTTTTTTTAGAAAGTTTTATTTCTGCTGTATTTTTAGATTCGAAAGTATTTATTTAAGGTGAACAAATGATACAGCGTACGCAACTGCTGGAACTGCTTTCTAATTGAGAACAAAAAAGGCGTACCTAGGACAAGACGATGCAATTACCACACTTATTGTTTCCAGTGAATTTTTGTCGAGTTTGTTTATCTTATTGTTAATGTGATGATACAGCAATCCTTGGGAAAAAGAATAACATTTGCATTAAAGAACAAATCTAGATAAAAATGGAAAACACAGTGAGGCACAACCCACAAAACCTTCTTTGGGAAGAGCTCTTGAAGAAAGCCGACTCACGCCTCACGGAAGAACATGGCGCTGTCGCGTCGCCCTCCCTAGTGCCCCAGTGCTCCTGCACGAAGGCCTCCAGGCATCAGCAACTACCTCGTTGCCTATTTTTTGATGTGATTTCTGTTTTCAGGAGCCCGTCCCTCCCTCGGTGTTCCTGATGCATCTAGTCATTGGTGCCTTCTACTTTGGTCCTATCGTCGTCGCTGTGACGGGCCCCCACCTGAAATGTTCGCCATGGTGACCGTGGGTCAGACTGGCAGGTCATTGTTCACCCTGGGGACCGGAGGCAGACCTCAAGGACCCACTCACTCCAGTCGGATAAACTGGAGGTAGGTGGAGTCTGCAGGATGGTGAGGTTATTCCAAAAGAGCCAGAAAGGAACCGATAGGCTATCCATATAGCCTATCCAAGCCCTGCATGTGTTTCCAAACCAAACATAACAAAACCAAACCCATTTCTTCTCTTTTGTTAAGATTTCTAATGGGACAGTACAGAGCCCTAATGTGTAACCTAACCAAAGTTAGCTATACGATGCTTATAAATTTACGTAGCTCAACCACCAACCCTTGAAGATCAAGGAAAAGAAGAAACTGGGGTTATTTACATTTCACTGATAAGCAATGGAGTTGAATGTCTCTAAACATGTGTTCCAGCTCAAAAATTCTGCAGCTTAGATTCTGGAAATGGCTTTACTCTGATATTAATATTCATTCAGTCAGCCAGACATTCCACAAGTATTTAAATGCCTAATATGTGCTAAGCACAGATACACGTCAATGAATAAAACAGGCATGGATCTCTCCTTATAGTCTATAGACAACCAACCCACAAGCGAGCCTAGGTACACCCATAGTTGCATACATCCTGGAAAAAATTCGACGGATTCAGAGATAGAGAATACATAGAGAGATAGAGAATAACATAGTGCGCCCACAGAGATGGAGGATTAGCAACGGCCTCTCTGGGAAGAAAGCATCTAAATCAACATCTGAACAATAAAACGTTAACTCTAGCCTGTAGTGTGCTGACATTTGGGGTGGGGGGAACACAGGGTGGGCAAAGAAATAAGTGTGACGTGTTTAAAGGAGAGTAGAACATTATGGACGCAGGACCTTGCAGACTAGAGAACGTGCTACATCACACATAGCCTCTCGGGGTTCCATTGGGTAATTTAGTCTGGCCACCTGACCAATTCTTAAGCCAGTCACCTTGTGCTTAGTCTCTTCACAAGAGGGAATATACTACCTCTCAGTGTCCTTGCCAGTTCAGGTTAAAAAATACATATATGAATTAGTTCCAACCAGGAAACTGAAAGTGGAATCATGAACTGTAGTCACAAGCCTGCACCTGAGGACACTGTCAAGTTGAAATGGAAGAAGCGACTTAGATAGCTGCGTTTACCTTTCTTTACTAGGTGGAGTGCCAAGGGCGTTCAGCAGGATTTCAAGTTCATCGTCCTTTTGCAGAAAAACCAATCAGGAGAATGATAAGACAGCTCTCACAAACTCCCCCCACTTTCCTACTGTAGCAAAATTGACGGCAGTCTCCCCCTGCAAACCAGTGACGGCTCAGCAAGGTCCGCTGTGCTCTTGAAAGTCAGCCGCGTGCCTGGGCCACCGTGAAGTGGGAGTGACTCTCCTGCGGTGTTTGTGGTGCATCGTGCAGAGGAAGTACACCGGATCCGCCAGTTTTACAAAAGTCTTTGATAATGTGAGCGGACTTACACACGACCTAGAATACTGACCTGACTGACGAAGCTCAGTGGGACTCCACAAAGATCCTGCCAGTTGTTTGAAGTATTTCCCCACAGCCGGTCCACACCGCTAATACTAGAGACTGGTGTGAGCGTTTATTCGTTCCAGGGTCCATCCGGAAACCTGAGTTTCAAGGTCTTAGGGAGGTACTTCCAACGGCACAGCCCACAGCCCCTCTTCCTAAAGTCATTTATGAGCTAACTATTCTGTTTGGCAGGCAAAAGAATTTTACCACCAAGGTACAAGAAACCGCCTCCATTGAATTTTGCTTCTCAGGTAGCAATAATGCTTGAAAAGTAACAAAGCAATAGGAACTAAACAACAAAAACATGAGATCTCTTGAGGAGCCTGGCAGGTGGAGCATGGTGCCCACGTGGCACTGGTTCTAGACCAGACTAAATAAAGAGCTGCAGATCGCTGCCATAACTCCGACCTCTTGAGGCAGCTGGCGAGGATCGCCTAGTAAGCCTGCTTCACGTTAAAGGATAAGGACAGGTCCGTCAGCAAGCCTGGAGCACAGCCAGCCCACCAGGACGACGGGAGGACCACTGGGCCTACCACATGTCAAGAAGGAATGTCAACAGGATGCTCTTAATGCTGCGCTGTGGGGGACCGAGGCGGGACAACACCAAGGAGTAGGCCAAAGGACTCCTTTCAAGACTTGCTCAGGCATGACTTCCGTGATGACTTCCAGCCATGGCAGCTCGGTAGCGAGAACACGGACCTTGCAGGCCAGCAGCAGGGGGAGAGGAGCGAAGGCATCTGACAGCCAGCTCCACGAGAGAGCCATCTGGAGAGAGTCCCCGGCCCTGCGCGCAGGGATTGGAACTGAGAGCCACGGGGCAGTCCTGGCCTTTCATTCACCACGGAAGCCTCAGCCTGGCCGTCATCAGTGTGGTGTAGGAGTTCGGCACCCGGGGTCTAGAGACAGACTGCCTGAGTTCAAACCCCGACTCCGTCACGTACCAGCTGGGTGACGTTAGGACTGTTTCTCAACCTCTCTACATTCATTTCTTCACCTGCAAAATGGGAACAATGGCCATACCTACCCATGATTTATGTATGTGGCTTGTTAGAACAGTGCCTGGCACGTAGTAGGTGCTCAGTAAATGCTGGCTCTAGTATTATTGTCTGTATGGCTCTGCACAGGAAACTAGAGATCATACTATGTACTCCTACATATGGAGGACCAATTATTAAGAATTTTTAATATCGGTTCCTTCCTCTGTCAAATGCAAATAATACTTGGTGGGTTTTGTGAAGATTAACGACACGCCGTCGATAGGCCTGGTGTGCTGCGGGAGCCCCGTGAACGCTGGTTATGGAGACTAGGCTCTGGTTGCCTGGGGGCCGGCAGAGCTGTCCGCAGAAGTGTCCGGGATGGGACAAAGGCTCCGTCCCTCTGTGGCCTGATGTGGTGGGCACTCATGGCTGTTGTGCACCTAAACGGTGGCCAGTGCACCTGAAGAACTGAACTCTTCATTTACTTTTAATTGAACTATCCACATGTGACTTGTGACTTGTGACTTGGGACAGTTCAGGCTGGCTGTTCCGGCCTCATCCTGTCCCCTTCATGTCCCGTCTATGCTCCCGTCATGTCCAGTTGTCGGGCGTTAGTGTCTCCACCAGGCCGCGGACAAGAGCGATGCGAGGATGTAAAACCCAGCTTCCGCAGGTTGGGGTTGGGCATAATAGAACGAAACCCAGTTAGCATGGAGTCCGTGGGCACCGTTCCCTTCCCCTTGCTGCCCGCTGTTCTTGGGCAGGTCCCTTAACCTCTTCTTCAGGAGAGATTTGATGCTGATGTGACGTCAAAGGTCCCGCCCATCACATGTTCCCTAAGGGAGATCAGCAATATTACACAAACCAGATTATGTTTCAGATACTGTGGGTCGCATTTAGCTGTGTTTAGTGTCTCCCGGTTTAAATGTGGTGTGTGTAAGTGTTGGTATACAAACAAATATAAGTGAATAGACAGAGATAAGAAAGAAATTGAGGCCAAAAAGAAATTAACCTTGGAGCAAAGAGAAGGGACTTTGATGAAAAAGAACACATGTCCTGTGGGAGCAGAATGTTCCTGTCACATCCCTACGCAGAGTTGTGGCCTTCCACCAGGGCGGGTGAGAGCGGAGGGTGCTGGGAAATGTTTCCCAGCCTGGTAAAGACTCTGGACACACAAACCCATACTATGGTTTATTGTCTCCCTCTGAGTACAAAGTGGAAAGGAAATTCTGCCCATCAGATCTCCCAGAATCCACCGTGGGTAGAAAGAGCACGGGACAAGGAGCCTGGAGGAACGTGCTCCTTCCCTGGATCTGCGGCGCACCAGCCAGGCGACCCACATTTAATCTGGCTCACTTCTCGAGGCCCCAGTTTAACCATCCATGCGGTAAATTGGCTGGACTCCACTCACACCAGCTTGGAAAATCTGTGTTTGTGCTTAGAGCCCCAGAAATTTCTAAGATGCTTTTTTCTTTTTCTTTTTCTTTTTTTGCGAGGAGCAAAGTGTGAGAAGTTACAACACTCAAACCAAGGACAATCCCCCCAACACACACACACACACACACACACACACACACACACACACACATTTTTTGTCTGTTGAAGAGTGTGGTCTTGCCCTTTGGGATATGACCCCTCAGTCCCTGTGTATAACAACGTATGAAGTGACAGGATCCCATTTGCTTATAAGTATAATTCTGATTGATTAGCCTTGATCCAAAGAGTTTTTTAGATTAAAAAAAATTTTTTTAAGATTTTATTTATTTATTTTTAAAGAGCGGGGAAGGGAGGGAGGAAAAAGAGAGAAAAAAACATCAATGTGTGGTTGCCTCTCACACACCCCCTACTGGGGACCTGGCCCACAACCCAGGCATGTGCCCTGACTGGGCATTGAACCAGCAACCCTTCGGTTCACAGGCCAGCACTCAATCCACTGAGCCACCCCAGCCAAGGAGTTCTCTAGATTTTTTTAAAGAGACAGAGCAAAGTAATTCCTCAAACTATCAGGGTGGTGGTGGTGGTGCATGCTTCTATAAATGGTGAGATACAGTACGCACTGTCCTCACTGGGGACAAGCTGGTTGTTAGCAGGAAAAACCAACGATGACTCTCAGAATAGAAAAACCAGGGCTGAAGAAAATCATTCAGGATAATTGAGTGTATTAATCTATTTGACTTTAAGTCTTCTTTTCTCCCCCAGTTTTATAGTCTCTAAGTCCACGTATTGTTTTGAAACTCAGCCCCTCCTCCTCTGCTTCTCCCAAGGCTGTTCATGATAAATAGCTCACCATGCCCTCCCCGGTCTCTCCCCCACTTCCCCTCACATTCCTCTCTTGCTCTGTCCATTCTTCCCTGAGACGAGGGTGGGAGCCTCTACCCAACAGCCCACTCGCCGGGACCCTGTATCTAACAACAGGAAGAGGAAGCATTTTAGAGAAGACGCTCAGGGAGTCATTCCTATGGACATATGCATAACTCTCAGACCCGAGGTCCCCTGGAGCCAGTACCAGCTGGACCTTGAACCCTAAAAACATGGGGAGGAGACTGAAGAGCCCTAAGCAGGCCCAGTCTGCTCTCCCTGCTAAGTCCTGCCGCTTCCCCGCTCCACTGGGTCCTCTGGCACCTGGGTCTGTTACAAGGGACACGAGAACAAGCTTCCCTGTGGTTTTTACTTCCTGATGACAGTCTGTTCCACGGACCTCCCTGGTCAGCAGAGGATCCTTCTTCTTTCTCGGGGCCCTTACAACTAAATTTATGGCTCTTTTATTAGGTTGGCAGGTGCTCTGAGGGAGGGAGGAAAGAAGTGGCATGATCTGCATGCAGTTTCAGTTCGGGAGACAAGGAAGTGGAGGCTTTATCCAGTCATTCTCTGCTAGAAGTTTGCAAAATCCTTCAGGCGCCGTTGAGAAGAAGATTTGTCTCTGCTTCAAGCCTAGATTTCTGATACATTAAGTCTAGAAGGGATTTCTAGGTCCTGAAAACTTCCACTGGTAGGAAAGGGACCTACACAGAGAGAGGGGGGTTAAATAACATGCCACAAAAGGTCAGACATTGCACAGCTCGTCAGGAGAGCCCCAGGACTAAAGGCCGAATCAACTGACTTCCCCGGATCTTCCACACACTCTCTTTCTCTTGGTCGTCTTCATAAAGGACCCTCTTTGGTGGGTCTAAGGAAAAATAGTAATCTCTGAGAGAGACAAAGAAGACTGGCAACCTGTTTGCTGGCTTCCCTTTGTTTCTTTCAAGATATTCAGTGTTCTGACTTTGCCCAGGAAGTAAAGAGAGAAGAAGAAGAAAAGAGACTCAGATATCTTGAAAAAACAAAGCAAAGCCAACAAAGAAAACTGCTTTTTAGAGAAAAGTACATGTGTGTGCACGTGTGTATGAAATTAGGGCCATATACTTTTTTGACTAAACTAAATAAAAATGCAGATGGCCTTCTCGTTGAGAGGAACGTAGAGAGAGAGGCCTTCTTCACCGATTCCAGGCCTTAAAAACCCTGAAACCAGCGTGGAGACAAGTGATTCACCCCACCGCAGACACTGGGTCTCTCCGCTCTGCCCTGTATTCTGAGAGATCATCCCATTTCCTTTGGGCTTCTCCCGGCTCTCTCCCAACTCTTGCCAAGTCTCTCTTTCATTATTAGTCATTCTAATAAACACGCCTAATAAACACAAGCCCTATAAACCAGTCCGGGATGCTACTTTTGGCTCCCATGCTGCCTTTAGGAAAGACTGATAACTGTACTAACTTTCGTCATCTGTCCTGGAGAAATCCAGCTGGGATCTCTAACATATTCAGTTGCAAGCTGCAATATAATGGACCTATTTAGTGTACATTCTCTTGTTAAATGAAATTTGCATTCCTAACTGAACTAAAAATGCTTAATTATTAATAAGTCCCCCAGAGATTAGTGGCATTGGGGATGATTTTATCATGCTGCAGATATTTAACAATATAATGTCTGTGGTGGTATCTAATTCAACGTCCTTCATGTCACAGAACACTCCCTCCCCATTTGTTTGGACGTACAGGCCACGTGGTTAGTCCCTGAACACCCAGCTCCACGTGAAGGTCAAAGCGAAGCTGAGGCTGTGGTGCAGGGAGGGCTGGGCAGAGGCACCAAGGAGCTGCCTCCTGGGAGCTGGGCTGCAAGCCAGGTGCTCCCACTCCGGTGGAGGCAATGGTGGCTATGAACAGAAGTTTCTGGGAAAATCAGCGGACTAAGAGCCAAGATTCCAGTTCTGCACCAATTTACTGTGTGGCTCTGAGCAAATTACTCACCCTCTCGGAAACATATTTGGAAGAGACAATTACACATTCCTTACTGAATTGTGTGCAATACATATGAAAGTACTTCCGACAACTAAAGCACTATATACGGAATATAGCCAAAGATGAGAAAGAAGGAAATAGCATTTGACTAAGCACCCTCTCTGTGCCAGGGGTTTGTACTCAATACTTTTACAAACGTGAAGTCCATCGGTCTTAGCAAAATGGTCTGAGATAGGCCTGGCTGCCCCATACATACAGGAGGAAATCGAGGCTCAGCGCTTTTGCCTGAGGTCACAAGCCAAGTGAGTGGCAGAGCCGGGCTGAAACCCTAAAGAGCGAGGCAGGTATCTGAGTACACAACATGTAAAAGGAAAATGGGTCACGACCTTCATTTTTCAATGGAAATGTTGCATCAACTTAAGCATCGGGCTGACTTGTGCGTGACGACGTGCATTATCACAGCATACGAGCATCACCATGCAACTTTAACTATTGTGTCGTCAGCCTAGTTCCCTGCACGGTTCTGATCTTAAGGAAGGAAAATCTCTCAATATAAGGACAATGTCAAAGATCAGTTTTTAAATAAGGTAAATGCTTAGGAAGTCCTGCCATGAGGTGCCTATGATCCTGATCTGTCGGGGGTGGACTGATCAATGATAATGAGCTTCCCACTCATTGCTTCCCCTTGCTGGCCTGTCCCTGGGAGACAGGCCTTTGATGGCGTTTCCACCACCCTCCCCCCGTAGCCACAGTCGCTCTTCCTCCTCCATTTCTGGTCAGGGCCCTGTGTTCTGCCGCAGGGATGGCGCACATCCCACTTTCACACAAACGCCCTGCACGCCGTGGGTCCTAATGTGCAGTGTCTGGCCTGGAGACGAAGTTACTGATGGCTGTTTGCGAGGGAGACAACGTGGAGCAGGTTTGGAGCAAGAGATGGGAAGCCAGTCCATCACCTGCCTCCTTGAGACACCCCCTCTCCCCCCGTCTCCGGCCACGTTTCAGTTTCTCCGCCCGCTGGTGGAAGGGGGATGCCCGGCACCTCGCTCGCAGAGTGTCACCAGCATCTCTGCAGAGCACCGGGAGATGCTCAAAGGGCCCTGAAAGACTGCACACCCCCCTTTACGTGGTAACACAGACCCCACCTGACGGTCCAAGGATGACAGAACGTATGTATTTTTAAACATAATCTTATAACTGATGAAGCACTTGTGTTTTTCTTTTTTTAATTTAATCTTTATTGTACATTTTTCATGACCATCTAGTCCCCTTATACCCCCTCCCCCCAGCAGTCCCCACCCTGCTGTCCATGTCCATGAGTCCTTTTTCCTTCTGGCTCAATCCCTTCCCCCCAAACCCCCCGCCCCCAATAGCTGTGCTCTGCTCTCCATCTGTGAGTCTGTCTCTGCGCCCTCAGTGAATGGTGTTCCATAACACCCTCTTCGGTGGCTGGACCTACGTATCTGTTCAAATAACAAATAAGCATAACCAGGCAGGAGGCTCAGCGGCTGTTACCATCACTACCAGTTTACCTTCCAACTACAAAATGCATTGTCATGCTACTTTTAACAACGTTGTTACTGTGCTTGCACTCACCACACACACGATACAATTTCGGAGAACCAGCATCGCCACCCCAGTTTCATAGGTGAGAAAACTTAAATCAGGAGAAGTAAGTGGATTGCCCCGTCCCCACTGATAATTAGGGGCAGAGTAAGGAAAATAATCTAAGTATCTTGTCTCAAACTCTTGTCTCAAACTTTAGTGCTAATCCCTCTAGCTTCCTTTTTCATAGTCCTAGAGACTGAACTTTCTTCTCTGCTTCCTATGTCTTTCCCGCCGTCCCCCCATTCCCCCCCTTCCTGCTGTAATGGGGCTCCCGGGGCCTTCTCCACTGTCTGGGGAGCGGGGCCCTCAAGTGCACCGCTCTCATCCCTGATCTTCCCAAGCAAGGTTTGCGGCAGAGCGACAGCTCAGACATGACTTGCTAAGCTTGTTCCTCATCGCAAGCTCGAAGAAAAACCTGCCAAAAACCACATTCGTGAGGCGCGAGGCCTGCGGACTGCTCTAAGTGGAGGAGCCAGTGAGGCCGCACGCGGGTGCTCAGGCTGGAATCGCCGCGTCGGGATGCCGTTCCGAACGTGCGTTCGCCTTGAATGTGCGTCTGAAGTGCATCTAGGCCGAAGAATCAGGAGGGAGAGCGTGGGCTGAACACCAACAGAGCACTTTAACCGGGCATTTTTCCTCCCGTGGGGAATTGAAATGCAGAGATTATCAGAGGCTGACGCAGAAACAGAAAAGCTCCGCCGGAGGAGGCGCTGCTCCGTTGCGCTCACACCTTCCACAAGGACTTGGGTGCCCTGCACGCCCTCGGCCGAGCCAGGTTGCTAGTACAGTGCCTTCCAGGTGAGCACCTGCCGCCCGGGATCGCTCGGCCAAAGATGTTCTATTAAGATTTTTAAACAGTGAAACAAAGAAAGCTGTGAAGGGCACCCCAACACGGTCTGGCTGCTGAAGATCCATCAGGAAGAACAAACCCTCTGGAAGGTGCTCCTGGCTGGCCCACGGAGCGGTGACTGCCGGTCCAGCATCTCTGGGGATGTGTCCTGTGAAATGAGCAGCACCTTCTCCGCAGTGGAGTCCCAGCTGCCCCCATCTCCGAGGCCGCTGGTGGGCATGACAGAGCGGGGGGCGTGGCCTCGCTCCGTGGCTCACTGCTGCAGGCCTGTTAGGAGCCGGACCTGGAAGGCACGGGTGGGCAGCGTGATGTGGCAGCCCCGGTGCGGGGGCACGCCTGCTCCCCTACCTGCACGGTCTTCTCCAGCTTTGTGTTGATGGGGTGGGTGTTTTGAGGATTGGTTGTCCTTCCCAAGAGTACCAGTCTCCCCTCCTCTTCCTGAACAGCATCGCGCACCTTCGCCCACCCTAAAGCCCTGCCTGGAAACAGAGCACTGTGGCCGGCCCCTCCCCCAGGAGCCAGGAGGGCTAGGTCTGGCCCAGAGCCAGGCTCTGGAGAAGCGGCACAGGGCAGAGAGAGGCTGTGGGTGGGGCGGGGAGCCTCGTGTTGCACATTCAAAGCCTAATTTTGGATCAGAGTCATACTCGTGGCTAAGCCTGAAAGATCACTGAGGCCCCCGAATGAACCCACAGCTCTGAGGCGGGGCCTGGGCGAATCCTCATCTCTTGCCCACACGCTGCTCTCCTTGGGGAGGTTAAGTGAGGCTTGTTTGCATTTTCACTGTTGTTTTTTTTAAAGCCACATCACTTGCCTTTTTGCCTCCTACAAGCCGAGGGCAGTGCACGTTTCCTACCCCAGTCTCTCCAGACGTGTGTGCAAACTGCCCCAGCCGAGGTGCTCACAGGAAGCCTGGGTTCCTGAGTCAGGACTGGGACCCACCATTCCACTGGAGGCGGCACCAGCACAGACAATAGGCCAGCGGGCGAGGGCAGCTGCAGGTGGCCGCTTCCTGCTAAGAATAAAAACAACTCTCTCTGACAGCGAAGAGAGAGGAGACCGGACAGGCACTGGCCTCCGGGAGCCACGGGAGAGAGAGGCACTGCTCCCCGTTCTTCCAAGGGTGTTGGCAGTTCCTTCCGAGAATGTGCTGCTGCCAAGAGCATGCTGTTGCCTCCCTGGAACTCGGGGTATCAGGATGCTTGTTTGCAGAGCTGGCCAGCCAGCAGCCCGGAGCAGCTGGTTGTAATTACGCGTTGCAGCTTCAGAGGAAGTTGCTGGCTGCGGAGCGTGTGCTGGGCCCGGCTGCACGCTGGTTGTTGGGCTTCAGGGAACAATGGAGACAGAGACCAGTGGCAGAGCAGAAGGGGAGGAGCAGACGAGGGTGAAGACAGGCAGGGAGAAAGGGCGCAAGCTGCTGCTGGCGCTGAACGTGGAGACACCCGCGGCCAAGGACCCCTGTCTGTGCTGCCAGACTGAAACCAGAGCCTGTGCCCCCCTGTGAGCAGCCCCCTGACTTTGTCGGAAAAGCGGTACCTGCTGAACGCTGTCTTTAGAGGAGTGTGCCTGGCTGACAGACTGAATAGCACTTCTCAGCCCGTTTAATCTAAATTGATGCATCATTGTAGCAGCTGGCTACAGGGAAAAACAAAAGAAAACGTGTTGAAAAAGGCAAATCTCTCTTGACTGGAAAGTGCTGCCACCGCAACAGCAGTTAAACGTGTCAGGACCTTGTTAGCCGGGATGCGCACGTCGGGAGGGAAAGACAGACAGACGGCTCTGCGGAAGTGAGGTGTGGGTTAATTAACAAGTTGTTGGGTTTTGTCCCCGCTGGATGGAGAAACACTTACTAGTGCCTGGTCCTTTGCACTCCCCTAGACGTCTTCAGTGCTTCCTTTCTGAGTTGGAACACAGCGGGAAAACGAGCACAGGAGGCTGTGGGACCTGGGGAAGGGGGCTGTCTTCCCCGCTGCTGTGTTTGGGGCCCAGCCCTCACGCCGTCAGGGATTGTCTCAGCACATGCACAGACGGGGTCATCCGCGTTGTCTCTCTGTCAGCAGGTCACCTGCAGCATCTGCAAGGCTTGGAGTCCCCTGCACAGTGTTCAGAATCCCACGTGTTTTGCCAGCTCAGACAACAATGTCACGGCCCCAGATCAGACAAGTGGACAGGCCCGAGATTCCTGTGGCCTCTCCGTGACCCCTCTCCCTTCGCACAACTCCTGATTTATGTCGCTTTAAAGGGCGGGTGTCCTACCTGGTGTTGGGCACCCTTGATGTATAAAACTGACAGCCACGCACAATGACACATTATTGGCTCGGGCTAATGAATGAGGAGGCAATTTCATTACCTTTCCCCCTTGTCCACTGCCTAGCGCAACATTACTTGAAATGCTATCAATCAGTAGGCGTGAAAGCAGAGAAGTGCCAGCCTGGGTGTGGGCATGGCGGCCCGTTCCCTGATGATTAATGAAAACAAACGACGACACTCTTCTCTTTAGGATTGATAGCTAGAACCTCCTTATTGCCTGGGTGGAGAGATTATGGCGACCGGTCGACAGGATTTTTCCAGAAGTGTCCAAGTGGGCCATATGTTTTCTTCCTTTTCCTTCTTTTTTCTGCATCTGAGGTCTTAAGTTTTCTAAACACACGTGTGTGCAGGCACACACACGTGGAGTTAACTCCTATAGCTCTGCTGTTCAATGCCCCAGCCAGTAGCCACGTCGGGCAATTTAAACTCATTAAAATTAGATAAACTTGATAATTCAGCGCTTCAGTCATTCAAGGCACCTTTCAAGCGCTCAGCAGCCACCTGTGGCCAGGGACTTTCAGCTTGGCATTGCAGAAAGTTTCCCTCGTGGCGGGAATTCCGCTCCACAGTCCGTCCGGGAGTACCTGTCTGTTCTTGTAGCTCAGCACTGCCGTTTGTTTGTTTCCGAAAGAATCCTCTACCGATCCTCTACCAATAATTCTTTAAACGTGAAACTTTCCCCTCTTGACCACAACTTAAAGCTAATTCGCGTCCTCTATCTAGGCTCCTATGGGAAAGCTCCCCAGCTTCTGCGCTGGTCGAACCTTTAGGAATAAACAGGGTGTACGCATCCCAGGCACTGAGAGAACGTGAGGGCAGTGGGGTTCGCTGCAGGCAGTCTGGCCCTAACCTACCCCTTCCGATGCCTTTCCTGGGCAGGGCTTAATGATAGCTAGAAGGCGCTACTCCGAGGCTGAGTGGGGAGTCAAGGAAGATACCAGGGTGTCTCTGTAAAAATTTGCACAAGAAACAGATAGGGCTTTAGAACTACGGGGTGTACTGCTCTAGGAATTCCTGCCGCGAGGCTCGGAAGGTGGGCGGAGAGGCGTGGAGCAATGAAGCAGCTGGGTGCACCTTCAAAGCGTCCAGGGGGAAGAGATCACACCAACTACCTGTAACTAGTTGTTCAGGGCCTTTGTGTGTGTCTCGGCGGGGGCAGGGACCGGACCACACAAACTGAAACGAATGAACCCAAACACCCACGGGAATCACTGCACCCACACTGCCTACAGCCAGAGGAGACAAGGATAGGGTCTCTAACACTTCCACTGGGAAATTTAAAAGCTGCACCCAAACATTTACTGATTTTTAAAAAATGTTCTGGTATAAAATACAACCTTGTTGGCACATGGTATATGCTGTCAATATTTTTTTAAAATGTCATTTCAAGTTCCTTTTGGCAAAATGTCCAGATCTGCTTTATTCAGAGAGGCATGATAAACTATATATCTTATTAACAAGTTAGACAACCTGGATACAAATGGCATCCTGAGCCTCCCACAATTTAATTTAAGATGAAAGTGTCCACAGTGCAGGCTCGGTGGCCACGGCGTTATTCACAGATGCTCATGAACTTGGACTCAGCTCCATTGTGGTGCGGGCAGCGGTGGGTAACAGCGCGTTTCTGGAAGCAGATAAACAGGATATTACCCAAGTCGCTTTCTTAGTCCTCGCTACTTTATCACAAAGCAGCCGTTGTGTGTTACAGCCACCAACCTGAGCTGTTGACTGGCCCGATTTTCCCATTTTTTTCAAGGAATAAATGCAGGCTGGCCTTGTTTGAAAGTGAAAGCTGAAATAGGGAGGGAGAGAAGGAAAGAGACGAGACCCACCCTGTCCAGCTTGGGAAGTGTGAAGGGTCAGACTTAAGATCTTCCAGAGTAGGAGACCCAGCCCTTTTCTCTCACCCCCAGTGGGGAGTGTGGGGTGGGGCTGGGGGGATGGAGGGCTGTTGAATGTTCTCCGTAGACCATTTCAGAAAATCAAGTGGGGCGGCTCTCCTCGTTGGGGAGGCAGGGAGAGCGTCTGACAGAGCAGCCTAACAGAGTTCCAGGAGAACCTGGTGCCTTTCCAGCCTTCCTCCCCACGCCCGGGCTGCGGACCCCGTCTTGGAGGGCAGCTGCTGCAGCCCCAGCAGGGCCTCCGATAGGGCACTTTGGCCCGTTTCAGAGTCACTCGGCTTCCTGTGGCAGCTGGAGGCCACAGACCCTCTGCCTACAGAGAGGATCTCTGCCTGAGTATTGAACTGGGGTGTTCTCACTGAAGCAGGGAACGGGACAAGCGGGGATCAGGGGTGCAGGAGGGTGTCATTCAGCCCGTGACCGGCTGAGGCGGGCTCACTGTTTCACCCAGAGAGCGAGGAAGGACCAAATGGTAACTTGATGCTTGATGAACTAATCCTCTGAAAACGAAGCTCCTTCCTAATGAACCGGCTGTGTGCTTTTTCTTTAAGTCTTCATAAATCATATGCAGCAATGTTGGCATGAGTCATATGGCTCGACAGCAAAGCTCCCGCTAAGCCACACAGCTGCACGGGACAAAAATACATCTGTGAATAGAGCGTGTTTGTCCTGCATGGTTTATGGTATAAATAAGAAATCAGCAGAAATGTAGGGTTTCCCCAGCCTTTCCTTGCTGAGTCTCAGAACCCCTTAGCTGCCTCCCCTATCCCTGCATCTGTCCCATGTCAACCCAGCACCCTGCTTCCCTGCCTTTGTCAAGAAACTAAAAGGATCAGATAGGGTCATTTTCATGTACCGATTGTCTGATTCATCGATGAGTGACACTTCAGTCTCAGTGTCAGCCAATGTGGACCCTTGACCAGGTATGTAGATTTGGTCTTTTTATTCTAATGGAATAATGAAAGACGCCCCCTTTATGCAAGGTCTTGCATATGGATGGGGTGATATGGAACACAATAAAGTCACATCCATGTAACCCCACAGTGACCTTGCCCTTGGGGGGTTTGGGAGCTCAGAAGTGACATCTCTGCTCTCCACATAGTCTGTGTTGCTACAGAGAGGGTCTGGGCCAAGCTCAGCCCTCGACACCAGCCCTGGGGCTGCTGGGGGGACCGAATCGGGCCAAGTCCCTTCCGCTCCAGGCCAGGCCACCTGCAGGCTTCTCCTCAAACTTTCCCCCCACTTCTCCGGCGGATCACAGAGTAGCCCCAAGAGTCCCATTCCCTCTGAATTCCTCACTGCCCCCCGGAACCCCCAAGGTCTTGTTTGCTAATGGCCTACTTTTATTATTCTGGTTAACATGTCATAATTTCACTCTGTACCTGCTTCTTCTCTGTCCCCCTCGGATGGGTCCTCACGATTTCTGACTGTTTCGTCGCCTCTGAAGTGTCTGGCGTGGCGGGGTGCTGTTGGAACGCATTTGCCTCGCTAATGGAGGTACCACTAGACGTGTGGGTCACTTAACATCTGTTGGGTGGCATATCCCATTTACCTTCAGATGAGGGTAGCATTTAATATGTATTTAGGGCTCTGGCTTTAGGAGATGTATTTTTTAATTAAATACATATTTTGAATCCTGACTTGTGACATGTTTTGCTTATATATAAAGTGTTTATGTAATTTGCCTATCTAAGTTCAGTGGAGTATAAAATATACTAATGAATGACAGTAAATCGCTCTACACATACAAACCTCCATTTATCTGTGGTTGGGCTAGAAACAGCTTAAGGCTTTTCTGACATTCCAAGTCCTATGGCTTTTGGATTTGCTTCCCCCAGAACACATCATTGGGAGAACTTCCTGCCTACAGTGATGCTTTAGGACAGGACGTCAGCCCCTTCTCTGCTTTTGGGCTTCAGGTGGAAAAACACGGAGAAGACTAGGAGATGAGACATTTTCATCGATCATCTCTTCTCTTTGAACTATCTATTGACTTCCTGGGGAAGTCATCACCTGATGTGGTGAGAATGAACTTCAGTGTCAAAGGGAAATGGATTTGAATTTGTTAGTGTGTGACCTTGAACAGTCGCTCGCCCTTTCTAAGCCTCACTTTTCTCATCTTTAAAGAGTGGGTGATGATTCGTATTTCTTGAGTTGGTTGTGAAATGAACATGCTTAGCCCAATTTCTTCCTGTAATGGTATTCAATAAATGCCAATTCCCTTCCTATTCCTATATTAACGTAGCTATCAGTATCAGATAAAAAACCATATTTAGAAGATAATACAAAGAAGTATTTCTGTCCTGCCCCATCATTGTGTAAGGAAATTAAGCTAAATTGTCAATTGGAATGTACATCTAGGAAGTTACCTTGGTCTCACATTGTGGCTGTCAAAGCACCGAGCTGCTGCCCCAAGGCTCTCGTGTGTTCGTCAGCAAGTGGCCGAGTGGACTTAGTCCCGTGGGGTAGTGGGCAATAAGCATCCCCGCCAGGCTCCGGGCTGGGGGAGACCACGTGAGGCATGTACCTACCTGCCACTACCAGCTCCACTCTGGAGTATGTTTTGAAAGGCCATGGAGTATAGCAGCCTGCCACCCACCCACACACCCACTGCTAAAGCACCACTGTTAAAGTTTCGTTCCTTCTGTTTAAGAGCTTGTCAGTGACGAACACACAACTCAAGTGACTTTTTATAAGGCATGGAAATTTTCTGGAAGTGTAAGAAGGCGACCCTGATTTCCGGTACATCTGGAGCACATGTCCACCCACTAAACCAAGCCCTCTGCCTGGGCCGTGCAAACATTTCACTGGTTAAACTTGGGTCACAAGCCTACCACCAGAACAAGGGGGAGAGGTAGAGACAGTCCGACCTAAACCACATGGACAGGGAGAGTGAGTTTGGGGACTTGCCAAAATCAAAAGATCGCTTTCCGGACAAACGCAGTAGATGACTACCACAAGCCCCTATAGAATAGAAAATATCATGTGATTGTTAACTCATGAATCCAGGTTGTCAGCTGGTGTATCCGTCAGGGTCTGGTCAGGAGGTAGAAGCCACCTGAGTTATTTTAACAGAGAGAATTCCTGACAAGTATAAAGTTGTTAACTAGGTAACTGAAAGTGTAAGAAGAGGATATTAATAAGATTCCAGGGCTGGGGAGAGAAGGGAAGAGGATGGAATCATCGGAAGCTAGGAGCTTGGAGAAGATGCCCTTCGGAGCTAAACTCAGACCTCTGGCTGGGGGTGCTGCTCAGCTGGAGCTGGGGGCTGGGGAGCACACCCTGGCTGGTTCTGCGGGTATCAGACAGACTGAGTACCGGGCTCACGCACTGCTGTGGGAGGGAACTGCTTCTGCCGAGTGGAGAAGTGTGGCCGGGAGGCTGCTCTCAGCCATGGCAAACGGACCTCACACTGTAGGAGCGAACAGGAGGGAGTCGGTCCCTTCTCCTCCTCGGGCCTTGCAGCCTCCCTCTAATGCCCACGATTGTCAGAGCCCATCACGGGGGCTGCCGGCAAAGGAGAAACATGGTTTGCAGAATCTCGGCTCCAGCATCGCAAAAGCCAAGGATACAAGGGTGGGTGTGGGGCTGGGAGACAATAACCGTGACTAGGAGGTCATCCCACTTGAGCATGCACTGACTGCTGCCTTGAAGACAGGCAGGACTTCAGTCAGCGTGCGGAACGCTCGGCAGTCTGGATGGCACTGAATAGTGCAGGGAGGCCCGGTCACAGTTCTCTCCGACCTTCCCAGCTCCTTGTTTCCGGGGCAAAGCAGACCCCATCTCAAAGGGGCTGTGCGGGGAGGTGTGACCACACAGCTCAAGGGCTGGCATCCCCGGGAAAGCGTTTCATTACCGTGAGCTACTCTTTCGGGCATCCCTGTTGTGCAAGGCAGTCGGGCTTTCCCTCTTCCACCCAAGCCGCAGAAGGGAGCCAGCGGCGTGGGGACGACTGAGGCGTGTTGGTCCGAGTTCAGCTGAAACTCTCCCGATGACTAAGCATAAACAAGCTTGCCAGAGGAAGGAGCCAGTGTGTTTACACAAAGTGTTCGACCTTTTCCTAAGAAACGTTCTTCTCTTGGTCAAAAATTCTCAATCACTCTGTCACTTAAGATTAGCTCTTGAAGCCCTGAAGTTTTAGACAAATTGAATTTCTGTAGTTATTCTAATTGTACTAGTATGAGCATTTTGGTCAAAGCAAGTTGAGCGTGTACGTGTGTGCTTAATAAAGCCAGGTGGAAGACATATATTCTATGTAAGCAATAAATGTCAGAACATCAAGTACAATTTGGTGAACTTGAGTACAGCAGTTATGAAGCAATACAGCCCTTCTTTTTGCTGCAACAAACTGTGAAGGATCAACTTTTCAAAAAAGGAGAAAAGCTGAACAGCACCACTGAACCATGGATCCATTTTCGTCTTATTGTTAGCACAAGACTGTCATCGAAAGTCATTTTAATGTCTATTAATAAATGAGTAATAAACAACAATTGTTCCAAATAAGAATAAACTTTCAAGGAAAAAAATTATGCACACACAAATCTGTCATCAGAAGTGACTTTGGGCATGATAAAAATTATAAAAATGCTCTCATTTATTTCATCTAAGTGCTTTGTAGTTTTCAAATCTATCTGCCTATTCAGTTCTCCCAAGAATTGTGTGAGGTAGGTAAGATTTATCATTCAACCGTACAGATTAATAAAAACAAAACTAAGCAACTGAGGCTCAGAGAGCCTTAAGGAGTTTGCCTAAGTTGTAAATGGTAGGGCAGAAACCAGGCTTCTGAATCCTGCATGGGTCCCCTTTGCTTCGCTGCTGCTTTAACTCTGCAATCAGGTTTCAGAAGATGATCTGACCCAAGGATCGTAGCCTGCTATCTCCTGCAGATGTAAAGCGGTGAGATCTGTCCTTTCACTAGTATGCCTCAAATGTCACTTACGAATAATCGGGAAGCAAGATTTAATAATAATAATAACTAATGTTTATTGATTATTACTCTTCTCTTCCTTATTCAACCCTGAAGCTGCGCATGAGGTATATATTTCTTTAACCTCATTTTACAGATGAATGAACAGAGGCTCAGGTAACTTTCCAACCTCCCGTAACCTGTAAGCTGTAGAGCAAGGATCAAATGGATGTTTGTCTGATCCAAAACCCATGCTCCTCCCTGCTCCGCCGTGCAGCCTGGGCCAGGGCAGGCCTGCCGGCTGTGAGTGCTGATTCATGCCCCTCCCAGCCCTTCCCGGGCGCAGAGGATCTAAACAGACACAATGAAGCCACAGGCTAACACCCTGTAAATATACGCTCACCTGGGAAAGACGTGAACTTCGGCTTTGGTTTGCCACATAACCTCGGTTAAGACCCTCCCTCCTTCACATTCTTCCTCTGTGACCAGGGAGTGACAGTACCAGGGTCATCTTAAAGGCCACTGAACCCTGTCTACCTCCATCAGAGGTTGCCACCAAAAGGATGAACCATTGGCCAGAAATGCGGACCCTTCCCCTTTGTTGAATACTGAGAATGAGAGACGTCAGGTGAATTCCAGTCATTGCCTAATTAACCGGAGCGAACAGTACTCTCATGTTGCAGGCCTAGAGGCAGAGACCAAGCTTCAGTGCTGGCGCAGATACTAGTGTGTTGGGTTTTTAAAAAATATCCGTGCACAGCACAGCACATTTCCCAGCGAACAGTTTGGTTGTTCTTACTAGCTTTGTGTCGTCTTCAAAACATACCAGAGGCATTAATCCATATTATGGACTCGAAACTTTCTTTTTTCTGCTTAAAGTCTGACTTATTTTTAAATTGTAAAACTCTAAAGTGCCTGAAACCACAAAACTTTTATTTTTATTTTTTGGCACTCATAGCTGAAAAGGGGCTGATTTTTTTCCCCTAAGATTTTTATAAGGAGTTTGCTCTTAGGCTGATGCTTGTTAAGTGGAATTCTTTTTTCTGACCAACTTTTAATTTCCTGAAAATTGGGGCTTATGATATGGAGAAGGCACTAACAAATCCTAATCTGGGCTAATGAGTTGGACAGGTAAATGAGTACCTAGTTGCTACCAGAAGATAATAATGTCCCGGGATTTTCTTTCCCTCCCAATTAGTATAGATGTGATTATCTGAATGTACGGCAGTATTCCTTTAGTCACTGGGCTAGACTAACAGTCTAAATTTATTTTCTGTAATATTCTTCTTAATAACAATGTCTATTAAAGACATCTGTTGAAAGTCTGTAATGCTTATTTCATGAACAGACAGCATAAGAGTGTGCTTTAAGAATTCTGTTTTTAGTTTAATGTTATGGGCTGTTAAGGAGAAGGTTTATGGGTGTAACATTATTAGTTGGAATTTGACTCAAATTGAAATCAGGCCCAAGAATTTACTTATCCATAATATTATGAAGGGCTTTTTAAAAACATTAAAAAGTTTAACTAAACAAGAATATTAGTGTAATTTAATGTTTTACCTGCAGGTCTCCAGGCCATTCAAAACACTTCATAATCACCAGATTTCAGATGTATACGTTAGCTATCCCTCACCCTACAAGGCTTTCTAAAAGTCAGAGATTTATTACATCAGGTCAATATTTTAACTATGAGAGAAAAAGAGAGAGAGAGATTTGCTGAATTATTTGACTGTAGATGAAGAAGCAAAAAACCCCATATGTCAGGCACCCTTTGTCAGGATGCGAGGTGCCAGCGGCGCCGTGGGGATGGTGGCGGGAGGGCGAGGCCCAGGGCCCCAGCCCAGGCTCAGCCTGGACAGAAGCCACCACGCAAACACCGCTGCCAAGGAGAAATGAATCACCCCGGCCATCGGCTGGGCTTCGAATCTCTGTAATTTTACTTTAAAACCTCAATGATCAAGATTAAAAGAAAGCAGTACAACACACCAAATTTTTCCTCGTGACATTGGAAGAGCCCCTCCCTCGCCATGTCTGCGGCCTCGACACTTCTTTTGGCATCGCCAGTAGCGACATGAGGAGCAATTCACCACTGTCAGGGAATTTGGCTGTTTCATCACCTGCAGGAGAGACCTGCGTAACTCTGTGGTGGTTGCTGTCGAGATGAGTTATGGGGCTCCCTCATGTACTTTTTGATTGAACAGTGATACCTCGGCTAATGCGTTATCCTGGGCCCCTCTCTGAGAGGAATCTGCTACTGTTTCTTGCAGAGCAGTGACAGAAAGGCCTCATAGAGGCATTTAAAGTCGCATCACCATGCCAGTCCCAAATATTATAATCAGCAAGAAGCAATTGCTAGACCAGATTAAATGCAACAATAGCATCTAATCTCGCTGACAACTCTTTCAACTGTTTAGAGCTGGTGCTAATTGGTCATCAAGCTCTTAGAAAACAGTAGATGAAGCCATGCCCAAAATGTAGCTGATAAAAATGTATTGTATAATCTCATACGTATACCTGCCAGTGGGAGTCCACTGGCTTTGCCTGCCTGCCATTCATCCCTCTTTCCATCCATCCAGCAAATTGTTGCATGCCCCCTAGATGCCTGGGCTAAGCACTAGTGATTCAGCAGGAAGCCAAACTGATGTGCGTGGCTTTCCTAGGGTTTCTAGTCTGTTGGGAAGACAGGAATTAAGGATTTATAAGTGTGATGAACATTAGGAAGGAAACAGACAGGATACTCTGGAAGGTTGTCATGGGAAAACCTAACCCAGTCAGAGGGGCCAAAAGACTTCCTAAAAGAAATGATGCTTACACTGAGACCTGGAGGAGGAGGACTGGAGAGGGAGTGGCCCCCGCTAGAGCAGTCCAGCGGGCGGGCAGGAAATGCAGGGCAGGCAGGAATTGCAGGGCAGGAGGGAGAAGCCGAGAAGTACATTATGACTGGGACATAGGCCAGGGGTCGGGGGTGAGCAGGGGAAACTGGTCCAAGCAGAGCCATGAACAGAAAACCAAGAGAAAAAAAATTATGTCAACAACATTTTATTGTAGCATGATTCTGGAGGCATGGAGAATCTTTTAAAAAATTATGAAGTACGTTGACTATATTATAGTATATGTACATATAGTATACATATGGATAAAAGGCACAGTATGCATGTGGACGTATAGTATAGTATATACAATAATATAGTATATGTGTATATATATACTGGTACAAATAGTTTAAGTAACTGTATTCTTATTAAACTATCATGATTTAAGCAATAATTTAAATGAAAATAATAAAATCATCATACTTGTACCAACTACCCAGCTTAAGAAATTACATTTTTGTAACTTTTAAGACACCCTTTATATCCTCCCTAACATATTTCCTGTCCTCATTTTTATTTATAATTTTACCACATCAGTACATATTACTAAGCAGTTCATATAAGTGAAATTGCATTCTGTGTGTTCTTCTGAGACTTCTTTTGAAGGAATTATGTTGGGATTCATCCATATTGATGTGTGAACATTTCCTTTTCATAGTAGAATAGAACTTCAATTGACAGGTCAACTAATTCACAGTGAGACAGGCAAAATAGCACAAATTTGAAAAATCTACAGGCCATACTCATATTCCTCGTTATTCGTCAGTATCTCCGACCTTCACCCATCTTTATGGTAAGGAACAATGGAGCAGATAATGTACAACAAATATGCCGAACGATACTTGATATTTGTGAAAGGTTTTGCACTGTATGTCTCACAACCATATCATTGCATTCCATCCTCTCCACACCACACCTCAGGAGGCAGGCAGGCCCCCTATTTCCAGCTTGGCAGGTGAGGACTCACGTCCTAGAGTGATCAGGAGGCTTTGCGAGGCACCCTGCTTGCAGCGAGGAAGCACAAAAATCCGGGGGTTTGTCTCCCTGCATGGCCAAGCATTAGGCAAAGGGCAGTGAGAACAGGGAGGGACTAGAGGCTCCAATGGTTTGACGGCTTAGTAAACACAGTTTTTCCTGACGTTTCATCATCTCGATCTAGACTCCGGGTGTGAGCCCAAAGACAAACACAATCGGACTTAATCCCACGTGTTACATCCACCCTCGTGTCCGGCCCTCTAAGACTTCCCGGCAGAGCCATCAGCACTAACGCTGCCTTAGCAGGATGAAGGGCTGCGGTGGGTTCTACCACGTCGCAGTGCGCTGGAGTGTTTAGTGCTGAGATGGATTTGCCACGAATAACCTTGCCCTTCACACTCCTTATGTTTATTTACTTCTCACAAACCAGCAGCCCTCACAGGTAGCACTGACTCCACGTGAGCCTTGGGAGGAATTCAGCGACAGCTCGGGGGCGGGGTGGGGTGGGGTGGGTGGGGGTGGGTGGGGAGGGGAGTTGGCTCAAAGTCCTTATCCACACAAAGACCCGTCCTACTCGGGACTCCTAATCTGGTCTTTTCTCCAATACATCACGCTCTGCCTACACCCGAGGTCATTTTTAGTTAGGTCACTGCCTGTGATTAGGTCCCTGTGGTCTCCGAGGGGACTGTGGAGCTTGCCCTGGGGCAGAAAGGATGGGCCTTCCACTCCTCTGCGCAGGAGGCAAATTTCCCAGGCCAGCCCTGCAGTCCCCGAGCTGGGTCCCAACTGAGGGATTGTCAGAGGCCTAAGACGTGATATCAACAGTGATATCCAACTGGCACCCAATCTCTCAATTTGCATCTGTATTTTTTATCATCATCCTTCTACTCCATTTCCTATGTTTTAAAATAGCTCTATCTGCAAAACAAACCACTTGAAAAATATGTTGGCGTGTGGTCTTGGCATGCGTGAAAGAGCGTGCCCTTTAGCGGTGCGCAGGCTCCTGGACCTCCACGGTATTTCCAAGGCCCGCCACGCTGGCCCTGAGAGCCACCGCATCTTTTGGCATGTGCTTGAATCGCTCCATAGAGACCTCAGGGACCCTTGACCTGTGTGATTTGAGTGGAGCTAAGATGAATTTGGTTACAGTGAGCTGCAAGGTTGGAGACACCAGATACTTTAGCTACTGAGTGAACTGGGCTCAGGCTCCAAATCTGAGCCCAGGAGCCGTTTCTGGGATCTCTCCTCATTCTCAAGCAAAACAGTGCGAGTTGTTTAAGATAAAGTGACATTTGCCTGTCTGGGAAATAACAAAGGTCTTCCGTATGCTTCTCAAAGGCCAGGAGTCTCCTCTAGTCATTCTTTGGGGAAAAAAAAAACATTCTTTGGGGGGAAAAAAAAAAGACAAAACCAGAGGATACAATCTATGTATACACATATGTATAACATGAAAAAGATTGCAATGAACTACTCAGATATGAAAGAAATTGTATTTACTCCGTAAAATTAGACAGGTAGTACCCAACTAGAGTTCATTTTGTGCCCAGAGGACTTTTGACAATACCTGGAGATATTCCTGTTTGTTGCAATTGACCAGAGGGCATGGGGGTGCAGGAGGTGGGGGATGTGGCCGCCACTCCGGGCAGAGACCTCTGACAGTGCCTGGGGCCTCGCTCTGCAGCAAACTGTCCACCACAAAAATGTCAGGAATGTCGAGGGTGAGACACTCAGAACGGGGACAGCATTTTCTATATCGTTCCCATATTTTATGACATTTTCATAATATATACATTATAATGTAATGTCATTATGTTTTTATGTATATATTTATTTTTTATTTGGGGGCAGTAAGTGCCATGTGTTTCTCTCTTTGCCTTAGCTGCTAAGAAACTCGGTGCTGTTTTCTCCTCCCATCTTCCTTATTCCCTCATCCTCTTTACAAGATTCTTTCTATCTTCTTACGTTCTTCTGTTCATTTCTCTATCTGCACCTAACCACGGTAGTTTTGAATTAATTAACAAAAATGTTCCTCCCTCTTATCTCCATTTCCTTTCCTCCCATTTTTGTGTTCCCCTCCCCCATAGGTTATTTTCTTTCCTTATAGTTTCTATTCTAAATGTTATCTTTCATAATTTTAAAAATGTAGCTAATTTATTGTCTCCTTCGGTTGTTGCATTATCTCACATCCCTGTTTGATGTTTTTGCTGACTCTTTTTTAACAATGAATCCTTGCCTTTGTGTGATTTGTAATTTTTGTGTGTGTTTATCTTCAGTGGGGATTATTTGTTTTTTTGTTGTTGGACTTCCATGCATCTCTGTTAGTTGAGGAATGAGTATATACTTTTTGAAAGTTATTCATAGTAATTTTAAAATATACTTATCTGCCCTATTTCACAGTATAATTTAATATCATAAAGGTAAAAAATTGTTTGAAATTCTTTATTATATCATCATGCAACGAACTGTGGCCTGGAAGGAACAGACATGCCTGGTCGCCATGTTCCCGTGGCCATCCGCCCGACAGCCACACGGAGACTCACAGGGAGCTGCAGTCTCTGGCTGTACAGGCTGTGCCCCAGGGGGCGGATCCCGTTGCAAAGTCAGCTCCTTCCTTCTTGCCTTGTCTCCTCCTGATTGAGCCTTTTGCATGCAGCGGTGCCGCCCCAGCCCAGCCCTCACCCAGCACACACTGCTTCCCCACAGACGGCTCCGGGACTGGCGGAAAGGCCTGCGAGCCTGCCTGAGTGCTCCAGAAGTCAGCCCTTCACTGGCCCTGGAGGAGGAGTGGCACCTAGCGTTGCTCTGTCCACGCGGGGCCATTCACACTGCACCTCCTTTATGTCACCTCAGTGATGCTTTGCCAACAAAAGCATGAGTGAATCTGTTACAGGTGTCCATTGCATCCTCTGATGTACGTGCTGTCCCAAGGAGTCTTCCACAGAAAAAAAGGCCCTTGACTCCTCTCGTGGCTGAATAACCTCTCTGCCAGGCAGGACAGGGCAGGTTGGGCCAGGCGAGGCAGCTGCTTCCCCTCTATGCCCTGTCTCCTGGGCCTGAGGGGCTCCAGCCAGCTCCTGCTTCAGGCAGAACCTCTGCGCCGGTCCTCTGCGCCGGTCCTCTGTGCCGGCCCGGCCGCTGGAGAGCAGGGTTTAGCTATTTCTGAAAGTCTCCTCTCCTTCCTCAACAGCCTCTGCTCACAGCCTCTCTGTTTTGTGTATGAACCACGGCCAGGTGGCAAGGCTGCCCGGTGTTCTGACACCTCCAGAGTGTGTTATGTAAGACCCGCAAATCCAACTCCAAATACTTTAAGAAAAAAAGGGAAATTAATGGGAAGGATATCGTGGGCCCTCTTGCTAGTCAAGGAAGGATCCTGATGTGTTATCCTTTCTGTACATTATTGGGTTTAACTTGACAAAATTTTGTAAAGAATTTTTGTCTATTTTCATGATGGGAATTAGTCTACAGTCTTCCTTTCTTGGACTTTTCTGGTGTTGATATCAGGGTAATACTGGAGTCATAAAATAAGTTGAGAACTCTTTCATTTTCCATAAAAATAATGTTTAATACTGGTATTAATTCTTTAAATATTTGGTAGATTTTCCAGTGAGCTGCCTGGGACTGAAGTTTTCTTTGTGGGAAGGCTTGAAACTCAGTTCAGTTTCTTTGGCCTCAGGTCGGTTTTGCCCCACCACTGAAGCCACACCCTCCGAGTGTTCCACCGGATGCCCCGCCTCCAGGAGGGTCCCTCCACTGTTGCTGGTGAAGACACAACCATCCCCAGCTCTGTGTCCTCGCCACAAGCGGTTGCCTCTCCTCCGGGTGGTCCTTGTCCTGGTCTCGGCTGTGTTCCCACACATGTGCCCCAGTCCATGTTTAGCTGATGGCTCTGCTGAGCTCTGTGACCCTCTGGGCCACCCTCTTCCCTCTGACACGCTTCCCAATGACCCTGAACTCCCTCGACCTCCTGGAACCCCTAACTCCAGCTCCTCAGTTTAGGGGGATTGCCAGGCCTCAGCTGAATTCCCACCCTCTTCTGTGGCCTAAAACTTTTATCCAGGAGGTACAGTGGGCCGTCATAAAGCGCATTTGTTCTTTTCCGCTCCACATGATCATTTCCCTGTGCTGCTTGCTGTCCAGTGTCTGAAAAACAAGGCTTCACACCTTCTACCCTGTGTTTGCAGTTGTTTAAGAGGGAAGGGAAATCTGATTCTTGTTCATGCATCTCAGCTAGGAGCAGGCATCCCTCCTGCGTTCCTTTCCATCCAGACTAAGGGGCTCTGACCTGTTTTAGAAGCCAAGTTTTACTGAGCTTTCAGTCTGTCACCTCCTACGGGTTTTTCATATTTTACCCTCAAATTTGTGAAAAACAAGGTGCCCTGATCTTGGACTTACGTGATTATCGAGCAACTTAAAGTCAGCTCTTATATTTATTTTGTTAATTTTCTTCATATTAAATTTTAAAAAATTTTATTGTGTTTTTTACCATTACCATTTAGTCCCATTATACCCCCCTCCCTTATGTTAATTTTGGTTCCTAGGTATTTTCAATCTTCCTTCCACCATCCATTCTACCATCTCATTTATTAAATGAATATTTGCCAGTGCCAGGCACGTGCCTGGCATTGTTCTAGACGACACAGGGGACACAAACTCGGTTCTTGTTCTCACAGAGCTGGCATTTTGGGAGTGGGAGGAATACACAGGAAACAGACAAAATTATTTCGAACAGCGCCAAATGCTCTGCGGAAAACAAAACCGAACACTGTGACAGAGAATAACCAAGGCAAGGAAGTAGCTGCTTTCGCTTAGATTTTCAGGGAAGTTCTCTGTATGGGTTCTTGGTTGCAAACAATAGAAAACAACTCACTTAACTTAAGCAGAAAAGACATTTCTGGGAAGAGTTTCGGGGAGCAAATAGCATTAATACATAGGCTGCAGAACCCAGCTTCTGCAGACCCAAGGGAGGCAAAACAGAGCCAAGGTAAACTCGCAGAGCAGTCTGCACACCGCTGCACGCCCGCCAGCCGCGGCCTCTGCTCACAGCCCCACCACCGGGCGACCACCACCGGGCGACCACCACGGGCAGGAGCTCCACCATCCTCAGATGCTGCCAGTGTTCTGTGGGCCCTGCACAGCGCCAGAGCCACCGTGAAAACTGTCCCGCCTCTGCCCCTATGCATCACTCCCTTGAGATTTGAAATTCAGGGCCAGGAATTCATTGGCTGCATTCAAATCACATGGCTAAGTTTCCGTGGGCCGGGAGCGAGACCGCCTGAACACCGGGCCCTCCCAGGTTCGCAGGGTGAGGGCCAGAGCTGTTTGTCTGCTGGGCAGATCACAGACAAAGGCCCCGCACCCGCTCTAAAACAGTGTCATTTGAAGCCCTGTCTAAATCACGAGGGAAGCTGGGCTTAGGAAGATCTGGAGGAAACACATTCTAGCTCAAGGAACAGCAGGAGCAGGAATAAGCTTGGTGTTTGCAGGGGACGTGAAGTCCTGGGGGGGCTGGAGCGTGGTGGACAAGGAACAGAGAATCAAGAGGTGAGATCCTAGAGTGGGCAGAGGCCTGCCTGACGCGTACAACGTGAAGACCACGCCTGGGGGTTTGCACCGTGGCCTTGCGGCCCGAGGAAACCGTTGGGGATTTGGAGGGAGGTGGGGTTTGCTTAAAAATACAAGCGTTTTTTCTTTTTTACATTAAATTATAAAATGTTATAGATGTTTAAACATTTAAAAATTTTAGGAAAAATAATTTAATTTTTAATTTAAATGGCATTCTATCAATATTTTCACTTCTGCCTATGTGCATACCTATTCTTATATCTCTGCCAATTGTACCCCTACTTTTAAAAAATGTTCCCTTTTAATTTATTGCTTTTTGAGAGAGAGAGAGAGAGAGAGAGAGAGAGAGAGACATAGACTTGATGCTCCACCCATTCGTGCATTCATTGGCTGTTGCTTGTGTGTGCCCTGACCAGGGATCAAACACGCAGCCTTGGTACATCAGAGCCCCCCTCTAACCAAGTAAGCTACCCGGCCACGGCTGTACACATACTTTTATACTCTGTTCTTTTTACTGAATGTCATATACGACACACGTCCAACACTAGGGATAATGCTTTGCCACAGATTTGTGTTTATATCCCCCTTTAGGATGAACAGGAGTGGGATGAGAGGGCCACAAGACACCAGGTGTTACTGAGACTGAACTACCTGAGCTGTCTGAAAGACTCGTGTTGCTGAATGAGGTTACCGAAGTCCTCGAGTGTATGTGTTTCACCAGTTGCATAACTGCTGGTTTTGCAGAGGGAATATGATCCTAGTTGCTCTCCTTTTCCTTTCTTTGAGCCGCTGCCCTGCTTGCTCACTGAGGCCCGGGGGAAGCAGGGAGTAGAGCAGGAGGAGGAAGTGAGCGGGAGGCATTGCTCTGGCCGAGCTCCTGGCTCGAGAACGGTGACCCCACAGCCTGTTGGGCCACTCTGCTCCTCCCTGGGGTCTCCTGAAGGGTCTTCCTGGAGGCGTCTCCTATACTGGGGCTCCCACTGAGAGCTGCTCCAGGCTGGGCTCCATGCCTCCGACCTGCGTCCCCGCGCCCCCTCCCCACCACGATGGCCCCCTTGTCCTCCGCCTTACTTGATAGGGAGCCGCTCCTCCCTCCCGTGCTGCCAGACTCGGGCTGTGGAAGTGGAGAGAATTCCCACTGTCGTCCCCTCAGCCACCAGCCTTGCTGCAAAGAGTGCTTCCTGGTGATCTGGGTCTTCTCATGGAGATTTGAAGTTATTCATTCATCCAGCGGCCAGTTATTCAGCAGTGGCTCAAAATCCCAGCAGGGAACAGAAGACGCTCTCAAACTGAGCACCTGGGAAGGGTTAGATAAAGCGATTATTACAAACAAGGCCAGGAGTTCTGCAAACCAACCAAGGAGGATGTAGTTACTGCTTGGGGGGCCAGCAGCAAGCAGGAGCTGTTGCCCCCTAGAGGGACAAGAGGATAGAGTGCTTACCTGATGACCGGCATGGACATGAATAAAGGCCAGGAGGGGGTTGCTCCGTGGTCTCAAGGCCAATGCCACTGCTGAGGCTGCAGTGCTCAGAGGGTCTTACCAGGTGTCCTTCCTGGGGCGGAGCGGACGTCTGGGCAGGGGGGGGTTCTGAATACAGCAGCGCCGAGGGCTGGTCTTCGACTCATGGGGCGGAGGTGTGGAGACCAGGCCACTGTTTTGCTGTGTTCAGATCATTCCATGGCCTCCCATGCCCCGCCGTCCTTGATCCAGAATGTGCATGCCACTTATTTCATAACCAGCAAGTGTCGCTGTCTCAGGGCACTGGGGACACAAAGATACAGGCTACGGTTCTTATACTCAGGAGGCTCTCCCCTCCACGGGGGAGAGATCAGCACAGAAGCATTTAATCAGAACACAAAGTAACAAGCACAGTGAGAGAAAAATGCCAAGGACGCTGGGATGGGGGAGCACAGAGGATGTGAGGGACCACTCCCCCGGGGGGGGGTGATCATCGTTCCTGTTGGTGAGAATTCTCTGCCGAGGGGCCCCCATCCATGACAAAGACAGACCTTTGGTGGGATGGCTCGCCCAGACACTGAGACCCCCACCGCTCTGCAAAGGGTCAACTTCCTTCCTGCCAAAGTCCTTTATTGTGTATGTCGTGTTTGGTGAATTATTGTTTCTGTTCATCATGCTTTTTCTTATAAATCTGAATCCAATTCTTTATGTATTATAAATATTATTCTGTCATATCTGATGCAAAGATTTCCACAGCTTCATCCTTTTCCTTTTCATGTTGGTGATGTGATTTTGCATTGTACGGCAACTTTAAAAGTCTGCTTATTCAAACCTGGGATTGTCAGTCTTTTCTGTTTACACTATGTTTCTTTATAGGTGAGAACATTCTCATTCCTCCACAGAGCTACATCTTATTCTCTTTTCTACCGTACTTCCATATAATTTTGAATTATTTAGTACTTTTAATCTATTTGAGATTGATTTTGCTGGTTTGTTAACACAAGGGCATAAATTAATCCCCCCAAATATTGTAAAGTCTTTTATATTTTCATCCAATTTACTGATAAAACTTTGTGGGAGTCCAAGCCTGCCACCCAAACCACTAGGAGCTTCCTTTTGGGTTTACTCTAATCCATTAATCAATATTCTTGGCGATTCCCCTGTCAATCACCCATTTCATCGTGTGTATTTTGCGTGGAGCTTGTGTCATTCCCGCCAGAGAGGGAAAGCTGCATGGAGGTGGGGGTCACCATGCATTCCCTCACTTACAGAGCACCTTACACATTGTTTACTTGGCACCATAAACATTCGTTGCATGAATGAATGAATGAATGAATAAAAAGAAAAAAAGAGCCCCGGCTGGTGTGGCTCAGTTGGTTGCAGTGTCATCCCATAAACCGAAAGGTTGCAGGTTGGATTCCCAGTCAGGGTGCATACCGAGGTTGCGGGTTAGATTCCCGGTTGGGGTGCAAATGGGAGGCGACAAATTGATGTTTCTCTCTCACATCGATGTTTCAATCTCTCTCTCTCAGCAATGACACAAAATGTTCTTGGGTGAGGATAATTTTTTTTAAAAAAAGAGAAAGAAAGAAGGAATTACATAGCTGAGAACACACCTACAGTTTTAATATTCATCTTCCTAAAAGTCCACAAGGAAAAAGTGAAAGACACCACATGCTACCGGGGCCGCCTGGCTTGCATTATTTCTTTGATCCCCGTGTCCAGAAGCCGTACCAAAACGGGGAATCACGTCAGGTCAGTGCATCCCGGCTAGATGCCCACTGACTCCCAACAATCACTGCGCTCTTCTCCAAGTGCCCCCAAAATATCTGCTTCAAAGCTTTTCTAGACCCTGGACTGATATCATCAGTGAGCCTCTTGATTTCCAGAATCCATCCCCACCTTGTCCTCACCCCTTTTTGAAAATAAGAACAGGAACCATGTCATACTTGGCTTGGTATTCTCTTCGCTGAGTACTGCTCTGGAAAATAAAAAGTAGTTGCTTAATAAATGTTGAATGAATGAATGAATGAATGCACGAAACATAGCTAATTATCATCCAGGAAAATCTTCTAGCAGCTTGAATGAAATTAGCGAAAAAAAACAGGGTAAAGCCTGCCAAGAAATGGGCTCCGTTCCCTGGCCCTTCGGGGTCTGCTGGAGAGGGAGTTCTGAAAGCGCTCACTGTGCGAGAGAGCTTCTTCAGAGAGAAGCAGAAACACCAGCTAGTTCTGACAATCCTCAGGTTTTTAGGTTCTTTGAGCAAGGTGTGACCAGGCTAGGAAATATTAGCAGAGATGCAACTTCAATCTAACTCTCTATCGTTAGAAAAGCCTCTCACTTTATTCCTTTGTCATTAAAATAAGAGAGAAAGTAAGCTTTGTGTAAGTCACAACTTCTTCCTAGGTCTGACCACGTGTGCAAAGGTCCAAGCTGAATCGCTAGTCTTGGGTGTACAGGAAGAACATTTTCATTTTGAAACAAAGTGCACTAGAAACTCATCTGCCTTTGAAAATTTAACTGGGTTTTTAAAAGTTATTGCACATGGATGGTAGTGGGTACTATTTGTCATAAAGCAGAATCGAGTTAATCTTACTGAAGGTCAGGCTGAAGGTCCTCCAGTTTAATGAGGCAGCAGTATTAAATTGGAATTAGTAAATTTATATTGGAGAATCTGATAAGCAACGCTCAGTCTTTGAAGAAGAACAAAAGCAAGGTTAACTAAGGCTACATTTTGCAATGATGTGTTCTAACCAAGATTATGTGTTGACCTGGAGAAATCTTGGTCCAGGTAAGAAGAAGAATGTGTTCTCAGAATAAGCCTACCACTCGGCAGGTGACCAGCAGTAGGGATCAAGCGAGAATCCCACTTGCTCTCTTTCTGGACCCCATGCCTCTGTGTAGAGCTGTTGTAAAGCAAGGAGGCCCATGAGCTATAGTTTGCTGACTGACACTGGTCCTATATTATCAACCTCTTCCAACAACACCCTTTGAATTTCTTCTGCCTGACACCTTGCTCCCCCTCGGATATGTCTTCTCTATTGCCCCCTCAAGTGGTCTGGTGGTGGTTTACTCTCGTACTGTGAAACCAGAGGTGGCACGGTGCTCTCCATGCCCCACTTGGCTGCCCTGTAACTGTGTTCCTTCTCTGCTTCCAAAAACACTCAGCTCTGCATCTCACTCACCAGGTGCCGCTGCCCCTAGTTTCCACTGTCTACTGACCCCAAGGCCACTACCCCTTGCTCCTGGTCTTCAAAATCAATGCAATTATTATTCATGTGATTGCAAAACCAGATCTTCTTTCCAATACCGTGGCCTTTCAGTTTCTTAATTTCTTTTCTCCAAGAGCTTTAATCTCTGCTACTCACTTCTATGGTCATACCTTTGACCCTTTCATTATTAATAACTTCAACACTGCAAAAATCTTAATTTCAGACATCCTACTGTCTCACCACCACCTATTATTATCTTTAGAGCTCATTCGCTCTGGTAGCCCGACACAAACGATCCTTCTACACCCCCAGGACTTCAGTCCAACACTCTTAGCAACTTCCCGCTGTTCCAGCCCCTTGACATCCTCTCTTGCCCTCCCCATCCAGTTTAAACTCCTAGTCTCTCCTTATAATCCCCCTCGTGCATACAGACGTGACTCCTTGCCCCTCTCTTTCTTGTACTGGCTTGACTAAACCAAAACCCCAGTTAAATTTCAACTCTACCTGCTAGGTACTTACACCCTAGCATGGCCAAACACCCAAAATGCGGCCAGGAAAAAAAAACACAGCCAAATATGCTGACTGATTTCACTTCAAGTTCATGGACACTAACCTCGAGTGGTCCTTGCTATTGCCTGGGACCACCCCGTTGTCATGCTCCCAGTTCAGTCTTCCATCTCTTCAAACCTCCAGCACCTCCTCCCCACCTTTGCTCTCAGCAGATGACACTGCTTCCTGTTTCAGTGAGAAAACAGAAGTCCGTCTCCCAACACCACATCCCACCTCTCCTTGCCTCTGTCCACATACTCTACCTGAGGGTCCCATCCTCTCTGACTACTCAAGGACATTGCCCCAGCAAGTGTCCCCTTTCTCCAGTGGCATCATTGATTGTTCCCTCTCTACTGGGTAGTTCTCATTCGTGTACAAGCCTGTTGTCATTTCCCCACTTGAAAAAAAAACCTTTGACTCTGCTGCACACCTGGTTATCTCTCTGTCTATCCCCACCATTTGCAGTTTCTCTTCTCCCATCCGCCCTTCAGCTCACCCCGCTCAGGTGTCCCCACCATTCCCTCCGATCTGCTCCTACCAAGTCATTGAGCACTCCGCACCGCTTAGCTGCAAAGGCAGCACAGGGTCTTCACCCAATGGCTCTGTCAGCACCTTTTCTGCCTGGGCTTGCCCGGACGGTCCACAGGACGTCGTGCTTCTGAAGAATGGCATGGGCTTCTGGTTTTACGAAATTAAATTTGTGGGATATGAACAAACCAATCTATAGAAATAAGTCTTATAGCTCTCCACCCACCTGCCGTCTCTGAGTTAACAATGATTTATGACAGAGCAGCAGAAAGGAATGTTAAGTGACTTCATTTTAGCTCACTTAGATTTCTTGCGAGGGACTGGATTGATGGGGGAAAGTTTTATGGAATACTGAAATTCTTGTTTTCCAACTGCAAAACTTCAACAGCTCATTTATTTCTCAATATTTAGAATCACAGAGTAGTGCTTGGAATACATGTTACAGAACAACTAGCTAAACCTAGAGAAAGTTCAGAAAAGCTAAATGACCTTCCCAAAGTCTCACAGCTAAACAGCAACCCATTTGAAATAGAACCTGAGCTTCTCACTCCAGGTCCGGGATCCTTTCTCCCACACTTGCTACTGATCCACAGCCTTATGGGTTTCTCAGTGCCTACCTGGTGTAGTGATACTTTAATCCACTTATTCAAGGAATCCTTTTATTCTCCTTGGCTGTGCAGGGCCTGTACGTCCAACATCCTTTCCAACACACTTGCAGCTGATAGCTTTTTGAACAAATCTGTCAACATGTACATCCCAAACTGAGGCATTTCACTCACTTCTCAAGCAGTCCTATTGTCCTCCTGGATGGCTTGGGATCTTAGTTCCATCGAGGGACATATGTCATGTGTCAGGGCTAAATCTGACAGTGGCTTTGATTTGTCACTTTGCCCCCCAGTTGTGAGAGAGACATGTTTGGCAGACTCCCAGAGTGCATTCCAGGGCCGAGTACTTGAAGATGTCTTCAATCGGGCAACATCTGAAAGTGCAGCCTAGCATAAAACTGTGGGCTGGCTGCTCGCTCAGCCACCAGTCAGATGCGGTGGTGGCGTGTCTTCCCGCCCTGGACTCCAGGCACCTCAGAGCCTCCCGCGCCCTGTGACGGTCTCCCGAGCCCTGCCCACACAGTTCGGCAGTTGAGTTGTTTTTTTGTGTTTATACGTGTGATCAGGGAAATAGGAGGAGGAATGCAGCATTCCCCACTCTGGACACACAAATAACAGACCTTTCAGGACAATGATAAGCAAAGACGCCTAAATGGGATAAACCGGTTCCCAGAACAGAGTAAGACTTGCTAAAAGCTATTGCCATACCTGAAGAAGGAGTGTGTCGTTAAAAAGGATTTTGTATAACAAATATTGTGATAACTAACAGTTAACTCTGGGCCAGATTCTGTGGACTCACGTATCACATTATGCCTGTCACATTCAATCCTCACCACTACGCACAGTAGGTACTATTGTGGGCGAGAAACCTGAGGCGCAGAGACACTAAATGGCTGCCAAGGTCACACGGCTAATACAACGGGGGGGCGAGATAGGAACCAGGGGTCTCCTGACTCTGGAGTCTTCACTCTCACCTGTCGTATACCCTGCCTTTCTGGAAGCCACAGGGGAAAGCACTCGTGCCCACCCTTGGCAGGGTCAGATGGAAGCTTGGGGACAAACTGTTTCCCTCTAACCAGCCATGCTGGCAGGCCGTGCCTTCCATGGCGAGGAGTTCTTCAGGCTCTCTCGGTTAATGGACAGCATCTATTTTTCTGAATCTCCTCTTGTAAATCCCCTTGAAGAGCATAATTTGGTCTCTTGTGGGGCACAGCCTACGAAGGGAGAGTGCACATCAGCCCACGGGCATTGTGGAGTTTTGCTCAGACTCCGGGCTGTGGCTACCTGAGCCTGGGTGCTCCTCTGAGCTCACTGTCTGGTGCCGACACACCAGGGGCAGAGCCCGTGCGGGGGTGCCGCCCTGCGAGATCCAGGCAGATTGCACCTCGCACCCGCAGACATCCTGGCATCACCAGCCTTTTCCTTTGAAGTTCCACTGTCCCATCTTCCTGATTAGATCCGTGGCTTCTTGATGGGAACTCGTGTTTTAGATGTCTTGGTGTCCCCTTTGGTGTCCGTCACCGCCCTGCCCACATCCCTAGGAAATTTCAGTGTGCTGCAGCTGACTGCCAGCTGCCAGAACTGCATCTCTGTGCGGAGGGGGACCCCACCCCACCAAACTGCAGAGGGCACACCTCGGGCTGGAGTCACCAGACAAGTCCACTGCTCCCCTCCCAGGGGTCTCCAACCAGTGAGACTCGGGAAGAGGCGTCGTACGTCTTGGCACGCTCCTCCCTCGTGCGGGACGCTTCAAGGCTCTGTGCTGCCCTGTATCCTTGCAGGGTTAGGGCCCAGTGACCCATGCCGGACTAGCTCAATGTCACGCCCTTACTGACTGCGCCCAACCCCTGTTTCACTTCCCCACTGGAGCACCCTGCCCTGGGCTCCTTGTCTCAGGGCCGGCTTTGGAGGGAACACAAAACAGACGAAATGGGGAAGACAAGTCACAGTTACGGAATGTCTATGGTGCCCAGCAGTGCGCTAGGGTTGCTATAGGCACGGTCTACCTAATCCTTGACACAGCGACAGGGAGACAGGGAGAGACTTTTCTTAAAATGTTTATTTGCTTATTTTTAAAGAGAGAGGATGAGAGGTAGACAGAGAAAGAGAGAACCATCGATGTGTGAAACATCGATTGGTTGCCTTCTGTATGTGCCCTCTGACCAGGGTCCGAGCCTGCTGCCTAGGAATGTATCCTGACCAGGAATCGAACCCGTTTCCTTTCTCTTCGTGGGGATGATGCCCAGCCAACTGAACCACACCGGTCAGGGCAGGGAGCCACTTCTGGATGAGAAATCCAAAGCGTAGAAGGATGCATAACTCGCTCACGGTCAGGTAGCTGCTTGGCACTCAGGCAGGACGCTGCACACTCGCTGCTCTCCTCGGCCTGACGGGACCCGGTCTCCCTCCCACCCCGAGGCCCCTGCAGGGCTTCCCATTCTGGAATAAAGACTCGAAAGTGTATGGAATCAATCTGTTGACATTTCTGGGGCAACCTCTGATGACTCGTCATCCCGTTACCTATTCTGTGGATAGAGAAAACATGTAGCAACATAAGCAAGTGTTTGCAAAACACCTTTTTCTCCTCTGTTCTGTCTCTCTCCGTGGAGACCGAGCCTGCGCCCAAGCTAAGGCAGGGAGCGGGCATGACTCACCAACAGCCTGTTCGGCAGGCTGGTCCGTAAACCTCCCCACATACCAGCCGACGGCACAACCAGCCGGGGAGTAGACGCCTTCCTGCCCACGCCGTGCACCCGGCTTCACCCAGCCGACCGTTTCTACGCCATCGTGCGGACACAGCCTTCGCGGGGCAGAGAGAGACGGCTCAGTGGAGGCTTGGTGTCCTCACCAGGGGCCACATTTTTCCTTTTTTTAGCCCCAGGGAAAGCTGTCGTTTGTTGTTTCGGAAGACCTCTCTAAGGTCAGCCCGTCAGCCTTCACTGAGCACCTGTGGGATATAAACTTAGCAACATGTTTTCGTCCTCAAAAACTTCAGGGTCTGACAGCAGAATTGACCCCCCGCCCAATCCTTCCGTTGAACCAGAAGTCCTCACTCCCTCCATTGTCGTGCTTTACCTGGACCTCAGCGCTCAGAGTGACTTCCTCTGAGTCACCCAAGGACAGGACACGGCCAGCCCTGCCGCCTTCTCGGTGATAATTCACTCGGCATCTAGCTTCCAGGCAGGCCTGCCCGCCCAAAAGACCGGCAGCGGGGTTGCAGGGGGGCCCCGCACACCACCTGGGAGGACCCTCCCTCCCGGTGCCACGAGATGGATAGTCTGCGAGGGGGTAATTGTCCCAGCGCCGCTATTGATTAAACGCTGGGAAACATGCTTAGGTTGCATCTGCTGTCAGCCGAGCCGGTGACGGCTGTGTGTCTTCCCATAACTTCTTCTCCTCCAGCCGGGCTTTCTCGTGGTTTTAGTATTAAAATAGGCACTTCCTAATTAGACAGATCTCTGTCAGGAGGATCCATCTGAGAACTTCTGTGGTCTTTTCATAATAGATATCTCTTCACAAATCAGCCCTGTGCTCTCCGGCTTTTCCAAATCATAACTCACTGAATAGCTCCTTAAGCAGGCACCAGCCACATAACTAGTAATTAGTGTCCTGTCAGCTGGTATCGGCAGCATTAGATTTTAGCTGCTGACATCAGCAAGTCCGTCATATATTTAAAGCTATAGCTGCTCATAATGGTGATGAATATATTCGAACTATCCAATTAATAAGAAGAGATCCTGTTTTAAAAAAATTTAAAGAAAATCGTGTTTAGGGGAAAGTATAGAAAACAAAATTAAAATAGGAATTACAAGCCAGCTTCCAGCACCAAAACGCGTCTGCAGGACCCCACAGTCCTGACAGCCTCCCAGGCTCTGGCACAGACATCTATCATAAATCCACAAACAAGTCTGCTCCTTTCTGATTAGAGGATGGAGTTGTTTGGTCAAGGTTATAGAGAACATCTGTTTTAATGACAGAAGTCAGTGGAAGAGCAGCCCTTTCAGCCCCTCCATTTTTTATTCACTGATTGCTCATAAAAGAGTTGGTGATTTTTTTTCAAATATGCTCTGATTAAAAACAAAGCGAAAATAAATACTTCACTCTTATTCTGAAAGAAAAAAATACCCTATAAAGCTGGTGTTTATTTGAAAATTCAAAAATGGAGATTTCAGAGTAAGTTACCATCTGAATAATAGCTGTACAGCTTTTCAAAGGAGTTTCAGATGAATATGACTAAAATGCAGAATAGGAAAAATAGAAACATTTTAAAGAAATTAAATATGGAGAAAAATATCTATTTTGCCCTAGAGGCTATTCCATCCTTAGGAAATAACCTGAGAAATAATACTTTTCTTGGAGAAGTGTACCTTCTCTGTTATTTAACTTCTTCTCTCCCCTCCAAATACTATCAAAGTGACATCTATTTTTAGACTTTGTTCTGAGGTTTTGCACCAAACGGATGATTGCTACACCTGCAAAGCCTTACCTATCAAATTGAGTTAGCGTGAACCAGATCGCAATTGCACTAAACTTATCAACCTCCCGGAAACTCAGCCTGCCGCCACCAAAACACAAGAGCTAAGATTTAATAAAGGAGTCCTAAACAGGTGACATTTTTCTCTCTCCACTGTTTGAGACGGTGTTTGTTCACCATATAGAAATGGTAAGTATGCATGTTAGGAATTCAGGAAACAAATATGTCAGAAAGCATTTTCTGCATCATTAAAAATTACGTTTAAAGTTCCCCAGCTGTAAATTAAAGAAAGGAGAAATTGTGCGCCTAAGCTTTCATAAATGTCACGGACAAAATTCATAGAAATTAATAAACACAAATCAAGTACAATTTATCTTTTTTTTCATTAAATGAAACAGTAAGTCACCAGGTCCGAATGAGAGTTACGGACACTAACACGTTATTAAAGGGCACGGCGATACCGTATTACCAGAAATGTTAGGAGCACCTTGGCGGTGTCGCCTCAAATGAACAGGAATAAATTAGAAATTGCATGTACATTTTATGACATATTGATAGTTTTTCTTCCTTGTTTAATCCACCCCTCTTTTTTCATAGTTCAACCCTATCTTTGGGGCAACAGATGTGCTCGGTCCTTGTTACGAACCAGTTCAGGCCGATGCAGTGGCTCAGCCTGGGGCGACCGATAACAAGAAACATTGTACATTTAGGCAAGACCGGGGAATCAAGTGCCGAGCCTTCCCTAGCTTTCCTTGTTTGCTGACCTGCACAGCCGTCTAACCTGCTTACATTTCTGGAGAGCCTGGGCAAGGGGTGGTTTATGGTGGTGGTTTGTAATATCCTATCCTGGACGGAGACCCGGGGTCCCTCTGTGCTCTGTGGCTTGTGTCACCTGGACTGGGAGAAGGGAGAGAGGTGCTGAGATGTGAACAGGGCAGGGATGAAGGTTTTTCCTTTGTGAAAATGTTGCCTCTTCCAATCATAGCATTTACGTTTGTCCTACAACTCGGAAAATACAGAAATAGATTCAAAAGTAAAAATCCCTGATCGTCTAACCGCTCCGAGCTCATCACTGCTAAATTTTGATGTGTTCCTTCTGGCCTTTAAATATTTGTGACAAAATTTGAAGTATACCTTATATTCTGTTTTTTCTGTGAGCCTGTTCCACCTTGCTAGGTATTCTTCAAACACATGCTTTTCATTGGCTACGCAGCATTGTATTGCATGTCCTGTCATCTCCTGAGCCATCCCCAGGATGCAGCGTGACCATGAGCAAGGTGGCTTTCTTCAGCGATGGCCAAAGAGACCACCCATGGCAGGCTGTCTCCGAGACTCTAGAAGGTGGGGTGACAAGCCTCCCCAAAGGGGAGCTGACTGAGCATCCTTGGCCATGAGAAGATCTGGAAGAAAGGCAGGCCCGCAGTGAAAGAAACGCCTGCCTTGGGGCGGGGCCCAGTTTGCCCAGGAAGCAGACGAAAAGCAGGGTGATGAGGGGAGAAGAACAGGAGGTGCGTCTGTGAGGTGGTGGTGTTAGGCTGCACAGGCCACCGCAAGAAGACTTTGGGGAGTCTTAAGAAGGAACTTGATTGGAATTACGTTTTAAGAAGTTCACTCTGGCTGCTGTTGGCAGAATTGACTGCAGGGGAACAGGAGGAGAAGCTGAAAGACCAGTGGGAATCCATTGCTGTCAGGCCCGTAGGAGATGGTGCTGGCTGGGACTGTGCTGGTAGCGGTGAACGCAGTAAGAACCGGTGCGATCAACAGTGCGGCCGAAGCTGTGTAGAATCTAAAGGACAATGTAAATGAGCAAACAAAGCAAGTTCATAGTCCTGGCCAGGTAGCTCAGTTGTTTAGAGCATCATCGCCATACACCAAGCTCGAGGGTTCGATCCCTGGTCAGAGCACATGCAAGAAGCAACTAATGGGTGCATCAGTAAGTGGAACAACAAATCTCTCTCTCTCTCCTCTCTCTCTCTCTCTCCCTCTCCCCTTCCTTTCTCTGTCTAAAATCAATAAGTGCAAATTAAAAACAAACAAACAAAAGACTCATAGATAAAGAGAACAGAGGGATGGTTGCCAGAATCGGGGAGGGTTGGGGCACTGGGTGAAAAAGGTGAAGGGATTAGGATGGAGAGATTGGCGGTTACAAAGCGGTCACAGGGATACGAAGTGCAGCACAGGGAATATACTCAACAGCACGGTACTAACTGTGTGTGGTGCCAGGTGGGCCCTGGAGACACAGGAGAGAACAATTAGTAAGGTGTATGTTTGTCTAACCACTGTGCTGCATACCAGAAACTAACACAAAACACTGGATGCAAACTATAGTTGAAAATCTTTTTAAATTTGTAAAAAAGATAAAACCAATAAAAGCTGAGTGATGGATTGGCTGTAAGGTTGAGGGAGAATCAGGGCTGATCCTACAAATCTTACCTGAGCAGCTGGTAAATGGAGTCGCCTTTACAGAGCCAGGAAGGCCCCGGAGAGGCGAAGGCTGCTGGTAGGGAAAGAAGGGAAGCTGGGCTCTGTTTCGGACACACGAGGTTTGAGATGCCTCTTTTCATTCAGCGACCGCGTCCACGGGGGGCGTGGAGCTGGACAGGCCTTCGGATGCCATCAGTGTGCAGGTGGTGTTTGTTGTCCCAGGAAAGAACGAGGTCCTCGGGGTGGCCGCCAGGGTAAAGAGGGGAGGACGAACGAGGAGGGGGAGGGCTGGACTCCAGCAGACTTTCACGGTTCCCTCTCAGAAGAAGATGAAATGAGGCTGACAGAGGGTCTACGGCCACACCACCCTGAACGTGCCCGATCTCGGCTGATCTCGGAAGCTAAGCAGGGTCGGGCCTGGCTAGTACTTGGATGGGAGACTGAGAGTGGAGAAGCGCGGATGTAGGAGGACAGACCAAGGGAGGGAAGAGCCGCAGCAGCCAAGGGAAGGAAGTATTGGGAGAAGGGAGCCGTTCTCGGTGTCAAAAACTGCCAAGAGACTACAATAACAATTTTCCATTAAATTTGGCAGTGAAATGGTGAAGATTATAGCCCGATTTAGTTGGTCGAGAGGAAATATTAGGTGATGGAGTGGAAACAGTGAATTTAGAAATAAGATGAAGAGAATCCCCTTCTGTTCGTAATTCACTGTTTTAAAAAAAACTTAAATATTTAATTTTATCCCGACAGTTTTGCATCTGTTGAGAATGACTTTTGTCTTTCATTCTGACAATGCTGATTAATTTATATATTTTATGATGTTCAAATATCCTTGCATGATGGGAAAGCTACACTTAACTATGGCATATCCTTCATATAGATGTATACATAGTGTATGTTGAATTTAATTTGTTCTTGTTTTACTTAGGATTTCTCTATGTTCATAAATGAGATGTAATTATTTTATGATTATCTTTTCTTATGCTATCCTTTTCTAGTTTTATTTCAAAGTTATACTAGCTGTACAAAATCAATTAGGCAGCTTTTCTACTTCTTTAGTTATCTAAAATAATTTGTGTAATACTACAATTATCTGTTTAATTCCTATCAAACTGTCTGGGCGCAGGGTCCTTGGAGATTAGGAGGGGTATAATGAATATGTTCCTTGCAGATCCCATTGCTATACTTCTTACAGGTTTATCGTTGTTAGTTATTTTTTTTCCTCTTCTTTTTCTTGAGTCAGTTTTAAGGACTTCACTTTTCCCTGTCTGTTCTCAGATCGTTCCTCTCCCTTCCTACTGCAAACTACATTTCTGAGAGCCCCTTCCCCAGCTAGCTAGTTTGAGTTAACGGTAGTACTAGCAGAAGACCACTGGGCAGCAGGAAGAGAGGCGCCAAGCCATCTCTCCTGTCCCCTCACTGCCTCCAGCAGTGGCTGTCTCTTCTGAAGTTCCAGCTCCCACAAGAACACTTTTCCCCAGGGTCCAGTGGCCTCTCAGTCCCCACCATAAATCCAGCTCCTACCGGTGACCCCGGTTCTTACACCCCCGTAATGCCAACTCCCCCCGTGGTCCCCAGGCCCTAGAGGTGGTAATAGCTTCCTGATGGTATTAATCCCAGGGTTGCCTCACACCTGCTGTTTCACTTTGAAGTTCTCCTTTGTAGTGAATCTCCTGTATTAAATTCCTTTTATTGGACTTCCTAGAGAGCTCTGTTGCTCTGTGTTCATGGCTGGGCCATGACTGATGTGGGTAGTTTATATTTTTCTACTTCATTTAGGTTTTCTAGTTTATTGGCATATTTAATTAGGATGTTTAGAATCTCTGCCATATCATAGTTTTGTCCCCTTTTTCACTGCCAATATTATTTACGTCTTTTTTCCTCTCTCCTTCCTTTCTCTCTCTCTTTCATCTTCCTAAAGATTCGGAAAATATGTCCAGTTTACCATTTGAGCTAAATGTAATGGGAGTGGAGTTGGGGGCACAATGCTATGAATATTGGCTTAATGAACCAAAGTTATCACTGGAAGGATGAGAAAGAAGGTAATATTGGTTTTCTGAGAAAGAGAACTTAGATGGCCAGGCAAAAGAAATGGAAAGAAAGCTTTTAATCATATACCAGTTCATCCATTTTGAATTTTGAACCATGTAATGACTCACCAATTCAAAGGATAAGATTTAAAATAGTGTACGAGAGCAGATTTTAGATGTGCTTGCCTTTCTCTTATAGTTGTTTGAAATTTTATTAACTTCTGCTTTTAAAATTACTTCTTTTGCTTTTATTATTACTTCTTACCTTTCACTCTATCTAGGTTTACTCTGCTCTACATCACTTATTTTCAGTTTTTTCTTTTTTTATTTATAGCTTTTAGAGAGAAGGGAGGGGAGAGAGACAGAGAGGGGTTAGGATGGGGAGAGAGAAGAGAGAGAGAGAGAAGTATCAGTCAGTTGCCTCCCTCATGCACCCCCCTGGGGTCACACCCACGGCCTAGGTAGGCGCCCTGACTAAGAATCGAATCCACAGCCCTTCCGTGTATGAGATGACGCTCCAGCCAACTGAGCCCCACCGGCCAGGGTGTATTTTCAGTTTTATCTTTTTAATAGATGAATTTAAAACTGTGATTTATCTTTAAATACCACTTAGCATATCTTAATTTTTTACAGGTGGTAATTTCAGTGTTTATTTATAAATATTTTATTTATATTTCCACCATGATTTTTCTTAATCATTGGATTATTTGGAAATTTGTAACCTTGTTTGAATGGTCCATTCTATACAAGAGTCACTAGTGCTTGAAATCAAAGTGTATTTCTTATTAGTTGGAATGTGTGTGTGTATGCCCGCACATTAACTCAAACTCGATAACTTAACTTTGCAAAATTTTATTGCCCTGTAATTTTTTCTGATCGATCAATTACTTCTTAATATGTGTATTCAACGATCCCAACTTATTATGCAAAATTGTCTTTATAGTTGCCAGTTTTTGCTTTACTAATGTCAAGACCATGTTATTAGTTGCATAGAAGTTTATGATAATTTTATTCTTGGTGGATTGATATTTATACCATGTAGTGTCATATTTTTATTTTTACTAATGCTTATATTTTATATTTTCTGATATTAATCAGTCTCTACCATTTGTGTGTGTGTTTTTGTGTATTAGTCTGGTATATCTCGTTCCATTCTTTGTTTTCAAATTTTCAGAATCTTTTAAGTTATATATTTGGAAAGAAGCATGGAACTTGACTTTTAAAAAATACAATATGATGGCCCTGGCTGGCATGGCTCAGTGGATTGAGCACGGGCCTGAAAACCAAAGGGTCGCTGGTTTGATTCCCAGTCAGGGCACATGCTGGGTAGTGGGCCAGGTCTCCAGTGGGGGGGCATGTGAAAGGCAACCACACATTGATGTTTCTCACCCTCTCTCCTTCCCTTCCCCCCTCCGAAACAAATAAATAAAATCTTTAAAAAAATACAATATGAGGAATGAAAGAAATAAAACCATCTCTATTTTCAGGTAACGTGATTGTATACCCAGAAACTCTGAAGGAATCTATCAGAAACAACAACAACAAACCTTCTTTGAACTCATAAGTGGGTTCAGCAAGGTAGCAGGCCCAAGATCAGCATGCCAAAAATCCACCTGTACGTCATACTGTATACAAAAATTAAATATATTAGTTCAAAATAAACCACAGACCTAAATGTAAAGTGTAAAACTTTAAAAGTTTAGAAAAAAATCATAAGAGACAATCTCGGGGACCTAGAGCTAGGCAGAGTTCTTAAACCTGATACCAAAAACATAAACCCATAAAAAGAAAAACTGGTAATTTGGGCTTCATCTAAATTGAAAATGCTTGCTCTTAGAAAGACAAATTACAACTTGGGAGAAAATATTTGGGAAGCACATATCTGATAAATGACTCATACCTAGAAAATATAAACAATTCTCAAAGCACAATAGTAAATAAACAATCGAATTAGAAAATGGGCCAAAGACATGAAAAAACTCTTACCAAAGAGAACATGCAGATGCCAAATAAGCACATAAAACAATGTTCAACTTCATTAGCCCTTAAGGAAATGTAAATTACAACAACAATGAGATATCACTGCATACCCATCAGCATGGCTGAAACTAAAAATAATGACTATGCCCAATGCTGTCAAGAATGCAGAGAAACTGGATCACTCACACATTGCCAGTAGGAATATTCAATGGTACAGCCACTCAGGAAAGTAGTTTGGCGGTTTCTTTCAAAATTAAACATGTATTTACCATATGATTCACCAACTGCACTCCTAGGGATTTACCACAGAGAAACGAAAATTTATGTTCATGCAGAGACTTGTACGTGATTGTGCATAGCAGCTCTATTCATAATAGCCCCAAACTGGAAGCTATCCAGTTGTCCTTCAGTGAGTAAGTGAATCAACAAACTGTGGTATATCCATGCCAACGAAGCGTACTCAGCAATAAAGTGAGCAAATATTGGTAACTGCCACAGCCTGGGTGAAACTCAAGGGAATACTGATGTGTGGGGGGAAAAAGGTTACAGATCACATGATTTCATTTATGCAACCCTCTTGAAATAACAAAGTTCTAGAGATGGAGAAAAGGTCAGTGGTTGCCAGGGATCAGGGGTGGACGAGAGATGAGGTGGGGAGGCAGGAGGAAGCCTTATGCTGATGGAAGGTTCTGTCTTGAGTTTGGTGGTGGTGACCGGAAGCTCTTGATGTCTCAGCATGCAGGCAGTTTGTTCATGAGTCTTTTGCACTTTGCGATAAAAAAGAGCAAGATAAGGACAACCTGAGGACTCTTTCAGAGTGTTGTTACAACTGAACATACGGTTTCCGTAGAAGATGCAGAAATGTGTGTCCTTGGAATTGATTGTGACATGGAAACTACATTATTGATCAATGAGAATTGCATTTTAATTTCATATTCATACAGTACATGGACAATATAAATTATTCCTTCAGGTTCAGTGTGTTAAATACTGGATGACATCTGCACTAATACACTAAGAAAATCATTCCACTTTGAAGAAGTATCTAGGTATTTGGCCTTTTATCAACTAGAAAATTTCCTATAATGTTGGTTAGAAAATCATTCTGAAAAGCAATCCATTTGAAATTTTAGGAGGCTAAAGTTTTAAGATTGCTAAGTATTTTCTCTTTGACATACTCTGGAGTACAACTAAGAACAATCTCTATTCTAAAAATAATGGGTCTCCAATCAAAGAAGGGGTTGGAAAGGACTTCTCACTTCAAGTTCTCTCCTGAAATGTCAGTTTTCATAAATATCCATCTGTTTGGGTTTTAATTTCCCTTATAATCAAGGTTATGCAAACACAAATCTCAATTTTTAAATATGCGTTTTAAAATCAGAAATGCAAGGTACATCTCTTGAACATTCTTAATGAATCATTGATTAAAATAATACTAACCTGTAAGAGGCATATATAAAACTTGGATAATAAAAATTGGGGGCTAATTTTAAAAATTACACTAGATTAGTAAGTTCCTTTAATAAGGAGATGTCATTTTACAATTATTTATGATTAGAGACAGTATTTGAATGTCTTTTCTAATGTCTTTATTTATTTTGTTTTCTTTTTATCAACTTTTTCCTTTCTATAATTTTCTTTTTCCTACTCTCTGCTGAATTGATAAATTTATTCCATTTTTAATTTCTTCAGCTGATTTTGAAACTATAACTTATATTTCTATCCCTGTCATTTTTACCCTTATATTTTTAACCTATGAATCTATAAAATTTTATAAAGTTGTAGTTATTCTTTATCACTATTCTCTTAAACACACTGAGGATTTTGGCAGGACTTAGCCACTTATAAAACAATGTCTGATATTATTATTATTATTTATTGTATAGAGTTTTCGTTATTTTCTTTTTTAGCACAGAAAGTTAATTATTTCAGTCAGTCATTAGTTAAAATATATCCACTTCCTTTGCCAACTTCCTTGCTTGTTATTATTTCTTTTATCCAATGTCTTCCCAGCTTGCCTGATTCAAACCTTAATTCTCACTTGCTATGAGATCCTAATCTTTCTGTATGTCAGTTTCTTGACTGTAAAATGAAGTTTCAAATGTATCTACCTCATAGTATTCTTGTGAAGATTAAAAGTAGTTGAGGTAGACAAGCTGTTAACTATTGTTATACTTATTATTAAGCTTTTTTTCTTTACCATCAAGTTAATTCTTTAATGGGCCAATGAGAGGGTACACCTCCCATAGGTGAAATGCTTTTCTCTTGTCGCTATGTTGAATGACAGTTTAGTTTCAGTACAGAAATCTAGCTCGACCACAGGTTGTCTGCCTTCAGCTGTTTGGATGGGCACTGCATCTCTCAGTGCCGATGACAGGACCACTGCCAGGCCCGTGGTCGTTGTTTCATAGGCAACTGGTCTTTTAGGGTGCTCTGTCTGCCCGTATGCTTTACTTTCCCTACAATGTGAATTTATTTTTACTCATGTTGCTTGGAATATATTGTGAACTTTTAGTCTGAGGGTATGTCTTCCATTCTGGAAATTTCTCAGCCACATCAAATGCTGTTCCTCTGTCTTTCTCTTTCATCTGGTTTTCCCTGGAACCCCTTTACATTTATTATGGAGCCCCTGCATCTATGATTCATGATCCTTAACTTCTCTTTCACAGTTTCCCTCTTTTTCTGCATCCCGTGTGAAGTTTTCAGCACTATTGCCAATTCTCTCTTTGGCTGATTTCACTCTGAACTTTATCTCATCTATTGAAATTTTTTATTTCAAAGAATGCATGTTTCCAAAATTTCTAATCAGTCTTTTCCATACCTACTTATTCTTGAGGATGTTGATTTTTAGCTGGTTCCTATAAATAACTACTCAATTGTGTAAATACCTACAGGCATGCGCTGAGGTAAGGGAAGTTCAAGGCATGACCTGCTGAATTCTCAGGAGGTTTAAAGCTTTGAATGCATTCTCAGTTATAATTTTCATAAATCAAGTCTATTTTTTTTGTAAAAACCACTCCACCGCAGTGACAAAGATTCTCAAAGATTTTCGTTTAGCTCCAATTTCATGAAGCTCAGGGAATCAGCCATCTCCATGCATCAAACGCCCTCACACTGCACACAGATCCCCCAGAAAATCAGACTGAAAGGTAGCAGGCAAAAATACAGCCACTGATTTTACTTGTCTCTCATTTCTCCCCAGGCAGTGCAGTGGGTCCAGGGTGATTTGCAGCAATTAGCTGCTCCGTGGACGTCTGGCACTAGCGGCCGAGACACAGTCCTGACAGCCTGTCTCCAGCCTGCCTTCAGAAAGCGGCTCAGACTCGTTCTTCGGTGCACAGGAGCCCAGCCTGCAGAGAAAGAAGGAAGGTGGGGAGATGCTTTCCCCGCCAAGAGGGTGTTCGCAGCAGAGCCTGCTCAGCGGCCCCTTTCGATCTGCAAAATATCGCCAGCCATCCTGGACGAGTTCTTTATTTCCCAAGGGCAAAGGGTTTTAAGCTAAGGCATTCCATTAATCCTGTTTCATCGGGAGCTCAGACTAAAAGGGTCCCTTTTTATCTTAAAGGACCCCTAAGTCCTCAGAAAGTTGGGTACCGATGACAGCCCCTTGTTTGAAGGCCAGCCCCCACTGAAGGGCTGGGCTGAACTAAATCTTAAATCTAACACTGATTCTCACTAAACACGCAGTGGGGTTGGTTAGAGTCACTAACTAGGCAAGGAAGGCCTCAGTTTTCAACTTCTGCACGTGGTATTGGATGTATTGGCATTTGCATTTTCAACAGGTTTTTAATGCCAGATATTATTCAAATAATATTCAAGAAAATGACTGTAACCATTATACATCTTTATGCTTAGAAATAGGTGCCTGTGTGATATTACTCTAACCCTTATCCCACTGTCTTCTTGTATGGGGCTGTCACACAGTGTTCGCAGCCTGACATGGGAGCGCCCCTGTGCCCGTCTGTCCCCAGGTAGGTTCCTGTCCCCTCACATTAAGTTCCGTGTACCCAGTAGGATAGGTTTCTTGTTGATTAGCTTTATTTATGGGCAATTGTAGAATGTTAGCGTTGGAAGATGATATAGACATTGACCTTCTGATACAGACAGATAAGCACAAAATTACCAGTAAAGTCAAGATCAAACAAGTATCAGGCCTGGGATTAGAACTTGTGGTTTGTAACTTCCTGTCCGATGTCCATGAAGGCAGGAGGACCTATAAATAAATGTGAATATTTGGTCCATTCAGAAACCACCTGAGATATTCCTTATACTTTGTAATGAATCTATTAGTAGTATAAAAATTGTTGCTTCTGACATGTCATCAACAAAATCAGCAATCCCATGAACCCATTATGAGATACTTAAGAACTTTATTTTGAGGGCTTTGAAAGGCAGAGGAAGACAGCCAAAGGAGCTCTTTGCAAATGGGCTGCTTTCCCAGATAGCCCCAGAAGGAAATAAGAATGAGCGAATTTATGAATCGGAGTTCTTTGAATAGTTCTAGCATGATGTCTACCTGTGAGTGCAAGACCCTTCGACTCCATCACAAAAGTTAGCGATCTGGTCGAAAATGTTGATAAACTCGCGCTCTTTCAAAATACTAAAGTTGCAACAGGCTCTGGTCACTTGAATGAAGAGAAACCTACAAAAGTCTAAGTTCATCATATGTGCCAAACCACATTCAAACTCACAAAGGTTTTACAGCCCATCCGCTCCGTCACGGGCAGTGCGTTTCCAAAAGCTTAGTGTGAGTCAGGCACTCTCATTGAACTTCCCTAATAAACCAGTCTGGTAGATCCCATAATCGATATAGCCTCTGTTTGATAAACAAAGAAGCTGAGATTTAGACAAGTTATGTAACTTGTGCCAGATCACGTCCCAGGAACAGCAGGGACCAGGCCTCTGTGATGCAGCGTTTGCTCCAAAGCACTGTACTCTCTAAGCTCCATCCTGCTACATACAGGTGGGGATGCGAGTTCACGAAGAAGGTAGTTCTGGACCCCCGGTGCCCAGAGCTGTGCCCAGCACCCAACGGTGCTTAGCAACTGTGTGTTGGATACATGAATGAGTAAGTTACCAAGAGTAAAAAGAACTGCCTGCATCTCCAAAAGGGCTTGGAAAGCTTCTGCCACATGTATAAGGTGCGCATGACCCATGAAAGCTTTTCAAACAAGTCTTTGCTGTCACCTCATAGCACCCACCAAATTGCTCCCAAGGCATCACAGTATGAACTTCACAGGAGTTTCACGGATAAACTGCTTGCTCTGCGCTGTTCTGTTTCGTTGTGAACAGGTGGAGATACTACATAGTGGGAATTATTTGAGTCCCCGGAAAGTAAATGTATGGAACACATCTCTTTCCATCCTTGCTGTTCTTCAGTGTCTCTTAATGAATGGATGGGAGGACTGGTGGTGAAGCCGAGTGTCCGGAGTCATCTGTGTGACGTCCATCCTACAGTTATCTCTGCCTCGTTGTGCTCATTCAGAGAAGGCTGTGCACCCCCTAAGGTGCTTGGGAGGACTCAGTGAGTTAATTCATGTAAGAAGCATGGCATAGTGCCCCATGTATAGTATGTGGTAAATAAATGGTAACTATTTTCACACCAGAAGTAGCTTGTTTCCTTCCATGTATGGACTCCTCAGCAAACAGGTCCCAAGCAACCCACCCCATGTGCCAGCCTCTGCTCCATGTGCAGGCGATAGAGAAACGAGCTAAACTGTCTGCATTCATGGGCCTCGTGTTCTAGAAGGAGACTTGGAAGGTAAATAATATACGGTGTGCTATGTGCTTGGTGGTGAAAGGCGGCTCATGGAAGGGTAAGAGGACGTAGGAGATGGCGGGGGAGGGTTATTTCATACACCACGGGGGGAAGTTGTCTGAGGGACGCACCCGACAGGAGTGAGGTAGCTCCCTGCAGACACCTGGGAACAGGGCATTTCAACAGAGGGAGTTGCTGGCCTGTTAAAACAAAAAAGGCAGGAAGGCTAGGAAGCAGAGTGGATGAATGAAGAGTGGCAGGAGATGAAGGGGGTGAGGTAGAGGGGAGCCTGGTCCTACAGGGGCTGCAGCCATGGTGAGGACTTGGATTCTGTCCCGAGGGAGATGGGAACCGCTAGTGGGTTGTGCGCAGAGGAAGGACAGGACCAGGCGTGTCTGAGGAGGATGCCACGGCTGCTGTGTGGGGCGGGGGAACAGGGAGGCCAGTGAGGGTGCTATTGCATGGGCCCAGATGAGGGACGATGGAGGCTCAGACCATGTTGGTGACAGGAGGCAAGACAAAGGAGGGTCAGATTCTGGATATATTTGAAAGGTAGAGGTGACATGATTTGCTTTGACTTGGATTTTAAGAATGAAACAAAGAGGAGGGTCAAAGATCACCCCAAGGTTTTTATACCAAGGCATTAGTAGACTCATTTTGCCATTTTGTATGGGGGCACTGGAAAGGAAGAATATTTTAATCAGGGTTCTCCTAAGAGAGAGGATAGATAGATAGATAAATAATAGATGATAGATAGATAGATAGACAGACAGATAGATGAGGAATGGCTCATGTGATTATGGAGGTTGATAAGTCCCAATTCTGCAGGGAGAGTTGGCAAGCTGCAGACCCAGTTCAAGGATGAGGGCAGGAAAAGTCTGATGTCTCGGTTTGAAGGCTGCCAGGAGGAATTCCCTCTTACCTGCAGGTAAGTCAGCCATTTCATCCAGTTCTGGCTCTCCGCTGATTGGATGAGGCCTGCCCACATTTGGGAGGACAATCTGCTTTACCGTCTATTGATTTAAATGTCAATCTCATCCAAAACACCCTCACAGAAACACCCAGAAAAATGTTGCACCAAATATCTGGGCACCCCATTGACCAGTCAAACTGACACAAAAATTCACAACCACAGAGGAGAAGTTTGGAGAGGAGATGAGGAGTTGTGCCTTAGACATATTAAGTTGAGGATATTTATTAAAACTAAAAGGAGAGATGTGGTTAAACTATTGTGTGTAGAGACCAGTGTCCCTGGCATACAGTATTTTTCTTTTCCCTTGTCCATCCCATATGCAGTCCTGATAGGAAATTGCTTCTGTTAACACTGACTTGAAGGCACTCTGCCCTCATTGTAAGATGAAATAGCTAATCCAATGACACTTATTTAGCTATATCAGAAAACTTATTCCTGAGGACATATCATGGCTTCTCACTTTTCTGAATCTTCTCCTTTGCTGTTTCATCTTTCTGGATACTCTCTCCTCATCTTCGCCCCTGGAAGATACATCTTTCATGAGATGGTATCGCCTCCTCCTTGAATCTTTTCCTGAGCCATTTAGCAAACTTAGATCTATAGACATTCCTGTTCTTCCTTCTCTTCAGATTCTCCCTTCTTACCTTCCTTCCTTTCGCTATTTTTCTTTCTAGAAAATACAAAGTTGTCACTTATTTCTCTTTTTTATACATACATAAACAATTAAAGCCATAAAGAAAAGGATAAATAATAGTAAAAAGCACCTAAAATCCCAGAGTAATGGTGTTTAACTAGCTTTCTAGAGTTTGCTAGATTTATAGAAAATTGCATAATTTTAGGAGTGTTTTTGTAATATGTTATATAGCCTGCTTTTTAACATCAACAATATGTCATGAAGTTCTTCTAATGTCAATCAATGTAGCTGAATGGGACTGATTTTAACAGTTGCTTATTTGAGTGTATGGCTATAACGTACTTTATTCCACCACCTAACAGTGGCTTTCTTCTGGCTTTGGGTCCAGCTGGATCCAGGACAGAAACAGCACCTCGAGGACTCTCTCCATTTCTTAGCTCTGTGTTTCTCTGGATTGGCTTTATTTTCAAATGGGCTTTGTCCATGTTATATCAAGCTGGCCTCAGGCAGTTGCAAGCTTATAGTCCTTAACATCTATTATTTCTGGATGAGAAAATCTTCCTTCTCTGACAGTGCCAACAAAATTCCCAGAGAGAGCATTAATTGGACTGGTCTGAGTTACACTCAGCCATCTTTCAGTCAATCGCCGTGGCCAAGTGGAAGGCGACCTGGGGGACCAAGAGGCCCTGGGAGCCAGGGGAGGTTCTGTGTCCCCTCCCCTCTGTGAACTTCACGAGCAGAAAATGCAGGTAAGAGGATTATGAAAAGATATAAAGGTGTTCTGTGACCAGCTGACATGGGCGTCGTAATTGAGAAGCCAAAAACAATAACACTTAAGGCGGATTAATGTAGTTTTTTAAAAAAACACTAGTGCTTTTGTGGGGGAAAAGTATTTAGTGACTACAAATCGGTATAGCATAAGATGTCTATGGTTTGAACTTCAGTTTAACCAACAGGTGCCACACTATTTCTGCTTCAAGGCTGGGTGACTCCTGCCCTTTACCAATTAGTCCTGTTTCTCTCTCTCTCTCTCTCTCTCTCTGCAATATCTGTTGTCACCCACGGGCAGAGCAGAGTTGGATCGTGAACTTCCACTGTCTTGGGCAGCTATTACTTCATCCCCGTACCAGGCTGCTCCTTATGGCCTCTCGCATGCTGAAACTTTTCTTCAACAGAGAATTGGCCAGAAGAAGTGAAGGGCATGGCAGCCAAGGCTGAGACCTTTGTTTGGAATCTCATGGGCTCCAATGCACTGATCCTGAAGTTGTTGCATTTCACATTCAATTGTTCTCTCACTAAACCAACGTATAACCAGAGGCATGTCAGAACTGACGTGCGTGGAGATCTGGTGGGATTCATCATTTGGCAGCCCCTGAAGTCACTTGGTTTGGCATTGACTCATAGGAGGAACTCTGGGATGTGGAGGAGCCTAGGTCACTGGTAGCTGTCCCCCTGCGCAGTCCCAAGCTCTCCTGCCCCATTCAGTAAGACAAAAACCCTGTGATACCAGGACACGCCCTCCTCAGCGCACAGATTTTCAACCACTGACCTTTGCGTGACTCTAGGGTCTCACAACAACACCTACCTCTTACATCTACCACAGGCAGATGGTCCCAGTATTCCAGAACAGGGCTCCCCACCGGAGTCCTAGAAAATACCGTTTTCTCCATCTCATCTCCCACTTGGTTGGACCATCCTTACCCTGCCCTGCTCAGAGGAATGAAGAAAAACTTGAGAAAGCTGACATTCAGCAAGCAGATCATTGAACTTGGGACCCAAAGTGAACCATTTCGGAGCCGATGTGCACCAGGGTTTCGTGCTGTCAAGAAGAGAGCAAAATGATAACCTGTGTGTGATGGAGGTGCCGAATGGGTAGAGGAGAGAGAGTTTGCCTGCAAAAGCAAAATGAAACCTAGAACTATTTGAAACTCTCCTTAGCTGGGGAACCCTTTATTCAAAGGAAATCTCAGTCCACATTGAGAGGGAAGGCAGCTGAGTTGAAGAGAGGCGGATATCCAACCGGTTCCTCTCCCCACCTACGACAGCCCCCGTGGCCCCTCCCAAGGAATTCTCAGGACTTAACGTGGCTGAAAAACCGCTGACCTAGACTGTCTACTAGAGCAACAGCGAAGAATGCAGTTCGCTCAGAGACAGCCTGATGTTGCCTCGGCTTTGTTCCAATGTTAAAAAGGGAGCAGGCCACTGAGGGACAGACAAAATCAAACCACGAAACAGATACCTTTGGGCGATTTTTCATCAGACAACGAAATGGGATGCTTTGTGTCCTTCAACTGTTGTATCTTACTATTTTTCATCTTTTCAAAGACATGTATAGGACAGCAAGCCTTTCCTTAATATCGGTGTGTAGTTCTAAGCTCCGGTTCATTGTTTTTTTCCAATCCCCTTTTTACTAGCTTTGTTTTCACTGTAACACACCTTCTCCTATCCCTCCTTCAAATTCTGGGCAATCCAGAGCTTATCACACTTCTCGTGGGTTAGCCTGCTGCCATCCTTACCTTTCCTTTTCCCACTGGATTATTGAGCTCCCTTGGGGAGGAAAAGGTTTCTATTCAAGTATGCATCCCTGGCACCTGACGCAGGACTTGTCAATCATCGATAAATATTCGCTGAACAATGGCAACCACAGCAACAGAACGGCTGCAAGGCCTCTACAGAACAAGTCAAAGGGGAGTCGGGACAGGTGCGTGAGACGGAGGCTTTGGAGCCCATTTGAATGCAAGTCATAAAAACTCTTTACGCCTTCATTCTCTTACTTACAAAGTCGGAGTAATAATGAGGTGGCATCACATCTTTCTCAGGCCTGTAGTCGGAATTACCTTAAAGCCCTTATACCACCCATGAAGTGAAATAAGTACACAAGGTCCGGTATTTTCCCCCACTGACCCTCAGCGACTCCAGAATGGACCTTCCAAGCCCTGATGAACAGATGAAGTAAATGGAAGAGCACAGGGTTGAATTCGGGGGAAAGGCGCATTTGGGCCAGTTCTGGTTTATGCAGCTCCTCGGGGTGGTGGGGTTGACATGGGGGAACTGCCTTGCCTGACATCTGACACGCGGCCATGGGTGTCACCACGGGTGAGCCCGACCCCGTGCCGACAGCAGAGCGCAGTGAGACTTTTTGCGGCTCCCCCGACTCTCTGCCCCTCCTCCACCCCGCCCCTCTCTCAGCCAATGTATAGAACTCCTCGAGCACCTGAGAAAACACGTTTGGAAATATAAATCCCATCTTCCTATGATATTCTTATGCTGCATTCAAAGAGTCTCTGCAGCACGGCCCCACAGCATCCCTCTCCTCCGGGACTACTGTCCAGGCCTGGTCCAGCTCCCTCTCCAACTTCGTAACTTGGATCGACTGTGAACTGTTCACGCACTCATTGCACTCATTCCCGAACACAGTTACAGAGCTCTGTCATGCCAGGCTGCGTTAGGTCCAAACACCAGTAACACTCCAGAGAGAGACAGACAAGTGAGTAGACGTTACAATCCAAGGTGATAATGTCAGTGCCCAGGCAGTGATGCCCGCAGCCCTCAGAAGGGGCGCGGAGGGAGGCGTGGCCAAGGACAGGATGACCCCTGAGTTAGATCCTGCCTAAACACCACGGCAACAGGCTTCTGTTCAAGTGACAACGGGCTAAAATGCAGCAGTTTCAGCCTCATCAAAACGCAGAATCCTGAAATTAGAAGGAACCTTAGGAGCCACTTCCTTGCCGTGTTCCTTCCATAGTGTGCTCTCTGGGGTCAGACCTCCCGGGTTCAAATCCGGGCTCTGCCGCTTTTGGCAGGGTTCCTTCAGCGTCTCCTCCAGTGAAGAGGGAGGCTAATAATGGAACCTGGAAAAGAGCAAGTTTCCAGTGAATCTTGGCCACTAAAACTGTATCCTATGTGATTGCTAACCACCAGGAAATGTTTACGATAAAAAGGTACAATTGTCCAGTTCTTTGATTACTTGTTAGATAATTGTTTCTAAAGTTAACAGTTTGTCTGCTTATATGTCTGCAATAAATAAAAGATTTCATAAATATGTTCCCCAAATTTCAGAAGTCTTCCATATCTTACTTGGAAGTCAGACCCGTTCAAAGCAGATGCCTTCTTATATGAAATTATTGGTCACTGAGAGTAGAGGTATATACATACGTGAAACAGAATGCGAGGCGTTTTAAAAATTGGTCTGCCACGGACTTTAGATAGCCTTTCTCCTAGTAACCATAAAACACACACACCCGATTAAGAAAATAAACTCCATTAATTCATATTCCTCTCAAAATTTATGACATGGTCTAGAGCTTGGTAAACCCCTTCTTCCTAAAAAGTGAAAATTAATCATGTAAACAAGGTCTTGCTAGGAATACTGAAATACTGAAGGAAACCAACTTTTGAAACACCTCGTCCACAGGGCCTGTGTCACACACTTGGCTTACTAGGTAGAGAGAGCTCATTAAAACAGCTCCGAGAGGCCAGGAATTGTTCGACTAGACAGCACGCATGCTTCAAAAGCAATGAAACTCTATATCTTTAAAGATATTACATAATTAAGATTTCCAGTTAAAGAAATCTGACCTTTACCTCTAATAGAGAGGTTTTACTATACAGAGATAGACATTAATACCACATACTCGAAGTACTCATGCTAAAAAGGCTACGCCAATCCAGCCTTCCGGGAGTTTTGCTTTTGTGTTGCCCTTTCTCACCAGTTAAAGGACACACTTCAACACACCCGGTTTCCTGTTAGGGAAGGGCCTTGAGCCACAGGGGCTAGTGATTCCGGCCCTTCGGTCGGGGGAGTGTGGTCCTTTTCACAGACCATGTGCCCAGGTAACTGTGAGTTTAAGTGATTTTGCAATTGCTTTCAGACTTACTCTCCCGCACCGAGCTCTCCATGGTGCGTTTCGTTCTGTGGGACAAAACAGGATTTTGGCAGCGCTCGGTTAAGCCAAGTTCAACTCGGTCAGCTGCAAGCTCCGTGGTGGCCTTGAGTGCAGCAATGTACCTCTGAGAGAGCGATGGGGTGCAGGTCATCTCCTCCCCCCACTCGGTGCAGAAGCCTTCCTGGTAAAACAGTTTATAGAGCCAGCCTCTGCAGAAGGCACTCTAGGAACCACTGGAATAACACACCCACTGCATTGCCAAAGTAAAAATTGTGGCTCAGCTTGAACCCTTCCAACGGCAGCACGGTTCCGAGGAGACAGTCAAAACTTTTGCATGGCCTTCACGGTCTGGCTCCCGCTTATCTCCCAGCCTCGGCCTCGTTTCTTGTTTCTCGCCACACTCTCAAACTCACACTCCTGCGAGAGGAAGCCGTTGGTGGGTCTGCTGAGACAGCAGGCCTCGGGGCCTCCCTCCTCACGCTGCCTCCCAGCTCCCAGCTTGGACGCACCACCAGCCTTTGCTTGGCTTGCTTCCACCTGGTTTTCAGAGTGAGCTCTGGAGAAGCCTTCTTAGACCTCCAAGCATGCACCCCCAAGCCTCTTTTATGTGTCCTCCTACCCACCTCACCCTAGTCCCACCACTGCATCTCCTGCCCTGGGTCTGGTGGGCCATCACTGAGCTTGGGCCTGTGCTCTCTACCCTGTCAGGACTATTCCCAGGCCTACTACAGGGGCCTGGGACACAGACAGCCATAACTATACGTGTGGGATTATTGAGTGGCAGCTCTTGCTAGACAGTTGAGGGCACAGTCCCTGCTGCTAGTAATGCAAGACTGCCCGAGCCTGCTCTGTGGGCATACATAAAGGTCCACTGCCCTGGCTGCTGTGGCTCAGTGGATTGAGTGCTGGCCTGCAAACCAAAGAGTCACTGGTTTGATTCCCAGTCAGGGCACATGCCTGGGTTGTGGGCCAGGTCCCCAGTTGGGGGCATGGGAGAGGCAATCATACATTGATGTTTCTCTCCCTCTCTTTCTCCCTCCCTTCCTCCTCTCTAAAAATAAATAAATAAAAACTTTTTTTTAAAAGAAAAAGGTCTACTTACCCATCGGTGGTTAGCAGAGGGTCCCTACTCTACCTTATTGCCAAGTATGGATCTAGAGAACAGTTGTGAAGCCAGTTCTATCGATCCACATTAATAGGGAAGTAGGAGTGGCACATACACTGGTGTTTCTACACAAAGACCTTTCTCCTAACACTAGCACACTGGGTCCTACCACTTGGACATGGGAGGGTGAGGCAGAACTAGCTAAAGGGAATCTAGTTCAGCGGCTCAGAGCCAGAGTTTCAGGACGACCTGGCACAGGTACGTATTTATCAAGCCCTTCTTCTCTTGGGCATCCCGAGAGATATCATCGAAACCTGGGGATGTAGCCATGTAATTTCCTCCTCGTCTCTGCTATGGCATCTCAGAGTTCATCATTCTAGAGCAACAGCACTGATGACGTGTCCATTGCTCTGATCTGAAAGTTTTACTCCATAGTGGGCTCACGTAAATGATGAAGATGGTCGTGCTATCAGCATACTTAGTTGGGAGACGAGACTAAAATTGCTTTCCCGGAACTTGAACTTCTCTGTGACTTTCAAGGAGTTCTTCAGGAAGGTGACCAACAAAGATGATGTCCTTGCGGGAACATATCACGAGAGTCCAGAAGTAGCCGGCATCCAGGCCTGTGCTTCTTCTAAAGTTACTGGAGTAGATTAACATCTCAGATTTGGGGTGGCTTGCCTATGTTGCTCAAGACCCAAGTCTTATTCACTTCCTGCTTCTTTCTTCTAATTGCCCTGCACAATTAGGATGGAGTTTCTGACCTTAATTATGTCACAGCAGAGTACTGCACGGATCGGTTTCCTCAAAGACTCTTCCCCTCAGGCCCCCACAGTTTTACAGTCCTTCTTTTTCCCACATCTCAGAGATTGTGGCTGCCACTCCTTCCCCCATGACAAGAGTAAAAAAGCTTCAGTGGGTGTGTATGTGTGTGCATATACCCATGAACAGTCAACCTCTCCTTTCTGGTCAGTCTACCCATGCACTAAACTCGGGCAGCAAAACTTACCGTGGTTTTGCAAGAATAGCACAACCATTGTCATTGGGGACCTCTGGGTAAAGCCACCGAGTGTGCTCTTCCACCTGCTGGTTCCCAAAGAGAAGGATGCAAATTCTTGTATTTCTGGTTTCCCTTCATGATAGGAGAGGTAAATAGCTTGACGGGAATGCACGTTGCTGCTATTGTTTTATTTTGTCCAATTTTGTTTGCTAAATTTGGCGTCACAGGAAAACGTTGGAATGAGAACCCAAGTCTCCAAACTGAATCAAGACCCTCAAGCTTGTTGCTTCTGAAAATCAAGTTGCGGTCTTGTGTGGTCGATACAGGCGCATGGGGTAGGAGGGGTAAGAATTCAACTATAAGAAAGAGAGACCAGAGGGAATTCGGAGCTGTGGCTTCCTCTCTGTAGTGAAGCCATGTGGGTCCTGAATTAACAGGGATATTGTTTAGTGAATGTGTGAAAAAGACCAAGGCCACTCTGTGAAGTCTTTTTCTTTTAACTCTTTATAATTTTCTCTGTGTTTTTATGGTCTCATCTAAGTTCTTGCTAAAGAACTAATTCAATGTAATTCAACAGACTTGGAGGGGCAGTTATGATACAGAAGGTTGCATGTTAACTAACTAGCCCTCTGAAAAAAATATGGCAACTTCCAATGACAGATGCTCTCCCACATTGGTTTCACTATGTAGAGATAAGCTCATACCGTGTTTGCTCCCCGTTTTATCATATAATCTAGGGGATGTTAAAGCTATAATTCACCATATAAACCTGATTAATTGAAGAAAAATATAGCTTCTTATTGCTGACTTTATGAGGTTAGAAATAGCATCCAGTGCTACTCTGCAATGCCAAGAAATGAAGATGGCTTAAATCAGATCTCATGACTAATGCATGAAATCCAAAGTTCTTTTATCCCCGGCTATTTTAGAAAACTGGGGTGTATTTTTACCCTAAAAACTAATTCTATAAGTTTGATTGAAATAATACAAAATGTTTTATTATTAACAGCACACACAATCAAGATTTCATCTTACTGATGATCAGAAAAATGTTTCTTCATTTTAATTTTTAAAAAAATTATGCAATGGGTTAAGTCCAGATTCAAGGATATTATATTTGACTCTTAATTGTTGTGTTTTTAGATAGTCAATGTCTGGAAAGATGATGGAAAGTTTAGATTGCTTTCTGTGGTTGCTATTCCATTTTAATTGTACTTGTGAATTCATTTAAACAGAAAGAAATAGATCTAGTAATAAGGTAAGCCTGTTCTTTTTTGCTTGTTTTTGTTTTGGTCACGACAAACTGAGTTGCTGTGGTTTTCCTATAGTTTTAGTTCATGAAATCTGCAATCTTTCCATTTGATTTACGAAGGACCCTTAATTACTCCTGTCATTAGCACCTAGTGTTCAAAACAGTCTGTTAAAATGTACTGTTAGTCTCACCTCTGAGTCCCTGCTTGCTTTATTTTAATTTTTTTCCAAGGGTAAGTAAAACAGTAATTGCCTTAATAACAACAATCATGATATACAGAGAAATAATATTCCAAGTTTTTTGATGCCTATTTCTTTTTGCTCAGAATTCGGCATTTGTGTGTTAAGAATGGCCTAGAGTTTGAACAAGTGTCCATAAGGAGGGTTATTACTAGGGAAGACTTATGACCTGGGTTTCAAAAACAACTCACTTATTTGCCTTTTTCTTTCCACATGAATAGGGATGACAGACAACTGCTGTGAAGCTTCAATGTTTCTGCCTGGTCATGCACAGTTCTGCAATATAATGCATAAATGTATAACAACAACTTGGGCTCCCTTGATACCTCGCTTGGAATAAGGAAATCCAGCCGGGCGCGTCCATGTGGCCCCCACCCCCCATCCCGCGCGCGCGCGCGCACACACGCGCACACACACGCACGTCAAAAGTTGATTCATTCTCGAGATCTCCCAGAATCTTTCTTTTTCTCTTTTCTGGCAGCTCCGGTTCCCAGCCTGGGTTAGTGAGCTTGGGGACGTGGGAGGGGCGGGGAGAGCGAGGCGAGGGAGGCGGGAGTCCGTTGCCGGTGCGTGCCGCGCCCGCTCCTGCCGGGTGAGAGTCCGGGCCGGGTTTTGCGCCGTGTCCCCGGGCTTGTCTCACGGCCTCCAGCCGCCGCCGCTGCCGTGTTTACTGAGCTCGCGCGTCCTGATATCACTCCGCTGGCATGGAGGAGGAGGAGGAGGTGGAGGAGCGAGAGGAGGAGGAGGAGGCGGCGGCGGCGAGCAGTTGATCATTGTGATGGTGGCAGGAGCAGCGGCGGCAGCGGCAGCCCAGCCGAGCGTTAGGGGCTGCTCTCCGCGCGGCGTTTTGCAAAGGACTTCACCGATCTACTTTTGCAGTCGCCTCGGACTGTCCATGTGTTTACTTCCCCCAGCCCGAGGATTTGATATCTAGGATCCTGTGAAATGCAACTGAGCAGCCAAAGTACTTTGAGAACACGGGGCGGCATAAACACCAAAACTTTTTTGTGGAAGGAAAATGCAATAAGCAAGCTTGCCGTTTTCCGATGCGGTGTGGAGTGAGTGTGTGTCGCGCGTGTCCGCACTGGAGGCATATGCTTGTGTGTGTACATGGGGTGTGTTTTTCGGTACGTAGGGAGAAAATGCTTGCCAACCACCGGAAATCTCCTGGAATTTATTAGAAAATAATGGATTATAAAAAGAAGGCAGGCGAGGAGCGGATCTCCCCTTGAGTTGCAACCCGATTTGCTGCTGGCTCAGTTTGTTGTGATTCTTTTTGTTGATAGGTGTTTGATGGCATTCTGATCCCTTTTTTTTCTCCTTGAGCTTTACAGTTTTTACAAAAAGGGAAACAAAAAACCCACCCCAAAATCTCTCCCCCCTTTTTTTCGCCCCGTCGGGATTGCTGTTTCCATCCATGTGCTTGCGTCTCCCCCGCGTTCCACTTAAACTATTTTAATCCTTGGACCCAAGGAGGAGGCTGATAGGGGGGTGGATAAAAAAAGTTCTTCCAAAATAGTGTGCCCGGGGAGCAGGATGGGGGATTTCGCAGCCCCCGCTGCTGCCGCGAATGGCAGTAGTATTTGCATCAACAGTAGCCTGAACAGCAGCCTCGCCGGGGCCGGGATCGGTGTGAATAATACTCCCAATAGTACTCCAGCTGCTCCGAGTAGCAATCACCCCGCTGCCGGCTGCGGCGGCGGCTCCGGGGGCCCCGGTGGCGGCTCGGCGACCGTCCCCAAGCACAGCACGGTGGTGGAACGGCTCCGCCAGCGCATCGAGGGCTGCCGGCGGCACCACGTCAACTGCGAAAACAGGTACCAGCAGGCTCAGGTGGAGCAGCTGGAGCTGGAGCGCCGGGACACCGTGAGCCTCTATCAGCGCACCCTGGAGCAGAGGGCCAAGAAATCGGGCGCCGGCACCGGCAAGCAGCAGCACCAGAGCAAACCCCAGCAAGATGCGGAGGCTGCCTCGGCGGAGCAGAGGAACCACACGCTGATCATGGTGAGGGCGCGCTGGCAGCGGGCATGGGGCGCGCGCGCGCGTGGGGGTGGGGGTGGGGGCTGGATCTTCTTACATGGGGGACGGGGATCTGATTTGCACGGTGGGCGAGGTGGGCTGAAGCTAAAGGGTTAACGTCAACTTTTCTTATGGGGGAGAGCTGCGGTCGCTGCTACCTGTTAATCTGTCAGGGTTGTCAGATTTGGGGAAGAGGAGGCGAGAGGGGATGAGCCAGTCACGACTGCGAGGGGCGGAGGGAGCCTGGAGGAGCAGCGGAGGGAGGCACTGGAAAAGTTTTTCTGTCTCTCCTTCTCATAGATACCGATTTTTAAAGAGAGTGAACCCAGAGTTGAAACCTCGCTCCTCCTCTTCACGGTTCCCACCCCACCCCACCCCTCGCAATGCTGCCTCGCCTCCCCAGACGCGTCCCCCTTCGCCCACCCCTCTCCGCACATCCGCCGGGTGCGGGGAGAAACTGATGCTGTGGCAGATTCTGGGCGGGCACCAGGCCCTCAATCCCCGGGGGGCGGTGGGGGAAGCGAGAGGCTTTCGCCTCTTCTCCCCAGCTCACCCCCGTTTGGGCTGAGAAAGTCTGAGAGTTTTGTGAATGAACTTTGAAGTGGGTGAGGAGGGAGCGAGGATGGCTGCGCGCGCGCCTTCGCGGGAGCGCGCGCGGATGCGGACGCGGGTGCGCTCCTCCGCAGCTGGAGACCCCCGGCTGGCCCGGCAGGTGGAGCGGCGGGCAGGGCCGAGGGGGGAGCGGCCCGGTGGGGGCCGGAGGAGAGAGCTCCGTGCTAAGCCTGCGCCAGGAGTCTCTGCCACGCAACTTCGCTGGGGATTGTGTCACCTCCTCCTCTTAAACTTGCGTGCACAGAGCCTCTCCGCTTCGCCCCCCGCCCCGCTCCCCGCCAACTTTCCGAGGTTGTCTAATAAGCCCGGAGGAGTGGAGGGTAGCAGGGAGGTGAAAGAGGCTTAAATGGCTGGGTGGGTGGGTTCGAGGTAGACGGAGCAGCCAATGGCTTAACTTCTCCGGGAGGAAGGGGCAGTTCCCACCCCCTAACCCTGAGGGTAGAATCCTTTCTCTTATCTCCTGTCTCAGGTTCTTTAGCTTTCCTTTCGGGGTGGGGGGGAGGCCGGAAGCTCGGAAAGGTGTCTGCAGCCCCTTCCCCCACCGCACTACCCGCGGTAGTGAAGCGCGGGTGTGCGGAGCAGACCAGGCGATGGGAACCCTGGAGCGCGGAGCGCTTTTGCCCGTTGCCCCGGCACACCGCCCCTCGATTGGCGGCCCTCGCAGTGTGCGGTTGATAAATCGCACACGTCCGGGGTCTGGGAGTCCTCGGCGCCGGGGGTGGTGCCGGTGCCGCCGCAGGCTTGCGCGGGGCGCTCAGGCCAGCGCTCGGTGACAAAGAGCCGGCTTGGGGGAGGGGAAGAGGCGAGGCTGCCGCGCTCGCTCCCCACCCTCTTCACCTCCCCCGCCCCGCACGTGAAGAGGAACAATTTGTTTATCTTGGCCTTCAAGAATCCTGCCCTCCTCCCCGTTCTCCGAGGCCGCCCAGCCCCTCCTCCCTCCCCTCCCTCCGGGGCTCGATCTTGCCCAGTCCCGCCGGCAGCACCTTCCTCCCCCCCCCTTTCCTCCCTAGCCTGCTCGTCCTCCAGCCCTCCAGCCCGCTTTCCCCCTCCCTTCTGGGACGCGGCCGTGGGGGAGGGAGCGGGAAACGCTTTGTCCGCCTCGCGGCCCCGCTCAGCCCGGGAGGCCGCCGGCTGGGAGGGGCGCGGAGCCCGGCCGCCCTGCCCCCGCCCCGCGGCCACCCCCGCCCCGCTGCTCCAGCGGCGGAGCCGGCCCAGCGCGCGAAGAAGAGGCGTTCTCGGTTTTGAGGAAGAACGGGTGTCATGTCCCAGAGTCAGGGAGGGCGGTTCTCGCTTTACAAACAGGAAGCCGAAAACCACTGGCACACTGTAGCTTGTCTGATTGTACCCGGAGGCGGGGCCGGCCCTGCATCTTGACTGTGTCTCCCGCGCCCTCCTCTACCGATTTCTCCCTGGTCCGCCTCTGCTCCTCTCCCCGCCCCCGTCGCGCCTTTCAGCGGATCTGGAGACTCTGTGAGCCTAAGCCTGAAGCAGGATTTGCAAGGCACTAAGGATTTTATCTTTGCCTACTCCACGCCTCCTTTTCATGTGTTTGTACGCAAGGATGGCGTAGAAATGGGCTGCTTCCGTGAGGCTTCCAAATCTCAGTCCCACGGAATTTCCCCCGATTTTTCGGGATGGAGGACTTCTGTGGCCTGACCTCGCCAGCCAGCCAGCCACCGCTGGAACAAAAGCCAGCGCCCTTTCCTGTGCCTGGTTGCTTTTCATCGCGGGGCAATAGCACTAGAGTTTGCGGCCAGAAAGTTTTGTGTTCCCTCGAGGGTGCCACCGGGCCCTCGGAGGGGGCGAGGGGAGGACTCGGAGCACGCGCTCCTGGGTTCTGTATACACCCGCAGGTGGAAGCAAGCTCAGGATCCTGACGATACCTGGAAGGAGGTAGCAAGTCTAAGCCAGAGCTTACTTTCGAAAATGAAAAGATACTGCTTACTTGAATGGATGAGACCTAAGCTGTAAATTTCATAGTGAATTCCGGTTTAGCGAGTTAACAACAGATAGACTTGAAAAATGACTGCCTGAAAATAACATTTCCAAAATCAATTTTTGTGACAATTTAGCCTATTCGTTAAACTAGTGTAAACTCCAAGGCTATAGGTAGAATAGAAGTACATTCTGGCTTCAACTGTACTTCACATACTCATCTTCCACTGATATTAGGGGCAAGTCTGTGCGATGAGTGTAAGGAAAATAAACAACCTTAAATCTTAAGCAAGGGTTGCACACACATGCTATGTACCACAAAAAAGAAAAGAAAAAATTAAAAGCATCCTCTACAAGTTGTTTTGCCTTTAAAAATAGTTTAAGAATTCACATTGGTCCCTGAAATGAAAGTTTATTTTAACTTAGCCTATGTATGAGATAAAATCTTGAAAACAGAGGTTGCAAAGTCAATGTTGATCTCGATTTTCTTGAATTGGAGGCTGGGTTATAGTTGTGCTCTGGTGGGGCACAGGGCAATTGTATTTAGTTCGCACATTGGGTCCTGTATTTGAAAAGCCCTAAAGAAAAGCGATAATCAACCAGAGCCAAATAATAATAATGGTGATGATAAAAATGAAGACGAATAGGATTCTTCTCTGTTTTATTGCTATTGTGTACCTTTGTAGGGCCAATATGTCCAAAGTACTAAGTATTGATTAGTTCTCTTTCTGCTTGACTTGGGCTGAGAAGGCTGTCTAATGAGGGCTTTACCTCTTGATTTGTTTTCTTACCTTACACCACAAGTATATGCATGAAAAACGAACAAAAAACAAACAAGCAAACAAAAAGCAGGGTGGGTGAGGTGAAATAGAAACCCTCCTTGGCTCCAGACTCCTGGGAGGGGCCTGGGTTTGCGTGGGTCTCTAACAGCCTTCATAGAAAGCAGGGCGCACAGGCCCGGTCTGAAGCTGCACTGCCTCAGGTAGTTCTGGACATGCAGTCAGATGACCTGCTCCCCACCACCACACACATACACTTCATTTATACAGAAGCACCCCACCCCCAGGTTTACTGGTGAGAACTATTGATTTCACCTATTAGAGAGTCTCAATTGAAAACGTGCCTTTTCCTCAAACAGTTTTAATTATTTGGGGTAACAGAAGGAGACGTCGTTCATTCTCTGTACTTGGAACTGCACTCCTGCTTAAAAATGGAAGGTGTATTCCGATTGACAAATTCATTTTCAAGCCAAAGATAGATTGCCTTGACAAAGGTGCGATCACTCAGGCACACGAAAAAGCAAGACAACGCAGTCTTCCGAATCTCCAAGTGGTGACAAGTCTGCCCTGACCTAGATAAGTCCGCGTTTTCACGACCTTTTCGCTAGATTAGCTCCCCCCTAATTCTCAGAGACCTTAATTTGTACACAGCGCGCAGACCACAGGGATCTAAGTGATTCCTGCTCTGAAGTAATCACATAAAACTCATTTGGTAATAAACATATTAATTACTGAATATTGGAGAAAACTGTAGCGCATCTAGAATGTTCTCATCCATTCCTGGAATAGATCCAGGAAATGTCAACATATCAGTCTGTTGCTAAACCTCCTTATAATTGAATCTGGTTTCCTGTTTCTTATCCCGTTGAAGGTAAATTACTATATCCAGGTTTTTTGGCAAGCTCGTAGTGTCAAACCATTTGTAAATCTTTCCCATGAGCCCTTTCATTGGTTTCTGCTGTTCTGCTCCCCTGGGTGGTAAGATTGACAAGTGTCTCTCGAAAAGCCTTCCATAGGCCAACAGCCCACACAGGGTGTGCCTTAAGTTTGTGAAGAACTTTTTGAACTTTCATTTCTCTCTATTTGACAAGTGTTTGTATTTTCTTTGAAATCCCAAGAAGCATTCCCTGCCTCCTGCCCAAAGCTCCAATGCATATTAATTGTTATTTATGTTCTTTGGTTGTGGTGGATTTTATTTAGTACTGGCCAGCCGGCAATCAGAAAGAAAGGTAGAAGCAGAGTTAGTTAATCATTAATCATAATCTATAAAATGCTCTTAGGCTGAGCTGGTTCCCAGAGAAAGCTGAGTTTTCAGGCTGGTAATATATGTGGTACCTTCCATCCTGTCTCATTAGAAGTACAAGGGCAAGCTTCAGAACCACAGTAGATTTTCTGCTGACTGCTATGAGGAAAATAAACAGTCCAGGTACATGGTTTACTGGCATTTCTCTAAGAAGAAGGGTGAGGATTTTAAACATTAAAATAGCTACACAGAGTTATTTTCTGAAGACTTTCCTGAGACCAAGAGCCAACAGTTGCTAAAGAGGTTTCCTAACAGGGCTCTTCCATTTGGTTGAGATAATAATGAGGGATCTGTCTCTCTCTTTCCCTCCATCCCTCCCTCCTCCTCTCCCCTTGGTGTGCTACATACATAGAAGGAATCCAGTATAGTAAACCATGTTGCATATTTTCACATTGCATAGTAATTCTTGGACGCATTTAAAGTACTTATGTTTTCTTTAATGTCATCTATGGAATTTTATTTGCGATCAGTGCTCTATGTTTGTTAATTAACAGTTCTGTATTCTTGAGCTTAGGGTGGCCATCTTTTCCATATCACCCATCATAGAGAACTGTGAAATCAATCAATCAGACACCAAAATATTATCAAGAGGAACATACTTAAAACTCGAGACTTCATATATCTGCCTTTCAGCTCTCCGAAATAGCTTTGCATTTTCCACTGTTATTTGGAGCTGATTTTCAGTTTTCAGACCCCATCGCTGCTTGCTCTGTTTTTCCTTCCCCCTCCTGCTGCCAACCGTTTGGTCTTTTCACTGATCTTTAGCACCTTTACTGAAGAGTGGGAAGAAGCAATAAGAAGAGAAATTTGATTTCGGTGCTTCCTACTCTTATAACTAATAAAGTAATTGGGTGAGCTACACATTATTTTGGATCAATTATGGATTTGGTTTTGCATACCAGTTACTCTTCATTAGCACAAAAAATAGAGAACAGATTGAATTTTAATATCTCATTCATTCTTTCAACAATATGGGTACATAGTCCATAATGCTTCTTAGAGGTTAAAATGCTAAGTCACACTTTTGCGTCCAACACTTTGGCAATGTATATTCTTTGTAGATTTTCAGCATTCAGCTAAAACCCAGTTTTAGCTGGGTTTGAGAGGATAACAGGTTTTTTGTCTCTTTATCAGCATCAGGTTTGATGCCAGTGACTTCCCAAGAGCTTCAGGCTGAGTTAGAGACCCTTCTCATGAAATTTTTTAAGTAAAATACTATGCTTTACTTTCCTGTTCTTTCAAA
>CM052545.1:11170166-11343662 GCA_028533065.1 Trachops cirrhosus | reverse complement strand
GGTCTCGGAGAGAGTCGCACTCCGTGGGGGTGGGCGGTGGCCGTTGCTGTAGAGCTCCGTGCGTGAGAGTATTTTTATTTCAGGAGCTAAAAGGAAACTGATGGTGGTGATAGTGAAGAGCACCGGCGTCACCCTCTTCTTGGTCTCTGTGGGAGCTGTGTTTGCAGAGCACCCTTAAAGTTTGTGTTCTGGTGTTGGGATGAGTGGATTTCTTTTTCTCATGAGCAAAGGTCATTACAAGGCCAAATCTACTGGGGAAAATACATATGTATGTATATGTATATTCATTTATTTCTGTGATGTTCTACTAATCACTAATCAGAGATTATATTTTACACTGGGGTGCTGCTGGGGGAACTGATTTTTTTCAGGCCTCAGTTTTACGTTTTTGATCACTGGCCTTGGAAAAAAAATGTTTTTAAGGGAGGAAACTAGATCTTACAAACCTGCTGAAAATGGGTATTTATGTGCTGGGAGGGTTTATGCCTGTGCCCCGGATGTGATTCTGAGCATCCGCAGGGATGGTTAGGTCCTGTGTTCTGTTTACTTGCTAGGCTGGCTACAGAAGCTCCTTGCCTCTGTGTGTACATCCTTTCAGCTTTTCCTCGATAGTGTGTTTACAAAAGCCAAAATCCGGGAGAGGTATTTCTGTTTTTACTTTCCCGAGTTGCCTGTGTTAGAGGAGCAATCTTACCTTCTCTCCTTTTAAGAAACGGAAGCGAGAAGATAATGACTGGAAAAGACTGGCCCTTCCCTACCCTTGCCCCAGGCACTGTGAGCAGACCACTGCCACTCCAGAAGGTCTGAGCACAGGATCACAGCCTCCCCAGAGGAGCAGAGATAGTGGAAGGATTAAGAAAATAGGAAAGAACTAGGACGGGAAGCTGGAGAAAAGGGGCAAAGGGTGAGGGGAAGGAATGGTAAGACATTTCTGGGTGTTAAGAATAGGGAAAAGTGGAGATAGATGAAGTATCCTTGTTTCCCTTAAATTGAAATTTTAAATATCTCTACAGCCGTTTTATACCGGCACCGTAATACCAGGCCTTCCCACTATGCAGCACGTTGTAAGGGGGCCACAGTGGGACGCGGCTGGGTCACCAGGTAGGTATTGTAGGTGACAGAGCAGAAGGACAAACAGACTACTGAATGGTCTGCCTTTGGCTCTTCCGGTTGGATGAAGAACGATGAATCTGACAATCCAGCTGTGTTGTTTTACAAACTATTAGGAAATGTAATCTTCAGGGGTTATGGGGACAGTTCAATTAAAAAAAACTCTCCCCAGTGTGATTTGTATTATAATTATTTAATACCTAAAGGACTCTTATAATTGAATTTTAGGGTGCTTCATTTACATTCCAGCTGGGGAGAGTTACAAATGCTATCACTCTGTTGTCCTCCAATCGCTATCCCAAACATTCACAAAATGCCCTGTGATGAAATTATGAATATCTTCTGGGGACCTTGTAATTGCATAGTATCTCGTTATCGTTATGAAGCGCCAGGGGACGGTGAGCCAGTCGGGTAGCTGTAGTGGTTGGTTGGTCGTAACCCTATAATTGATAGCACAAAGTGCCTTGGGTAATACTACAAATTTTATAAGGGGGTCCAATCTAGATTTAGGGGCAGGAAAGGGTTACATACTAATTTTTAAGTTACACAAATAGAACTTTTTAAGTCAGTGCTTCTTGATACAATAATATGAAACAATTAACTGACACCTTTGTTCAGAATAAAAGAAAGATGAAGTCTAAAGATATAGACCAGACACCCTGGAGCTTATGATAAAAGAAAGGGGAGGGTATTGTTGGGTACGTAAAGTTACGTGTTTGTAAAACTAAAATGAAACAAAGAACAATAAGAGAGCATATGCCACATACAGGAAATAATGACTAGATATGGGTATGTATAAATAAATCTTTGAATTAAAGAACAGAGGGTGAATGTCTTCAAGGATGCTTGTGCCGAATAAGGAGGCTTTAGCCCCCTCCTCCGAGGGCCCCACGGAGGCATTTGCTTGCAGACTCTGCCTCCTTGCAGCTCTTTAAAGTGGTCGCCAACTCTCCACAGCAATTGCCTCTGAGTAGCGTTCAAACAACCCTGACACGAGTCCCTTGGTATGTCATTACCTAGTCTCATATTTAACCTTTTTCTAATAGCCTCCCCAAAGTCCAGAGTTTTCGGTTAGCGCCAGAGGAAGATATGAAAGGTGTTTTTCCCCTTCTTGACTGCACAGCTGTGAAAAGTATAGTGATCTGGAAGTTGTCTGTGCTTTTCCTTTTTTTGTCCTATGAAGGACCTGGTAGATGTGAAAGTGACTTATTGGAGAGGTAGGCCATGCTTTGTGGCAAGTGTCAATAATTAATAAGAACTTCTCTTTTTCCAGCTTTTGCTGAGGCTTTTGCTTGATTAATTGGGTTCTTCCAGGAGAGCAGGGTGTGGGACGGAATACATGCATTCATAGAGGGTATGTGCCTCTCCTCCTCTCTCCTAAGCGTATCAGCAAAGCACGCAAGCCCACAAGAAGTCAGGGACAGAAAGCAGAGCTGTGGACAGGCCTGAGACCAGCAGGGATGCTTTTTTGGCGTAGGGTCCCCCTTGGTACCTCCCTCACAGCAAACAAAACGTATTCTTCGCCCAGTTGCCGCACAACCTCGTGACCACTGTGCCTTTGGAAGGATGTTACTTCTTATTAGGAGAAGCATGTGGAAATGATGCCTTCCCTGATGCATTTACATGTGGCCTGGTGGCCATGGTTGTTCTCAGCCTGTCCTGTGCACTTCTGTCAGTTTGCTCCTCTCCTGGATTGCCAAGGTCAAAATCCTGTTTGGGTTTGAGCACAGATTAGAGGACTGGCCCAGCTGCCTTTGGAGCTGTGCGCGGGTGTGTGCGCAGGGCTCCCAGGGTCCTCGAGGTGGGAGGAAGCCTGTGCCCCGCAGACCCGGTGTGCGGCATGAGCGGGCGCTCCCTAGCGGGAGCCAGGCAGTGGCTGGAGCTCGATGCTCCGCGAAGACACTGTTGTTGTCTCTTTAGCCCACCCCACCCCCTTCCCCGCTGTCTTCTAGCCCTGCAGTAGTCCTCTGGACATAGTAGGTGCTTGGTACATATCTGTGGACTTAGTTATTTTATAGCGAAGCACGGCTGTCCCTTGGCACAAGGTTTCCTCCAGATCCCATACTTCCCTCTCCATCCTTCCCTTTTTATGAGTTCTCTCATCTATGAGTGTATCTAAACCGTTCTTGAGCCTGTACCTGTGAGTAGTTTTGGCTTCTGCACCTCCTGAAGTGATGAGTTTCCTGTTTTCATAGGTCCCAAGATCTCTTGTGTGTTCCAAATCACCCTTCATAATCCAAGGTGGGGGAAGGAGCTAGGGGGGAAACAGAGCGGATAATGGACAGACAGAGGGCCTCACCCGTGAAGAGGGGCTGTCCGTCGTGTCCGGTCGGTCTCGATGTGCCGGTGACGCCATCTGTGAGGCACTGAACGAAGGCAGCGATTCTGTAATTGACTGAAGTGACTTCATGTGGCCGGAGCAGTGGCTCAAAGGTTTCACGACAATGGGTTCTTTTGATCTTTTGTTCATGTTCCGTTCTTGATACCCACATGCAATTTTGGGAACAAAGTGAAATATGCATGGAGACTTAACCTGCATTGTGGCAAATGGTTTCATTAATATTAAATCTCTGTGCCTTCAGTAAGGTTACTTGATACGCGGGCCTCAGTTTCCCCACCTGTAAAGCAAGGATAATAGTAGCTTCATCCTCTCAGTGCTGATAGGAGAACCGAGAGGTAGAATTCCTGTTGAATTTGCAGTCAAGCTCTGGATACACATAAGCATTCTATAAATATCAGCTGTTATTATTAGCACGTCACCCAGATGCCCACTGTTGTGCCTCGTGATGGAAGGCTCAGTGGGTAGCCAACATGTTTCCTCCAAAAAAAATTCAGCGTGACTCTGTGTGGTGGGTGTTGCAGGGAAGAGCGAGCTTTTGTTGCTGCCTCCCTTGAACTTCCTGTGCAGAAAGGATTGAGCCCGTGGTGCCCCCATGGCAAGGACTTCCCACGGGAGTCCAGGTTCCTTCAACACTGTTGAACTTGCCACATACTGCCCTCCATTGCTGATCACTGCCCATTCCCATGGTACCTTAAGTGAACCAGCAGCTGGGCAAAGCACCGAAGTGACAACCACAACTGGGCTACCGCCCCTGCCCTGGAGGAGCTTGAAGAGGACTGGGGTGGGTGAAGGATGAAGGAGTGATCCAGGGGGCCTGTGCGGGGGCTTCTGAGTGCTTTAGTGTTGTTGAAACAGAAGGTTCAGGGCAGATAGTGGTGGGAGAAGGGGCTAGTAAGATAGGCAGGCATTAGGATTCAGGGAGTCTTCTATGTCATGTTCAACAACTTAAACCCTATGATACATGTGGAGAGAAACCTTCAAAGGGAGTGAGTGATGTGGTCGGTAGACTTTAGATAAAGTACTGTGTCAACCCTGTGAAGGATGGGTTTGTGATAAGGACTGGACGCAGGGAGGTCAGTGGAGAGATTATTGAATATTCCAGCAGGAGATGGTAAAGAGCTCTAAGTAGGTGAGTGGTAGATGGAGATGGAGATTTGAAACCATTTTCACAAAAACATTAAGCAAGTAATGATCGAGTAGACAAAGGTGATTGAAAGTAATCGGAGGGGACTTCAGGATTTCCGGCTTGGGTGAGGGCATCATTACCCAAAACAGGAAATGCCTTAGGTTTTGGAGGGAAGAAGATCGGTTCATCTCTGGACATACAAAGCTTAATGGCTTCTCTCTGAAGGGTGTCCAGTAGCCACTTGGATATGCAGCCTAGAATTAACCCAGAGGCCTGACCTTTGAAGATGGCTAAGACTTCAGAGTGGTTGGAGTTGGCAGAGGCTGTGCAGCATGAAAAGAGAAGCACTAGGCAGGAACCTTGGAAAACAACATTCAGTGGCTTTTTGGAGGAGGAGCCCCTCAAAAGGAGATGAAGGAGGAGGAATACCACGCATCGCTGGGGAGAACCAGGACGGCGGTGCAGTCGAAACAAAGGAGGGTGTAGCCAGTAGTCGGTGCCCGGGGATTTGACATCTGGACGCCCCTGGCTTGTCGTCAGGCTAGTGGCTGTGGGATGCTGGCCCAGAGGCAGTGAGTGAGAAGTGCGGAAGAGGGTGGGCTGTCTGGGTAGGAAAATACACTGTGCCAAGGCGGTAGGGAGGGGGCTAGGAGGAGATCACACATTCGGGAGAGGAGAAGGGGACCCGTTTCAAGTAGTTGGTGAGCCTGTTGGAGATAAGGATGGATGTCTTCAGTATTTGCAGTTTGTAGTTGTTGTTGTTCTTAGGGTCCATCACAGTCCATTATTATTTTAAAAGAGAGTCCATTCAATTGAATTATGGTGTTGGCTCTTTAAAACATGTACATTCTCCTCTACATAGGAGTGAGATGTTCGGCTGGTATGCCCTGTATATGAGCAAGTATATGTGAGTAATATAATTTGGATTCTTGCAAAGGACAAGTAATAAAGTCATGTGATTGCCAATACATTTTTTGTGGTGAGTTCTTTATTGTTTCTAAATAAACACACTTTAATAGCTTCTGTTTTGTAAAAAAAAAAAAGGGGGTTATTTAAATTGTGTATTTATTACTTTAAATATTAATGTTAATTTCTGTTCTGATATGAGTTGGAGTGTCTTTTAATAGAATCTATATGAATTGAATGTCAAAACTTCAGGATATTGAAAAATAAGCTAAAGTTGGGCTTAATTAAAAAACCAGTCGGTGCCCAGTTTCTTTAATTAAAGAACATGAGAGAGCAATTCATTTCTATGAATCATTTGTTTTGGGAGAATTTGCCTCTTTGCATTATAGAATCTGGGTGGGATCGGGTTGGGTGGGTTACAGGGCACTTGTAGACCGGGTGCCGACCTGGCGAGACTCGCAAGTTCCCCTGTTCACGTCCCAGCTGTGGAGTTTGGGCTGCCCCATCGCTGCCGCCTGTACCGTGGGCTTTCCTGTAGTGAGGACAGGGTAGAATCCGTGATTCCAAGGAGTTCACTTGTTAAAGGGCTGTGGCGAAGGGTCAGCTCAGGACTAATTAGCGCTGGAAATGGGCCCAGTAGCCTTGAAAATTCAAATACCAAATCCACCTTTCCTGGTGGTTCTGCTTTTAAAAGAAGTTTCTGGGCTTCTATTCTGTGATGGCTTTTGGCGTCTGTTCTTTCATCTAGATTTTATTGTGCTGCCCGCGGTTGACCTGTGCAGTGTCCCCAAGCTCCTGAGAGAGCACGTGCTAATGGTTATTACTTCTTTCCAAATTAAGAGAGACTTGGAAACGTCGGAATGCCTTTCGCTCCTGGACACTCTCCCGCCAGACCTAGTCAGTGCCCTCTAAGGAAGTTACGTTGCTGTGTTAGGGACACAGAGCACAGCACTAGGCACCGCCCAGGGGCTGCAAAAATAAGTCAACACTGGCCCGGTCATGTGTGCATTTAGGGGAGAATCAGGAAGGGAGACTCTTGGGCGTCGTGTGGGAGGAGCTGTCATTTTCTAGCTCCGCGTTGCCAGGGATGCTGCCGTAGGCGTGGCCGGGTACACAGCGCCGTGGTCGGAGAGGACTGGATGCACAGGGAGCGGCAAGGAGACTCTGGAGGCACAGGGAGAATATGTGATGGTTAAAAACCTCCGAGACAAGGATGAACCTAGACCTGTTGGAAGAAAGAATATTTTGACTCCTCAAGTTGGAAGTTTGAGAAGAGAGAAGACCAGGAAATGGTTTTTGGTAAACGTTTGGAAATTTTGGAGGGAAACCTGGGTTTCTCCTAAAAACTGAAATAAAACATAGGGACTTACACTTCCAACTTTAGTTTTCGTTTGTGGTGAAAAGTGGCTCCAAGAGAGTCTTATTTATCTTGAGGCTGAATAAGAAAGACCTCTCGTCGCTCTACCCCAGAAAACTTACAGAGGTTTCTTTCCGTGAGTGAGTTTTCTCACCTGCCCACCCTTGTCCTTGGGAAGATCCGCACGGCGTCTGACTGCACGAGAAGAAGTTGACCATCTTTTAAAGCTGTTGCCCCATGCCATTGAATTGACTTTTTTTTACTCTTTAAATGCATCATCTCATTCAAATCTAAATTTGATTGGTCTGTTGCAGTAGCAACAGACTTCACACACGGCTCTTTGGGTGGGGAAGGTTGTGCTGTGCTGCATTTTTTCTGTGGCTGAGAAGGGGGTTTCTCTGAACCCCTCAGACTTGGGATCCAGAAAACAAAGTTACTTTTGAGAGAGTCAGAGAGAGAGAGAGAGAATATGAACATGGGTCAATTTATCACCTACTTTTTAAAAACTTAAAACAGTATGTTTTTGTAAAAAAAAATTACTTATAACTCCACTCTTTAGACGTGCCATGCTGTGAAACTGGGGAATAATGTTCCAGACCTTTATAAAGTTATGTGCATGTAGACATATATGTACCTTTCCCTTTTTCCAAAATTGTGAGTCCCTTATGATAAATGTTGTGGTTTATTTTGCATGTATATTTTTAAGCCACCTTAAACCTTTTCTGGAATGAGGTGGGACTAAATATGGAGTCACAGTGTTCTGTACAAAGGAATGGGATCCGAACTGGGCCAGCCCCTTCCTGCGTGGAGCTGTCTCTCTACAAAGCTGTAGACCAGAGCATCACCTGGAGGAAGCCTGAGATGCTCAGAATATCATATTTTTGTCTTACTGTAATATCATGAACATACTGGTTTATAAGGTGTCTTTAACGTTTTATCTTTTTTTAATCCTCACCTGAGGATAGGCTTTCTATTGATTTTAGAGAGAAAGGAGTGGGGAGAGGGAGAGAGAGAGAGAGAAACGCCGATTGGTTTCCTCCCATCGGCGCCCTGACCAGGGATCAAACCCACAACCTAGTTACGTGCCCTGACTGGGAAACGAACCCACAGTCTTTTGGTTTATGGGATGGCACTCCGGCTAACTGAGCCACCCAGCCTGGGTGGTGTCCTTAACATTTTAAATTTTACCTGGACCATGGTAAGTCCCAATGAAATACGGATATTTGAACTTCTTTGGCACAACTGGACACAGACAGAACTCTCTGCTTCGGGGACCCTGTGCAAATAAAACAAAAGCTCTAAGAAGCCGAGAAGTGGAGTCTGAGTTCGTCCTAGTTTACGTGTCCCAATGAAAATGACTCTGCTTCTTGGTGTTTCTCTCTGCAGCGAGTCTGGTGGCAGAAATTTCAGTAAAATAGCTCTTCTGTAAACTTAGAAAAAAGCAGGCTTTATGAAAGCTTAATCATAAGTCTGTCCCTCAGTCTAGAGCCAGACTTTTAGCCCCAAACATGCGCTTCGACCCTGGAAGTACATGTTCCCTAAAGCCACGTTCTTAAGTTAATAGCTCACTATTGCCACAAGGTAACTTGTCCTTCAGGATGCTGTTGAGTCGCAAACTGAATGTGACTGTGATGCTTTCGCTTTTGGAACAAGTGCTGAAGGCCACCTTCCCTCCGTCTGTTGGTAATTTCACAGTGAAAAGTGAGAGCAAAAAGAATAGTTAATAGCATAATCCATATGTTTTTCCATCAGGAAAAAAAAAGATTAAGGAGAAGCTGTTAGGTCTTGGCTGTGACCAGTCTTTATACAGAAAAGATGAAGTCTAATGGACTAAGTATTTTCAAAATTAGAACTGTGAGAAGGATTACCCGCAAAAAAATGCGCAAGATTAGTATGGAGGCCTGATGCCTCCATAAGGACTGGACACCCTTAAAACGCTGATCTGCGTCAGACACATTTGCACGGTCCCATGCTGTCAATAAGGAATTAGAGGAACGAGGATGATATTCATGTAACCAGAGGTGTCATTAATTTGGCTTTGGCTAATAACTACTTTTGTAAGACATCATCTAGCTCGGATGTGCAGCTTTTCGTGTGAGGTATCGGTTGTAACCTGTAATTTGATACTGCTCGTCACTCATTGGGAGAGTAGAGTAGCGCATGGCAGGAGTAGCACTTTGGTTGGCTTTTAACCTCAGGAGATGCGAACTTGACTGTGATCGGAAGGCTCCTTCCAAGCTCACAATAATTATTGATCTGCTTCTTGGGAAGAGCGAACAGCAGCTGCCTGCATGGAGAGACTTAGGATGTTGACCGCACACGAGCGCCCGTCTTCAAGTGTTTCGGTAGTGCGTGTCCCGAAGTGCCTCCTCCAGCACTGGAGAGTCTGTGATGGCTGTTTTTGGCTACACCAAGTGAACCACCAGTTCGCGTCCGGAAGTGGATTAGGAGGTGTGAGGGAAAAAGCTGAAAAAATGTATCCAGGAAGGTATCAGATTATTTGAATCCAATAGACTCCTACCTAATATAAGACTTTAATGGCTAACTCTCGGTTCCTTTCATGTCCCCTGAAATGAGTAGACAAATGGTTACAATTCCATCTCACACGTGCGTTATGTGCACTTACCAGCAAGAGTGCCCTGAGCGCTCACAGTGAAGAGGGTGAGCCATGTAGCTGTGCCATGTAGCTGTGACGTGCCCCAAGCTTTCTGAAAGTCTCACCTGTGACTTGGGAGATGTAACTCCCAAGTGCCGACCCTTTGTCATTGATAGCAATCCCTGTGAATGACAGACACTTCTTTACAAGCTCGGTGTTACTGATCCGGGTTGGTTGGCTGTGTCTAGCTCCCTTAAAGCCTGCTACAATTTGAGCGGGGTGAAGCACAATTCACTCCCTGCCCTGGGTATGAATAAACCGGCTACGACAGTTCAGCCTGGAAGTGGCACGGCCACCGTGGATGGAGGGCAGTGGGGTGGGCACTCAAGGTGAGAGTGGCAGTTTCTACTGTGACTTTCTGAAGGGATGGATCCTTCCAGGCATCCCAAAGGCGCTTGGTTCCACGTGACGTGTGTCACATGGCTTGTACTTTCTTTTGTGTGTTTTGGGCTCCCGGTCCTTGTGCGGAAGTAACATAGACATCCTCTTGATTTCTGACGACGGGCAGTGGCCCTGAACCTGCAAAACCAGTGATCCGTTTGCAGGTGTCTTCCCCAGGAGACCCGTGAGCAATGCTTCCCGGCGCGTTAGGACAAAGCAGCGTCCTGAACCTTAAAGTACGGAGGGCCGGCTCTCTGAGGCCCTGGGCGTGCGATGGAGTTGCTTGGAACACACCCCGAACAGTAAACATTCAGAATGTAGGAGTGCAGCATGACTCGATGCATTCGAAGCCAGGTGTTCGGAATCTGTGGTCGCGATATGGCTTTTTACCTTCCATCAAAGAATAATATCAGCCAACAACGTAATGGAGTGGGCCAAGCAGGACTGGAGGAAGATACTTAACCCATTAAATAAAATAGACTGCTTTTATTTGGAATCATCTATTTTTTTAAACAATAATTACAAATAAAATCACCAAAATGGGGACCTTAAAGGACACATATTTAGCAAATATGTGTAGTCTATCCAGTTATAACTATTTCTAGGTAATTCCTACATTTTATTAGTCCATGTCACCTTACCTTCAGTTAGTGTGAATTAGTAAATAATTTCTCTGTTTAAATTGACATCTGCATCTCCAGTGACTTTGTGAATTTGGGGAAACCTTTTCTCTTAAAACTTAAATTTTGAAAGGATGATTTTTGCATTAGAAGAAAGAATCGTAATATCTCAAAGCCTCCATGTTAGTATTTATTTAACAGCAAGATTTTCCCATACAAATGTTTGGTTATTTGTGTTCGATTTTTCAGAAACATTTCGGTTGCATACAGTGCATCCACGTACTCTGCGTTCTTTATGCATCGGTTCCCAACTCCAAGTCTGTGTCCAGGGTCATCAAGAAATGAATTTATGCAGCCGTTCTTATCCCCAACCTGCTTCTGAGCGGCCCTGCGGCCCTGTGGTCCGCCTGCCTGAAGAGACCGCCGCTTCCCAGATTTCTCCTGGTGCCCGTCTTTTGCACTCGTCGACTTGTGTTTCTGTGGGTGTGAACATCCGCGCCTTGATGTGCATGCCCAAGGAAAAATCATAGGGGATCTTTCGTAGCTTTGCATCCCTTCCTTGCTTATGAATTGTTTGTTGAGGGCATTTTTTTCCCTACCATAGTTTTATTTTAAAAGGGAAAGTTTAGGGTGAAAGCCTACGTGTTCATGAGGAGTGAGCACTTGGCTTTCAGGAAGAGGCAAAGCTTATGCTTTCAGACTTAGAAAGAGAATCTACTGTTATGAGCCACAAATAACTCAAAGGCGGTGCTAATTCATGTGGAAACCTTGGTGGAATAAAATCTTTGGGTGGAAAGGTAGTGAACTGAAAACAAATTATGTTACATACCTATATAGGACAAATGTTTAACAAAATTTCAGCAGCATAATTAGCACATTGCAATGAAAGGAGGCCGCCTGTCTTCCCGTGGAACGTTGCGATGCTAGAGGACATGAGGTGGGGCTTTTATTTAAATGAGACAGTTCGTTTGAGTTGTATGATAGTATATTTTCACTGTTAAACATTGTCGTGCAAAAGATTGAGACAGATGGAAATTTTAACACTACTGAATGTTTGATATGAAGGGGTTATTCCTAAATACTTTTCAGATCTGATAATGGCATTATGGTTATATTTTTGAAAAAGGGACTGACATTTAAAGGTGCAATGTGACATTTTTACAGATGTGATACTGTGGCTGGGATTTTCTTTACTGTAATGCGGAAGGGACACTGGGTGTCCTGATCCAATATGGCTGCTGTGACAAGTCCCTGTAGACCGGCGGCCTGTTCCCCTGGGGGGGTTAGGGTTTCAACATATGAACTGGGAGGGGGCACAAATATTGAGACCATAGAATTAATTGGGTTTGAGGTGAAGATGAAACCAGACAGACCATAGGTTGGAGCTGAGTAATTTCAGTTTGTATGTTTGAAATGTTCAAAAATAGCCCTGGCTTGTGTGGCTCAGTGGATTGAGCACTGGCCTGTGAACCAAAGGGTTGCTGGTTCAATTCCCAATCAGGGCACATGCCTGGGTTGTGGGTCAGGTCCCTGGTTGGGGGGTCAGCCACTCATTGACATTTCTCTCCCTCTCTTTCTCCTTCCTTTCCCCCTCTCTAAAAATAAATAACTAAAATCTTAAAAAAAAAGAACTGTTCAAAAATAAAATGTTTAAAGAAGGGAAAAGACACACATATACACAAAACTTATATAGTAAAACTGTATCGATAGTTTGTCAAAGATGGTTAAGGAGACTTGCAAGGGAAGAAGGAGTCTAAAAATATCAGCAGTTTGATTGCATGGCAATCACATACAGCTATATACAGCTACGTGATGTAGAAACCCAATGACATTGTAGTTTTATTTTAATTGAGATAAGCCTGCACTTAGATGAGAGGAGAAAGAACACTTGCCATTTTGGCATAGTCTTTATTTAATTCAGCAAACACTTTTTTAAAGCCCCTCTGTGCCAGGTACCGTAGAGATTGCCGGAAATCCCAGGAACAAGGATAGGGGCCTCTTGCTAATGCAGCTGGTGAGATCTCTGCGCGTCATCCCCCGGGATAATGTGATAAGGACTCTAGTAGAGCCATGCAACCCTGTTATACGAGCACAGAGGTCAGAATGAGTTAAGTCTACTTTTGGGGGGCGGGGAGCAGGTGAAGAGCCTACTGGGGAAGACTGTGCAGGGGGCTGTCATCTGATCTGGGCCCGGAGGGATGAATAGGGTTTTTCTAGTCTGAGAAGCTGGAAAAGCCTTCGCCGGCGTAGGAAGCAGCAGGGTCAAGAGCACAGAGGTGTGAAAACGAGTTCGGCCAATGGTGATAGCCGTAGTGAGTGTGAAGTGCCAGGTACAGTGGGGTGGGCGTAGTGCAGGATGAGGCAGATAAAACACCGCGAGAGTAAAATCCCGAACAGGAGTTCTGCCCCCTGCCTGCACAGCACCATTGCTTACACCTGTTAGCCTGGATTTCCAGGTCCAGCTTCAAGCTACACTTGTGAGTTTGGATAGGCCTTGTCACCCTAGTTAGATGTGCAGGGTTCAGGGTATGCTAGCTGCAACACCACTTGGGTAGACAGACCGGCGTGTGTGTGTACAGATGAAGTTTGCTAACAGACAGCTAACAAGACTCCGCTTCTCTGCCATGCAGGCCGCTCCCATGCTTTGTGGGTGTTCTGGTGGCTTTCCTGCCCTGTCGAATGATGCCGGTGGGGTTTGAAGCCCGTCTAGTAGCTGTGTCCTTGCTGCTGTTCCCCAGAGTGGAAGCTGGAGGCTCTGACCCTCTCAGAACAGTGGGTGCTAGCCGACCGGCCTCACTAAAGAATTGTTCTTCTACTGCTTGACCTCAGGGCCATGCAGGGAGCTGGCCCTGCTTCTGAGCAGAGGTGGACTTCTACTATGACGTGAATGAAGCTTGAACTTCTGGCCCTCTCCCTTTCACCACTATTTACAAAGTCCTGGGAGGGGCCCTAGAACGTTTCAGATAGTCATGCTTTATTTTTTTAGTCATTTTATTCTTAACAGATTAAATATTATAGCCTTCAGGCCCTACAAAGCCTGAACAGCCCTTGCTTCTGAGCATCTTCTCGAAGGGTCTCTGCTTTATTTTTTTCTTCCTGAAAAGAGCATAATATCTTCCTAACAGAGCAGTCATAGATTACTAAGCAATTGTATGTTAAGGAGAAGCTGTTTGCTGAGCAGGTGAAATGCGATAATTTGTTAGTGACACGGAGGGAGGCAGGGAAGGAACCCATGCCCCCTCCTGGGCTTCCCTGGGTGGGTTCTTCTGGGCCTGCAAAGAGTCTTTGCTGAGTGTGGCCCTGCCCAGGGCCGACCGGTGGCCTGCTGTCCTTTGTGTCATCCGTCCTGCACTGTTGCTTCGGAACTCTGATCTCTGGTCTCACTTTTCTCCTCTCTGACCTGAAGCTGCCTCATGGCTGTCAGAGGCCAGCTGTGCATGGCCAGATGCAAAGCCATGTCTGATGTCACTAGGAGTGAGCCCATGAACTGGGTGCACGCATTCCTTGGCTACTCTCTCCAAATGACCAGACACTTATTTTTACATTGCTTCCTTTAATGTCCTGGAAACTGTCGGGTCAACACATTACCTTTAAAGCTCTGGAGTATGACTCAGAAAAAGGCCACATACCTGAGCTGGTGGAGGGAAGTTCCACTCGGGCCTGGAGTGTCTTGTTGAGCCGGAAAGTAAGGGGAATCCTCAAAGAATCAAATGAATAGCGGAGCCTGCTTCACGGCCAAATGGGAAGCTTTGAACGTCAAAATGAAGATGGTAATGGATTATAAACAATTTAGTAAAGTAAGAATCCATACTGATAAAGGGATTGCATAAATAAATAAGTGGGGGGAGCAAAACTTTTATGTATAAGGGCAACTAATAAATACAAAAGGAATGATGGAGTCCCAGAATCATCAATGTGTGCTAAGACTGGTAGGTCAATACCCCCACTGTAGGGACAGACCAGCACCGTGTGCGTGAAGATGCACCGAAGATACAGAACTACCCGATCTAATCTCGAGGACACATCAGACAAGCCCGGACGGAGGATCCTGCTATAAAGGAACGGGCCATAATCTTCAAAGCTGTCGAGATTAAGAAGACAACTTCGGAAGAGGGCGGAGTGAGAGCAGGGTCTACAGGATTGGACAAGGTGGTGGGGGAGGGGACGAAAGGTCTGTCCACCAGCCACCAAATGAAGCAGCTGTGTGCCGGAGACCTCGGATGAATTGGGCTTTCCGTGTCTGCTGCGCGATGCAGACAACGCCGTGTTTAATGCATGTTTAGGGTAGGTAACGTGAGTTTGCAGCTGTAAGGTTTTGACAGCTGGTTAGGTGGCTTATAGCTGTGGTTTTTAGGGTTTAATCTAAAGAAAACATTTCGGGTTCATTCTGACAAGTGTACAAAGACTAGTCTAAGACTTTTTTACACTTAAAATTACATTACTTTTGCCCCTTTATGGATTGGTGTGTATTCGGTCATGTAAAATTGCTTCATTTCTCCTCCCAAGAGTTTGCTTTGTGAACCGCAAAGCTGGGAGTCACTTGGTGGGACTTTTTTGGGCCATCGCTGTGTGGACCACGGGCGTGCCTTTATCTCTGCGAACGTGGCTGACGGGAAGGAGGGGCAGAGCAGTCTTGCCAGGAGCTGAGCCGCTGCACCTGAAGGGTTATCTCTCCGTGCCCTTTTGTTCATTTTCTGCTCTCTGTAGTTTGCTTTTCAAGTCCACGTGACTTTGCCTTTGCCTTTAAATTTAATTCCTCTTTCCTGTGAGTACTTTTCTCTATAAGGTTTTTCCATAAAAGTGTTTGCTGGTCAAAGTTCACTTGTTAATGCTGTATGAATAAGACTTTTCTGAGATGGTGGTGTGCCCACCACTGAGAATGTGAGGTAGTGAATCCAAATGTCAGTCAATTACCCACTTTATTACTTGATGTGAAGGAGATGGATTGAAAAGTGCTGGGGAAAAATGACTGTAGGAGAAGTGTCCGTACTGAAGACCTCTCCTTATTCCTCATTTTTCACTCCGTGAGCTGTCCTGCTGTTCGGGGCCACTGTGGCTGCCACACGTTGTCGTAGGGGGACTGTGATACTGCTCGAGGCTGGTGATGGTAGTGACGGCATGCTTTTAAAATAGGCCGAAATTGGGAAATTTTTCTGATTTTATTACTCAAGTTTTAAATAACCTTAAGGTGGTGATCAGCGCGCCAGAGATGGATGCGTGTGTCTGTTGACGGCTGGCGTTCGTCGGCTGCAAAGGGGCGGTTCACACACAGTCAGCTACATTTACACCAGGCACAGCCTCCTCTTTCTCCCACCCCCCCTTTCCACTTAAGGTTTCTTTTAGTTTTTGCAAAGCAGCCATGTGAGAAGAATAAAATAATTTTGAAGAGCATTATATGGTGGGAATTTTGACAATGAGTGGAAGATGGTAATTACTCTCTTCCATTAGACTCGGTGGCTTCGGACAGATAAGCTGTATTGAAACGTGTGACCAGGGCATGGGATCATGGATTGTCTTTCACTGTTGTCATGGCGACAGTGATGCAGGTGGCCTATAACTGCCGGGCTGTCAGATCTTATACATCAAACTGGTGCTAAGTGAAAATATGTTAGAGGCATTGAGGAAGAAATTGCCAGCAGTGTTTATAGGATCAGCTGGAGAAAAGCTAGCCTCGTTGAAGAAAAGATTTCCGTTAAAAGCGCCGGGTGATTCTGAAGAAGCCTGAGTTTTTCCTTTTTATTAATAAGATGAAAGTGGATTATTAAGAGAAAAAATGTTTGCTGGATGTTGCGCTGCCATCGATGTTCGCATAATTAGCGCGAGGCCTTTTTGCTTCTCCTGTGAGCTAATGTGATAACATAGTGGCTCCAGGAGAAGCGAGCAGACACCACGTGGTCTAGGAGCTTTGCTTGGGGGCGAGGGAGCCAGTTCTGCAAGAGACCAGAGTCCTGCTTTCTCCAGCAAGCCCCCCAGAATTTTAGTGAGAAGCGCTGAGAAGTCGTCATGGATTCCCAGGCGGCACTCCGAGTGTTCTGTGGAGCACAGCGTGGCCCTCGGTTTGCACACAGGACCAAATCTGTGTAACACAGGGGGTGCGTTCTCCTGTGGAGAGGCTCCTCTTTGTCAAGCAATTACCACACTTTCCCTTTTTCTCCCCTCTTCTCTTTTCTTGGTGTCTTCTGTCTCAACTTAAACATTTATAAATGCCTTGAATTGAAACCCTTAAATGGCTATAACGTGTGTGTGTGCATGTGTGTGTGGTACCTCGTCTCAAGAAGCTGAAACTAGCTTTATAGTTTTCATTTAATCATGCCATCTTGGTAAATAGGGAGAAGGAAACCGTGCACGTTTCCATTTCTGTGTTATATCTGAGAGCAGGGGCACCGTTAAGTTTGAAAAGCAGAGCCCTGGACAGGAGGGCTGCTCACTGGTGAGTCAGGCTCACACAGCAGGGGAGGCAGCGGGCCGTTGCTGGCGGGCCCCTGAGTCGGGCAGTGTGGCTCCCGCTGCTGACATTTTACTTGGGATATCTTCTTGGGCACAGTCTTCAGTATCAAAATCTCAGTCAGCAAGAGTAGGTAAAACTATCTTTAATGCCATTGGCATGTCACGGGCAGTTCTAGAGTGATTCAGTCTAAGTCACGCACGTGTGTTGGAGACATAGTGAATGGTAGGTATTTTGCTCGTATTCCTATTCGAAAGGAAGCAGTTCTAACATTTGTTGAGTACCTAGAATGTGCTAGGTAATTAAATGATTTAATCCTCACAGTAATATTGAAAAGTACATATACCATTATCATTCACAGATAAGAACCTTGGCAAAGCCAAGAGTCAAATGTCTTGACTTCAGACTCTGTGCATTTTTTTGCCACCATGTGGTTTCAAGAGATATACAAAAGCAGCTTTGCCTTCCAGGAGTCACGGTTTCATCGGAGACCCAGAGAAGCATTTAATAATTATAATACAGCTTGTGAAGTGCTATAATAGACCTAACCACCGAGAAGTACCAATGAGGGGGCATCGAACTCCCAAAAGGAGCTCAGGGAGGAGCTAGTTATTAAAGGTTCAATAGACCACCTGAATGTGGGTGAAGAAGAAAGGGAGTTCCAGGCTGAGGGGACAGCATGAGCCAAGGCACAAAAGAATGACACGGTGGCACATTCTGACATGGCCCGGGGTTGAGTTAGTCAGTTGAGGAATGGGAAAGGGGAAAGGTATAAAGTGATTCTCTACAGGTAGCATTGGATAGTCCAGTACAGCCTTTGCTATATGTGTGATTTGGGGTTCAAACATTGTGGTTGTTGCCTTTGAAGTTCTTACAGGCTACAGATTGTTGACATGCATGATAGTGCCCTCTAGATTTTGTTTTGTTTAGTTGCTATTTTTTCCCTCGCTGTGCCTTCTCTTTTTCCAGAATATTATTGCTCACCCTGCCCTTGTTTTTCTTCTTTCATCATTCTGGTTGAATGCTTCTTTATCTAAAGAAGCATTTTTCAATCCATAGTCTGAGACTCTAAATAAAAGGAGTCGGTGGGCGGGACAGGTAAAGGGTCTGGTCCCCATCAGTCCCAGAAAAACAATTGAAATAATTAAGATGAGAAATATTTGTGCATTCAAAGAACTCCGAGGTTGATGGTTCTTCAGCGTGAAGACAAGTTACTGACTGAAAACTAGACTCAGCTTCAGTCCTTTAGCCTCTGTGTTAACCACTGACCCACATGTTTCCATTACGTAGTTTGTGCACATAATGGAGATGTTAGCCCTCTATTCAGTAATGTTCACAAGCTCTCTGGTTTTTTGTTCTCTTGTTTTCATGAAGACACCACCCCTTTTAAACCGAACTCCTTGATTCATGGATTTCATTTTGGAAATTAATGTCAGGATTTTGCTAAGCCTTGTCTCTTTTAAGTCAAGGAAGAAAAATAACGGATCATTCTCAAGCTGTGATTGTTGATCAGTGCTATTCAGATGGCCCCGGCCAATGATCAAGCAAAAGGCCAGCACGGTGATGCCAGGGAGCATGTGTGCGCCAAGTCTCCGTGTCCCACCAGACTACTTCGTTACCGTAAGATTTCAAATCCAGGCCCTTCAGAGGTGTCTGGAAGGACCAATATTCTTGTTTTGTTTTGTGTTGGACAAAGAAACCGGAGTGTGAGGTCCCAGTTGCATAAAGGAGATTCTTCTTGAGTTGCACAGCGCGCTCCTCTCGTCTGTGGATGCGCGCACGCGCACACACACGCAAATGTGTGCTCTGTTGTGTGGGGATGTCTCAGACCGGTGCACGGAACAGCTTACCGTGTGTATTATGTAAGAAAATTTACTCCGGAGAGCTGTGAATGCGCTGACCAGAACCAGGGCTTCTGACAGCCCGGAGAAATTGGAAGGAAAAGAGCATGTCGGGGGCAGGCAGGCCTGAGGAGCAGGATGAGTCAGCCCACCTTTGCCTCCAAGCAGGACATGTCTAATCAAGGGAAAGATTTTGGGAAACAACAGGAAATGGAAAATTAATCTGAACTTCCTCTCCCCCCAATTTTTACATGTCTCAGAAGGGTTATTTTCTTTCTTTTTATGTTTTTAAAGAAAAAGCCATTTTCACAAAGAAATATCCTGAGCTAAAGATGACAAGTGCTTCCTCCCTTTTAGGATGACTGTCCCCAGTGGTACAGCAAGATGCGGAGCGATGGGATTATTAGTAAGGAGTCTTAGAGGTGGGATTAAGAGCGCTGAGGTGGAATAAACATGCTAGTTAATTCTAAATCTTTTTTGAATTTGTGAAACTGTGGCCACCTCATATTCCGTTACCATTTTTTCAGGGACCGAAAAGTCTTCCTAGTTATTTCATTGGGTGTTTGCACGCCAGGGTCGTGGGGTTTCAGCATCAGCAGGACAGTTATCTCCATCACTCATTTGCTGTGTCGTGGGTATATGGACCACACCGTGTATCAGAGTATCTTTTTTCCCCTTATATTCCCCACAAGCAACTTCTCAGAGTTCTATGCTCACTTACTCATTTGTCAGTGAAGCTATTTAAGCAGGCAGCTGTTTGTTATACTTTATCAATATCAGGCTTTGTAAACAAGAAGGATGGGTGTGATCTAACTTGAAACAGCCCTGTAGGGAATAATCCTGTATTGCCCGATCGAGAAGGGCTGCCTCGTTCGGTCCTTTCGTGTTTCATTCCTATTTTTCATTCTACAGGGTACTGAGAGGTTCCCTAGGGGCCCTTGCCACTTACCCGCCCTTGGCTTAGCTCGAAACTGTAGAGCAGTGATGTGGACTTGGTGAGAACCGGAAATGGCATGTCAGGCTGAGACCGTGGTCATGAAGTGTCACCGGTGAAGTTAGTATAGTGTTATTTTGATCACCCTTTCAAAGGGCTTGTTCTCAAGTTCAAAATCAAATGCTTTATCCAAAACTGTGAATTAGCAGAAAAGGGTTCTATTTTACACAGCATCCCTTTCATGGCAGGACACAAATTAGGTATCGGTGAGGAGGTTATATGCTGGTGGTGGTGGCTTAGGAGGGGTGGGAGTTTGTGTGGTCAGAGACCTTCAGGACGAGGCTCCCGCCGAGCAGGGAGCCTGCTGGGAGATCAGGGTTGTCTTCTCCTGCTCACGTAGGTGCTCTGCATGCTCTGCTCCCACTCAGACGGTGTAGAGGGAAAGGGTGGAAAGGCTCTCAATCACAGCTCAGACGGAGGACAGTGCCACTGAGAGTCTACTGAAATGTATATGCTAAAAATATATACGCAATTTTAAACTTTTGATTGGTGAAAAAAAGTTTTCCAATGATGCCTTACTTCTTTAACTTAAGGTACTGTAGTATTAGTTTTTGGTACCCAATGCACGTTTCTCTCTTTGAGAACAGAGGTTACTCGTTCATGTGCGTATAACAACAGCACATGCTGGATCTTTATGCGGAGAAAAAGAGTGGAGAATATTCTTGTTTCAGTCATTTCCTGACCGTAGGATGGGCTGGCCTGTAAACCGAAATTTGGTCTCTGCTGTGGGGCAGCTGAGACTGCCTCCCTGGTGCGTCACGTGGTTGTTGCCGACTCGCTGAAGAGGGAGCAGAAGTGGCCGTGTCCTGGGTTGGCTCAGAGGGCCTGGCCGTGCTGCCTCATCCAGGAGAGCAGTGTGTGGGGGCAGCACCGGTTTCACCTTGCCCCTCTGTGTCCCGTGCTTGTGAGAGCACGACTCGTGGAGGAAAACCGTTTCCGTTTCTCACAGACTTCTCAGGCAATACGTCAGCCTGTCTTAAATCTTCCTATAAAGTTGCACCTCTAATATGTCAGTTTAATCTTCTGTGGGACCGGAATCTCAGCGGCACAAAGAAGTTCAGCCCTCTCTCTGAACCAAAACAAACACAGACACAAACAACAACAATAAGAGAGTCCCAATTAAGATTCTCAGAACACAAATACCCATCTAAGTGCACCTAACAATTCTCTGCTAGCAGCCACTTTAAAGTATTGTTCTTTGTAAAAGGAAAATCCAATATAGTTGAAAGCTTGTGCTTCATAAATATAGGATGCTTCCTTGCATTATCTAAGAGAAAGAGAAAAGCATGCCTTGCTTTTTTGGATTTAACATGTTTTAGCTAATCACAAAATCTTTATTAATTGCATTTATGAGATATATAGGGCCACAAGAGGGTCTTGGAAATTTTTTTGGTTACAAAAATGTGATGAAAAAATTGACTTGTGTATTATCTGGTAGTTTTGCCAAAAGCATGTCATCGGGTTGGGCCCTGCCAATGGCTTCTTGTAGGGGAGGAAGCACTGGTCCTGGAGGCCTTCCTTACCGGTTGAGAGGCTGTGGGACTTCGTTGCTATCCCAACAGCGACAGCATCGTGGGGCGGGGAGAGGACGCCTGCCGAGGAAGGATAGGTTTGGGTGTGAGCTGCATTTCCTGCTTTGCAAGGGGTCCATTTCTCTGGATTTTACACTTGCCTTTCTGCATTTCAGCTTCCTCTCTCCTTTCTGTCCCTTCTCTGGCCTTCATTCCCTTTGCTCCGTGTAATGGGTCCTATCACACGGCCATCTTCTGTGGACAAGATGTGGGACCATAACCAACCCCAGAAAACATTGGGTGGATCATAAGGAGTGGCAGGAAGCCAGGATGCACACCCCGGCTCCACCACTGACTGGCTCTGTGACGTGGGGAGATGTGGACTGACTTATGTCCCCTAAAATTGAGAGTTTGAAGTCCTCACCCCCAGTGTGAACTGTATTGGAGATAGTGCCTGTAGGGCGACAAGTGAAGCTAAATGAAGCCAAAGGGTGGGGCCCTAATCCAGTGTGATCGGTGCACTTATAACAGGAGGAGGAGACCCCGGCAGTGCCTGGCTGCACAGGGAAAGGCCGTGTGAGGACACGGTGTCAAAGCGGCTGTCAGCAAGCCAAGGAGGGCAGCCTCTGGAGAAACCAAACCTGCCGGCACCTTGGGCTTGGTTTTCCAGCGTCCAGAACTGTGAGCAATAAATTTCTGTTGTGTAAGCCACGCAGTCTGTGGTGTGTTGCTATGGCAGCAGCAGTGAGCTACTACAGGAGAATTGCAAAATCTCTGTATTTTGGGTGGAGTCAGAAACCTCTCCTCTGTTTTAGAGTTGTTTGAGAAGCGACAATGCGATCGGCATAGTGCCTCACGGGATGCCATCGCACGTGTGACAGAATTAACGCCCGCACGGACAGGCCTGTGTTCCTCTTCCAGGAACTCGGGCTTTTTGCCGAGTGCTCAGCAGTGTAGCAAAACAACACAAGTCACTGTGTATGTACGGGGTGGGGGGCAAAGTAGGTTTACAGTGGTTCGTGTGGAAAATAATGCAGTGATTAATAAATACATAATAATACAAGTATAAGCGCTTGTGTTTTGCACTCTCACAAGTGTAAACCTACTTTCACACCACGCTGTATGTTTTAAGTTTCCCAGCACATTTTGCCTGGCTGATGTTTTGTAGGAGACCCTTATGTTAAGAGATGATTTTTTTTTCTAGTTCCAACACAGGTTATGCCTTCTTCAAAAGTTCATTGAGCCCTGGCTGGTGTAGCTCAGTGGATTGAGTGCGGGCCTGCGAACCAAAGGGTCACCAGTTCTGTTCCCAGTCAGAACACATGCCTGGGTTGCAGGCCAGGTCCCCAGTAGGGTGTTCGAGAGAGGCAACCACTCATTGGTGTTTCTCTCCCTCTCTTTTTCCCTCCCTTCCCCTCTGTCTGAAAATAAATAAATAAAATATTTTTTTAAAAAGTTCATTGAGTTCGTTCTCCATACATTTTAGTGTTGTTTTGTTTGCTATACCTTAAAGACAATAAAAGGGAAATCTGGCAAAATCCAAACAAATGCTCAGCTGACCCAGCACATGGAGTTGCATCTACTAATTCAGGCCACATTATATACTAGAATCATATGTGTCTGCAAAATAATGATAGTAACTTGAGTTCACCCAGCATTGTTTGGCCAAGAACTGAAGATACTTTCAATCCATAACCTCCTTTACTTCTGACTTATACTGGTCTCAGGTATCAGATATGAATCTCCCCTTCTGATAGCTAGACAAGTGAAGGCACAAAGATCTCTCCCTCACGTGCTCAAGAGCTGTGGGTGGGAAAAAACTAGCCTGCAGCGCCTCCTGACTTCCTGTACAGTGTTCCACTGGGCTGTTCCTGAAGTCATTTATTAAGTACATCTGTCCAAATATTAGTGACGAGTCTGTCCTTTCCCTTCTCAAAGAATGAAGCTTAAGGTTCTGTACCTCCAGGTTTTGTGATACAGTGCTCTTTATTAAGCTGGCAGCCCATAAATCAAATACTCAAACGGACGGTATTGACTGGGGGTAAAGGCCTAGTGTGCAACGTGGGAGCTGCCCCCAAGTTGCTGATCGCATGGTTGAGGAGAGGAGAGACGCAGCCGGCTCTAGGGCAGCTGGGGTAGTAAAACCAAGTGTGTGGTGTCTAATGCACATTTCTTTAAGTTAAGAGTAGTTTCCCCCAACTTCTATCTACTGACAAGTACAAGAAGTATCCCCTTTGAAGGAAGGGTATTCTATCAGGTAGGCTAGGGCACCGGTTAGGTTGGTGCTCCAGTTACCTATAGCTGCTGGCAAACCACATTAAGACTTGGTGGCTTAAACCAACCACCATTTAATTACATCGATGATTTTATTGGCCACGAATGTGAATGGGACTCAGCTAGGCGATTCTTCTACTCCACGCAGCATTGACCCTGGTCACTCAGTGGCATTCAGTCAGTGGTTGGTCTGGGCTGGCTTGACTCACCGGGCTGGTTCCTTGGCAGGGACGCCCGGAAGGCTGGTGTCTGCTGGGGCCCTCTGCCTCTTTGTGCAGACTCAGGGCCTCTCCCTGAGGTTCCTCAACTAGGGTAATCTCTACTAGGATTTCTCACAGGGAGGCTCAGGGTTCCAAGAGACCAAGGCCAAAGCTGTCAGTCATAGTAAAGGCTAGGCTTGGAAATGGCAGAGTGTCACAGGCAGCTCATATTCTTGGGGAGGGAAAGACTCATCTGTCAGTGGAAGAAGGATCAAAGCATTTGCAGCCATTTTTTTTTCTGCCATGGATGGCATATCCCTCTGTGGTTTGCTGGTGTTTAAATCTTGTGTGTGTGTGTGTGTGTGTGTGTGTGTGTGTTTAATATACCCAAGACTTAATTTCTAGTGCGTTTTCATTTTCATTTGACAGAATTTGAAACACCTTTGGAATGTCTTGTCCCATGTTTACCTTCTGGTTCTACCTTCTTGCAAGGAAAGGTAAAACATGGGAAAAAATGAATAAAATTTGGTGTCTACCGTGGAGGAGCTCACAATTCAGTGGAGGACCATCATGGACATAATAACTGTAGAACACAAAGCTTAAGTCATAAAGTTGAGGAAGGTGAGTGGAGCTCTGAGCCAGCCAGGGCCATCAGAGAGGGTTTCGAAGCAGAAGTGACCTTTGAGCTGAGCCTCCAGGAGGCCGGTGGTCTCTGTGGTTGGGAGGGGTGGAGCGGGGATGGTGTCCAGGAGGAGGGGCAGGGAGAGGGGAGGCACCCGAGCAGATGGTGTGTTCTGCAAACAATGGCTGGGAGCCTGGACTGTGGGGGCCGAGATCGTTCAGGGCAGAGGTGTGGTGGTCATGGAAGGCGAGGCTGAGCAGATGGGTTGGGGACACGTGGACTTTGCTCTGAATGCAGATTTGTTCTGAATGTAATCGCCATAGAAGGATTTGTGGCAAAGGAGTGCCATGATCAAGTTTCTGAGTCTGAGTGCTATTTCTAATAGCAGGTTTGGAACGGATTGGAGGGATCGCAGAGAAGCGGCCCAATGACCAGTTAGAGGACTGTGGTTAGTCCAGGAGAGCCGGTGCTGGGCAGTAGAATGGGAGAGGTGGGTTCTGAGTGTGACGTGCTGGGGGAGGGGTTGGTGGCACAACTTTTTCTGAATGCCTAACCTACGTGCAAACAGTCCGCTTCTATCCTGTATCTAATTTATTTCTCCCCAAAATCCATTTTTTCTGATGAGGTCACTGAGGCTTAGAGACATTTAAGAATCTCCTTGACATTGGATAACTAGAAGTGAGTAGGACCGAGATTCAAAGCCAAGTGTGTTTGGCTACAGAGCATCTATGACTTCCCACAAAACCTCATTGCCTCACCAATCAAAAATAACTGGAAATTTCTCGTGAGACGAGGTGGTTGAATAGAATAGGCCAATAATAAAAATAGCACAGAATTTTGTGTAAGGCTTTCAAAAATGCCCCTGAATTGTATGATGTGTGTGTGTATGTGTGTGTATCAATTACATACTCTCAACCTGAGTATAGTTTTAAAGCACAAAGTTTTCAACAAGTTTCTTTAATTGACCAATTCTATTGACTTGTTAGAGATAAGAAAGTAAAATACACAATTCACGTTAGTTTACCTGATACTGTCCCTTTTTTGTGCATAAATTATTCTTGGCCTAAAAACCGGGTTTATGGCACATTAGAATCCCGTAAACAAAGGCTCTATTGTGCCACAGGGAACACAGCACACATCAGGGGGGCTGGGGAGGAAAAGGAAAAGTGAGTCAGAGTCAGGGGGCAAGGTGGCGGTTCACTGGAGAACTTCCTTTGTGTAGCCCCTCCCTCCCACCCAAATGGAGTCACCTTTCTCATTTTAAGAGCAAAAAAGGTGAGCGGGACCACAGTCTGTGTCCCTTAAATTCTATTTCTGCCCGAACGCTGGAGGCCAGGGTGTGGGCTGCTCCCTCCGCCTTTGGGCTGCCGTCCAGGCAGGAGCCACAGGACCTCTGTGCCCCGGGCCCGGGCCTCAGGGCTGCGGGCCAGATCTCACCTGAAAATGCCGTTCTTGATGCAGATCACAACGGGATTTGAAATGAATGGCATTTGGAGGACTGGGACCAGCACCCACTGTCTCCTTTTGACAGGTTTCCAGAGCCCCTGGGAAGGAAGGCCTGGTGAGGGGTGATAGGGAAAGAAGAGGGATCTTGCTTCTCTTCCTCGTTGCTCCGGCTCCAGGGCTAGAACAGAGCTTGTGTGTAGTAGATGCTCACTGTTTACTGAGTGAATGATTGCTTAGTGCCCTAGGCCAGGTTCTGTTAGGTGCTTGACATCTGACTTCTCAATTAATCTTCACACATCAGTGAAACCTAGCCTTCCATTCATCAGATGCAGAAATCGGTGCCTGGAGAAGCCAAGGAACTTGCCCAAGGACAAGGCCCTTGCACCTAATACAACTGGAAGTCACACCTGGGTTTGTATAGCTCGTAGACCCTTGCCCTTTGGAGTGTGCTACACTAGTACATTCTTTATCAGAATGTCGTTTGGGTGCAAATCAATATCCTTCACGTGTGCAAAAATAGAATTTACTTCAAGTTGAAAAGGTAGAGAATGCTAAGAACTTCCTGGACCAAGCACATCATAGGTGCTCAGTAAATGGTGAATAAATGAATGACAAGTGTTGATGTCTGTTGAGCCTCCTACCTTGTTGTTCACTGTCGTGGAGAAAATGACTTGAAGGTCATTTACAGATGACTTGAAGGTTTTTAGCTTTAGAAATGTTATTTTCGAGACAAGTTTCATAATAGAGGCGGGTTGACAAAGTGCCAAACCGACTGGGGACAGCTGGTCAATGCTCCCTACCCTCTGCCAGTGTGGAAACATCTGGGAGAAACACAGTATTGGGAACAGTGTAGGAATTTCTCTCGTCTCGCTCAAAGCGTGCGCTTCCTCTCGTCACCAGGAAGGGAAGACAACGTGAGCCAGGAGACACGGTGGTGATGTTTCCGGTTTTTCAGGAATGGTCAGATCAGTGGCCAGACTCAAGCTCCTTTCCCGTCATCCTCTTTACTTAACTCTTTCACGTTGTTTGTAGGATTCACCGTTCTTTTCCTGCCCACCCTAACTTTTCCCCTCCGTACATTCCTTCTTGCAATATCCTGTTTCTGAAAGGGTTTCTCCTTTAGTGTTTTCTAATCCAACAGCCTTTTCTCTTAATCCCGTTTCAAACTCCCATCTCTTGTGAAAAATAACCAGCTTTCTCTTATCCTCCCTTCTTTGGATTTACCTGGGTTGAACCTGCCGAGCCACTAAGGAAATGATGGCTGCGTGACTGGCATGAGGTAAACAAAACCTCCTCTTCACCTTTTCCCTCATCGAAGCCGCTCCTGCACATTTGAGGGTCTGAGACAAGGTGGCAAAAGGCAGTAGGAGAAAGAAAAGAGAGGGAGAGAGCACCATCAAGACCCAAAGAAAATTGTTTTGGACGTAGAACCTGCCTTGAAATAGATTCATCTGCTTTGCTCTTGACCTGAATTTAAACCTCAGTCCATTAGTGTTTTGCATGGATGGGGAGGTGCGGGACATGCTATATTTGGTAGGGTTTTTTTTTTCCTGTTTCACTGTGTTTTAACGCCCATGTACAAGTGAATTCTGCAGGGTGCGAGTTGTTTTAGGGCAGCCACTGTTGGTGGGCAAGGCCTGGGACATGGTCACTTAGCAGTTAGTCCCGCGTCGGACAGTAGTCAGCCACGGCTCATTCATCGGGTGTCTCGACAGTAAAATGTCCAAGCTAAAACTTAAAAAAAAAAAGTTGATAGAAATTCTTAAAACATTCCACATTTCCTTTTCTCTTCCAGTAGAGAATTTGGACAGAATTCGGCGCTCTCTTGCTCTCAGTCACCGTTATCTCAGCCTGTCGTTCTGAGAGTAATATTGTTCCTCTCTTGTGAGATGGGTCTGCTAATAAGTGCGGACTCTTGTCACTAAATGTGAAATGTCCCCCAACTGCTGGGTACTCTGTGTTCTTTTAAAGTCCATCCCCTCCCTGACACTTGTACTGCCCGCCCCACTGTGTCAGTCCCCAGGATCCTCTTCCTGCCTCCTGTCACCTCCTATTTTACATCTAACTTGCTGGACTGGAGAGTGAGACCACACGGCTTATCGGAGGTGGAGGTAAAGCGAGAACAAGCGGGGTCTGGATGCAGACCAGGTGACCCCTGAAGAGTTATCCCTGTCAGCTCCAAGGTGTGCACTCTCTGCTGTCTCGGCTCCTCACAAGTGTGCTCTGCCGGGGTTCCAGGCTGTGCTCTGGTTAGTTAGGGTTTCAAGACAAGTGAGCTGTCACTCTGTGACTCACCGTGTACTGTTTTAAGCAACTGCACGGCCTCAGAGAATAAAAGGATGGCTAATCATCTCCAGTTCCCTGTCATGATTCACGTCATTGTCATCGTCATCTCCAACTCCATCACATTATTAAGTGCCCAAAGAACATAAATCGCCAGACAAAACACGTCACGCAGACATGATCCTTGGTATCTAGGAGTCTGTCTTCTTTAAATAGGCAACACCACGGTGGATCTCGTTGGGCCTCAGATACCGACTGCTCTGTGGGGGTAGATGGCGTTAGCCAGGAAGCTCAAAGGACAGATGCAGGAGGCCAATCGCTGAGAGCCTACCGGCTGCTGGGACTGCAGGAAGAGATGACACAGCCCCCCACCCCGCCCCCGAGCTGACCTTAAGGAAGTGGATGCAATGACAGAAGTGTGCGTCAGCATTCGGGGCCCAGAGGAGTGGCACAGCATAGCCCAGTTGGAGGGGGAGAAGCGAGGAAAGCAGCTGCCTGGGCACAGTCAGTAATGAGCCGGGCGGAGGGGCGGGAGCGGCTGTTCTGTGGGGAGGGCGGAGCCTGAGCCAGAGCAGGGCCAGGAAGCATCCTGGAGTGGCAGGCGCTGCGTGCAGGTCCAGCTGGGGCGAGTGACCTGGTGACAGTGGGGGAGGAACACAGGTTCCCAAATGTCATGTGGAGGGGTTTGAGGGACAGGGCAGAGGGACACCAGATGGTGGAGTTACATTTTTGTGTTAGGTCCCTCCTGGCCGGGGGTTAGCGAGGAGGATGGCTTTGGACTGGAGCTAGGGTCACGGCTTTCTCTCTGGGTAGTGGGAAATGACGTGGAGAAATGTGTGTGCAGGACAGTTCAGACAGCCTGGAGGTGGCTGTCGGAGCTGAGGACAGGAGGCAGTGGTGGCCCCCAGGCCGCCCCACGTGCAGGGGGTGTCAAAGGTGGAAGGGTCACACTGGAGGAGAAGATAATAGGCTCAGCTTTGGACACGTAGGTTTGGCCGATCCGTGGAGAGGCCTGGTGAGCCAGGCGAGCGCCTGGGGTTGGGGGTCCCACTGATGTGCTCTGTGAGCTCGGGCAGAGAGCCTCTGAGTCAAAGTAGGATCTGACCGAAGGGATCAAAGAAAGGCATGTTGTCCTGCCACTGCAGGGGACTGTGGCATTGTCTGAGAAAGGTGAGGCTCCTGTCTGGAGCCACCAGGGCAGCCCCTGGGACAGTTGGTGGCAGCAGCCCCAGCTGCGGGAGGCAGCTCCTCTGTGGACGTGGGCTTGCACCGCCTGTGCTGATTGGCCTGGATTTTGTTCTGGGCAGTGAGTGGCGGCTTTCCAACTTCCACAGGCTGCCATTCACAGGGGACAGCCTGAGAATAGGAACTTGTTTCTGCATAAAGTGACTTCTGGCTTTGAGACAAAAGAAAAAGAACCATTTATTGCACACTTCATGACCCAGACTGATCAGCTGAGAAACAGAGACAGAGGAGGGAGGGAGGGAGGCTGGGGGAAGATATTCAAGTATCTTTCCTTCAGCTTGAAACAGCATTTTAAAAAACACAAAGAGCCCGGAGGAAGAGAAAGTTACTTTTGTGTGGGTCCTTAATTAGGAAGTTCACCCTCTGGCCCCCAGCTATCTTCACAACTACTCTCCATCTTTTGAAGTGTTCTCTCTCCATCAGAGATGGGTCAGGGCGATGACGGAAGGGAGCAAGAAAGGAGCAAATTGGTTCCAAGTTTAAGGTTTTCTTAATTAGAAGGCCCGAGAGGAGATGAGTGTGGGCCCTCTGAGTCACCTGGCCTGTGGCTGGTCCCCGTTGGTGGCCCCTGGTGAGCTTTATTTGACTTAGGAATTTTTTTTTCTGCTGTGCACTGAACAGATTCCCTTCTCTGGTATGTGGTGGGGAGCACGTAGCCTGAGGGTGGCAATTAGCTGTAGCTGGGCCAGCTCTGCTTCGAGCAGTCCACAGTGAGGTGTGTAGTGACTTTGGAACCTCACCAAAGGTACCAGAGTCCGTCTCTGTGTACAGTGGGAGGACAGACCCACCCTCGGAGATGCCCTCTCGCCCTGCCCTCCTCAGATGCCTCCTGACCTGGATGAAATCCTGGGGTACAGGGACCTTACCTGCAAGTGGAACTGACGACACGTTACATCATCAAGCCCGCAAAGCTCATTGGCAGAGAAGTTGAGTCTTATTTTAGACCCACAGACTGGGCTGTGTGGATGATCCAGCCAGAACAGGTCTCCTCCGGCTCTGTCTCAGCTGCCGGCCCCCTCCTGCGGTTGCTGGGGCTTCGGTGGGCGGAATGTCAGAGGGCGCTTGCTGCTGACCACCGCAGGGTGAGCAGCACGACCTCGCTGCTTTTGAGCTGGGGAAACGCAGATGCCGACGCACACCCATCTCGCTGCTCTCCTGCCCTCCACGTGGGCTCCCGCTGCCCTTCTGAGCTGCTGTCGAGGAGTCCATCGGGCAGGAGAGCAGCCATAAAAGCCCTGGTGTAGTCCTCGACCTCTCATCCTTCCCCTTTGCTCCCATAGCCAGAGGTCACACGTGAGCGTGTGCTTATATCCCCGAAGTGGTCTGCGTGCCTTCCGAAGGAGGTCTCGGGCTGGGTAAATACGCTGAACGAAGATGCTTCGTCTGCAGCCGGGGAAGGTCCTGCCTTCCAGCATAAAAGCCTGCGGTGATGCAGTGGGTGGCGGCGTAGGTTTGATCCAGGAAGGCAGAGGAAACAAAATATTGGAAAAAGCGAGCCTTTACTTCCATCATTGGGACCCACGGAGCAGTCAGAAAGGGCAGCTTTTCGGAAATTAAAAATCTGGACACGTGACCTGGCAAAACATTTTTGTTCTTGTTCTTTTGTATTTAATTACAAAAGTTCACATCTGGTTATGTCTTTAAGGAGTCTTTATTTTCCTAAGTAAAATTTTGTGACTAAGTGCAAATTTGCCACAAGCCTATAATTTGACAATAGGATACACATACAACTTCAGATATTTCAACTCAGGATTGCCTGAGAGAACTCACATGCGCCCTACGCCTTCGGGCCACGTGACAGACAGATTCACGCCTGCGTGGAAAAGCTGGGTACATACAAAAGCAGTGAGAACTGCGTGGAGGTTCAGCTGTCTGCACGTCAGGCGACCGTGCCTCCTTGCTCTCATGATAATGTGTTGCAGTAACCCCTGCCGGGTGCCCAACTTGTCTCTGCTGTCCTGTCATGCTTAGCAGCTACAATCCCTGTCGCTTGAATAACCGCCATCATTATTATTGACTTGGGGCTTGTTGGAGTCAGACACCCCTGTGTTCAGTTGCCTCAGTGTAGACCTGGGTTCAGAACAGAACGGCAGCGTGGCCGGGAGCCTCCGTTCCTTCTGGAACCTTTTCGAGGGCCTGCGATCAGAGCACGCAGCCGCCAGCAGGGCCGGGTGGGCGCCACCAGCCTCTGGGAGCCAGCGTCCTGTGCCTGCATTTCCTGTTCCGCCGTCCTCCGCCCCAGCCCCTGACGGCAGACATTGAAACACAAATGACAGCAGTAATTGGCTGAGAGATAAACCACAAGGAGTGAGCGAGCAATGCTGCGGGGAGTTAAGTGGCTAAGTGACAATTAAGGCTCCGCAGCCTCCCGGATCACGAGCAGCCTGGCCGTTTGTTCTCGGTTTTAAAGGAGCAATAACACATTAATTGGAGGAGAGCTTCTCGGTTAACGTGCCTCTCCCGGTTTCTCATCGGGTTCTGCTTTGAGGGGCGGGCTGCAGCCCTTGGCCTGGGGAAAGGTTGCTTTGTTGACTGCCTCCTCCCACCCCCTGCCCCTCCCCCACTCCAATTGAATTAGAATATTGGAAATTTATGTCCTTGATTCTGGTAAACTGATAGTTGATTTGGTTTGAAGATTTCCTTAAAGCTTCCTTGAAGGAAGGAGGGACCTGTGAACTCCGTGACAAGGCCTTGGTGCCTACAAGCAGGGCCTTAAAACCTCAGTTGCTATCTTTCCCTCCGTGAAGTCCGTTAATCTCAGATGTTTTGAAAAAGTTTTATTCCAAAAATGATCTATTAGTCCAATATAACAATGAACAACAGACAAGATCCCTGTTCTTTTCAGAGCTTACAGTCAGGTTCGAAGAGACAGATAGGAAATAAATCAAACTGTGGTCTGCTGTTTTATTTCTTTAAAGTGGGGAGCCTAAACAAAGGGAAGCTTAATGTCCTGCAGAAGCTGGGGGGAGCGGAGGAGAGTGGACGTTGCAGCCCAGCCCAGGGTGGGCTAGGCCCTGCTTTCTTTGAACCCTGTCCTGGTCATAAACAACCATTAAGATGATTCACTTGGACTTGAGATAAGCAGACTAAACAAGCCCATGGACCAGTTGAGAGGCCCTTCTCTGGATGTGATGCGCCTTTCTGTGACATTCATGCCAAGTTCTCGGCCTGAGAACCTTCCAGGTGCTGTCTAACAGGCTGCTGTTCTTGGTTGGTTTCCTTCAGCCCAGGCAGCTTGGCCACCTTTTATTAACCATCCCTTCCGGTTGGAAGGGTTCGAACAGCTTCCTTTGCCTTATGCGGAGAACTGGTCATTTTAGGACCTGGCATTTATCTATTTTGGGGCATATTTGTACCCAGAGGCCCAAACCTACACAAAGCAGCAAAATGATGAAAGGAATAGGGTAGACCCTTACTGGCAGCAGGTGGAGAAGTTCGGCCCTCTCTTGCCTGCCTAGTCTTGGGAAGACTTAGGGCAAGCTCGCTGCTAGCTGAGGCCAGCTTTGCGGGGGCCATGTGGGTGCGGCTGCGTCTGATTGTGAAGAGTCACCTGTGTAGGCTTTATTCTTCGCATACTTCTTTGTGCAATGACCAGGCAGAGATGGCAATGCTGGCTTGTCTCTCAGGAAAGGCCTTTCCAAACGGTAATGGAAAAAATGCAATGAAAAATAGAAGGACAAAAAATAAAATAAAGTATATAAAGTGAGGTGGGAAAAAGAAAAAGGAAAGGCCTTTCTGTCCATTTTCTAAAGAAAACCTTGAGAGAATTTGGGGAACCACACAGTAGTAGTGATAGGCTCTCCAAGAAGACGAAGACATAGCTCTTTCAAATGCAGGGTCTTAGATATGAGGTAAGAGTTAGACTGTGTAGGTTTGAATTCTGACTCGGCCACCTACTAGCTATTTGACCTGGAGAAAATGTTTTTTCAGTTTCCCAACTGTGAAATGGGAGTAATAATAGAACCCATTTCAGAACTGTTCTGAAAGCTAAAAGATTTGCTGTAGCACTGAGTAAGGCCGTAGGTAAGCCCTTAGAACAGCGCCTGGAACATAGCATGTGGTAATTACACGTTGGCTGTGGTTGGCGTCTCATTTCTTGTGTATGAATCACAAGAGTAATAACCACATTCTAACATTCCATGAACAACAGGCAGCCTGGGCAGTCGAGAATCATTCCCACCTAGGTTCGTTTTACTTTTTTTACCGTTCGATATAGCACACGGGGAAGGGAGCTACACAGAAAAGGAGCCTGTAGGATGTCTGTCTAAATATTAAAAACAACAATAACCCCACAAAAATAAACAGCTAATTATTTGGATATAAACTTGGTTCATCTGTCTTGGAACAAAACAGCAAGAGCAAATACAGAAGGTCAGTATTCACTCTTCTGGGAAAACTGTTCATCTATTATATCATCAAAAACTGCATTGGCTTTGGAGAAATACGATCTTTAATCCTTGAGTCACTGAATTCACAGACAGCAAAATTCACTTTTTGTGGGCGTGCTGCTCTGTGAGTTTTGGCAAATGCGTAGTCAGGTAAGCTCCGCAGCCCACACACAGAGCAATGTCGTTCGTCCTGCTCCACAGCAGCCTTCCCCGGCGGCCCCTTTGTAGTCAAACCCTCCCACTAACTGTGCTTGGCAACCACAGGTCTGCTGTCCATCCCGAAGCTGTGCCTTTTCCAGCAGGTCATGTGACTAACCAGGGAGCGTGCAGCCTTTTGAGTCTGGCTTCTGCACGTTGCATAATGCATTTGGGAGTCATTCCTGCTGTTGCATGTACCTGCAAAAAGCTTGTTTTTGTCTCATAAATCATTGAATTCTAGAGCTCAATGGAATCTTAAATATCAGAGCCAACACTTTCATTTCCCAGGTGGAGAAACAGGGACCCCTGGGGTAAAATGACTTGCCCACGGTCATGAAGCTAATTAAAGAAAGAACATGAACTTGGAATTGTACTGTAGTCCAGGTAGCATCTGTTAAATCAAGCTGGGATTAAGAAGAATGTGTAGCTAATTGTCACAAGGGAATTCCATTTGTTTTCTTGTTATTTTGGGTCAAAATCTGATCAAGCAAACTGAGCCTTACTATGACAATAATTAAGGAAGAGTAGATTTCTGGAAGGTGCAATTGTTTTAGAAAGTGTATAGGTAAGTCTCTTGGTAACACATTTCTTTCGTTGCCCCTTGCCATTTTTTTTGATGGCATCAATTATAGATATGATTTGATAATAGGGTTTAATGTGAAGTCCTATTATTTATTTTGTGTTTATAAAATAATAAGTTGTTTGATATCTAATTTATGGGAGTATTCTGAATATTACTATCCTCCTTTTACTTGACATTTTAAATATTGATATATTTCTAGCTGGTTTATTCCAGAGTACATTGCTAGTGGATCCAGAATGGAATTCAGACGATGGACTCCTTAGTCATTTGTAAATGATTATTTGTGGGACTTCTACCGAGTGGAGAGCACTGACCTGTTGGGGGATATAATTCAGGCACTGTTTTTTAAGAAGACTGTGTTTGAATAGGTACCGGGATGTAGGTACACAAACGTTCTAATTCAAATTAGTTGTTTTGAGTACAGTTAGAATCTGGTGAAGATTGTGAAGATACGAAGATGATGCAAACCCCCTTTCCTGTAGAAGCTTAGACATACCAAAGAGGTGCCAACAGATGCTACTGGAAATGTGGTTTCTTGGTTGGGAACGAGCAGGGGATTTACTGTTTGCACAGAGCGCCGCAGAATTCCATGTGTAGGAGTGACGGGGTCAGACCTGTGCCGCCTGAGGTTTATTTGGTGGCACCACGTAGGATGGGAGGGGGGCGGCAAAGAGGGGAAGCAGGGAAGGGCATTAGTCTGGGCGGAAGTGAGAGAAACCCAAACCAGGGGTCATGGGAATAAAAGCACGCAGGGGGTTTGCAGGTCGAAAGAACTGAATGGAAGGGGGACATTCGAAGCGGATGATGAGATTGGGCCCGGATGGCCGAGTGGGCAGCGCTGACGCGATGGGTGTGTCTGGGCGGCCAGTGGATGGTGGAGAGGGACTGGAAGGGGGAAGGGGCTTCCTCCTTTTGCCCAGGTAAACTTCATGTGAACTAAATTTTGTTTGCGCACTTTTGCCTGTGTGAACTTGTTAATAAGTATTGATGATTGATCGTGGCTCCTTTCCAGACGGATAAATATTTCCAATTTTCCTTGAGAAGAAAATTCTGGTGTTTGTCCTACAGAGTGGGTAACATGGTTAGTTATAATTAAACAATTATTTTTGACCACTTCTCCCAGCTGGCATGATTCAGTGCTTAAAAACAGGCTTTGTGAGTAGTGGAGGAGACAGACAGTTTATACAGGATGGAATACAGACCATAAATTATCACTCTGAAGAGTCCACACCCTGGTTAGGAGTTAAGGGAACATATATTAAGACAACTTGAAGGTGAAGTTATGTGCCTAAAAGACTAGTAACAAAGTAAACAGAAGTTTTAAACCCAGTATTGATCCACATGTGGGAAAATATCTTTACTTACATTTTGCTGAAGTTTCTGTAAATGGGTATGTTATATCCAGAGAAGAATCTTGCAATAATTAAAAAGAGCTACAACTTTACTTTTCATAGCATTAAAACCATAGAAAACCCCAAATAATTGTACAGAATGAAGTTTCTTGTGGCAGCATTATTTACGACATGAAAAAACTAAAATCCTCCAATAACAGAACGTCAAGGCAAATATTGCTTCACAGGATATTTCCCTTGGCTTAGAATGAGGTGCTGTGACAGGAATGAGTATCTAAAATAATACCCAGTGGCCAGATAGCGTGGGTCCTCTGGTGTCCCCTTCAGAACAAGTCTTTACTAAGAGAGCCAGAGCCACACGCACACACGGTAGTTGGTAATACAGGGAACGGACTGGTAGAAGAGTCTGTTTTGTGTTTTCCTTCTTTTTCCTGAGTCAAAATGGGGGCACATTCAGAAACAGTAAGGAAATTTCTAGCGAAGTAGTTTCATGGATTCACCACTCAACCCCCCTCTCTCTCCCCTGTCCTTGTCCTCTTTAAGTGGTTCAGGTCCCGTTTATATTGACTGTATAGTCACGAGACAGAGAGCTATGGTGGACTAACCCTACCCATGAGAGTCTGGAAACTGGTACTCTAGTTCTGAATTGGTCATTCCTGTAGAATCTGGAGCCGGTCACATAATTTTTGATATTTAAATTTTTCTGGTCCTCTCTGTTCGTTCTCACATTGAGAAGATCATTGGAATAAAACAGGTAAACCCACTTGAAGCATTTTGACGACTGGACAGTATATTATTTAACTCTATTATGAAACAAAGAAAATAAAGGAAATGAATGCCAGCACAGAGCTGGTGCGAGTTTGGGTTCAAAATGTGTGTTTATCAAAGGGGACTTCAAAAGAGGAAAGTCGCAGTGGACACCGAGGGGGGCGGTGTGCTGTGGCCACGCCTGTGCAGCAGGGCCCGTGCGGGGCTGTCAGAGCCCCCTGTGAAGGGCGGTCACTCCCAGCCTAGAGCGACTTTGGACGCGTCGCTGAAGCTTGGCATGTTTTGTGTGGGTGCGGAAGATGCTCTGACCTTGGAAGACAAACATGCATGGGGCGCCTTTTAGAGCTGAGATTCAGAAAAGACTTGTGCTGAGCCCGAGAAGAGAAAGCATCTCGGTGAAATGAAAAGTTCACATGAGCTTAGTTAGGGGAGCTCCCTAACTAAGTTAGAGCTCCCGAGTGGGGAGCGCAGAAAGCAGGCACTCTGACCGGCAGACGCGTCGGAGGCCCAGAAATAATCTGCAGGACGCACGGCCGCAGGGGCAACATACAGCTGGACCTTCAGCGACATGTCTCTAAACAGCCTGGGCGCCTCATTCCTTATTTTGACGCTGTGTTATAAGTTCCACTTCAGGGTACCTGTGGGCTAAGCATGCTCTTGGGTAAGAGAAGAGAAAAGAAATCGGAAGTATTTTCAGAATTCTTGGTTTTACGCAGTGTGTTCTCCTACTTGGCCAAGCAGCTCTCCAAACATGACTTTTCTAAGTGGGCTGTGTCTGGACCCAGAGAATGAGTCAGGAAGAAGCTGGAGGGCCCGTGCAGGGGCCTAACTCGTTTTCCTCTTCCTGAGAGAGGCAAATAGGGGCCAAGTAGAGAAGGCTTGCAGCTTATGAGAGAGGAGGAACTGGCGATCGCCTGTGCCTGGGGAGGGGCGGGGAATGAAGAAATGGCCTCCTGAGTTTTATAAGGGCGCCCTCGGGCCTGGACTCTGTCCCCTGTGACTCGGATCCACACTAGGGGTGCCCTTTGAAGTTCCTGGCTGCTCCACTTGGACCTGCCCGGTGACTGCAAAGCAAGATGAGTAACTGGTCCCAAATATTTAACTTCCCATTCTCTGTTTGTCGAGAGCTTGGGAAGAAATAAGCAAAGAAAACACACAAACAGGTTAGACAGCAGCCAGCTAGGCCTTTTGGTTTCTCTGTGCTGGGGCGGGTGTGTAAACAAGCCCTGGAGTTTGGCGGACTTGTTCACAGCCTGCTAACAGCTGCATTGTGGTCCTGGGAGCAGCTACTGAGATGCAGGAAGCCTTAGGGGGGACTTAAAGGGGAGCATTTTCCAAATTATCACCCAGCAACTGCAGCCACGGTAACAAGAGCAGTCACCTGATGCTACACCATGAACTGTTCTCTTTTAAAACACAATATTTTCTAAGGTTACTGTTGGACAAGATGGTTTATCGTAGGGAGAAAAAGGATAGTATTTTAAATATTAGATCTTTGTATTTTCCCCATCTTAAGATAAAACCTAGCCCACAATATGTCCAAGTCCTCAAAGTAGGGTAAAGCATTCTTCTCCCCTGGAAAAATAAGCCTTGTTTGTGGGACCCAAAAATAGTTGCTAAAACTTCCTCTTTTTTTAGTCTTTTTCATTTTGGAGGTCAGGAAGTAAATGCTGGCTTGAGGTCACGCTTCATCGCAACTTGAGGTGGAAAGTGGAATGTTCAGAGTAAAGTGATGGGAAAGGAGGTGAGGGGGGAAACGGGAGACATAAACACTCAGGTACAGGAAGTTGAAGGAGTTGGGCAGAAATAAACTTCAATGGCTGATCAGCTGGTAAACATGTATAATGGAACAACACCGTAGCTGTCTTTGAGGACCCTGACCTTTGAAATGACACACTTCCATTACATGTGTGTGCACGTGCGTTCCATTGCCCTCGTGGCAGCAAATCATAAAAGCTAGTTGAGAAGAGCTTTGCAAACAAGTAAAATTGAATGATTGTTACAAGACAAAACTGGCTTTCCAGTTTTAGATGCCGTGAAAGGGTAAATTTCTGAATAGTCATCGAGCCTTTGCGCGTTGTGGTAATTTATATTTTCAGGAGGAGTTCGGTGGAGTTGCTGACCAGTGCGTGTGCGGGATAACACGGTCAGTTATTCACTCATTCAGCGCCCACCGAGTGCTGAGGGAAGGGGATGCATCGCCGGAGTCAGGAGGGCAGCCTGGGCCGCTCCCTGTCTGCGGCACACAGGAAGGTACTCCTGGCCCACCATCAGCAGGCTGGTTATTTTATTTATCTTTAATCCAGGCTGTTTCTCTTGCCACTGGGCTCCTTTGAAGCCCGCAGGAGTCCGTGTGTGGGAGAGAGCTCAGGCCAGGAGGAGGAGCGGACTGGACCAAATGTCCATGAACAGCCTGTAGAGGTAGGGGCCTGCAAGGTGGTTTTAAAACAAAACAAAGCCCCCAAACTCTGCCGTTGACAAAACATCATTTGGCCTAGTTAAAACAGGGATGACTTAGAGGGGCCTTCTGGTGAAGCCGAGAGAGGGAAACTGAGAAATAACGGCAGTGTCCGGAGAGGTGGTCGGCAGTCTGGCCGGGTAACTTCTACAGGCAGGCCTGCGTGTTCGGAGAGGCGAGTGGTCAGGCAAGTCTCAAGTGTCAGGTCGGAGAAGTGCAAGTGACATCTGTGTGCTAACAGGGAACATCTTCATCTGTACGCCTTCCTGTTTGGCTGCTTCAGATTCCGTATTAGACACAGGTAACCCCCTAAATCTGGCCTCGGGCAAGACGGGGGAAGGTGTATTGAAATGGCATGTGGTGGGAGTGCCCATTGATTCAGGAGACGTGACTTGCCGAGTGTCTGTTACATCTGTGAAAGTGCTGGCTATTTTCTTCCCACGCCTAAGAAGAATGGGCAGTGGGGGCGGAGGGGGAGGAGAAATGCTTCGCTGCTCTAAAAAGGTAAGGCTGCCTTCTGAGGGTGAGTGTAACAGAACGAGACAAGAGCTGAGCTTTATTTTCAGTTCCCTACTTATGAGCCATGTTGTGTCGGAAAAAATACTTAGTGATTCTGAGCCTTAGTTTCTTCCTTAGAAAATGGGAATCATAATTTCTATCCCTGAGCCTTAGTTTCTTCCTTAAAAAATGGGAATCATAATTTCTACCCCGTCCCTCCTACATTTGTTGTGAGTACTAAACGAAGGTGCGCATAGAAAGCAAGCAGAGTAAACCATACGCACGCTGTGTGTGTCTACATGTAAGATGATTGTTATTTAAAAATAACAACAACATACGCAGTGTGGACCAGTGTCGTTGGCTGGGCTCCTCTGTTTTCAGGCCTCAGGAGGACAGCTGGCGTGTAAACAGAACATGTTCTCTTTGATTTTAGGGCCACTGGGATGAGCTCAGTCTCGCTCTAGTCTCCACTTGTAGCAATTTTGGCAAATCCCAATTCGGTTTCTTTAAAAAAGAAAGGAAGGAGGGAAGAAAATCCCTGCCTGGTGTATAGTTTAGTTCTGTCCTGGGAAGCACCAGGTGGGCGCTTTGGTAACTGCCTCATTTGAACCCGCGCCTCCTGGCGGGGCTGAGATGGACTTGGCCTGTGAGATGCAATGCCATAGGCAGTGGACTCTGAAGGTCTCGTGTTGATGCGGGCTCGTGGCCTTGGCCATGGCACTGACCACGAGCAGACGCCTCCTTAGGCCTAAGAGGCCACAGACAGGGAGGAAGGTCCCCGGGACGTAGTGGAAATAACCCATCCCTCGGGGCCTGTCGAGGTGGTCCCAGCACTTTGGGCCTGTCTTCCCTTTCTGAGCGAGTCTGCTGCTCCCACACACGCTGTGTCATGTGTCGCTGTGGCTCGTTTTACCTGAGACCAGGCCTGAAAACTGAAAGGGAGGAAAGGGGAAGTTTTCACTCTGAGAACACGTGGAGATGTCCACCCTCACCCCCCCGGGGCCCCCGGGCAGAGTACACTGGCCCTGCGCCCCGTGAACAGCAGCGTGTGATAAAACGCTCTTTCCCGGAACCCTTTGACTGGGGAGGAGGCGCCAGGGTCGGACACAGCAGGCACTCTTTCTTTTCAGCGGCTTCCGACTCTGTGCTTACATGCCCTCAACAGATCTCATTGGGCTGCTACTGTGTGAGAGGGAGAGAGAGGCAGAGTGTGTGTTTTATGGGGGAGACTGATTAGCTCGGGCCCTGTTTTTGTTGTCGTTGGTGGTGCTATGGATCCTATTTTATGTTTACTGCCCCCTGACATTTCTTAAAAGGAGTCTTCAAAGCAGAAAGCCCCTATTCTCAAGACAGGTTTCTGGGCCGTAAAGTTGACAGGGTTTAACATCGGGAAAGTAAACCTAATAGAAAAAGAGAGCAGGATAAACAACTCTGGCTCCATTCCGCAGGGGCCTTTGATGGGGAGAGGCCCTGTTTACAGAGATCTGGGGGCAGGTCCCACCGTTCCTGTCCGCCAGCGGCGTTGGGCATGAGGCCTGTTTCTTACCTGCCCTCTGCACTCCCTTGGCGTTGGTGGCAGTGGCTAAATCTGAAAGCCATTAGGCCAATCACGCCAGTAAGACTTCAGTGTGGACTAACAGGACCTCTCAGTCCCAGCTACTGCTGACTTGTTTGCACCGCCCCACCTATTCCTCCCTTGGCTCACCCAGTATCGGGGCCTGCGCATTCAGTGAAATTTGCATGTACGCGTTGAACTTGAAACTGCCTTGCTTCATATAACCAAGGCAGTAGAGAAAGAGTTTTATCTCAGTACAGACTTAGAGTATTGGTAAATGAGACTGTTCTCTGAGGGTCCCAGGTATACCATTTTTCTCCTCAGCAAGAAGACGGTGAGTCAGCGAGGAGTTTGCCTGTGGGACTTCACAGGAGTGGGCTACAAGCGTGTGCTGACGTGTGTGGTCATGTCCACATGCGTATGTGTATTTTGATTCTCTTGATGTGTTTCATGTATGACGAAGACCCTTGCTATACCCTCACCTCTTCCTAAACTGAATTCCAGGGGAAAAACATCTAGGCAGAAGAAGCCTAAAATGTTTTTAGAAGATGAGAGTGATGTTGCTATCAGCAGAGATAGTGAAAGAAAAGTAAGGAAGAGGTAGAGACTGTAATGCAGTTGCCGTACTGTCCACATTCCTTTATAGTTAGCCACGGAGGAGAGAAGAACCCACTTAGCAGCTCATATTTTTTTTTTTGGTGCTTAATGACATATAAATATTGGGCTGAGCTCCATAATTAAAACTATTAATTTCTTGTTCCTCCATTGAAGACCGTTCCATTCAGAATTCCTTTTTACATACAGACCAACAAAAAGGTCATCCAAGGTTTGGCATGATGTGACTAGACCAACAGCCGAGAGCCAAATGCTGGTTTGAGTGGAATCCGTGTTCAAAGCTATAGCGACGGTCACTGCTAGCTTCTCTCCTCATTTTCTGCACTGGCCAAGCCAGCTTCGGCGTTGGGGAGCATTAATCAAATGGAACAATGGGAAATTTTCACCTGTTTCCTTAACTCAAGGTTGAGTGCTTGCTGTCTGCAATTTCAGATTTTAGGGTCTTCAGTAGGGCCCTGCAAACTGCCAGTGCTGAAAGACCAGTTATTTCTTCTCCTTCTGTTTCCAATCCATGGTGGACTCATGCATTTAGAAAATACAGTGAAAATGAATTACTGGAAAATGGGTACCTGCTTGGATGTCCCTTCAATTACAGATTGCCGTTAAGGCTCCTGACTGTGCATTCTCAAAGCCCGTACTTCTCCTGTGGGTGCGGGACATGGTCCGTTTGGGGCTGAGCGCCGGTGTAGGGACCATGCTTGGAGTAACACCATCGTGCTGCATATTGTATGTAACACGTGACTCGAGCTTCTGTCTGCGATGGTTGCAGGAGGACAGGCGCTAAAGAAGAGATATTTCAGCTGCTTGTCATTTCTCCAAGCTTTTCTGTGCTAGCTCTAGCTCCTTCATTAGTCTTTGCCTTCCATTTTTTATATTGTGTACCTGTGGGTTAATTACATGTCTTAACTTCCTGTTGCCTGCAAATTAACCTTTACTTCAAAAATGTAAGTGATTACATGCGCTTCTTTTTCCCAAAATTAAGTACCATGCACTCTGTGGTATTCTTTGTTCAAAGGAATAACGTATTGGTTGTTTTTTTTTTTAAGCACATTTGAAGTAACTCCAAACACCTGTCTTGCATTTTGTAAACATATATTTTGGAGTGAATTACACCTTCCCTGATTCCACATGTATTACAGGTCAGTCTGAGACATTTACATAACAATTAAGAAAATGAATATTCTGCTAACTCTTCCTGTCTTTAAATGCTTATAAACAGGGCAGTCAATCAGAAGATTTTGGTGGTAGTAATACAGAATTCGCTCTTCCTCTGGAGTCATCTGGGAAATGACAACCACTTTCTCATATACAGCTAAACATTGACTAAACATTTTTTCAGGGTTCAGAGAAAGTTTGTTTTGGAAGTTGGGTTGTTTCTTCTTTAATTTCTCAAAGAAAGGGGTAAAAATGTAAAACTACTATTTGCTTCTTACATTTCCCCCATTCATTCCTGAACATAATCCCCCCAATTTCTTCCTCTTTAAAGACAGTTGACCATCCTGCTGGAGAGGTTGCCTTCCTTTTTGGAGAGTGAGGCAGAGGTGTCCTTGCCAGGGGTGAACCCCAGAAAAGAGGGGACACTGAGCTCTTGATCCTGGTTTTGCCTAGTTTTCTTTGTGACCCTAGCGAGGGCTGTGCAAGACAAAGTTCCCGTCTCTGGATGAGCAGAGCCCTTGGGATTTTCATTGCCATTGTAGACATAGTGTAGGAACTTAGCGCCCACCAGAACCTTCTGTCTTCTGCCTGTCTTTCCCCATGACACTGGTTTCTAGGACCCACCTAGGGGTACTGACTCCCCCTCTACCTCCTTTCCTTCTCAGTCCTCCCGACAGACCCCAGGAAACCTGCACTGAGTTGGGAGCTTCTGGCAGTGGCTGCTGGAAACGCTTAATTCCTTTGACTCCATAGTTGTCTTTTTTATATTTATGCTTTTCTTATCTATTCTTGTTCTACTTCCTCCTCTCCTTAAATCTTTAGTTTTCCATCTTTTACATTTTCTTCTAAAGGCACAAATTACTCATCAAATCCAGGCAAGCTTCAGGACCCAAATTTGGGGGTCTTCTAAAAGCAAAGTTCAGAGTGGCCACCCCTAATCACCATGGCATAGCTACTGTCACATTAACAGCCCCAAGCTCTTGTAGCTTTCCACAAAGCATTGTGTGGGAGGCACAAAAGTGTAATAAAAATGGTAATGATTAAAAGAGTCCTATTTTTCTCCAGGGTTCCTCTGCCATTTCTAAACTAAAGTAGGGGTCATAAGGCACATGCTTAGCAGGTTGATAAAGTTGGAGATGATTGGTGTGGGAGTGGATGCTATTTTTTGTAAAACCAAAACATCTGATTTCTATTCCTTGGTGCCTGCTTGTCCTTTGCCTGTACTCTTTCCCCTGTTGTTTCTGCCCTCTTGGAAAGAGAGGGAGGAAGGGAGGGAGGGAGACTTCACTTCTAGGAAAGACTTTTGCTTGCAACTGATTCATTTCCAGAAGTATTTGGGAACAGAAGTACTTGACTTTATTTTTAGCTCTGTTTTGCTCGGAAGGGGATAGTGGCTACTTTGATAAATAATATAGTACCCTGTGCAAAGACATGATATGCATTGTCCCTAGTAAATACCACAGCATCTATAAGATAGCTATTACCATTTGCCCCACTTTGAGGGTGAGGAAATGAAAGCCTGGAGTGGTTTACTGACCCGCCCAGTGTTGCAGAGCCTTGTGAGAGGTTGGAATTTGAATTCAAACCTGTTCGACCCCCAAACCTAGTGGAGATTGAGAAGGGACAATCGGACAGATAAAGCATTGGCCTCCCCACCAGAGTGCTGCTTCGGGGCTGCCCTCCGACACGGGGCCCCCAGACCTTGTTGGGAGTAGAGGGGCAGCCCTCTAACTCCTTCCGTGGTGGTGCCAACCAGGCAGGTTTATATAAATTAGGAACATTGGTATAATAAACTATGTTGATAGATTTCTGCTGTAGACATGGAGAGATGAAGACAAGATTCTTTGGGAGGTTTCAAACGAAAGAATGTGCAGACGTTATTGAGGATAAACAGTGAATGTCTCGAAGGAACAGAAAAGGTGAGGATAGGTTTCAGGGGACTGCAATGCCATGCAGAGGCCAAACGCTAGCTCTGAATGAATGGCAAAGACACTGGACTTTTGAGAAGGGTGGAAACAGTCTCAACAAGGTCACGTGGACCAAAGGGCACCAAGAGAAGTGGGGCACAGGTGAAGGCAGGATTTCCACGGGCCCCACGCCTGAGACCTTGAAGAGACCCACACAGAGGAAGACCACAAAGTCAGTGCAAAATGGCCAGAGACTTCTCAGTCCAAGCACAGATGTCTCATTTGTTTCTTTTTTATATGCACACCTCATCCTCAGATCTCCACTGGTCAAGAAGATTGCTCGAACTTTATTTCTAGTGTTTGTTTTACAAAACCAATAGGTGCATATTTTCACTTTGAAGATACAAAATTTAAAATTAAGAGTTTTTTTTAGATTGCACAAAAAACCTAAAGCAGAATCTTCAGCCACCATAATATCTCATTTGATCTGCGCACACTTTGGGTTGAGGACTAGAGAGGGAATGTGCATAGGAAGAATAAATAATTTTTATATGGTGTTTTAAAATATGTAAAGTACATTTACAAATATTATATGTTCTTCATAACACCCTGGGAGGGAAATTGGTTGGTGAACTTGTTGATTGACAAACATCTAGATTTTAATGTTATGAGCGCAAGGGACTTGCATTTTATTAACTTGTTTTTTTTTCTATGAATTTATATTTGGGTTTTTCTTTATTCTTCGGTAAAATTGATTTTGGAAAATCCCAACCAAATTGTGGCCGGGATATAGAAAGGACTCCTTATGGCGAAGTGGTTAAGAGCTCTGACATAGGAGGGGGACATGTCTGGACCTGGTGCCCGCCTTTTGCCCCTTGCCAGCACTGTGATCTTGGACAGGTGGCTTAACCTCTCCAAGGCTCCGTTTCTCATGTGTAGATTGGGAATGATACCTGCCTCGGACAGATGAGCATCATCTCTCCCTTGATGCATTATGAGCATCAGAAGAGGTGGTAGGAGCTAAGGCACTGAACAGCATGTAGTGAGTACTCAGTGTAGTAAATGATTATTGTTAGTGTCATTATTAGTTTTCTCCCCTGTAGAGGTCAGTTGTGGTTGCAGCTGAGGATGCTGCCTGAGATGTTTTCTAAGATCCAGGGAGAGCTGGCAGAGAGAAGGAAGATATACAAGCTGGGTACCAGCTAAAGAGGAGTAGTGACCCTCTCCTTCCCAGCACGTGCTCTTCCTTTTTGGATCTCTGCTCCCCGCTCAGCACCTGGCCTTCTGTTTGACTTCAACGACCCCGATTCCTGAGGTGTCTTACTGATTTCCTCTTTAGAACTCTCCAAAGTATTAGAGTGAGTTGTTGGCTAAAACAACACATGGGTTATTTTGAAGACCATGTTTTCCAGTTTCAGGAGCTGAATGTTGATTGTTTACACACACACACACACACACACACCCTCCCCCAAAATGGCAGACCAAGGACCCCATACTGGGCCTGCTGTGTTCCTGCAGGTCTCTGCCATAGCACTCACACCCAGTGGGTGCTCCGTGCCAGGTGGCAAGGAAGAACCAAAGGAGCTCATCTGGCACTACCATTGTCACGCTGGTTCCTAAGAGATTAAGTTGAAGAGGGAGGTGTAAATTGGTACAGGCTTTTGCAGATCAGTGATTTCCGGCCCTCCCCAGGCAGGTTTGCTGGGGCTTGTTGTCCTCCCCCTGCCCATCCCCCTCCCCAGCCAAACACACACTGTCTGTTCTACAGGTAGAGCAGGGCCAAACGGGGAGGCATTTTACCCTGGAAACGCTGTGATTGAGATGAACACATCATAACCCCTGTTTCTCTTCCCGTCCTCTGTGTGACAAAGAAGTGACAGTTTCAGCTGCATATCCTCTTCCATGTCCCTTTAGATTTTTCTGTTTGTGAGATACTTATGTCTAGAGGAGGGGTTATCGGCAGCTGCTGTGACCTCTGAATGGTTTTGTTCACTGTTAATACTGCTGCAGGAATGGGAGGAGGGGCAGCCGGAAGTGCTGGGTGACAGACTGGAGTTGGGGTGCTGGTGGCTGCTGTTTGGATCACAGCGGGCTGTCTGTTCCTCCCTGCCCTCCCCATGGCCACCGCATGGCCCCCTGTCGCAGACAAGAACACATTCTTCACATTTCACATCCTGGGACATCCTTGCCCCCCGCACCAGCCTGCCCCAGGGACACGTGGATAATGAATGAGCACTTTCTTAACTAATGATATTCCCGACCATCTGCCCAGCTGGTCACTGAGAACATAAGGCAGATGCTCTTTTTAAAAATTTTATCCCGGTCCTTGTAAAAATAACGTAAAGGTTTTTGTTTACTGAATACGAAAGAGGATGTTGGTTGATACATTTTCATTGTTTTCTTTTTTAATTGTGGTCACTGTGAGGTTGTGAGTCTAAGAAATTTTTTTTTTAAGTCTTGGGCTGGTGTTTATGTGTTTATATTCATTTTCTGCCCCCTTGGATTTCTCAGTGCTATAAAATAGGTGTCTTTACTCCTTGGTTTTTAACATTTAAAGCTAAGAGAGCTGATGGGAATTTACATGGGGTGGGGAGGAGCGGAGGAGGGGGTCTCACCGCTGGGTAAAAGCCCTAAAATTAGAAAGCTGGGCAAGCGTTTGCTCACGGTTTCATTGAGCGGCAGGAATGCAGCTCGAGGAAAAGGCTGGCCGGGTCAGCCGGATGGAGCAAGCTCAGGGCAGCCTTGCGGCTTCCAGGATGGTACTTCTGAGGGGGAGCGTGAGTGCGTGTGCGCCTGCACGTGCCGCAGTCCGCACGCACGTGTGTCCTCCGCAGCTGCACTTTCAGGCAGCTGGTGAGAAACCTCCCCAGCAAGGACGAGCCATGGCATGAATCCCCAGGAACCGAGGGACAAGGGAGCAACAGAAGATGAAACCTAGCTCGTGATTCTGGGATCTGGAGTTTGGGGCAGTGAGATGTCACGTTGCTACCAATCGGGAGCACGGAACCTGTCGTGGGAAGTTTGGCAGGTCTCAGATGGTGACCGCACAGGGTGGAGGTCCCAGGCCAGCATGGGGAGGTTCCTCTCTGGAGGGGGCGGGGGGCACTTCTACTTCCCAGTGTTTGTTAAATGATGACTCTTTTGACCAAATGCAAAGGGGAGAAATCACTTGTGTGTGTTCAAGACTCAGTCAAGTTCAAATACAAATACCCATAAGCAAAAGCATGAAGAAATTGCCTTAGATAGTGCCTTCCCCTCCAAGTGGCTCGTTTTAAGGCATTTGTTCACTCTGTGTTGAGGTTTTAAAATTTGTTGTTCCTCACATAGCTGACATTTTTATTCCAAAGACCTGCTTATCATGAATCTAATTTGGGCTTCGCTAAGCAAAGGCCAATTTCATTCTGGCTCCTGGGTGTCAGTTGCAGACCTGCTCCGTGATTTGTTGTCTTGTTTTCGTGGGTTCTGCCTTCAGTTTTGAGGCTTGCCTTTTTCCCCCTCTAGGGTGTGTTCTGCTTTATTCTGATTATTTTCAGCAATGAACCAAAAACGTAGATCACTCTCAAAAAGGAGAAATGTCTGTGGGCCTCCTTATTAAAATACAGTTGACCAATGAACAACACGTGTTTGAACTGCATGGGCCACTTATATGTGGATTTTTTTTCAATAAATACCTGTACTGTTTTGATCTGCATTTGGGAGTCCACGGATGCATCATTTCATATAAGGGACTTGAGCATATACAGATTTTGGCATCCTTAGGGGTCCCTGGAATAAATCCCTTGCAGATATCTAGAGACAAATTAAGTTTTATGGGGGAGTCAAGAATATATGTGGATTTTCGACTGTGCGAGGGTTAACATCCCAAACTGCCATGTTGTTCAAGGATCAACTGTACCTCTTAGGTTACTATATTCACACAGCTCTTTTGCCAGGCATTTATCCTAACATAAATTTATGCAACTGAATCAACAAATATTTTTGAAGCCTTTGCCAAATACTAAAGTGGGTATCAGAAATGCAGTGGTGAGTTGGTGTGGGCTTCTTTGGGTTTATCTTGTTCGGAACTCTCTGCACTTCCTGGACTCGTGTGTGTATTTCCATCACCAGGTGAGGGAAGTTTTCTGTCACTATTTTTTCAAATAGGTTTTCAATTTCTTGCTCTTCCGCTTCTCCTTCCGGCCTCTCCATAATGTGAATGTTGGTATGCTTAAAGTTGTCCCAGAGGCGCCTTATGCTCTTTTCCTTTTTTTATTCTTTTTTCTTTTTGCTGTTCTGATTGGGTGTTTTTTTTTTGCTTGCTTATATTCCAAATCACTGATCTGATTCTCAGCTTCATGTACTCTACTGTTGATTCCCTGTAAATTATTCTTCATTTCAGTTAGTGTATCTTTCATTTCTGACTGGTTATTTTTTGTAGTTTCCATGTCCTTTTTATGGTGTTGAAGTTCTCAGTCCATTGAGCTTCCTTATAACCAGTATCTTGAACTCAACATCTAGTAGATTCTTTGTCATCATAATTATAATGCCAAAGACAATGGTTAAAGACATAGAATCTTAACAGTAGCAAGAGAAAAGCAGTTAGTTACCTACAAGGGAGCTACCGTAATACTGTCAGCTGATTTCTTAACAGAAACTTTGCAGACCAGAAGGCAAGAAATATTCAGAGTGATGAAAAGCTAAGACCTACAACCAAGATTACTCTACCTAGCAAAGCTATCATTTAGAATCGAAGAACATATAAAGAGCTTCCCAGAGAAGAAAAAGCTTAAGGAACAGAAGAAAAAAGGTTAAAAAATGCGAACAATAAAATGGCAATAAATACACATATCTATCAGCAATTGAATCTTAAAAAAATAATAAATGAACAAGCAGTACAGAAACAGACTCATAAGTACAGAGAACATTTTGATGGTTGCCAGATGGAAGGGGGGTTGGGAGAGATGGGTAAAAAAGGTGAAGGGATTAAGAAGTACAAATTGGTTGTTACAGAATAGTAACATGGAGACGTAAAGTACAGCATAGGGCATACAGTCAATAATATTCTAATAACATGTATGGTGTCAGATGGGCATGAGATTTATTTGGATGATCGCTTCGTAAGTTACATAATGTGTAATCACTGGGATATATACCTGAAAACTAATATAATATTGTGTATCAAGTGTAATTGAAAAATAAAAAATGATCGAAACAAAGAAATGCAGTGGTGAACAGAGGGACATTGTCACTGTCCTCACAGAACTTCGAGTCTGGCTCACTTTTAGTTTCATATCGAAAAACCCATCAGCTCCAGTGTGCCCTTCCCTGTGGTACGATTGACCTCCCCTCTGCTCTGCAGGCACTCGGCTGCAAAAGCCATCCCTGCCCCTTTCACGGCATCACGTCCCTAGACAGAGCACACGAATTTTGTTTCTCGGTCTGACTTCCTCCACTGAGGAAAACGGCAGACGCTCTGTAGGAGAACCTCGTGGCGAGGAAAGGCCCTCATCCCGTGTGGCTGCCCTACAGAACAGCTGCGTTTCAAAGCTGCCGTAATCAAGGTAAACATTTTTTTCTTAAGTCAAGTCGAAGCTGATATCACATAGTGATTGTGTGATTATTCAAGCAACATACAAAGCCTGATTTTTCTAAGAACGTAAAAAAGGAGGATAAGACGCTCTGGAAGTCCGATCTGTCAGGTTGTGAACTTTGTCAGCCACCCCTCAGTGTTTGGCTGTCGTGGGACGGTAGACGGTAAACAGAAACTGGACAAAATGAAACTGGCAGTGTTTGTATTAATAGCTCACTTTAATCGAGTGCTTACCCTATACTGTGGAATGGTCTAAGAATTTTAAAATATTACTAACGATACAAAAACAACACATATTCATTGCCAACTATGTATCTGGCCCTATTCTTATGTATCTGGCCCTATTCTTAGCCTTTTATAGATATTTATACTCTGAATCCTCACGACAATGTAAGATAGGTGGTACTATTTGTTACTGTTATTAAAATGATAGCACAGATTTTAGAGGGGGAAGTTATTTGTATTAAGGTGCAATTGTAAGTAATAGGATCAAGTTTCAATCCCACATTTTTTTCTCACTGAAAATCTGATATAATGAGCTCTTGATAGATTTCTCTTTATGGAACAGTGCAAATTTTCATTCTCTTATAAATTTAAGAACTGGCCCAATTAGTCTGAAAAGTGCCTAGATAGAGAGATACCTTGTTTAAGCGCTCATATCCACCCCATTTTTGAACACCCCTTTGTGAGTTGACTTCAAGTTCATGGTCATGCCATACCTTCCCTCTCAGAAAAGTATTCTTGATTTGCCTTCCAAACATTAATTGAACAGCCACTATGTAGAAAGCCTATGTGTGCTCAGCTGTATGGGCTTTATCTGCAGGGAATTATAGGTAATGCAAAACTGATGGTTGTAAAACATGACAGCAAAGCTTTCCGACACTTTTCCCATTGAGAGGTGACGTCTAAATCCCCTTACATCTGGGTGGGCTTGTGACTCCTTGCACCCAGAATGCAGGGAAGAGATACTTCATGACTTCCAAGGTGCCCAAGGCTAGGCCAGGAAAGGCCGCAGTCACTTTCACCTGGCTTTCCTGGGGCCCTTGCTCTGGGGGAGGCCAGCTGTGATGGAAGATGTCTACCTGCCTGGAGACAGCCATGCCGGGGCGGCCACAGGTTGGTGCTCTAGTGACAGCCGCAGTAAACCACCCAGGTGGCGCTGCTGGCACTCGCCGCCTTGCGGGTGAGCCGTGCTGGGCAGCCAGCTCGGTGGAGCCTTCTAATGGTGCAGAGCCCAGGGCCTTGGGACTGCAACCGTGAGAAGCCCGGTGTGAGCCCTTCCCAGGTTCCCGACTCACCGAAACAATGGCTGTTTCAAGCCACGGAGTGTTGGGGATGGCCATCGTAACCATAGTCATCAGCTATGCACACAAAATTTTAAAATATTCAAGCTTTCAAACCAAGTATTACATGGTTTAATTTTTTATACTATTGTTTTTGGAATCAGCATTTACTATCTGAATATATTGGATTATTAACAGTGGTCACTTAATTTAGAGATAACATAAATTCTAAATAATATTTCCCATATAGGTGATTTCTATATTTATTTAAAAATTAACCGTATTTACTGTAATTATTGTATGATCTTTATCCCTCCAGTTAGTCTTCCTTTTTTGTTCACCAAAAGCATATCAAATAAGGTGAAGATTGGCATTTATGTGTTACCTGCGGTGTAAAATTTTAAATGTTTGAAAACTTTAAATACAGGGGAAAATCAGTCTTATGTTATATTTATTAACACAAGTAGAATTAGCTGCCTGTTCTGGGCAGATAAGTGTGCTTTCTGCAGAATAAAGACAATACGGAAAACTCTGCTATTTTAGAAATGTAATCCTATCAACTACACCCCACCCAATACACACTCCAATTATATTATTTTAATAGCATATAGAAATTACTAGCCACTGGCTTTGCGACTTTCCCCAGCACTTCTCAGAGAATCTGTATGACAGATTTGCAAACTCTTGGCCATTTTGATAACTGGGTTCAGAATCACGTCTCTTGAGTAGTAGAGGAATCCTTTCTGAGAGCCTTGGATCTCTTCTTCTCTGTTCCTTCTCTTCTCTCTCTCTCTCTCTCTCTCTTTCTCTCTCTCTCTCTCTCTCTCTCTCTCTCTCTCTCTCTCTCATTCGCACACACACACACACACAGTCCCTATAAAATCTTATTCTGAATGAGCCACCAGGGTTATGATATTTAATGATCGTCTTGATTACTGTCCTGAGTCTCCCTCTCTCTGCTTCCAAACTAGGGAAACATTCCAGTAAACATTGATATTGGAGAAAAGGCATGCCAAAATGCATCATTCAGGAATTCATATTGAATATTATTGTTGCAGTTGCTCATATAAGTAATGCTGTCCCTAACCCATTTGCATAAAAGATCGGAAGTCTTTGAGATTAAAAATAGCCTGTGTGGTATAAAATCTCCCTCATTCTGTGTCTGAATAATTGGCGCAGAAAGATTTGTGGTTCATCTCTCAACACTGATCTAAAAATATTAGGTTCAGAGTGATACTAATCAAGACTTAAATGGGATGGGCTCTCCCAGATAGGAAGTGGCCGCCAGTGGAATGGAGGAACCTGGGGCATGCCGGCGCTGCCTGCCAAGGGCTCGGCCGTTCTAGACCAAGGTCAGGCTAGAGCTTTCTGCAGCAGCTCCTGCACAGGCCTCCCATGTTACACATACTTCCTTCCTCTGGTGATCTTAGTACAAATTTTGTAATTACTCAGCTTTGAATCCCCAAACTTCACATTAGTCATCTTTAGCAATATGAATTTTTTCCCACTCCAATTATTGGGACTATACTTGTTTTCTTAACTAAGATGAAGCTCCTTCCTCTTAGATTGATTCCCAAGGCACATCTGTCCACGTGCATGTGAAACTGGGCAAGTCACGGAGCCGTGTGGCCGGAGAGGTCTGTATCTGAGAGAATCCCGTTTAAGCGTCAGGATGGGACTTCCTAAAACCTCTGTTCTGTACGGGTAGCAAGCAGAGAGACGCCGACATTGTTCAGAGAACCGGCACACACGAGGAGCTGACCTTTACTGCATGTCTTCTCTGCTGTAAAGACCCCGTGTTAGCTACTTAATAGTTTATTTACTCCTCGCAGCCAGCTCAAAGGTGTTACTCCCATTTCTGCCGTTAGAAAACCGAGGCTCCCAGCAATTCCTAGCTCTGCCGAGTAACAGAGTTGTGATTCAAACCGGGGTCTGTCTGCCGCCCGAGTCTGTTCCATACATCTGATTGACTTATTTTCACCCGTCCCTTTCCGTCTGCCTACTGCACGAGACACATGGAGGTGTCCCTGAAAACCGTGTGTGAATCAATCATTGCTAACAGTGGGCACTAAGAGGCCTGCCTGTTTAAGCTCTTACAAACAGAGAAGACCTTGAGTGAATCCTTTGGTAAAGTGAGGATGTCATTCATCAATTCAGCAGAAACTTACTGAGTAGCTTTTTCATGCCAAGAGTTGAGCTTTGCTGTGCTCCTTCGTGGAGCCCGCTGTCAGCTGGAGGTGCCAGGAAATGATTAGAATAATCGCATGCTGACTCATTTGGTCTATATTGGATTTTTATGCGTTAGATTAGTTTTTTATTTTTTGAAGATTTTATTTCTTTTTAGAGAGGGGGAAGGGAGGGAGAAAGAGGGAGAGAAACATCCATGTGTGGTTGCCTCTCGTGTGCCCCCAACTGGGGACCTGGCCCACAACCCAGGCATGTGCCCTGACCGGGAACCGAACCGGTGACCCTTTGGTCTGCAGGCTGGCTCTCAGTCCACTGAGCCACACCAGCCAGGGCGCGTTAGATTAGTTTTAAAACAGGGAGTAAAACTTAAAACTCCTGTGTAGGCTGAAAGAGAGTTTTAAGGCAGGGCTCGGCCAAAGGTTTCAAAAATCTTCATATGGATGAGTCAGGGCCCAATTTCTCACAGCAAACTCTGTTAGCTTTGCAAGGCTGATGATTTGTGGAAGCCGGGGAGACTGTCTGGGCTGAGTTTAATCCAGAAGGTCTCGGAGACGGTAAAGCCAAGACACGTGGATTTTGAAAAGTTACAACTCTGGGAGTGAAGGGCCGCTCTTGGTTTCTACAGGCAGAAGGGATCGGCTGCATTTTATATGAGAAATAGCACCATCCGCAGAGCCAGCAATTTGTGCAATAATTATATTTCTTTTCCTTCTGCTTCGGTAAATACTGGCACTGTGTATCAGGGAAAAAATTACAAAGAGAGATGGGATTCTATCTCGTGGAATTTTACAAAGGGAAGTAAAAGCAGACCATAATTCCAAACACAACTGCGTATATAATGTCAGCTTCACTCATACTTTCATTTCCATGTATGTACCCTCCACAAAGTGCCTTTTGGATTTTGCTGGCAGACCTTATATAGTAAAGCAGGTCTCCACTTCTGCTTCCCTGTGGGGTCTTGGCATTTATTGGAGGAATTACCTTCATGGATAGAAGTTCTGCCGTGTGAGTACCTTTGTATGTCAATGAAAGCTAAAGACCACCTCAGTCCAGATAGACATGGTGGTTGGGAAAATGTGACCTCTGTTTGTGATTTAAACATTTGGTGATTGGGGTAGAAGCATTTTCAGTTGCAGGAGATGGGCGGTGTGAAGCCATTGGAATCTTCCAGCAATTTGAAAAGAGGTTTGAGAAAACCTTCTGGTAATTAGAAGAGAGCTTTAAGAAATAAAACCTAAAAAGGCCCACTTTAATTTCAGGGCACAGCTTTCTGCTGTTTGTCGAAAGATGATGAGGACAAGGGTCATGAGAGAAAGGAAGTGATGGGCAGTCTGAGCCGATCACAATAAGTGAGACTCCGGCTTCCAGAGAGGCCTGGCCGCAGCGGAGCCCGGGGGCTCAAGTGCTGTTCTTTATTGCCTGCCAGGAGTCAAGCCCGGCCAGGACTCCCTGCTGCTTACCCCCCACCCCAACCCCAGGGGTCAGCCAGACAAACTCTGCCTGAAGTGCGGAAAGGCGAAAGCCACCTCTAGCCCAACGATCAAAACAATAGAAACATTTCCAGTTCTGTAAAAGCCCGTGGTAAAGCACTTTTCTATGCCAGCAGTTTGGTAAACTTTGGATAAGAGTGTGTGCTACTTACATTTAATCTTACATAATGTCTTCCTCATCAACACACAAAAGGCTTGTAATGTGCCTCTCGCATTTCCTCCGGCAGGAGTGTTACTGCAGAAGGCTAAGACACTGTCTTATGAAACAAGACTACTTCCCTCTCAATTCAGTCATTCCTGTAGGTGGTTACTTTATAAGATGCATTTTCCCCCTGAAATAACTCTCCAAAAGATCAGGCTCTTCAAAGAATCAAATCAAAGGGGATGGTTTGAAATTTAGAAAGCAGAAACCCATTTATGTGATTAAATATGGATTATAATCAAGTTGGCGAAATACAAAGTTTGCTTCCGATTTTCTCCATCAGAAATGGAGTCTCTCCAGAATCTCTGAGGAGGGAGGAGGGAGGAGGGAGGAGCGCGAGCTCGGCCCCGATATGTCAGGACACCATCCTTACGTAACCTGTCTTCCCAGCGTGCCCAGCGTGTCGTACTCCCCCAGCGGGCACCTGTGGCACCTGTGTGTGCGTTACAATGTCGAGAACACCGACATCACGCCCGGTGCTATCGAAGGCTGCGCTGTGCTCCGTAGGCTACAAGAGAGCTCGAAATCTCTTTCCTTTTACTTTTTTAAAGCACACAAGCAAAACAAAGTAAGAAGTAAAGAGAACGCTGCAATGGATGGTACTCCAGAAGGTCAGTGGCTCTCAGTTGCAGTATCTCAGCCATGGGCCACAAGATGCTGATCTCTTGATGTTCACCAATATGAAGGTCGTGTATGCTTCTAACAGGCTTCACTAATAACTGTAAGGATCCCAAGTACAGTGCCAAAGGGAACCGGACCCCTGTGGGAAATAGATTAGGGAATCCCTTTAGGCTCTCCAAAATGTGGATCCGCTTCAGGCAGGAAGCAGAGAAAGTGCAGGCTGCACCCCACAGTGAGGACGCGCGGGGAGCCGCTCCTGCCACGGACACTGGCAGGTTTTGCCTTTCCAGATAAGATGGCCTGACTTGAGTCATTTGTCTTCCTCGATTCCTTTCTAGGAAACCTACGTCTATTTCCTTTTTTGATTATTGACCTTTTATTACAGTCCTGTCCTGTTCTCAAGATTCATGCTGTCTCTATCTCTCTCTTCTAAGATTTCCGTTCATACCTGACTGCCTCTTTGCTACATAGCCCAATGCTATCTCTTAAAAAGAGAAAGAAAGAGAGAAAAAGGAAAGCAAACCCCAGTAGTCCTGGCCTGCTTCTTCACGGCTCTGTGACCTGAGGCAGGTTCCTCAGTCTCTCTGTGCCTTGCTTCCTTCTCCAAAGTGGAGGCAAGAATTCCTGCTTCCTGTTGTGAGGATCTAATTAAATAATGTCTACGAAGTGTTTAGCACAATGTCTGGCGAGTAACAAATATTAAGTGAATGGTATTCATTTCCATTGTGTTTAAAAAATTCAGGCGAGTGTTTCATTGACTCACTTGTAAACTGCAGGAACATGTCACCTGCTGGAACTCGGTTATTCAGCAGCCTCTGCCACTGATCGCGAATAAAGACAAGTAAATATTGTACAGTCAAGGAAGTAAGCAGAAAAGCCTCTAAATAGCCAAAACAGATACTCCAGATACCTGTCCTTTGAACTATGCACTTTCCTCATGGGGACGGGGGCGGTGTCTAGTCCTCATTCAGCTCATTTGATTCTATGTATTTGTACTTTACACATGATTTTTAAAAATGCATTGAATTTTTTAATTCTCATCTGAGAACATTTTTTTTCATTGCTTTTAGAAAGGTGGGGGGTGGGGGAGAGAAACATCAATCGGCTGTCTCTCCTCCAACCAGCGATTGAACCCACAACCCAGGTATGTGCCCTGACTGGGAATGGAATCCACAACCTTTCCGTTTACAAAAGGACAACGCTCCAACCAAGTGAGCCACACCAGCCAGGGCTACACACGCTTTTTAACAGCAGCGATAACTGACTTCTAAGCCTATAGCAGGTTAGATAACTTCCGATCAGAAGGGAGAAGGCCCCACAGAGGCAGCTACATGGAAGGCAGAAATAAGTGATAACTCAATAGCAACTAGAAGGAAAAACCATGGAAAATGGACAGAAAAGCCTTAAGATCACAGAGATTCAGAGCCATTTAGTGGATGACACTGGGTGTTAAACGTTAGCCTGTGTCAAACCTGGAGGGCTTGTTAAAACACAGATCTTCGATCTCACTCTGCGAGCGTCTGAGTCCATGGGTCTCTCTAGGAGGATTCTGAGTATTTGCTGTTCCCAGTTCTCAGGTGATGCTGCCGCTCCTAGAGCTGGGACCTCACCAATGTAGAGATAGTACATCAGCGAAGGGTGTGTGGCCTATTTTTCATGATCCAGAGGTCAAGAAGAATGTTTGATTTCGCATACTATTCTTTGTGTAAGATGGTAAAAGGGCTTGTGCTCCATGTTAGAAAGATATGGTGTTCCAGATAATTAACAGAAAAACACACAACTCTTTAGGTGTATAAAGAGGGAACTTACAGCTCTCAGAAGAGAGGGGTCCACAGTGACGTGTTACATGAGGCTCAGGGTAACCAGGTCTGCTGGGTGCTGTTACAGTGGACGTGGGAGCTTCTTTTCCCACCTGACGATGCTATATGATTTTTTTGGAGGTATTTGTTTGTGGGATTGCTTTGCTTCCTCCTCCTTTTCTTAGTGACTTTCTAGAAAAAAAGACATTACCAACATGTTTTTTCTGCCATACCAACTGTTTGATTCAACTTAGCTCTCATAAATAATTGAGTTTGTTTCAGTAACGATGTCAAAACACTGGGCTCTGTGGCAGTTGCATATACAGACACCATATTGTCATCTTCTTCTCTGTTCCTGTTGCCAGTGGGTGGTAATCTCGTTCAACTCCAAGAGAAGTTTAGGGAACAAGTCCTGGCCTAAGGTGACTGCCTTCCCTGTGAAGACCACTGCCACTCTGAACATCACATTTTAAACTGTTTTCATTAGATAAAAGGAAGATGTACTTCGATTGGCACAAATTATTATTGGCCAAGGTAGTGTTTTAATAACTGGGTACAAAGTTGGTCTTGTTCCTTGACTTGAACTGACAAACCGGAACTCTTGCAACATGGGGAACTTGTTTTGATTACAGAAGTCCTTCAGAATTCTCGCATCAGGCCTTCCAAGAACAGCGTTGTTTCCTGCTCATCTTAGGGCGCTGTCTTCCAGCAGCATCAGAGGCCGTCCGTTTTTTTAACTGGAGAGAGAATGCAGCCTTCCATGTGATAGGGGATTATTTTCATTAGGCAGATCTTGCGCTACGATAAATCTCCTTGGCACATTGAACTGTTTCACTTACGTAGGGACAGTGTTTTCTTTTGAGTCTAATTCTAGCAAAAAGTAATGACTATTCCCAGGGTGTTCACTGCAAAGTGAAATATGGCTCTAGGGTCTGGTGGCTGGGGAAGTCAGGGAAGAAACGGGAGATGAGCAGAGCTTTGAAAACCCATCTCCGCATGTGGGTGCCCCAGAGACGCCCACCTCGGATGTGCGTGCCTCATTGTCACTGCTAGAGATAGAAAGTCTGAGCCATCGTATCCTTGATGATGACTTGGAATAAAAACAAAGATCCCTGGGAACACGTTGCTTACTCTCCCTGCCCGTTTATCGGAGCGGGTTATTCTCTGCTGATGTCATCGAACTACAGCTCGAACCTGGACCCTCTGGCTGAAAGCCAGGAGTGCGTATAGTTAGATTTCTATTTACATGTGATCATGCCGATCCTTCAGTGCCATAATTAGGAATAGGCCAGACCTCTTACTTCTATATGACAACACAGAATATTTAGTACCTGTACTTAAATAAGTTCCAGAATATTTAGGAACATCAGAATATCATAACAGTGATGTTATGGGAAGGCAATGGCTATTCAAATGCTGTTTTATAACATTACTGTAGGATCTGACACTCTCAGTAAGAAAAATCCATAAAATAGGCAAGACTTTAATTTTCCTTTTAATTTAGTGTTTGGCTTCGATAGGGCTTTCTGTGCGTTGCTGGGACTAGCTGTGCTAGCACCGATCGAAGGCCTGTTCTAAGGAACCCTTGGGGTGTTTGCCGGTGTGTATGTTACTGAGTTATATCTGGGCAGGGTGTTTGATTAAATTAAGTTAGTCCGTGTTGGCTCACCCTTTTTACTTTGATTTCGGGCTTGTGCCAGTGATGCCTGTGGCTTCTGATGGCTTTGCTGTCCCGTTTCTCTTTGCCCTTGCAGATCCCAGCTAGACTCTCCTGGACCATTATTAACATAAGTAAAAATTGACACTGCTTCATATATCAGAAATGCGGGCTCTTTTGAGTTCTAAATGTTGAAGAAAACATTTGGCCTGTGTTTAAATGCCCCTCATATTCCTGTTTGAAAAAGGTGCATGTTTGATTTTGCCATTACAATGCCACTGAAACCCCAAGCATTTCTGTAAAACTAACAAATCCTTTTATATTTATTTTTTCCTGTCTCTCAGCCTGGTCTTTAACTCTTATAAATACACTCAATATCACCAAGGTCAGTTTTCACCCCAGCCTCCCTTATAAGGGTTGATTCCCTTGAGTGAGGAATATACTAATACAAATGTATAAAATTTGATCTGTAGTGGACTATCTTCTGGTTCAGACATGTTAATCCTTTTATGAAACATTCATCCATTTCTTTATGCATTTAGTTCATCCTTTTAAAAATAATAAGTGTTTATTTCCTTTCCTTAATAGTCAGATGATGAGAATGTCAGAGCAGTTCTTTTTACCTTTGACCTAAATCCGCGGTCGGCACATGTTTCTAAGCACGTTCTTTGGGAACTCTGTGTCACCAGGTTTTCGAACCGGCCCATCCAGAACAATGCTGTGCAGTCTGTTTCCTCCAGGGAGGGAGACACCCCTTTGGCACCAGCCATTTCTCAGGAAGAGTCTACCGAACCCCTACTTTATTCCTGTGACTGTGTTCATTGAATACCTACTATGTTCCAGGGACTGTGCTATGGATATTACAGTGAGAAATAAAGATGGTTTTCTCTCCTTCATCAAGCTTCAAGTCGCCCTAAAGTTCTCAATGCTGTAGTGACATCTGTTTCTTTGTGGGATCCAATTACTTTTAGAAAAAATTTTTAAAATGAAAATAAACCTCAAGGAGAAGTAATGGGAGCTGTTCTACAAAGCCCCGAACTCTGATTCTGCTCTACATACAGAATTCCTAGGCAGTAAGTGAAATCACCATGAAAAAAATAATCTCGCCTGAATCGTTGCAGCGTTGTTCAGCAGAAGAACAGACGATATTACGAGCACTTCACATACAGGACGTATTTGTCCCTGGAGAAAACATAGCAGCGGACTCTTCATCCATTTCTTTCATACCTATTCTGTTTTTTCCCTTCCATTTCTTTTTTTCCTAATTGTGCTTGGATTTTAAAAAATTGGGTCAGTAATATGAAGATCCACATTTAAACCCACAGGATTAATTCAGAAGAAGAAGTTATTTATATGAAAACAATCATTTTAGTGTTTTCTAAAGCAGCAAAAAGAATTTTTTAAAAAAGCTCAATATACAGGAATAGCAAAATGAAAATAATAGGGATGCCGGAAAGTGTAATGCGGTAGAGACCATCATGTTGACACGTGGGAACAGGAGATAACAGAAGTGAGACAGGCAGAATGCAGACACTGTAAACATGTGGATTGACAGCAGTGCCTTATACTCACACATGGAATCTTCTATTTCATATCTAAGATCTACCCATTCATCGACCAAAATAAAGCAAGAACAAGGAGGGAGTCACATCAAATGTTGGGTTCTTTTTCTTAGCAAAGTAAATTTAGTAATTGAAAATAAAAACACCCTTGAAAGGGCTCCCACCAAAAACAAAGCATTGAATGGAAAACAAAATTCTATTTTATTTTTCAAAAGAATTATACCTTTATTCCTTCCTGGAAAAAATATCAATTATATATTGATATTTAATTTTAAAAGGGTATAGTATCTGATTTCTTAAATGAATAAAGTCAAACTTTCCCAGAAAACCACATTTGGGTTTTCAAGAAAGACAGTTTCATAAAGAGGAAATTACAGTAACTCAACATTTATTGGGAGGTTAAGCTTCCATCAACCTCACCCATCTGGAACCTGGAAGTGAGTTTTAAAAAAATAAACATCACAAATAAAAGACTGAGAACTGGGAGGGGTGGCAGTTTGGGGTCATCCAATTCGAGGTCGGAGCTCTACTGAGCTCAACACCTCCCCCACCCAAGGGAATTGACTAGCAGACTTTACTACTAATACTGTTCGTCATGATGATCCTGTAATAAACCATCAGGAAGATGGTGCCTTCTGTTCAAGGACATATGAATGAAGGTATGTAGTAATATTATAGAATGATTTCCATAAAAATACTTTTACTTCGATGACCAAAACTTCAGTACCTGGATAACTGAACTATGGAGAACAGTGTAGTCCTCTTAAAACCGGATAAAGTGTTATCTTAGCCATCCCTTTAGAACATTCTTTTGCTGACCAAGAGTCTGTTCCTGAGATTTCTTCTGTTTTCATGCCAATAAATTGACTGATTGTATCGTTTTCCTATGGTTTCAGGGGGGAAAAAAGTTCTGGCAAATAGTCCCTGGGGTCTGTATCAATCTTTTGAGACAAATTTCATTTTGGATTCCTAGGGCATGGTTTTTATTAATTGTGTATGTTCTAAAGAAAAGAATTGTTTTGTTAAACTTTTACTAACAAGTGAAACAAAGTTACACCATCTCATTCTGTGATGTGCAGAAATTAAATAGCTCCTGCGTGCTGTAAAGGTGAAGTTGGGGAGGCAGGTCAGCGTGTTTTTTCTGTCTTAGAACTTGGTTTTTAAGAGCCCTGGAGTTAGAGCTAGGCTGCTTAGGGTTAAATTCGGGCTCTGTTATTTACTATTCTCATGATGCTGGGTAAATTACTTAACCTCTCTAGTCCTCAGTGTTACCTCCTGAACATGAGCCCGACGTCACAGGGCCGTTGGAAGAGCACATTTGAAATGCTCAGCTTCGTGCCCGCACACGGGAAGTACTCAGCGACTCTGACCTGTGATCACTGCCCACTGACTGGCTTGTGCAGCCAGGAGACTCAGAACGTGAGTGAATCTTTCCTTAGCGACTCCAGAGGAGCATGAAAAGAAAGCCGACATTAGCTGAAGGCAAACCGTGGGCCAGGCCTCAGTCTAGGTGCTTTTGGGAATGTATGTCATGATATCCTTGGAAAGTACTCGGGAAACCGAGGTCACTCCTGATGATGAACGCTAGTTCATTTGCGAAAGTGAATGTACCGTGTCACAGGAGCCGTGTGGCACGGAGGCTGTGTACACACGTGTAACAGGTGCCTGGAGATCCCCAGAGGGCTCAGCATTAACCCCCTGTCTTCTCTGTGAGTGCCCACTGCTCCCTGTCCTCGCTTCTGATTCTTCTTCTGCTCTTTTTCTTCTTTCTACGCACTTGCCTTTCCTGGTTTCTTTTCTGTCACCAGCTCTCTATTTCCAGGCCTTTGACTAAGAAAGGTTGGTCTTTAAAAGACACGCAAAGCCAGTCAATGTATTTCTTTCCTTTAGAGAGACTTACCCTTCGTTAGGTGACAGGTGTTAAGTCCCTGAGTGTGGGAATGTCCCCATGCCTGGACCCTGGTGGGCAGTCAGTAGGGACTTGATGACAGATCTCATAATGTGTAGTTTTGGACCTTTGGCTTTCCGCAGTCACGTTTACAAGGGACCGAGGTGTCAGAGGTTATGTTCTTACCTCCAGGGAGGTAGTGGGCTGTGTGTTTCTCAGCTCCTTGTGAACCTGGGGTTTCCCCTGCACTCTAAAGATCTGTGAAGCTAGATTCAGGATAAGCAAAATGTAAGTATAGTTGCGATTTATATCTTGTCATTCAGAGAGGTAATTAGTTAACCCACAACTTCTTTAAAAAGAATTTTTTAAAAAAATCCAATAAGGAAACTGTCCCCGGGGAGCTGTCTAAATAGGGACCAAAAATTCTCTGTGCTCTGGGATGTCTTTTTCAGATTAGTGCTAGTGGTTTATCAAATATGTTAAATCTGCTCAAACCAACTCACACCAGAATAATATACCCACAGAATGGCAACAGAGAGCGGAGAAGTAGAGCTTTTCATGATCTGAGTTGGGAACGTGTCAACCCTAGTATTTTAAATCCTTTAATTTTAACAAACAGATGAGGTATCGGAGGGAGGGGATGAGTGCCGATAAGAATAACAAATTCCTGGGTGAGAAGGGGCTGTGGAGGCCTTGGTTCTGCCCGAAATAACCCAGGAATTCCTTCTGCAGCGTCTCTGGCAGATGGTCACGCACTTGTGTTTTGAATACTTTTTAGTGTCAGGAAATGTGTTATTTCAAGAGGCGGCATATTTCATTGTTGGACAGTTCTAAGAGTTAAAAAGTAATATTTTTACACATTGAGACAAAGTTCTATTCTTACAACTGTCATCCACTGATCCTAGAATGCTTATTAAAGATACTGCAGTTGTGTTTTAGCGTAGGGTGACTAAAATGCCGCCCAGTGTTGGTTGGACACCTGAGTGGAGCCATTCCTTGCTGTTTGGAGCCGCGGGGGACACTTCAGGTTCCGAGGTGGTCCCTGCCTGTGGGGAGCTCGCAGATGACTGAGGAGACAAGATAAACAGTTCCAGCTTAACTGACAAGTAACATCAGAGAACTGAGGATTTCCCCCTGCTGTCATAGCCATGGGAAGTCTTAAAGGAAGAAGGTAGGAATAGGGAATGAGCCCCGAAATAGGAGTGTGCTTCTGCCCCGTGGCAAAGTGAAATAGCAGTGGGTTTAGGGTTTTAGGCAAATAACAAAGAGACCGCCATCCCAGTAGACACAGAGGACAGTAACGGAAATTGAGTTCAGTAAGAAGGATATGGAGGAACCTGAACACCCCCAAAGAAGTCTTTACTTTAATTAATCAATCAATCATGTCTTCCATTACAGTTTTCCAAATCATAAAAGTAATACATGCCTATAATAAAGATGCAAACAATACAGAAATGTCTTATTTAAAAGTGGGGAAAAACCCATATTACCTTTTTGTTCCCCTCCCCATTCCCTAGACGTAACCACAGCTTTAACCCCTGGATGCGCATCGCAGGGGTCCGCAAACCGCCGTGAGCCACCGCGGGCCCACCCGCTGCTTGTGCACGGCCTGCAGGCTGAGGAGGACCTTCCACATACTTACGAAAGAATAACATTTCATGAGATGCGAAAATTCCGTGAAGTTCAGATTTTTGCATCCATAAGTAAGGTTTTGAATTTTGTCAATACAAGCTTTGTAGAAATTCATTTTCTCTCTCATTGCACAAATATCTATATAAGAGTCTCGATTTTGCCTTTTGGCCTCCCAAAGCCTACGGCATTTGCTAAGTGGCCCTTTACGGAAAAGGTTTGCTGGTCCTGGTGTATTCATTCAAAAACTTTTTTTATAGATACACACACATGCATGTTTATGTTGTGGCGTTTTGTTTAAAAAAGAAGGATTGTCCGAACGTTCTTATGGATCTGAAACCATTAAACATGAGCCACTGTTGGTTGTGAGGTTGAGCAGCGTGTCGAAACTGGACGGCCCGGGGGGAGACCAAGGAGCAGGGGATGTGGCCCCTGCAACCTTCCAGGGGTAACGTTCTGTGATCCCGGCCTGGGTCACCTGAGGTCAGGTGGGAGTGGGAGCCAAGTGTGAGGTCTACAAATAGTCCAAGGAGCCTGGCGAGTCACTGAAGGAGATGAGGCGGGAGGTGGTCAAAGGGGCCCCCATTTCTAGGTCGGTGCTGGAAGACACGAAGAATGTTGGAAGGGACTGTTTGGAGAGGCAAGCATCGGCCTTGCTGGATTTGAAGGCTCGATCTAGCTCCAACCAGGAGCACCAGTCAGAGCTGACAGTTTATGTTACATCTGAAGACTATGGAACCCCTCGCAGCGCATTTGCATCTTGCGTGACTGAGTTAATGAAATGCAACTTTCGCATTTTGATTGAGGGAAGTTCTCTGTGCCTGTTTTGTTACATACAACTCGTAAGTGACATACATTCATTAGGTTAATGCTGGATATTTGGGCTTCATGTTAGAACAGCATCTGGGAAAGGAATGAATCATGGGAACAAATTTATCACCATTCACCTTCCCTATTAGGGGAAAATGGCAGATGTAAGAATGTTTGGCAGGAAGGAGCCTCTCATTACATATAACGTGGGATTTTTGAGGGCCACTTGTGCCTGCATTTCTACCGCCCTGGCTCCATTGAACAGGTGTCTGCACACGGGCTTGGTGACTCATGACATGGTCACAGGGCTTTACTTTGCACCCACAACGCGAGCTTGTGTTCACGTGTTCTGCCAGTGTGCAGCTGTGACAAGGAAGGGAGGTCTCGGTGTTGTGCTGGTAATTAGACCACGTAGCTGGATACCCCATAGTAGCTCCACCTTGTGGATTGTGTCTGGGTGGTGAGTCCAAGCAGCTCCCTAGCTGAGTAGCCTCTCAGTACTCATTTCAGCGTTAAAAGGTAAGAGAGTTAGGTAGCTCTAGGTGGGGGAATTTAGCCTTTCATTTGACTGATGTTTGAACCACATCTGGGTTTTTCATAGGTTTTACTCAAGCCTCCCACGTACTATTTTTTTTCTTCACCCATTTTTCGAAAGCAACAGATAAATGAGATCACAAAATGAGAAACTTTAAGGAGGATGTAGAATGACACCACCACTCTGAGACAGTAGTACAGATTTGCACAGATTAACGCCCAGGCATGAGGCATCCACCCATTGGAAGTATGAGGTAGACTTCGCAGTGATTCAGACAGAGAGCAGTGCCCGGTACCAGGGGCCCCGGGTGGAGCCGTGGGTTTGAAATCAGGAAGCCTGCTTCTCCTTTCAGCCCTCCACCGGCTCGCTCTGTGATGGTACACGCTGCAAAACTCCTCTGTCTTCCAGTTAAGAAACAAAAATTACACAATTTAACGTCCAGCTATTCCAAGTGGGATGCTTGGGAATAAAAACCGAAATATTTGCAAAGCACTTTGAGCATTTTCAAAGGAGAGTGACATTTGAATTTTCAGTCTTACTAGTGTTCTGTTCACTGTGTACCTGTCTCAGTGAAGATTCATCAGATATTCTTTACCAAAAATGAATCAGGCTGTACCTCCCCAATCTGTTACTTTATAATCATCTAGACTTTCTATTCCTCGAACTTTGAATATGGTTTTATTGGTGGGGGTTGGGAGTGGGGAGATCATGGATTCTGCTAGTGCGGGTGTTTTTTGTCCTAATGAAGAAAAGAATAATAGACTTACTTATATTTTCATCATTGACATAGAGGCATTTTTTACTATGCTTTCAGGAAAGTATAACTTTGACTTACATAAATAAATGGGGTTTTTCCCCCTCAATGGGAGGGAATTTCTGAGATCTGGGTAAACACATAGTAAAACAAATACGGATTAATTAACATGCTATTATAAAAACTGTGGCATTCCTAAATATCTCCATTATGTGAGTGCTTCACCATCCTATTTTTCTCTGTAGATACACTGGATAAAAGTCTTATTTTTTTCCTGGCATAATTTAATGGTATCAAAGAGGATTGTTAATAAAGTGATTTCCCCTTACTAATGATTCTGAAAGAGGAGTGAACTCAATCCAACTGTCTCCCCACCCCAGTGACTTGTGTATAATCACTGCTAAAGCGAACCCTTTGGTGGGCTTTGGACCCACTGGCCTCTTCGGGGGCCCTGAGTTACAGGCTCTGAGTCCAGCCAAGGAGGGAGGGGCTGGAAGTCTCCTCACTCAGGTGTGAGCCCAGAGTGGGGAGAACCATGCGCAATGGAGCCCACGTGAGTGGGCCAAATGGCTGCTTTAGGGAACCTGGTGGTGATACCAGGCTGTACAGCTGTGCCCCGAGCAGTAGGTGTCACTGTAGTCAGTAGCTTTTCCTGCTCAGAGCTGAAGGGGTTAATGGGGTCTGGTTTATTTGGGCTGATGGAGGCCCATCTGTGCCCCCCAGGGTGTTGCCTTTGTCTCTAGGGCCCCAGTGGGTCTGGTGATAGGCCCCAGTCCCTGCGGAAAGGCACCCTTTTTTTTCCTAGGAAGGGGAGAAAGGTACTTTCCCATCTGTATTTGAGAGTTGCAGTCTAGGCTGCTGATGGGCTGGGTTGAGTTGGGGTGGACAATCAGGTGAGAGAACCCTCCCAAGTCTGGTGGAGGACCTAGGACAGAAGGGAAGGGAAGGTTCTGGGAAGAGACTTGGAAGAACAGGGAATGGCAGACGGGGGTTCCTTGTCGTGACCGGCCGAGTCCTGTCATGCATACTCAGGCCGCGTGAGCTTTCACAGCTTCTAGCACCGTCCTTCTCAGAAATGTCTTCCTCCTACAAAGGAGGCAGAGAGAAAGCAAACACCGCTTTCTAGCAGAGATAGACTGTTGCCAGTTGCCACTCCGGAAAGTTAAATTTCAGGAGCTAAAATGGAATTTAGGATTTAGAAACAACTCCTGTGTTGACTAATTGAAACAAAACAAAACAAACCTGCGATTACATAGCCAACAGCTTTTTCAAGTACACCCCAATTTTACTTTTTCTTGCCTAGTAGCACTCTGGTATGAAAACATAATAAAACCTAGAAACTCACTGTAGAGTTTTAGATTTATCTTCTCTCTTGCTTTTTGCCTAGAGAGCTCACCTCTCTCCCCACCCGCCACCCAGCGTAGTTTGTCCATAAAAAAAATGTATGAATGCACTCGACATGGGGTTTATACCTAGACACTCATTACAAATGACTCGTGTCCAGCTCCGCTCGCCCCCGCCCCCGCAGTCTGCCTGTTGGTTGTTGTTAGCAGCCTGACTCAGCCTTGCTCTTAGTGGTACAATATGTTAAGCTCAGACTGCTCTTTCTCTCTCTCTCTCGCCTTCTGTCTCCCTGAGTGGCTCCCTTTAAACCATCCGCACACTCACTCGCTGAGCCAGGTGGCGTTGCTTCCTGTCTCTCCTGCTCGCTGTTGCTAAGTGAGAGGCACCGTATCACACATCAAGCTGAACCAATAGCATCCTGACCCCCACAGGCTGGTAAAAGCTGAAGAAAGAGACTCCCACCGTGTTGTCTGTGGCGGGTGGGTCCTCCCCCCTCCCGCTCCCCTCCCACCTTTTCTTTTCTAACAGGAAGGGGAGGCGGTGAGGGAGATGGTAGGAGGAAGAGGGAAGAAAGAGAATGGGGGAGGTGAATCCTAATATGCCTTGCTGTACTTGAGATAAATGCCATATTTTTCTTTGTGAAGAAAAGGAATGGTCGCTTCTCTTGAGCAATCACAGACAGGCGATGTGCTTCTCTCTGCCCCCAAACTGCCTGTGTTGTCAGAGCTCGAACTCTGAATTAGACGTCTGTGACCTGCATATGTGCTTTGCGTGTGTGTCTCTCTCTCTCTCTGTCTCTCTCCAACCCCCTCCCCAGTCCCTTCCCTCCCCCCATACCCGTGAATCTTTTCCTCTTTTATTCCCACAGTTCGGCAGGTTTTGGCGCCCTTGTTCTCCTTCCTCCCTCTTCACCTCTCTCCTCTGCTCTCTCACAGCATTCTCCCATTCCAGAGTGCACGTTCTTAAATGTAAAAATTAGCAGAGGGTGTTGTATATACGGTTCTGTGGAGGAAGTCATCATATCATCCTGGGGAAGGGGGCGAGAGAGGAGGAATATTTATAAAGGCTGGCAATAAAATCACCTATTCAGAATGTCACGGTCTTTGGCAAGGTCTAGCCAAGCACGAAGTGTAATGAAAAGCTCTTCTTAACTGGATAACTGCCAGTGTAGACAGCCAGTGGTACAGTTGAGATTATACAGAGGAAATGACCTTTCTCCTATAATTACCTGGATATTTTGGGCAACATCAGACCCAAGTTACCTAGGTAATTATGGCTTCGTAGATCTGACCTTAGAACAAAACAGATTCCAGGGTAGTCTTCTGTGGCAAGCGTTTGCTGTCCTCGGTGATAAAAGTGGAGAAGGCGTCCACTGTTTCTGCAGCCACATGGAGTCAAGCACAAGCAGACTCCCTTCGCGTCTATGCCCAATAGGTTCCCAATAAATTTCCCCTAACCTTTTGAAGATGCCATCATTACTTGGTAGCTAACGTGCCTTTTGAAAAAATAACCCGTGTTTATTTCTCAGTCAAGGGTGTTATAATTCTCTGTAACCTATTCCTGGGTTGCTGGTGTTTTGGTGGAATATCAGAAAAATGATATTCCTAGTTAAGCTGTCCATTTCCCTCAAGAAACTTTCTTTTCATACTTGAAATACTGTCCTACTATGGGGGCAGAAATCCAGTCCACTTTCTCAGAGTCGCATAGAAAAGTGATGATTTTTCTCCCATGCCACCTCCTTTTTCCAGCCTTTATACTAATTTTTTTTTCTTGAACCCAAACTAAAATTTTTTCATTAAGGAAAGCCTGCAGTATCAGATGAACCATAAGGGAATTACCAGTGCAAAGCCTGACCAAATGCTGGGCGACGGCAGGTTTTTGTTTGTTTGTTTTAAGAGGCAGCTTTTCTGATTATCACGAAGTAAGAGACGGTAAATGCACCCGTTCTCACAAATACCGTTTTAAAGCTAAAACTCGTACATAATCTCCAGACCTGACTTCACTTACCTGCCGTCCCATCCAGGTTAAACCAGAACTATTTACAGGTCGCTAAATGCTCAGATCTGAGTGGTGCCTTCATCTCCTGCCATCCCCTGTTGGAGGGGAAGTGTTAACGATAAACTGAAAGCTCCAAAGTGGACAGAGGTGTTAAGAGAGAAAAAAGGTCTCACTGACTGCACCTCCTGTAAAACTGACTTGCCCCTTCACTGGCCGGTGAGTGCGAGTAGCCAGTATTCATTCACTGCTCATCTATTTTGTGTTCAGTCTTGTGCTAAGAGTTTCGAGCTGGAAATGTCTGCATGGTGCTTCCATCTCCGGGCCGCAGCCCCGTCCGTTTTCCAAGTTTGTTATTCAGATACAGGCTCTGCGCTCTGGCCTCATAAACCTGCCCAGCCCGGCTCTTCCTGCGTCGCTCCTTCTGGTTGGCAATTCTCTCCCTTCAAATCCCTGTTTTTGCTTCCACCTCTGCTGCCCTGAATTTTCTGCCTCGGCCGGCCAAGCATAAATCCCTGTGAGTCCCTCCGCGCTCTCTCCCCAAATTCACTCTTGTCTAACATTCTTTCTAGACGTTAGTTATGACTTCTCTGCCCTACATACCTGACGCATCCTCTGTTTTCTCCCCGCCTTGCCTTGGCTGAAGCTGGGCATTCCTTCCAGACTATGCCTCTTCCCCCTGTCTCCCCAGTGGACATCCTGGCCCAAAGTCCATCTCAGATAGAGTTCTTGTTGTGAAACTTGCCTCTCAGTCTCTCCCACTCAGGATGCATCTCCCAGTCCTCGGAAGCCCCATAGCCTTTCTCCCTTTCTCTCTTTAGAAACTGCCCACATTCGAACTTGTACTTGCTGTATTCTTGGTGGTGCCAATAGCTCAGAGGAGGGCACTGTCCTCTGTCCCATGTGCCCACCATCCTCCCTGCGAAGCCACTTCAAACAGATACATGATTCCACGCAGACCGCATTTGCCGTGCCAGCCCCGAGTCGAGACAGCCTCCCAGGTGCCGTTAGCATCTCAATGGCTAGCCCTAAATTTCTCCTTTGTAGAAACTATGAAACTGTATCCTCCCCACTTTATTTTTAGTGTCACGGGGCCATGGCTGTGTCTTCCTTAGCCTCGGGTCTCCCAGAGTCCCTAATGTAAGTGCCTGGTTCCCAGTGGGCAGTGAGAAATGCCTGATGAATGGCCACATCGTGGAGCCCAGGAAACCTTACAGATTATGTCTGCAACTCTCCAGGTTTTCAAATATGTGTGGAGAAGAATGGAATTTTATGTGAATATTTTAAATCAGATCATGACATCATATCAGCTAAATATGATTGTGTTTATCCATCGGGAGAGGGTAGGTGTTGATATAGCAACAGATAACCCCCAAATCTTAGCTGTTTAAAACAACAACTATTTAATTCTTCCTCATGTTTCTTGTGGGTTGGTGAGGAGAGGAGGGACTCTGCTTATCACTGTCACTCAGGGACCCACTGTGACCAAACTAGCCACTATCTCACGCCAGTGGTTGTGCCCAAGGAAAGAGAGCTCCGAAAGGTCTCACACCAGCAGTGTTACGCTCTAGCCCAGAAACGTACCTGGCCCTCGGCTCCCCATTCACTCACCAGAACTGACCAATGACATTGTCTGACCACACAAGGGCTAGGGGGTGCCCCTCTGGCATGGACCTGCAGAAATATTTGGAAAACAGCATAAAAGAGCTCTGACGTTGTTTCGGAGGAAGTTTCTGTTTCACACTGAGTGTGGAAGCGTGGAGAATGTTCACAGAAACTTGCTCCCTTTGCACGCCGCATCCTTTTCCTCCCTGGCCAAGACAGATTGCCAGGCTTCATCGAGAAGACTTGGCCACGGCAATTCAGGGATAAGTGGCTCTGTTGTCTCTAAGTGTGAAATGGAGACCTTCCCCATTGTCGACAGCTCTCGAGCGGCTCTTACCAGTGCTTCAGAGGCTCCTAGGCATCCATCCAAGGCTGCCCCCAAATTCACGTTGAGTATTGCCGCTGTCAGAGTCATAGAAAATCCATACAAGGTTTCATGAATTTCATCTAAGAAGTTAGTCACTGTGTGTACAAATATTATGAATGGTTTTTCTGCTTTTCCCCCCTTGCATTACTTTTTTTTCAAGTAAGCTGGAGTGAGCCTTGTCTCACACAAGGAGTCAGTGTAGATACCTCTGGTCTCTGACTTGTTAACGTCAAGAACCATGTGTGGTGTTAGTCCTTGAGGCGCGGAGTTGGGAACACGGGGCACACAAGTAACTCTCGTGTGTGGTGGGATGAGCTGGGTGCCCAGACAGAGGTTCAGAAACACCGTTCCTGTGGCTCAGGGGGCAGTGTGACGTCGGCTGCCACATGTCCAAGCACAGGCATTTTACCGTCTCATCTGCCGGGGCGCCGTGTATATCCTTCCTGGCATTTTGACTTGACATTTCACAGCTGCTGCAAATCCGCTAAGCAGGGACATGACACTGGCACTTTGAGGCCACTGGTAACACATTGGTTTGTAAAGAGATGCTAAATTTGCTGACATAGTGAAAAACTGGCATGTATTTATTTGGGGCTGATACAAACCTTTGTGAAATAGGGGCCCATTCTGGAAGAACTTGTAACACTCATTCATCTTGTGTCGCGCACTGAGCTATAATGCTACAGCTGTCATCCACTTTCAATGAACAATTGTCACATTGTCAATCCACAATAATATGGAACAATTTTTATTCCCCATGTTGAAGTATCGCCATTGTAATATAATTCAGTTCATATTAACAATGCTTTGATGACAATTCCTCCTCACCCCACCCTTTAGCCCTCCCTCTCTCCTTTTCCGAGCCAGAGGGAAATGTATTTTGACAGTATCTCCAGTGCTAACGGTTTCCAGCTCTTAAAACAGGAGGGGCCCCTAGCCCTCATTGAGTCTGCAGAAAACACACCGATCTATTTTTCCCTTTTTGTATAGAACTATCCTGGGATTAGGTAGTTCCTTACCCAGAAGAGCTCAGAGTATTTTTACCCATTTGTCTTATAATTAAAATACCCCCATGGACAAGGAACATGTATTACTATTCCCTTTATATAAGGAGCGTAATTAGAACTCAACTCCCTTCACTTTGGGAGTTGCAATCTGTTCATTAGAAAAGGCTGCTTATTTTTCTAAGTATTACCGGTGATATCAGGAGCTGTTTGCATGGAGGAATTAACCACCTTAATGAATTTATATTCACTGATTTTCCCTAGAGGGGAAGTTGGTTCCATGTATGAGTAAGTCTTTGCCAGTTTTCAAGGTACTTTCCTGTCACAATAGACTATTTTGAACTGATTGAGAGCGTTGTCTTTGTTAGAATTTTCCCAAGAGCTGAATCTAGGTAGGCACACTTGGTTTGATTAAAATATACTGTACACACGTACATAAGCTCTTCCAGGGACGGTGCTGCAATTTCACAGTAAAAAATGTATTGTCAGTTGGGCGTGTCCAATTTTCCCATTTTTTAAATTCTTCAGTGGTCCAGATATTTGCCGGAAAATATGTTGCAGAATGTGGGGAGATGGAGAGAGTTCAGGGAAGGGAGGAAGTTAGATGTCAAAAACCACCAGAAATTTTTGTAAGGTCACAAATCCCCCAGACGGCTGCTTGGAAAATGTTACGGTATTGCTTTCCCGAGGCCTCTTCCTCAGCATTCTTATAAAGCCAAAAGCAGGGCTTTTGAAACAGCCTATGTCTCAAGTGTAGGGCAACCACACTGAAACCGGGTGAGGAAAAGAGTTCCGCCTGGTGTCAGAGAGCTGAGCGCAGCCCAGGGCGCAGGAATGCAGATTTAACAGGCAGAAGTGTCCGCACCCGTCAGTGAATACTCGAGAAAGCATGAGAGGAGAGGGGCGAGAAGCAGAGGAGTGGGGAAAAACATGTGCATGGAGTGTGCATTTCACACTGAAATTGTCATCTGCTTAGCGCCACCCCGCATGCTGGAGCGGTCCCGAATTTGAGTCGTTTGTCTCTCTGTCCCCAAGGGTAGACCTATTTTGTCAGACTCGGTCTGACACCTCAGGGAGCTGAAGGACAAGACTGTTACCCAACAGCTTGGAACAGGAAGTGGAGACCCCGCCACTAACTGAAACTTCAAAGTTCATGTAAAGCCTGCGCCCACTTGGAACGCTGCCAGAGCGCCAGGACGGGTCTCTCTCCTCCGACAGGAAGCCCGTGGGGCCCACAGGAAGCCCCGCCGTCACTTCTCACACTCGGCCCTGCCTTCTCCCGCGGCCCTGTGCGGCTGGGCTGGACAACTGAGATGTCAACCTGGCGTCTGACCCTGCCCCTTACCCTGGAAGACTAGATCAGGGCAGGCTGGGGGTGTATGCCAGGCTTGGTTTTGTCCGCCCGTAGCTGTTCATAAGGCAATTCTCTGTGGTGCAGACCAGCTCTGCCAGCAGCCTTTAAAGCCACAAGGTAGAAACAGCGAGCATGACGTTTGCACTCACTTCTTCATTCACCCACTCACTCCTTCACTCCCCCACCCCCTCCCTAATGAAATGGTTAATAGTCCTGCGTCTGGAGTCAGACAGCTGGGTTTGAATCCCAGCTCTGCCACTTCCCGGCTGTGTGATTTGGGCACACCACTTACTTCTTATTAGGAAAATGTGGATAATAATAGCTCCTACTTCCCAGGAGCTTTGTGAGGGTTAAATGAGTTAATATGTGCTTCCAACAGCACCTTACGCTTAGCAGACCTTAGTAAAGGTTAGCTGTTTTATTCATTGATCTCATGAACACGAGGCGACTACCCATGTAGTCTTACTACGATCAGCTCTAGTTAAAGGTCCCTTGTGAAGCAGCCCAGCCGTGCGGGTGATGGAATTGCCACATTCCCTTTCAGTCCCAGAGATATGGTTTTCCTTTATGTTTATCACTGTATGGATTCTTTTTCAGAAAATAAGCATCTCCCCATCTTAAATAGCGCTGAGGGGAGCTCACTGCCCTGATTGTTCGAGGGAGGGGGACCCTCCCTCATTTCATCTTGCTCCCCCCCATTTGGAGTAGCTGCTCCTCCTGCCTTTCTCTGTTTCCCCTTCTCTTCCATCGCTCCCATTCTCCTTCTTCCTGGGCCGCCGTCATTGCCCTACCTCTGCCTGACTCCAGGAAGCCCGAGCTAGCAAACGTGACCATATCCGGTGGCGTGGATACAGCCCCGTCCTTCAAGACTCGCTCCCAAAATAGTGTGACTTGCCTTTCTCAAAGTAGGATGCCTCGGTATGCATTCGCATAGAAACGCTTGGACGTTATTGGGCGTTAAATAACTTCTGCCTGAAGAAATAATGTCTTATTTTAAATGTCAGGCGTATAACAGTTTAAAAAATATTCACCTTTCGCCATGTGTCATTCCACCAGTGACTTCACGGTGTCTTCCATGAAAGTTTCACAGGGTGCGTTTTAGAGACAAGCAGAATGGATCAAGCACTTGCCTGGTAGTAATTGTAGTTCTGTTCTCTCAGGGACTCGAGTTGAATTAAATGTATTAGCTTAGATTGTCATAATGTCTCCAGAATAGGAGGGCAATATTTTATGTTTATGTAATAGTGGAAGAAGACTGTTATTATGCATAAAATATCTATTTGAATCCTATTTAAATCGGTGAAGGGTTCATTCCTGACACTGATTCCCCTATCCCGGCAAGATAAGGTCAGTATGAAAGACATAAATATAGCAATTGTTCTGTGTGTAATTTAACATTTTCATTTTTCACAAAATTATCATGTGCTTTTGTTAAGCACTTTCCCCTGCATATTGTCGAGTTTTTGCAGGGGTATGCTTTGCCATTTCTAGTTCTGTTGAGCATAGTATTAAAGATGATGTGGCACACTAGGGTGAGAGGAAGGAGGGATGGACAGATGGGCATGTATCAACCATATTAACCTTGTATGGGAGACAGAGTAACATTTCATGTGGGAGGGACCCTCGTCCTCTACCTAGATATGAATTTCATTCATGAATTCTTTTTTTAAAATCTTTATTGGACTTCTTTTCATTGCCGTTTAATCCCCTTATACCCCCTCCTCCCAGCAATCACCACACTGTTGTCCGTGTCCATGAGTCCTTTTCCCTTTCTGCTCAATCTCTCCCCGCCAACCTCTCCCACTGTCATCTGCTCTCCGTCTGTGAGTTTGTCTCTGTTTTGCTTGTTAGTTCAGTTTGTTCATTAGATTCCACATGTGAGTGAGATCATATGGTATTTGTCTTTGTCCAACTGACTTATTTCACTTGGCATAATGTTCTTCAGGTTCATCCATACTGTTGCAAAGGGTAAAATTTTCTTCTTTTTAGTGGTGGAGTAGCATTCCATGTAAATGTCCCACAGTTGTTTTATCCACTCATCTACGTGAAAGCCACACGGGGCAAATCCCTGGCTCTCAGCAGTGTCGGTAGCTTTGAGGGGTATCTCTGAAGCTCAGTGCATCTCTTTGTTTCCCTTTGTCTCCCACCTGGTATCCATCCACTCATTCAGATGGTTGGAGGCTCCCTCAACACTATGGTGGAGTAAAAAGGAGGAGGAAAATGCACTCCTACCTTCAAAGGTCTTACAAGATCTCTTCTTTTCCCTCCCCCTCTCCCTGTCTTTCTCATATGAGACCAGATACACATGCCATACAAGGGGAAAAGCCAGGTGTTAGGGAGTGCCCCTCCCCCTTTTCTGGGCCTTTTCGAAACTTTCGGTTCTCAGGTGCATTACCAGTGTGCCCACCTGTGTCTGCACGCCCTCCACTCTCCTTGGGCCCTTGTTGAGGGTCCATGAGTGTCTGCGTGTGCCAGTTTGCCCGTCCGCCCCAGGACTGGCAAAGAAGTTGCCCTTACTCTCTCATATGTGTGTTCTTTTTTGTGTGGGAGGGGGCTGCGGTTGGTAGTGGTTAGGGAACAGTATATTTGCTCTTGAAAGAGAACAACCTCACAGGCACATTGTGGCAGTGCGGTGAGTCCTCCGCATCAGGGTGTCTCCTGTTGTTTTTGTGTATGTTGCACGGGGACAGTCCACTGAGGTGGTCCTTTTGTCAAATACCTGCCTGGCCTTGTGTTCAGGAACGACGACTAGGGAGTAGGAATGCAGAAGTGGAACGAGCAGGGGAGTCACACAAGTCACCAAGCAGTGACCACACAGTGTGACGAGTGCAGTGTGAGGGCTGTGCCTGAGCACTGTGGGGCCAGGGGGACCAGATTAGGGAAGCCTCTAGAAAGGGTGAAGTCACCTCCAAGGTCAAGGCCTGGTGACTCAATGAACAGTGAGGTTTTCCACCAAGGTGTGCTGAGTTCTCGTAAATCCCTCCAGTGCAGTCCCCCGGAGCGAGGCCCCTTGGCTGGTGGGCTGCAGTGGGGGGTAGTCACACAGACTTCCACCTGAGTGTGCCCAGGTGCCAGGTGCCCCTCCCGGCAGGCAAGTAGGATGCATGGCATCATCACCCAAAGCTCGATGTTACGTCCACGAATAACTGTCTCAGGCATGTGGGCCTCACCGTGGCTCTCCGTTTTGGAATTTACTCTTCTCTCCATCATTCCCTCAGACTTCTTCCTGGGGAAGCGTAAACCACGTTGTTTACTTTGCCCTAATTTACCTCAGCGGTACCCCTGCACCTGCAGGAGTAGCCCTGTCATCGTCCCTGTCATCCCAAGGGCACCTGCCCCAGTAGCAGCTGAGCTCACATGCAACCGTGTCTGTCCTTGTGTTCTATGTAGACCAGCTCCTTTCATCCTCGTAGCAATCCTGCAAGGTGGGTCCTGCCACTATCCCCGTTTGACAATGGGGAGACCAAGGTACAAGGGGTGGAGTGCTTGCCCAAGGCCACACATCTAGTGAGGGGCGGAGCTGGCATTACGGATCCAGAGAGTCTGGCTTAGAAATTATTGCTCTAAATACACACAGCACTTTCTGAAGGTGCCATGGGCGGTAGTTGTGCCGAGCCCTCGGAAGTCAGGGAAGCAAAATACAAGCTCTTTTGGCCCCAGTAGACAAAAATATCAGACCCATGTAGGAATTTCTCCATATGGATGCATCACCTTTTGTTTGTTTGTTTTCAACATCCCTATAAAATCTTTATTCAGAGAAATGAGAGCAGCGCCTGCCAGCTTTGCCAGCACGCTGTGTGACCTTGGACAAGTCGTTTTGTTCCCTGCCTTATCTGTGAAATGAGGGCACTGGATCAAATCAAATCATCTTCAAGGTCCCTTCCAGCTTTGACGTTGTTTGTTCTGTGTTTCTGCACAGGGCACTCCATGACACTAAAAACACACAGTGCCTTCAAGTGCATTTCGGAGTCTCTTCTTCACCCATGTAGGGTTTCTGAAGCCTCCTGCGGTCTTTATTAATCACTCCGAGACTGTCATCTTCTCAGACTCGGGTGGAATGGCTAAGGTGCCCTCTGCAGAAGATATCGTGGCTAATGTTCTCATTACTGACTAATTGGCTAAAGAGACTTCTCTCACATTGCATTTAGCCTGATTGATAGTTTTGTATCACCTGATGGGTGGAATGGACAGCCAAACCAATTATCCGCGCAGAGCGCACCCTGTACAGCGGAGCAGCGTGGCCTGAGACAAAAGGCCCTTATAGATCGAGGCTAGTCAGGGCGCCTGCTGAGAGTTTGTTCAATGCAATGCTTTTCTGAAAAGTACCGTTTGACATGCCTTGAAGTCCACGTACCTGAGGTCACCCCTAAGCTCACTGGGCCTTGTCTTACTGAAGGAAGGTGTGCTTCTGGTTATGTTTCAGAGGTGGATAGCGTGGGTAACTGGTTAGCCGTGTAACTCACACTAGTTGGGGCAGTGCTGAGCGCAGCCGCATCCGTTCAGAACCGAAGCTGCCGATCTCCACGAGCCGGGTCCCGTGGAGGCGTGCTCTCTCCGGTTGCAGTCTCGCAGGCGTGGGCATTGCCCCGGTTCCTTTGGTACTCACTTTCTTATTATGTTGCTCGAGCTGTTGAGAGGAAATGACATTCAGGTCACTTGCTTAGTCATTTAAACTGAGCCCATTTCTTTTTAGCGAATGCATTAATGTGTTGAAATCTCTATTTAAACTACAGACTCCAGTTTTGGAGAGGAAAGGTCATAACGTGAGAGAGGATTCCCATGAAAACTCTAGTCAGGGAACATCTCCATTGTTTCTGGGCCTTGTTGTTTTTTTTCTTTTAGGCAGGAGGTTAGAAATCATTTACTGCACTTCACTGTAAACAGCCTTGACTTTTGATATTTTCCAGGAAAGATAAGTGAGTTCCTAGTGCCTCCATCGCCCAGTAATCTACGAATTGTGTTACACAATCAGCCGCAGACTAAGAGAAGTCAGGGAAGTAAGATGATGGCCTCTACTCCTGTCCCTCCGAAGTAGGACACGGGGACCTCAGCTCACGCCTAGGTCCTCCCGAATGACACGGCACAAGACCAGGAACTTGGGACATGATTGGCCTGATCTCTGGAAGTCCCACGATTGAAGCCAGTCTCGGGTTGTGCTGGGAAGTTGGGTTTAGGAGCCCGGGGGAGCAGCTGCCATCACAGCGGGTACTGTGCTGTGCTCCTCAGCGTCGCCATCTCCCAAGTGTTTTCTTTGCTTAAAAAAAAAAAAAACACTTTAGGGAGGTCTGACTGACATACAAAAAGCTGTGCGTATTTAATGTGCGCAACTTGCTAAGTTTGTCGATAAGAATACACCTGTGACACTATCACCACCACGATCGAGGCCATAGACTTATCCATCACCTCCAAAATTCCCTTCCTCCCTCCCCTTTATTTTATTTTTAAGAATTTTAAAGTATTTTTTCCCTTTGGTGGTAAATCACTTAACATAAGGTTCACCCACTCGGCAAGTTTATATGAGCGTACAAGTCAGTACCGTGCATCGTCGGCTCTGCGGAGAGCAGTGGAGGTCTGGCAGTTTCTCCTCCCTCGTGTTAGAGCTTTGGAGCCTCCGACCAAGCCCTTCCCAATCCCTCTTCCCCTTGGAGATGTTTTCTAAAATGCACAACAAGAGTTTGATTCTAGAGATTAGCTCTAGGGGACCAACTGCCGAGAAAAGAAATTAAAGAAAGGATTATTTTTGTAACCTAACAACTTTTAAGTAAATTGTCCTTGGGTGACTATCACGTGGAGAGAAATGGGAAGAAAGGACCTCTCGCGGGCTGTGGGAGGAGGAAGGCGGGAACCCATGCACCGGGATCCTTCTGCGGAAGGAGACGCTGCAGGGGCTGGGCCGGGACCGCGCAGTTCCACGAGTCGTCAATGGGGTGGAGGCCAAGGTGCCGATCCAGCTCAGCACCCGACATAAAAGGGTCATTGTGTGGCCCAGCAGTGGCACGGAAGACTGAAGAGGGGTAGGTTTTAAATCATCGTCACCCTTTCATCCTCTGTGCCGTATTCCCTGACAATGCAGATGGAGCCGGTGAATACGTATGTTTCTGCGTGTTGGGTGATCGAGATCCCTCTCTGCCTCCCTCTGCCGGGCTGCTATATCCACCTGTGGAAAATGAATCCAGGAAAACCAGGGAGCATGCAGTGACGTGGGCCGTTGGTGGATTATCCCCTTGCCTCGCATTAGCACAAACGGTGTCAGAATGGGCCTCCCTCGCATTAGGAAAACACGTGCACTCACTATTCAATGAAAACTTTGATTGGCAGGATGTGTCAGCTCAGATAACAGCAGAAATAAGATGAACAGAATAAGGCTGTGGGGCAGTGACAAACCATTTAGAAAAGGAGTGTGTCCCGACCCTTACTTTCCCGTCCAATCCATTGCCTTTGGTAGATACACTTTGTTTCTGCTTTGAGTCCATCCCAATTCTTTCTCAACGAAGCTGTTTGTTCTCATATGAGCTTCTCAGTAAAAAGTACAATGGGGTGAAACTCTAGCAAAAAAGTAAGCAGCATGTTCTGGAAGGAATTAAACTGCAGATTTACCGCTCCGCCTGAGGTGGAGCAATTTAGAGCGAAACTTGATTGTTCTATCACCGTTTTCACGGAAAGACATCCATGTATTTCCTAGAGGTGAAGACATGGTTTGTCTCTTAAAAGCTGTGTTTTATTAAGTGGCAGTTTCAGTAATTGCACTATTGTGTTAAACACGGAGGAAAATCTGGACCCTGAGTTCAGACATTAGATCTGAAAAGGACCGTGTTGATTTCACTCATTTCGAACATGAACATGAACATGATCTTTGAGAGTTTAACCACTTCCTTGACAAGTATTGTTGGGCAACTGAACACATTTCTGACCTGTGTCTGGTCATTGCTTCCCAGTGGGGTTTGCGAGCATTACTCTGCCTGCTTCTGCCCATGGATAATCCCCACCAATGTGTGACTCAGTTTGGTTACACTGGCCTATCGTTAACTGGAGGTAGACAATTTACTGGAATCAGACAAGCGGGGAGTCGAAATACAACCCAGTGATAGCAGTGCCTTCTGTATGATGTGCTCCACATCAAGGTAGCTCTTGGTTCAAACCCTTCACATGCAAAGCAAAACAAAAATTTGCTCAGTACTGAATAGTTGAATGTATAGATATATGAGCATTGGACAGCAAAACCTCAACAGACTTTTAAGGGTTTGAAAAATTTTTTTCATTTCTGTCAAAGTCAAATCCCAATGAAATTACCGAATACCAGTTCAGTACGAGCTTCTCCCTTTTCTAAATTCCTACCTTTTGTACTTAGAAATTAATTACCGCCTCTCATTCACAGTCCTCTTTTCAAGGGCTATGCCATGGCTCCAGGGCATAGATACGAAGGGCAAGAAAATGCCCTTGAGGTTTGTTTCTACATATCTCTTAGTGCAGTGTGGTTCGTAAGATGTGTTCAGTAAGTATTTTTAGGTCTACTGCTGATGTGAAATCTGTATGGGAAGAAGAGGTTCAGCTGGTCCTTATTCTTCTTCAAACTCCGGCTAATGCGCCGAACAGCTGTTCATGAGCTGATGGCCTTTTCTAGGAAACACAATTTCTTCTTTTCTGTAACTTTTTGCCCGGAAAAAAAAAATCAACCAGAGCATGAGAGCAGAAAGCGACATTGGAGGGTAAGCAGGCGGTTCCGTTCCCTCATTCTTTACAAACAATGAAAGGTTTTCACAGTGGCAGAAAGGACATAAATTCATTGTAAGAAACTTTGGGATGTATCCAAAGTGCAAGGAAAAAAGAAGAAAAACGGATCCTTTTCCTAGCTCTCTAGTAAGTTTGCCCCAGAATAAGTTCTTCGAAGTGACATTGACAAGTTGAAGAGGGTCCATGTGTTAAGTCTTTTATGACATGTGGCCAAATGCCTTTCGATAAGATTGTACCGTTTGCTTACTTGTACCAGCAATGTGTGTGTACGAGCCTAGCGCTCTCATTTTATGTGATATGCAATAAAAATAAGTTTTGGATGGCTAAGAGGTTTTATAGTCAAAGGACTTTGAGCCTCCTTAACTTTGGTGAGGAACTGAAAGGAAAAATGAGATGATTTTAAATGCCTGGTTTAACTATAACTAATGAACCATTTCAGTATCCACGAGCAGAGGATAAAACTACTCTCTGTTCAGCATTAAAAGTTCAGCGGATTCCAAGACCAGGTCCTCAGCTGCAAAAACAGGCCAGGCGGCCACTTCCCATTTTGCCTCACTTCTATCACTAACTCTGTCAAAAGGGCGTTTCCAGGCCTTTCAGCTTTTGCTTTGTCTTTTATTTTTTTATTAATATATTTTATTGATTATGCTATTACAGTTGTCCTATTACCCCCCTCATTCCCCTCCACCCTGAACACCCTCTCCCACCCACATTCCCCCCTTTAGTTCAGGTCCATGTGTCATAAGTTCTTTAGCTTCTACATTTCCCATACTATTCTTGCCCTCCCCCTGTCTATTTTCTACCTACCATCTTTGCTACTTATTCTCCGTAACTTTTCCCCCTCTCTCCTCCTCCCACTCCCCTGTTGCTAACCCTCCATGTGATCTCCATTTCTGTGGTTCTGTTCCTGTTCTAGTTGTTTGCTTAGTTTGTTTTTGCTTTTGTTTTAGGTGTGGTCATTAATAATTGTGATTTTACTGTCATTTTACTATACATGTTTTTTATCTTTTTCTTAGCTAAGTCCCTCTAACATTTCATTAAATAAGGGCTGGGTGATGATGAACTCCTTTAACTTGACCTTATCTGGGAAGCGCTTTTTGTCTTTTAAATGAGTGGGTCTGAGTACGTTACACCCAGAACCCCTTTCAGTTCTGTGGTTCGGGGGCTGCCAGTCTTCACTGCTGTGGCTGCAGCGAGGGCAATGGGAAGGTCTGGTGAGTGGGAAGAAGACCACCCTGTGGAAGAGGCCAATCCGAGGCTGTGCCGGGGTCAGGATCCACACTCCCGCGTTTTCTGTGGACACTTACTATTTAGTTAGCCCTTGCCACGGAAGGGACCTGGCCGGTCGTCCTGGACGGAGGGCGCAAAATGAGTCCCCACCAGGGGAGCCGGGAGTGAGGGATGAGGCCCGGGCGGAGAGGGAGCTCCAGGGGGGTGTGAGCGTAGCTCACAGGGTGGAGGGACCTCACTCCTGTCGGGAGAGAAGGAGAAGCTTCGTGAAGGACGGACTTTTTCAGATACATCTTGGCAAGTCAAGGTGGTAGAAGGAAGTTTCTGACTAAATTAATCTTGTCCTTTTCAAAATACGGTGACTAACCCTGTGAAAGTTTAAAATTTATGGGTAAAAGTTTCCAAGCCACTACCGCAGGGTTATTATAAAATTCAAGTTAAATTCCACTTCAGCAGATGTCATTCATTGAAAATCTTTGTATAAGCAATATTACAAAGCCGTTGCTGATGGATTACGTATTTGAATCAAAATTTAATATAACAAAGTTTCAGTGAGAGAGCCTGACAGGCTCGGAGGGTCTGTCGTCTGTCCTATAATAATGTCCCAGCCCCTCACGTGGTGCCACAAACTTTCTTAGAGTTGGAAATAGTGTGAAACTCTTTTCTCTGAGGTCGTCTATAAGAAAAAAATGCATAGTTCATTTTTAAATATTTATTCTCTCTGTAATAATATTATACACTCAAAATCTCAGCCTCGCCCCTCAGAGGGGAGCTGAAGGTCCTGTGTTCTGATGCTTTCATATGGATGCACACTTATGTTTGGGGAATAAATATTTAAATCATGGAAGGAGTAAGCACTGGAAGAGTAATGGAGAAGTTTTCTTCGTGGTTAATCTATTTGTCCTCAGTTTGCTTTAAACGCCCCACTCGAACGTGTTCTAACACAACACACAGCGGGCGTGGTCCTAGCGGGGGGCGCTGTGGGAGGAAAGGGGGTGCAGCGTCACCAGATGCCGCAGGTGCTTTCTGGTGCGATTTTAACCTCTGCTGCCGCTGCCTATCGCGGTAACCAGAGCTTGAGTCTGCCAGATGGTATTACGTGCCGATCCTCTCACCAACCGAAGTAATTTCTGAGTTTGCCCTCATCAAATGCGGGAGCCTCCATCTCCGCCTAACGCTGCAGCGCCTAGAGAGGTATTAATGATGAAGATTTTTACCATCCCGGGGTTGAAACTGTCTTGCTCAGTGGCAGGGGGTGACCCCAGAACTCCCTCCTCCCGAAGCACTGAGAGGGCGGTGGTGGGAGGCACCCGTTGGTCCCTCAGCTGCTGGGAGACTAGGATGGAAAGCCCAAAGGGAGGGCGGGGGAGAATGCCTAAGAGTTCAAGGGAAAGAAGCCGAAGTGCGGTGAAGGACCCTGTGGTCTTTAGGAAATACAGAAGTGAAAACAATGAGAAAGAAGAAAAAGGAGGGAAAAAAAGATAGGAGGACACAGATGCGGAGGGGATGACGTGCCTTGGGAGGAGCCGTCCCAGGCCTGGCCCTGGTTTTCCTTTAACCAGTCAGTGACAGCTGATCCTGACTGTCCCCCCGAGGACAGTCTTTCCCTGGGATGTGTTAGGACAGTTTAGGACCGGCTTCTTGCCAGAGCTGGTGTTCGTTGTCCAGCGCCTTATGCGTGGTGGTTTATCAATACATGGTTATAATTTTAAATAGCATAATCCTCTGTGTCCAGCAAAACTGCCACAAAGTTACTGATGTGCGGTGGGTGTGGCACTTCAAAATGAACTGGGAGGGGAGAGGCGGAAGGACCCAAGGACAGGGCCAGGGCCAGAACTGAAGGAGAAATGAATTGTGCCAGAAGTAAGTCAGGACCGCGTGGACGCAGGTACTGGGATGAGCAGAGAGAGAGATGTGGCGGGAAAAAGACTATATATCTGTACTGCACTTCATTAATTTCTTCCCACTCATAGCAATGCTATGTCTACTCCCAAGTGAAAAAAGTGTGAATGTGCAAGTAGCTGTCACTCAGAACAGGAAATATATCCTCCTTATTTTGTCTCCATCATCATATTTTGTCAGACCTAGCTAAGAGTCCTCTGTAAACTATAGACAATAACTTTAGTTAAAAATACAGGTTTGGGATAAAAAAATTAGACTGATTTACTTAGAATGAATTTTAAAGAACATAATAAACTGACACCTTTACTCACTACAGTGAAAAGAAAGAAAAATGCACACATTCGCTAAGTTGATGTAAAAATGGCATCTATGTAATAATTATGGGTGTCTTATTTCAGTCTTTTAAAAAGAAGCATATTATTGAAGTGATCGATGTAACATTTGCAAACAGTATATTTACTGATATAGTAATAGACCCTTTTTTTCTTTAGTTTATGACTTTTCCCTGGTTGAGCTCTTTAAAACAAATCTTTTCCTTAAAATTTTCCTATTTAAAAAAAAATGCATTTCTGAACTACAATAGAGAGTGAAAACTAATTGGCAATCAGTCTAGCCCAGCCGTTAACTGCTGCAAATTCAGATGCCATGCAAAGAAGAAAGGAGTAAAAAAGAGGAAGAATGAATATATCGAAATCCAAATATAAGCAGGGATATTTCCCTGAGAAGTAAGTCAGTGTTTCTCTTTGTTTGTGGTCTTGGAGGCATAATTGGTAAATGAGAGAGAGAATTGAGTGTCTGATCGCAACACCAGTGTGAGGAGAAGACCCATTGCTGGAAGTGGCTGGAAGTGTGCTATTTTGAGGTGGGCAACTCACAATAGGAAGCAGCCCCCTGCTCCCCGTGGCGTCAGCCCCCGTGGAGCGGTGCTGCGCAGGGTGTGGTTTTACTGAGAGGGTGGTGTCTGTCCCAGAGGCAGAGGCAGGTGGCATCTGAGCAGTCTCAGGCCAGGCGGCCGGGTCGGAAGGTCCCGCAACGCTTCTCAGCTGGTAAAACTGGGCAGGTGCTTCGCTCAGGGTCAGTGATTTCCCCACAAAGACCAGGCGTCTTTGGAAAAACCAGAAGCAGTGTGCAAGTGATGATGACAATCGTCCAAAAATAGGGGGAGAAAGAACAACAGTGAAGAAACCTGAGAGTAAATGGAGTCTGTCTGTAGGACTCTCACAGGAGAGCATGAATCATCAAAGAGGTTCCAGAGTTACAACCAAGAAGTATTTATGGGGATCAGTGGTGCAAAGGCTAATAATACAAACATAATAAAAAAGAGAAAGGAAGGCATACCAGAGATAAAGGAGGCCTCGCATCAAATGAATGGGGAGATAAGCTTAATGATTACGCTCAAATGACTGAGCTATTGATGGCAAAATGGCTGGGCTTCTGAACTGCTTTTTAAAACTGGCCTTTAAGAAGACAAATAAGGATAATTAAACAGTAATGAAGACCTGTTTCATTAAAAAAAAAGAAGAAGAAGAGGAAAACAAATAAATAGGCATGGTCTTGGATGATGTGTTAACCAGTGTTAATGGAAGTAGTAATGAATTCATTATTATTTGGAAGCTGTCCTTTGGAAATCATGAAGAATAATGAGACAGACAGACAGACTGATGCTGGAGTCAAGGATGAACATGTGATTCTAAATTGTCCTGAGCATTGTTGGCAGAGATGTCACAGATAATCAGAGCACAGATTCATTCCAAAATCTTATTTTAGCCACATTTTCAGAATCCTTACTCCAGGAAACTTTGTCACAGCCACCAGTAAGACTCCAAACTTAACTTTCTTCTTTCTGCCCCATCTATGATCCATTGTTGCTGATGTATGGTAAAAAGAATAGTTTAAGAAAGCATTGTCCTGTATATTTCGCAGAACAAGAGACCCCTAATAACTAATTTCTAAATAGAATTCATTTTAAACCTGTTCCAAGCACAGCTCTTGCCTGCAGTAAGCATTCATAGGCAGTTGTTGAATAAATAAGTGAATCAGGAAAACTACAATGCACACAGACGGAGAATTTGGAACCAGTGGGTGTTAGAGCCATGAGTCACAGTAGCATGGATTGACAACATTATTTATGTTAGCCCAACTTAATTGATTTTTTTGAAAATCTGAAAACAAGTGGACAAAAGAGTGCACTAGATATATTATTATTGCTAAACACATCCAGAAGTTAATGGAACAATTGATACCAGGTCTCATGAAATCTAGTTCAGAAAAAGAACTCAGATTGATTTGAATGTGTCAGATTGATTGAAAATTGCCTGAGGGACTGAACGTGTAATTATAAATGGCAGTAGATTGAGTCTAGAGGAGGGTGGGAATCTATGTTCAGCATGGTCTTACTCAACATTTTTATTAATTATCTAGGAGAGGATGCAAACAGCACATTCATTAAACTTGTAGGAGAAGCTAAAGAGAGAGGTGTTTTTAAGCACTGGGGCAGAAGATAATACAAAGAGAACTTACTGAGTGGGCCGAAAAAGTCCACTTAGTTTTTTTCATAAAATAAAAGATACATTTTTCATTTTCACCAATAACTTTATTGATTTGGGTATTTTTGAGTGTGTCGGCTATCTCCCATTACTGGATTCGGGAGGGTGGAGCCCAGGGGTGCTGCTAAACATCTTCCAATGCATAACATAGCCCAGCAGCACATAATTATTTGGCCAAAATGTCAGTAGTACCAAGAAACTGTGCAAACCACTTTTGACACGTTCAATCAGTCACAGAACCTTCTCAATGCACTGCACAAGGCTTTTTTTATTTTTGCGTTTCAGTTGTGTTTTTACCTTTCTTGAAATAATAAAGAATAATATGCTGAAAATTTTGCATATTTTCTTCCATCTTCAATATGAAAATGGCTGCACAGAAATTCACCAATTTTGACAATTTTTTTAAATGCATGCTGATATGACAGCTGTCACAATACGGTCTAACAAAATTGTTTCAAATGAAGTTAAAGGCAACCACGCACACTAGAGCCATCATACGGAAAAAACTAAACAAATTTTTTGGCCAACCCCGTGCTTGCTCAAGAACAGAATGGTGTGAATAATTTGACTGAGATCAGGGAATGTCCTGGTGCTGTTTACTGCCCACAGAGCGCAGCCCCAGGCCCTGCGGGAGGAAAAGGTGGGCTACAGACTCTGGCGCAGACCGTGCAAACTGCTCACTCTCCTGTGAAGGGGACAGAGGAAGTGCTTCATCAGAGGTGCAGGCTGGGGGAGCAAAGGAGTGAGGAAATTCTAACTAGAACAGTTAAGACTGCAAACGCAGCTGGCTGCACTGTAAAATCAACAGGTGGAGCAAGGGCCATTTAGTGGAAGTCACTAAGGTTAGACCAAGGCTAATGCCATGTGTAACTGAGAAACAACAAGACAGAGCAACATTTCTTCAAGCAGCGGACTGAGCCACAGATTCCAGAGTCAGGACTTTGGGCTCGTCCAGTGCAAACCCACCCCTCAGTGGGACCCTTTTCAAATTATCTTTCTCGATCTTGTGTTAAGGTAAATGACTAGATGCCGTTCTCAATTTAGTTTTTTTTTTATTATGCTCTGAGGATCCGTCCTATGGAAATATACATAAGTATAGGAGAAAGTATCACACATAGAGATGTTCATTGGAGTGTTATTCGTGATATTAAACCAATGGCAACACCATGATCTCCAGTAGTTGGGGAAAATTTAAGTTTACTGTCCCCATGTGATGGGACATTCTCTCTCCATAATGTGTGTTCATGAAGAATTAGAACAGAAAACATTCATATTTTAATGTTAGGGGAGAAAATTAAGATGGAAAATTTACCAGCAAGAATGATTAAAAGCATAACCTAGTATATTTTACAAATACATTTTGGGCTTGGGGAGAACAGGATGCTAGAAAATGTAGTATTTGTTCACTCTGACCAATTAATTTGTTCAGTATTATTCCTGTCTCTAAAGGTTTTTATTTGCATTTTAATGTTTTGATGAGCCTTTAGTAAAGGTACTTAGGGAAAGTGTAATGATTTATCTATGTAGTCATTTTCTTTGGGAAAAAACCCTCATTTCCAAATTATTGAGAAATATGAACTGTTTTGAAGATAAATGTATACTATGCACACCTGGAATACCAAACGGAAGTTAGGTTCTTGGTCTTACAACAGAAGCACGACCAACGGGTGAGAGACAAGGATGTGCCTTATAAACCACCCTGACAGAGGAGGAGCTTACAACACACACACTTCAAAATTAAACCAGTTACTCCTGAAGACCAAGAGCCAGTCAGTGAGTGAAATTATAAACGCCACACGCAAAGGTACACAGGCATAGTGGGCTTGTTTTATCTCGTTTTCCTAACCGGGGCCGAGAGCACTGGGTGAGCAGCGCACTTCTCAAGGAAGCTGAAGCAGAAACGGCCGAGCCAGAGCCAGGGGCTAGTCCTGTAACATCTCCCCAGAACGACGTGGGCCCGCACTGCGGTTCATTCTCGCTCGACTCTCCTTCGCGGTCAGCCTGTGCCCTTCCCTTGACTCTGACCTCCTCTTCCTGGCCCCAGACCGAGGAGAACTAAGCCATACACCCAGGTGTGTAACTGCGCATTCTAGGGCATTTGTGAAACTGCTCATCATGTGCCTCTTTTCATTAGGATAGAGAAGTCCTTCCATAGTCTTTATCAACACATTTTATTCTGAAAATTGCCAAACATGCCCTCCGTATATCATCACTCAGATTAAACAATTATCAAGATTTTGCCACTCTTCCTCATCTAACCCCCTTTTTTTTGTTATTATTAGGTTTTGTTTTGTTTTTGGGTTTTTTTTTTTTTTTGGTCAAAGTAAACATCTCAGACATCGTGTTGTTTCACCCTCATTTACTTTGGGAAGCATCTCCTAAAACTTACGGAAATTTCTTATGTAATCAAATGATATTATCAGACCCACCCAAGTTAACAATGACTCCTTGGTATCTTCTAGTACCCAGTTCTTCATGCAATTTCCTTGACTATCTCAGAAAAGCCTTTTCCAAGTTGGTTTGTGTCCATCGGGTTAGAAAAACCCCACATTACATTGGTTGCTGTGTCTTTTTAATCTCAGTCTCTGCTACCCCGTTAACAGGTTGACGAACATTCTTTTTTTTAATAACATTCCTTTTCCTTTTTATTGAATTCATTGGAGTAACCCTGGTTAGTGCACCTACACAGGGTTCAGGCACTCAGTTCCACAACACATCACCTGCACAGTGTACTGCATGTTCACCGCCCCAATCAGGTCTCCTTCCCTCCCCGTTTATCTCCCCATATCCTCCTCTGCCTGCCCCCGCCCCCTGGGCTCTCATCAGACCGTTGTCCATGCCCATGAGTTTTCTCTCTCTTTTTCCTCTTTTGGCTCAATCCCTCCACTCCCCCACACAGCCCCCCAAACCGCACTCCCTGCCCCGACCGCTGGCAGCCTGCTCTCTCTCTATGAGTCTGTCTCTATTTTGCTTATTAGTTCATTTTGAAGAACATTCTTTTAATGACTTAGAAAAATAGTCATGGTATACTCCCAGGAAGGAGTTGAAGTAACGAGGCTGAAGACAGTTAACTTAGCCTATTTTAATTTCCTTGGGAACTTTTCCAGAATCTTTCAAATTGCTCTCTCACTTTCGTTATGGAGCATTTGGGGAGGAGATTTCACAGCCTCCTTAGATACACTGAACAGACAGAATGTGTCCCGTTATATTGAACCTAAATCCTCCATGATGTGAGTCAAAGCTTTCCTCCTTGATCTGACTGAAGGAGAACCAAGAGGGGAGAAATTTCTCTTTCTTTAGTTACGTCATGGAGTTCGTGTAACGCTAGGTCGTGTCCCTCAGTGGTTTCTGTATTTTTATGCGTATGGTTCACACATTTAAGCCAGAGGTAGTATAACATAGTAATTAAGAACAGAGACTGCTGAATTCAAATCTCAGCTCTGCCACTTACTTCTGAGTGGTGGTATGTGACCTGGGAAAATCACGAATCCTCTGTGCCCCTCAGTCCCTACGTCTGTGCAATTAGGATACGAGTAGCACCTATCTTAGAGGGTTGTTGTTAAGATTAACGCACACATATACACTGTTTGGAATGTCTGTCAAATTCTAGGCATTTACATAACTGTGATCTGTTGCTGATATATCAATAATGTGCCCTTGCTCTGAAAACAAGAAAATAAAAAGCCCAGCCTCAACGTGTAGTTAGATTGCCCTTAGTTTTCTCTAGACTGTTTTAAGGGAGAAAAATCATATAAATAAAAGTGAGTAATTTTGTAAAACTGTATAAAAGCCATATTTTCAATATTAAGAACACTCCTCCAGATTGTGCTCTTTTTTCCCCCAAAAGTTGAAATGTCAGGATGAACAGCATCTCGACTGAACTTAGCTGAGAATATAGCCTAAGAATGTAATCTGAGGAATCAGTTGTAAGAGTTTGTTTCATTTCTCTGCTTTGGGCGCATAATGTTTATTAAACTTGCATATTTAAATGAAAAAGGCACAAGAAACTATTTGAAAAGCCATGTCTGAATGCCAACAAATGTTTCAAAGAACAAATGTAAGCTTGTTTTAACAATTCTCTACATTCCCTCCCTCCACTTATCCCACTCCCCCTCCCATCAGCCTTTGCAATATTAGTGCCCAGCATGGGCATAAAGGACTGAATGTGGAGGGTATAAAAGAGCCCATTGTCTAGGCTGCTTCTGGGTGATGGGAGGTGCTTAAAGGCCTGGGTTCAGAGAACCTCCACAGAGCCCCGCTTCCATGCTGTTGACCGTGACCACTTAAGGAGACGAGATGAAGATACTCTTAGGACCATGTGGCTGGACAGAGCCTGTGGCCATCAATCTCATAGTCTAGCTCCCTCAAGAAACTGAAGTCCAGGAAAGTTAAGTGACTTATGTCACACAAGAAGGACAGATGGCAACTCAGTTCTCATCCTGGTCTAAGGTTCTTACCTTCATTCTGGGCAGATGTTAATAGGGGCGAAGTTGAAAGGATTAGATGGCTAAAAGGTTTGGGAAACAGTAACACAGGTGTGTTTCCTGAAGGACTTCAGAGAGCCTCCAATGTCTTCAGAGGGGGATTCTCATGCAGCGTTTCTCAGATTTATTTGACCATAGAATCCCTTTTTTTGTTAAATATGCTTTGGGTAAAAGCTGCCACGTGCAGTCCTTTACTTAAATAGAGCACAGGAGACAAGTACGGAGGGAGAAAGTAATGGCATAAGCTCATAATATTTATAATAGCCATCTTGACCTGTATTTGAACTGGGGTTATACATTCTTCTATTGAGTTAGTAGTGGCAGGTGAAGACAGGAAGGGAAAGGTAAAAATTGATTAAACTGCTTATTTAGTGGGCAGAACCAAAAAGAAATGGGCATATTTTATTGTCTTTTCTCAATTCCTTGGATTGTATGAAGAAGAGATGAATTTTTCTGGCCGCATCTCTTCCTCTCTGGCCTATACAAATTTGCTATTTCTAGAACCAAGTTAATTCATTGTTCTTTGCTAGGCATCTTATTGATCTTCCATGTTATTAATATTCACTCTTGGCTGCCAGATTAGCTCTAATGAACCATTTGCATTTATTTTTAGCACCCTTAGAAAGTTGAGCTGGATTATCCAGAGTGCATTCCGCTGTGCAGGAATTGTGTCTACGAGGAGTTTGAAGTGTCTCCTTTCCCCTTTTCCTGTTTCCCCCACTTGAACTTTACCCTGACTGGAAGTAAAGGCAGTCCCTAACTTGTGAACAGGTTGGCTGTCCCAGTAGTTTTTTGGGCAACTCAGAATTTACATTCCCATAAAAATAATGTTCCTAGGCCAGCCCACTAAATAATAATAATGCATAGTAATTAAAAATGCACATTGACAATAAAAAGAATTTTATTTCCAACACCATAAAATATATTACCAACTTTTTACACAGGTATTCATTCCTCTCTCCTGCTCGGACTCATTTGCTGGGATCAGGAACTTATCGGCGGCCCCTGCAGGGCTGTGGCGGCAGTACTGGGTAGGGGTAGACCAAGGACCCTGGGGCCAGGCTGCTGAGGGTGGTCCTCCACCTCTGCCAAGTGCTCTGTGCCCCCAGTAGGCTATTTCACTCTTCCGTGACCCAGCTTCCACACCTCCAAAATGGAGATAATAATGGTACATTACTCACAAGGTGTCCCGCACATAGAGAAGGGCCGAGTGTCAGAGGTCATTATGACGGTGGTGCTGACGGTGGGGGTGAATCCGATAGGAGACGTAGGGTTGAGGACGGGGCTCAAGCCAAAGCAAATTCGGTAGAAGTGTTGGGATCAGCGACACCAGGGGATGGGGATGAGAGTGATTTTAGGAAAGTTAAATTGGCCAAAGAAAAGAAGGAAGGAAGACAGACTCCCACAGTAGTCGTGACTTGGAGTAGAATTCCAAAAAGGAGCATCAAAGTGGGGAGGGAAATTCTTGGGTCTTTAAAAAAAAAAAAAAAAAAGTCGAGTTTCCAGATGAAGTCTTAATTCCTTAGCTACTTTGAACCTCAGTTTTCTCATTTTATAAACTGGGAATAATAGTATAAACCTTGCAGGGTTGTATAAAGATTAGAATATTGTATCTGGAGTGCCTGGTCCATATGGGAGCCTCAACAAATGGAGGCACTTTTTCTTATGTAAAGGCTATGTTGCTGAAGTACTTGCAGCAAATCATTCTCTTTTCTCACTTCCCGGTAATCTCTTTTACATAAGTAATCCATGCTCACTTTTAAAAAGTCGAAAAATTTTAAAACGAGTTGAATAATCCGTCCAAGATCACACAGCTACACCGTGGTTACATTGGGAACGGAGGCTTGCAAGGGTAACTCCAAAGCCCTGCCCTTAAACGACACATGAATGTGCGCATCCAGTGGCGGGGGGTGGTGTTTTCTCTCCAAGGGATGTGCGGACAGAAGAGAAGCAGCCTCGGTTCTCCACGCGCTGCCCATTCTCGTCTCTGTGTAACTGCACTTGAAACATGCAAAGGTGACCCACGCCTTTGCTTTCTGTGCATAACATCTCATCCAGAGAGCGTGAATTTAGCCTCAGTTTGTTTCACAGGCAGTCCCCTGCTTGTGTCTGAGGACAGAATTTTGCCTTGTCACCCAACCCAAGCCGAAACCTAGGTAGATTTATGAGTGTGAGCCGACTTTTACAGAAGAGCTGACTCTAGTGAAAGATGGTTTTCCCCCTCCAAGTCAATGTTTTATTTGTATTCGATCTCCTGTGCAAGGTGTTTGGCCCTCCTCTTTGCAAGTTTTGCAGTTTCACTGTCCAAGAAGCAGCATCTGATAGGAGTTTTAATAAAAACCCTTCACTCCTCTCTGTGCACAAGTTAATATTGTCAGTTTGCTCCCATCTGCTCAGAAACAGGCTCCACCTACTCTGGCACAGCCATTCCATACAAGAAACCAAACATGCTGACCCCAAACAAAGAGAGTTCAGTCCCGAGGCTCATTTCTTTTCTCTTTATTCTGTAAAATACTTATACACTCTTTACTCAATATCAAACTGTTTGAAGCCATTATAAGCAAAACTGGAAAATCGGTCTTTATAGGAAGCCCCTGGTTTAGTTAATACTGGAATTGACCAAAGGCGCAGGCAAAATCAGCCACGAGCAAGATTTCACGGTACAATTAGTTTATGGGTCCCTGAAAACGGTACTTTAAACACAGCTACTGTTTTCTTCTCTTCTTTCAGTCATCTCCACATCTTCTCCCCACCCCCACCCAGAAAAAGACAAGGCTCCTGTTTGCAGTAGAGCATTTACATAGGCACGTCTCTGCTGGAGAAATATGGCAGCAGCTGAGATAGCACAGGCCTTGTTAATACTTAACACTGAATAAACAGGGCAGGTAATGGCCATTGTTAATACTTCCCAGTGCAGTACAGCAACACAGTTGGCAAAGGTCAGGAGGAGAAAAAAAAAATAGTGCTGCTGTTTGCAGTGGGAGGAGCCTTCTGAAATGAGACGGGAGAAAACAAGGACTGGCTCCCATCCCCGTCTCAAGGCTGTCGTCTGGGGGAGTACTGCGGGGCTGTCTCAGAACTAGTGTTAAGAGGTTCACAGTCTCAGTATGGAGAAGGATGGGAACTTAGTGATAGACGTTAGTACCACAAAGTGCTCCCTTTCTAGTATCCAGACCTTAAATATTTCTCCAGGAAAATGAAGCAGTCAGATTCTCCCACCTACATAGCCAGCTTCACTCCGAACACCTAGCTGCCTGTTGCCCACCAAAGCTACGTGATGTGTCTTCTCAAGGACCTTGCCAAAAAGGACTTAAGTACTTCCCAGAAGAGCTCCCAGGAGACACCTGTTAGATTAGGGTGTGGTTCGGAAAGGTGCTTAAGTTTCTCTCTCGATTGCAGAGCAGTAGAAAGACGATGCTCTGAAATAGATTTGAGTCATCTCCAGGGAGATGCCTCGTGCTACTGTTTCCATAGCGGCTGCAGGATTTTGCCTTCCAACCAGCGAAGGGTGAACAGCACTGTTCCCCTGCACCTTCGCTAGCTGGGTTTTGAGGATTCTTTACATATTCTAGATACACGTCGCTGTCAGATAGGTGGTTTGCCGACATTTTCTCCTGATCTGCAGTTTGTCTTTTCATCCTCTTGAGTCTTTCATGGGACAAAAGATGTTGTTGGTGAAGTCCAATTTCCCAGTGTTTCCTTTACTCATGGTGTTTTGGTGTAAAGTTTAAGAACCCTTCGCCTAGCTCTAGATCCTGAAGATTTTCTGCTACTTTTTTCCAAGATTTTTTTTTATAGTTTTACATTTTACAGTTAAGTCGGACAATTTTGAGTTAAGTTTTATGTAAGGTGTGAGGTTTAGGTCAAGGTTCTTTTTATAAATGGTTATGCTGCAGCCCATTTGTTGAAAAAGTTATTTTTCTTCCACACAATTGCTTTTGCACCTTTGTAAAAAATATCATTTGCACATATTATGTTGTATGGATCTATTTCTGAGTCCTCTATTCTGTTCCAATGATCTAATGTCTATCTCTTCACTAGTACTACAACCTTGCTTACCACAGCCGTATAATATCTTAAAGTCAGATAGACTGATTTCTTCTGCTGTATTCTTTTTCAGAATTATTTTAGTTGTTCTAGTTTCTTTGCATTTTCATATAAATTTTACAATACTTTTGTCTTTATATACAAAGAATTTTGCTGAGATTTTGGCTGCATTAAATCTGTATATCAATTTGAGGAAATCGACATTTGTGCTGTGTTGAGTGTTCCAGTCCATGAACTCAGTATGCCTCTCCATTTATTTAGAACTTCACTGATTTCATTCAATACACTTTTTTGAAATTTTTAGCAATAAGTCCTATACTTGTTTTGCTAGATTTACACCTATATCATTTTTTAGTGATTGTAAATGGCATATTTTAAACTTTGGTGCCCACATTTATTACTAGTATGTAGAAATAGAATTGCATTTTTGTATGTTAATCTTATATCTTGTTACCTTGCTGGACTCACTAGTTCTAGGAGGATTTTTGTGTGGGGTGGGGGTTGGGGGTAGACAGTCATGACATCTGCAAATAGGAATAGATCTTTTCTCATCTGTATACCTTTTATTTCTTTCTCCTGCCTTATTGCCCTGGCTAGTACTTCTTATTCCTTTTTGAATAACATTGGTGAGAGCAGATATCCTTGCCTTGTTCCCAATCTTAGGGAGAAAACATTCAGTTTTTCAACATTAAATATACAGGTATTTTTTTAGATGCTAGTTATCACCTTAGAGAAGGTTCTTTCTATTCCTGAGAATTAAATATTTGAAAGAGTAAAAGAGGTTGAATATTATAAATCTTACTGGTTACTATTATCTAGCTTAAGAAATTACTGTAGAACTTACCTTCTTGCTAGTCAAAAAATTCTCAAGACTTATGCAAAACAGGGTGACACAGAGCACTAGATGTCCTTTTATTGTCATTCCCTAAGAGATTTTAAATTTCAGTTTTGTTGTTTTTTGTTTTGTAGTTGACTTTGGTCCCTTTATTTTTCTGTGTTGTTATAAATTCCTCAATAGACTGCCTTGGCCAGGTGACTTAGCTGGTTGGAGCATCATCCCGTGCACCAAAAAGGTTGTGGGTTCAATCCCTGGTCAGGGTATAAACTTAGGCTGGATGTTGGACCCCCAATCAGGCATGTACGGGAGGCAACCAACCGCTGTCTGTCTCTCACATCCGTAGACAACACCCTTGCATCCTAATTGCTCAATAGAAGCCTTTGAATTCACATTCTAAAATAGTATGTTCATGATGAGTATATAAAATATTTCAGAAAGCTATCTGCAAATAAGTTTTAGATGGAATTCCAAATTAACCTTCATTTGATTTGTACTTAGCTACTTTTTACTCAGAGTTTTATTTTCGAATGTGCAACTTTACTTTCTTCTATAAAATTAGATATTGCCAGACCTACTCTCTAATATGTCTATTTCTTTTGTATGAACAGTGAACAAATACATCTTCAAGTTATTTAGAAAAAGAGCACCAACAAAAATTTAATTCATACAGATTATACTTTATTGCAACCCACTATGTCAATCACTCATACAAAACCTGTCATTACGCAGCCTTCTCTGTCGTCATCTAGACTCTAAGCACGATGAAGACAGTTATCGTTTCTTTATTCGTTTTGTACAAATAAGGGACTCAGTAAATATCTATTGAATGACTAAATAATTTCTGATGGCTGTGTAGTAGTCCATTGTTTGTATACATCATCATTTATTTAAGCCGTTCCTTATTGTTGAATATTTAGTCTGTTCCTAGTTTTTATGATAGACGTGTAGCTAAATCTTTGTACTCACCTCCTGCCTTGATGAGTCATCTCATTGCAAATTATGTCCGCATTAGACTTTTGAACATCCATATATTTTAATCCTTTATAGTGCCTTGTCATTTAAATTACTCTACTCTCTGGTTGTTTGGTTGGATATGTATGTCAAGCTGCTTAACAAATGAGCGTATGGCATTACTTTACTGTTCTATAGTGTTGGGAAGTTGGGACACTGTTAGATGGTGAGCCCTTTAGAAGAATTGAAAAAGAGGTTGATCAGGAAATATTTAAAAGCTGTAACTAAAATTTATAACACTAATTTAGCAGAAGGTCACAGAAAGGTGGTTCCAAATTGTGTAGCTTCTGCAATGCTGCTCCTGCAGAGACTGGCTTTGCCCATACAAATGAAGGAAGCCTCCTCACTCACATCCTGACGTGTTTTCAGAACAGTTGAAGGTGTAGGGGGATCTATGCAACATTCCTAGCAAAAGAAGCCAGGGTTCCAGCCCCATTGTTAGCACACGTTTACTGTCTGTGGTGGTCAAAAAAGGGTCTCTTTCAGGGACTGCGGAGAGGCACATAGATACCAAAAATATGGGGTTTGCCCTCAAATAACTTGTACTGGAGCTGAGGGAGTAGGACTGAAGCCCCGTGGCACTGCGAGAGGAACTCAGGGTCTAGATTAGATACATCTGGGCTTCAGCCATGCTCTTCCTGGATGTATGGCTTCGAGCAAGTTATCTGATTTCAATAAACCTGAGGTTATTCATCTGTAAAATGGAAATAAAGATCATATCTAAGGTTATTTTAAAAAATAAGTGGAAAAATGCATATAAGACTCTAAGAACAAGGTTGGTGTGAGGTAGGTGTAAATTTTTTCCCAAAGGAAGAAAAATGGCACAAAAGACTATATGGCATTGTGTCAGAGATAATACAGGATTTCAGAAGACAGATTACTTATCACTAGCGAAGATTAAGGAAGATGTTGCAGGAAAAAAGCCTTCTTAAAGGACAGTTGGAATTGTAGGGGCTGAGAAAAAAGTCAGGCGGGCGCTCCAGAGGGAGGAGTGACATGTGCCCAGGAAACAGGTGTGTTCATGGGGCGGTAGGTAGACCAGGTGCCAAGGTGAAGGTGGACTGAGATTTGTGGGTGCCCGTGGCAAGTTAAGCCTTTGGCCCTTTGAATATTTGTTGAACATTTTCTTGTGGGAGAGAAGGGGAAAAAATGATTTTCTATTAGTAAACTCAGTGTACCTTTCCTCATGTTTCTCTATGTTCAAAATAAGATGCCCACTGCATACTTTGGATGTAACATGCCATTTTGGCGTACTTGGACTTGTCTTTCATTATGTCATTTTTTATTGCACATAATTGGATGCAGTCAATCATACTTATCACGGGTAGAGGTAATAGATGTGGATACAATCCCATGGTCTCTGGGCCCACGGCACTGTTGGCATTGATGGGAGTGGGTCTGCTTTACATGACACTAGTGAGTGAGGAGTTTGAGGGTAGAAACCTGAGTTAACTGGCACTGTGCTTCTAACGTATTAGTGGTGTTTCAGTGCTCCCTGTGGGGCGGGGCTGGGGGCAGCTGTCTCATTGGGTGTCTACATAATCGGACGCCGAGGACGAAGGAGTAGAGTAGCACCTGGAGCTCAAAGGCAGGTGGGAGCCAGGTCCGGGGAAACTTGCCTCACTGGTGAAAAAGGCGTGGATTTTATTTGATAGAAAAAGAGGTCTCTTGGAAGACCGTTAAACAAGTGCCAAGATGGAATTTAGGAACATTTACCTGGTGCCGAAGTACAGGAGAGAACAAAGGCGGGGAGCCCCCTTGGTGGTAACTTTGGAAATACAGGTGTGAGGTTGTAAGTTCTGGTTTGGATGGGAGCAAAGCAGGTGGGAGGAAACTGAGGGCTGCAGGCAGCATGGAGAAAGAACTGGTAGACTAGATGGCTGAATGTGTGTGTGTGTGTGACACACACATATGTACACACTCACACGTATATATATATATGTGGTTGCATATCATGGAAAGTAAAGCTTAGATTTCAGATGCAACACTTGTTTTTCAATATAAACCACACTCATTCTTTTTTTCCTTTACCTCACTGAATTAGCTCCAAAGTAAAAATTTTGACGTGGCCAAACTTAACAAGAATTCCCTGTTCTTCAAACCTTTTTATCTTATGGCCCTTCCCTTCCAAGAAAATTTGTCTGATTGAAGGTGTGTTAAGTGATCGGTAAGTGCTTACAACATCTGTAGGCTTTTTTAAAGGATGTGTATCACTTCCCTACTATATTTGAAAATTAATTTAGACCTACTAATTCAAAACTTTTGGAAAATGTAGGTAGGAACAAATTTCCATTTTAATTCTCCACAAAAATGATTTTGTTTCCCTTTCCCCTTGTTTTAGAAGTAGGATGTTTAAGGAGGGTTGAACAAGAGAATAAACTGTTCACAGCACTTTGGAAAACATGTTCTTGGAAAACATGAACTGAAACCCGCCATTCTACAAGCAGACAGGGCTTACACGTGTGTAGCTGAAACAGAAAACAGAAGACAGACTCACTCAGGATATAACTAATGAGTGTGCCTTTTCTCTGTTTTTTAAAAAAGTCAAAGTGTTTATGGCCTATATGTTTCTTATCTTTTATTTAATGGGATCATTATTTCATTTATTTTCCTCATTTCAAATTAGAAATAGCTTCATATTTTTTTATCAAGCGTATCCTCCTTTCGAAGTATTTTGACACTTCCATTACGACTGAACCTAAACAATTCTTCCTGACCGTGAGATCTTACGAACCTGTTGTAGATATGCCGGTATACCCAACAAAACACACTCAAGTTGTCACCGTAAGGGCTTATCCTCGGGAATACATACTTTATTAAGTTCTAGTTAGTAATGTGCTTGAAAACAAAGCACCATTTCTTTGAATAAAAATTATTAATTCTAATTTTTAAGTGGTTTAGACTGATCTTCCTCCTACAAAGAGAATGAGTTAAAGAGTAAATATGACTATACTAGCAAAAAGTATATATTTCCATAATCACTTTGAATGAATTAAAAAAACACTTTACCATATGTCGCACACACACATCAGTGGTATAAATTTCTAATCACTCCAGTCAAAACACCTGATTTAGATTTGTTCCTTCTGCTGAATGCCAGAGATGCCACTTAGAGTCAGGTGAAACAGGCCTCTTTTAGAAAGGTCTAGAACTAACCTCTAAACAGGGACCTCATGTTTGTAGCTCACATTTGTGTTTTTTAAAAAAAAGCAGAGCATGATGGAGAATGAAGAATAAGGTTTCCCTAGTGTGCCTTCGCTTCATTTAGCATAAGCCATTTTCTAAGCCATTTTCATACCTGTGAGGTCAAGTTACCTTTGCACTGGGAAACAAAATTTTAGAATATGGAAGAGCCCAATAAAAGCAATGCCTATTTCCACACCATCTTAATTGAAAACAATTTCTCTGGATAACCAAAAGCTCATTAATTTTCTGTACCTTCTAGCCATTTGCTCAACATATGGTACGCCCAACCTTGGACACATTCTATCTGAAATGAGTTTAGCTTAAACTGATAAAATTCCTGTGATTCTAGATACCTTTCCAAGTACTCCGTACATATTTGCTCAGTGGAGTAAATGACTAGCTTTTGTGCCTGAATTACTGAGAATAGTGTCTTAACTCCACAAAGGAAAATTTCTTAGTGAAGTGATGTTCAAAATCTATTATTAGTAGTAGTAGTAGTATTACTATTACATGGTACAGTTGAATAAGAGAATTGTCTACACATTGCTTACCATGGTTAATTGAAAATAAAAACAGTTTATAGGAAAAGATCTCCTGCTCCCCAGAACAAGAGACCAAGGAAAAGGCTGGGAGGATGCATTCTGCACTGAACCGTGTGTTGGGTTCGGACTCCGAGTCCTCCGTGTCTTCCTAGCAATTCCCAGTTAGTGAACCCAAGTTGCAGTAACCAAAATGCTTATTGCATGTTAACAACAGGCCCTGGGTGACGTTTCATCTCCAAATTAGCTGCTGCCGGCCTTGAGCAGATAGAGGTCTGTGTCCCGACAGACCACACGGGGTGGGTAGAAGGAGGTTTACAGGTGTGAGTATGCAAAACAGAGTTTATTCTTGCATTGTGTTCCCTACTTGCACCTGTAAACCTACTGGTGCCCATCCTGTATTTTGGGGTATCTGTCATGGTATTATAGTAAGAATTCAAACTCACAGGAATAACTGTACCAGCAAGTAATGGTTTGTTTGTTTTCTTCACCAGAGGACATTTTTTCATTGCTTTTAGAGAAAGAAGGAGGGTAGGAGAGGAGGAATGGGGGGGAGAGAGAGAGAGAGAGAAACATCAACGTGAGAGAGAAACATCAGTTGGTTGCCTCCCTTATGCACCCTGACTGGTCATCAAACCTGAAGCCTAGGTATGTGTCCTGACCAGGGATCGAACTAGCAACCTTGTGGTGTACCAAATGGTGCTCCAACCAACTGAGCTACAGTGGCCAGGGCAAGTCATAGTTTGAAATGTATTCTAATTTTCAGGAAAGATGACTCGTTTTAAAGTAAAAGAACTGAAGATTAAGCCAAATATGTAAATTATAACTTGTGAACAATTTCACTATCTCTTTACTATCAGATCATGTTGTAAGAGCATTTGCCACGGTGAGAAGTGCGCGGGTGGATTTATACCCCTGGGAAGGCTGGCAGGTGCGGGGCTGACAGAAATGTCTATTCATTGCGGGGCAGTTGAGTAGAGTACCAGGTTAGAGTGTGTGTGTGTGTGTGTGTGTGTGTGTGTAAAGGTTGTTTACAGATACAGATTCATCTCTTTTTTCCATTCTCATAAATTGTATTTGTTTGTTAGAGTAAGACACTTTGAGATTATCCGGAAGATGAACTATGTATATTCGGTATTTGAAAATCAATAGAAAGGCAGGCTTTTAACTTGTCTGAAAAAAAAGAATAAGATTTGTCCCTTGCCTTTCCATCTCTTATGTGCCCACACTGTCTCCTCGTAGTTCATTCAGGGACCAGTGTCATAAGGGAATAACAGGAGGCAGACTGTGTCTCTAATAAACCTATTTCACTAGAAAAAAAAAGGTTTGGTCAGAAAATGTTTGGTTCTCACCATGTAATAGGATTCTGAAAGGTCAGCAACCTGTAAACATCGGGCAAAAACATTCTTTAAAAAATGTTCTAACTCTGGGACTAGCCCAGAGTAAATATCACAAATATTAATCCTGGACGTTGGGGATCTCGTTTCTCAGCAGTCCAAACTGACTTAACAGCACCCAGCAAAGCCATTTCTTGCTGGCGAGAGTCCCTTTCACAACGGGGCCAAATAAATGACGAGTTACTGGAGAAATATGGCCTCAAGGGCCATGTCCTTCAAAAGGAAGGTTTCTCAGAGGAGCCATCAAAGAATGGGGACTCAGGTTTGGTGGGGGAAAGCCAGTGGCTTCGCCAAGAGGGGCTGGGGAGAGACACAGGGTTCAGAACCCGAGCTGCTGGCAGGAGAGTGTCGTCCGCCTGGTCTCCGAGGCTGCCCTGGGCTGGTGGCTTCAGAACACGCCTGGCCGCTCCTTCCCGGTCCGAACGCTGGCTTTACATGAGTGAGAAGGCAAAAGTAACAGATCCAGCAACCCCTTTTCAGTCGTGATTTCTTCTTCCTCTTTTTTGTCTAGCTCTTGGAGGCTTTCCCCACCCTGCCCCCGAAAGTAATGAAGTACAGAAACATTTTCTATTCTCCCTTTGCCTCATTTTCCATGCCCTTATGATTATTGTAGCTACTAGGAAATGGCATGAGGAAGAATCCCAGGAACTGAAAGCTGTAATGATGATGATTTCTGAGAAGGACCAGCCCTGTCCCAGGCTTCTTCAGAATTTTCTGCTCTTTAAATGAGTGTAGACAATTTCCCTCAAGTGGGCGACAGATTTTTTAGTTACTGTGAGGTCATTTCACCAATTATCACATACCCTTTTCCCCCTTAATCTCTTTTAAATCTTATTTTCCTCTCTACAGAGATTGCTGTTCTCTTCAGGGACAATTTGTAAACAACACTATTTAAACAAAATACAGATAAGCAATCCTTATATGTTCTTTTTTTCATATACCGTTTGTCCCAGCATCATTCAGGAAAACATCCGGTGTTATTCAGAGGTTCTTTTTCAAAATTACTACTTCCCTCTGTCCTGTTTTACCACCAACATTGTGAAGTTTTTTATTTCTCGGGTATCGCACCTACTTCAAGGGGTTGTTGGGAGGATCGCATCCGCATATGCAAAGCGCATGGAATAGTGCCCAGGACAAGGTGAGCCCTACATAAGTTTTGCTGCTATCATTACTGCTACCTGTTTTATTGTTTTAATTTGATAGAACAATGCAGAATGTCCATTTCACTTCATCCCCAGCTCTGGTTGGATGCAAGTCTGGCCCAGAAATTGTTGGCCCCTTAACGTTTAACAGACCTGCTTCAGTTGAATGAGAAGATATACCAACCACCTTTTTCTCCCCTTTGCTCAAGGGTCTTGAAGTGTTCCCTTAATTGATTTCTTGTTCACTCTGACACTGGGTAGGGGGAGGGGCTACAGGTCCCTCCTCCTTCCACTCACCTTCTCTCTGTGGTCACCTTAGAATTAGGGAAGAGAGGGAGAGTATTTTGGGGGGCACCTCATTCATTCTGATAAAACAAGAGTCAGCATTCCACTTAAATCTGCAAAAGCCTTGCATAGCACAGGATCTTAAATGATAGGCTCTAAGCAACAGAGCACTAAAATTCAAGGTCAGGAGACCAAATAATGACTGTTTACCCACCTGGCCCTTTAAAACTGACCTGTGTTTCCCACAAGACATCTCGAGGTTGAATTATGACACAGCAGTATCATCTTTAACACTTGTTGGGAGAGATGATTTGAAAGAGATCAGATTTCATCCGTGAGTGACAAGACTATCTCCCCCTTGCAGCGTATAAAAACAATCAAACATTAAATGCATTTCAGTGCAGAGTTTCACTCACATGATCATATTAAAATATTTTTTGTCGATGACCTTTGAAAGAGTAGTGTGTCTCCCATGAGTGGTTATGGTGTTCATTACCAAAATTCATCTCCAAGATGCATGTTTTTCTGTTTTCTCTTTTCTAATCTCCTTTTGGGAGAATAGAGGGCAGGAGGAAATCAATTTTCCCAGTTAGATCTGCATTTTTTTTCAGTTAGTAAAGAAGTTCCATTTGTTGTGCGATGGTATCGAAATATTTTTTCCCATCTGTCGTTATTTAAAAGAGCAGACCCTCCCCCTGTCCCCATCTATTACCCGGGGTGCTATTAGGTCAGGGGTTTGTTTGTCAACAGTGGTTCTGAGAAGGTCTCAGTCCCGTGTGGCGCCAGCGTCCTGGTGGGGCTGGTGAGCAGCCTCACTGTACCTTTTTTCCTTCTCCGTGTTTCAGTTTTAGGTCTCTGTTCCCAGCTGATTCTTTTCCCTGATGTTTTCTAGGTTAAGGAAGATTTTGCACACATTACTTGTGAAATCCCCAATTCTTTTTTCTGTCAAGGATTCTGTCTAGGAATCCCAAGTGAATTAACGTGGGCTAGATCTTTGCGGGGGTGGCAAGTGGAGAGGTGAAATGTTAAGAATTCCACCCCTTGTCACTGTCCTGTCAGGCTGAAGAGGACAAAGGGCGAGGTCCCATCAGGTTAATTTACACTCGTTTCGAGCAGCCCCTGTCGCCCAACCCCCACCACGCTTCCTTCCAAAAATTTTCTACCTGTGTTTTTCTAACAAGCTCAGGTTTGAACTACTTTGTTGAAGTTCTTTTTTTTTCCTCTTATTATATTTGATTTCACAAGAAATTCTAAACTCTTGCAGAAACCGAAATCGTAGTTTGTTCTGTTGATAGTTGAAAACACAGCTGTATCTGGGGAAGGTGGCAGTGGAGAGGTGTTATTTCTTATCTTTAAATTAAGAAAAAAAACTAATTAAAATGGTAGAAATCCTTTTAGCCAGGAAATGACTGTGTCTCTCCACAGTGGAGCAGCTGCTGGGAGCAGACTGGTCAGCCCGCGAGCAGTGAGTGTGGGCGTGGGGAGGGGCTGCCGGACTCCCTGCCTCCCGCTGCCGCTGCTCCGTGTCCTGTCTGAGCCGGCATTGTCTCCCGGTCCCTTGGTGTTCTTTGTCTGCGGTGGGTAGCTTCTGTCACACACTCGTAGCCAGTCTCACTCAGCGTCCTTCATCCCGTTTTCTTTCTTTCTCTCCCCACGATTCCCTCCTCCCCAGGTCTCTGCTGCTTCTAATGGATTTTATGATTCGCATGATTAGAGAGCATTTGGTCAAGTAAATGCTTAAAAGGTACTGTTTCTAATGAGCTTTGAAGAAATGAAGAAATGAGATATGATGCCTTTCACATGGACAGGGTGCCTGTGTGAATTTGGGAGTTCCATGTTCTGGATGTAACAGTTTCTAGTTAAAAATACCGAGGGAGGGGGTGATGCGGAGGGGCCCTGAATGGGGAGGTGGTACCAGTCTTCAAGGAGCACGTCAAGAACACGTAAACTGTGCTGTTGAGTAGCCCCTCTCCCTCAGCATCCTGAGACACTGGGAGAACTGTCACTACCCTGGCTCCTGTGCCATTGTTAATAAGAAAGGAAATGCGACAACAAATGCCTTGTGAATTTCAATAGCCAGGTAGGACGTTCAGAAAGGCTTCTGAAATAAACACGCTAATCCGCATTCTGTCTTGTGCTAAGTGCTAATGGCTTGGTGGGGCTTTGCTCTAAAGAGCCCATCCACCAGCTCCCCCTTCTCTTCTGCCTGCCCATTACCTGTAGCTCACAGTGCATTTTAAGTGATTCTCTTGCCTGTGCTGAGAAGGAGAGCAGCTAGCTGAGAAAGGCTGGGTTGACAAGGCTCTCAAAGCCATTTGTAATTTATACACAAACTTTTCCTTGGAGGGGAATCTGAAAGCACTTCACACACAGAGATCTTTGGGCTGGGAGAGACTTAATTCCAGGAGCCAGCCCCTTATTGTTATCCACGTGGAAACTGAGCTTAGAGGAATCTTCGGGATGCTGCCTGGGACACCCAGCCAGTGTGCGGCCACACAGGACTTGGAGCTGAGGCTTTTCAGTAATCCTTCAGGGACACACAGTAGGAGCTCAGTCCTCTTTGAACGACGTCACTGGCAAAATGTTATTATCACTTCTTCAAAATGAGAAGCGACAGAGCACAGAAAACAGAGCATCGCCCAGTGTTCCCTTTCGGTGGCAAAGCCAGTGAGGTAGAACCCTGGTTTTCGGTTTGAGATGAATCGTGTTGGCCATGCAGACCTCAGTCCCCTGCCCTGGCCATCCCAGAGTTGTCATCCTCAGAGCTGGGGGGAACCTACCACCTCCCCCAACACGATCTAGCACGTTTCCACCTTCTCCCCAAGGTGTGTCCTATAGTTCTCTTTTATTGGGTACTTTTCTCCTGTTATATCTAGAACTGTGTCCAAGAGCCCTTTCTAGAATTACCCCCTCGGTGGCCCAGACCTAACCCATGTCCCCAAAGAAGCAGTGTAGTGTCATTTCCAAATGCACCCCAATGTGGTGTGGCCGGGTCAACACCGGAAGGCTGGAGGGCAGGAGGGCAGGTCGTGATACCCACTCCAGTTCAGGAAAGCTCTCCACTCCTGTGGACGCCCATGCAAAGTTCCTTCCGACTCCAGAATCCTCAATTTTCACCGAATTGGCAGAGAGGAATTTTGAGAAAAAATTGGTCACTGAGGCCTCAACCTGGTCCAACTGTACCTGAAAGATTTGGGCTCTCACATAGTGGTGTCTTTAGTCCCACGTTGGAGCTGGGTGCTTTGTCCCTGCATCACCTTCCAGCCACCATGGTGGGAGCCACTCAGATGGGCACCGCCAGTGCTCATCAAGGGACAGGTGGCACCGGTAAAGGTGGCGCCTGGGACAAGGGATGCTGCGTGATAGGAAAACGAATTCTAATGCACACAAGTCTCTTTCTGCCAGTCGGCTTGGGCACATCTAGCAAACAAATCAAGGCTTACGTGTAGCTGTGTTCGTGTCTTCGGGGTTCTGTGTGTGTGAATGTTCTGAGTCCAAAGTCTGAGCTCCTTGAGGGTCGCCACGCAGTGGCACAGTGTTAGGCAGCGCGAGGGTTTCTGCCTAACGAGTAATTAGCGATAATAACAACAAGCCCGGGGCCTTCTAATTTTAAGTGTAGCATTTAGAACCTATTGTCTGATGGAATTTGAAGTCATTATTGTCTTCCAAATGTCCAGGAGCATACCATGAAAATAAATTTGATAGGAAGTGGACCGGATTACTCTCTCCCATTGTGACTTATTAAAAATCATGATTTGTGTTTTTTGCTTTTAATTCTATGTCTGTTTTCCCACTTCAGGCCTCCATTGGAATAATTTTAAACCTATTCCAAATGTGAATCGCAGTTGACCCTTGAACAATGTCAGGATTGGGGATGCTGAACCCCCCCTTGTGCCGTTGAAAATATGCCTGCCATTCTTTACTCCCCCCAGACTGAACTACTGGTAGCCTACTGTTGATGGGAGGACTAACCGATAACACAAACAGTTAATTAATACATACTTTGTATGTCATATGTATTATATACTATATCCTTATAAAGAATTAAGCTAAAGAAAAGATGTTATTAAGAAAATTACGACGAAGAGAAAATACATTTGCAGTACGTATTTACTGGAAAAATCTGTGTAGGAGTTCACCCATGCCATGTAAGCCTGTGCTGTTCAAGAGTCAACTGTGCAAGTTAAGCAGGAGAAATTTCACATGGAGAAAAGCCAGCATGGTTCATTCTGATGATTTTTATCTTTCCATGTTTCTGTGAAAAGACGTGGTGGTCCACGTATGACTCTTGTTCTGTTGTTTCTTTGAAACGGCCCTCTATATAGATTAATCATATGTTAGGGCAAGGGTGTGTTTAAATAATGATTAACTCTTGTGAAGCAAAGATAGTGTTCATTATCCAAATAAGTTATAGTACATGGGGAAAAACTCAATGCGGTTTTCATAGAACCATCCTGATAAATTGGGGAACATTGTCGGGTTAGTTAATATGCAAGATAAAATCTCTGATGTAAAGGTGGGCATGTGTACAGGTGTGTAGACAGGTGAGAGTATTCATCTGAAGACTGTTTGTCACCTATGATTTTGGCCCATTTCTTATATAAAGTGACCTAGAAGGGGTCGCTATTTTAGACATAGCCCTGTATCAGCTTCAGTGACTGACTTGCCACTTTTTTACTTAAGAACTCTGAGAGCTCTTGGGGACATCTTTTAAGCCCTTGGGTTTTCTTTCTTTGGAATTAGCATACCTGTTCCCCACCTCCCTTAAATGAGTATCTCACCAGTTATCAGGATATATGGGATAACATCCCCCGTAAGAAGGCAATTTGGAACCTTCAAAGCGATTTCTTAGAAAAGAAGCTCGAAAATGTGCTCTAACACGGTGAGAACTAATGGTGGCTAACTCTGCCGTTGCAGTTGGAGGCAACTGGAGGCGTGTGGGGTGGCCTTAACACGCATCTACTCCATTTTTGGCTGAAACAGCAGATCAATATGTTTTGTTACTTTATTTGAGACGTGGTTTGTGATCATACGTGCATTGCATTTGACAGAAAAGAAGGCCAAATCTTCTCTTAATTCTTCCTTCTTTTTCCGTGGGGGGCACTATTAACACAGCTGGGCCATTGAACCAATCTCTGCCTTCCCCCACACCACCATTCTTCTTTTTCTGGAAGAAAACTCTGGAGCAGAACTGGAGCTGGGACAGAGGTTTGGGTGACTGGCCCCTAGTCTGGTTTTCATGTAAGCACAGGGAGGCTGGTATATGGTGATTAAAGGACAAGCATTCTGGTCTCCTTTTCTGGGTTTTTACCAATTTGTCGCACGGTCTCAGGTAGATGTGTTTATGTTCTTTAAGGGGCTGGTGATGGTTTTTGCCTTTGCCGGCTGTGGGGAGTGTCAGTGGATGCTGGCACAGCTCTTGTTTTTCGCGGGTGAGCCATGCCGTTGGGAGTGTCGTGCTGCTTCCTCCTTCAGAGGCAGGGGAAGGGAACTGGTGGGGCCCCGCCTGCCTTGCTGGCTCTTTTTATCTCATCATTTCAGACACGGAGCAATAAAGAGCCATTGAAAGTACTGAACAGTCTTTATTGAGGTAAATGAAGATGACCATGGCAGTTTTAATATATTAATCAAATGGTATTGCTGTTTAACATTAGCAACATCTCAATCAGATGCTTGCTTGAGATTAGCTGGAAAACCCAGTGTGGCTTCCAGGAGAAAGATCATGCCAGAAAGTAAAGTGTAGCTATGATTGCATATGTTTAGGGGAGATCTATTTATATATATTTAATGATTCTTAATCTTATCCTTCCTGTGGCATTTGGTATAGATGCTTGGTGAAATGTAATGGCAGAAGGATCATAAAAATTGAGGGAAAGAAGCACATTTCTCCTCAAAATGCATGTGGTAATCTACATCTGCAAACCAAGGGTCGTTTACTGAGTTCCTGCTATCTGTTGGGAACTGATGTGGTTAGATTTAAATCTTTACCAAAAAGATAAATAAATAAATCCTTATCAATTGTTGTGTTATTCCACAGTCCTAGTTGGATTCTATTCACTTGAAAAGGTAAATGTTTTTACCAGACCTACAAAGATCTATATAACATAACACCATGAAAACCCTGTTGGAGCCCTGGCCAGTGTAGCTCAGTTGGTTGGAGTGTCGTTCCACAGACCAAAAACTCACGGGTTCACTTCTCAGTGAGGACACACACCCAGGTTGTGGGTTCGATCCCTAGTCGAGTGCATACAAGAAGGCAACCAGTCAATGTTTCTCTCTCACACTGATGTTTCTCTTTCTCCCTCTCTTAAAAACAGTGAAAAAATATCCTTGGGTGAGGATTAAAAGAAAAATCCTATTGGATGGGATATAAACAATCTGGAGTGCCAAGTTTCTGCGTAGTGTCCACAGCCTTTAAAAATAAATCCTGGGACTGGACTTCTGGCTATGGCCAAGTAAGGAGGTCAACAAATCCTTTCTTCAAAAAGGGAAACATAAAGCTGGACAAAACGAAAGTAGACATAATCCTGGCGACAGGGGATTGAAGAGGGCTATTGGCTTTGTTACCCTAAGGTTGCAGTCATGGTTAGGTAAGCGTATTTCTATTGGGTTGGCCAAGAAGGCCGTTTGGTTTTTTTCTGTATGATGGTTCTAGTAGCGCTTAGTAATCTTTAACTTCATTCGAAACAATTTTGTTAGATTATATTGTACAGATGTCGTATCAGCATGCATTTTTTAAAAAACCTTTTCAAAATTGGTGAATTTTTGTGTAGCCATTTTAATACTGAAGATGGAGGAAAATACACAATACTTTTGGCATTTTATGCTTTATTATTTCAAGAAAGGTAAAAACGTAAGTGAAATGCACAAAAGGATTTGAAAGGGATTTGTGCAGTGTATGGTGAAGGTGCCGTGACTGACTGAATGTGTCAAAAGTGGTTTGTGAAGTTTCGTGCTGGAGATTTCTCACTGGACGTTGCTCCACGTTCAGGTAGACCAGTTGAAGTTGATAGCAATCGAACTGAAATATTGAGACCAATCAACGTTATACCATGTGGAAGACAGCCGACATACTCAAAATATCCAAATCGATAAAGTATTGGTGTCTTTTATTTTAGGGAAAAAACGAAATGAACTTTTTTGGCCGACCCAGTAGATAAGGATGCTCACATGCCTAGCATAAAACACAGGACCCAAGCTACTCACATGCTCCTGCCAGTCCTGCGGCTGAGCACGTGCTTAGACGAGCTGGGAGAGAGCCCGGCGGAGAGCAAAAGCTGAGGCCCACTCGCAAATGGCCTGAGCTTTGAGTGTGTCCCCTACCGATAAACAAATTCATCGGCAGACAATGATAGTGCTGGCTTCGGGCGTTTGATCACAGCCTCTGTCGAGTGGTTGGCCAACCATTGTGCTGTGCAGAGATGGGGGTGACAGAAGCCAGGATTAAAAACAAAAACAAGGATTTGTTTAAAAAGCAGGGAAGAGACATCAAAAAAAAGTAGTATGAGACATCCCTCACACTGTGACAGAGACAGATTTTAGAGAATTAATCCAGACAAATTATTAATCATCTAAAGAAACAAATAAGAACAGAAACAAGAACAGCCCTCAGGGGAAAAAATATAAGAATCCAGAATTACTGCAGTATATCCATGCTTGACATTCACTTTCAGCAAACTATTATGGAATATTCAAAGAAAGAGGTTTGTGACTCATATTCAGGAATAAAAGCAGTCAACAGAAACTGTCTGAATTCCCCCAAATATCAGATTTGCAGGCAAAGGCTTCAAAACAGCTGTTATGAGTATGTTCAGCATTACGGATTAAACACATGTAAAAAGGCTGAATGGTAGAAAGCAAACCAGCCATGGACAAGAACGGAAAGAAACCATGTTTAGAGTCGTAAAGGGAAAGTATGGTAATAGTGAATAAACAGATAGAGAATGTCAATGAAAGATAGAAATTATTTTAATAAAAAACAAATGGAACAAAACAGAAATTATAGTGTTGAAAAGTACAATAATTGAAATTAAAAAAATTTCATTCAGAGGGCCCAATACCAGTTTCAAGATGACAGAAGAAGGAATCAGTGAACTTTTTAAATCAATAGAAATGATGGAATTTAAAGAACAAAAAACAAAAGATGGAAGAAAAATGAACAGAGTCTCTGCCTGTCGGCCTGTGGCAGACTGACATACATATAAGAGAATCCCAAAATGAGAGGAGAGACAGGGGAAGAAAAATATTGGAGGAAGTGATGGAAAAACATTCCCCAAATTGTTTGTTGTATATTTTACTGGAATTAAGCTAGTATTAATCTGTAATAGGTTGTGATAAGTGAAGGTGCATATTACAACCCCTAAAGTAACTACTAAAACACAAACTCAAAACAATGCTAAAAAGGAGTTAAAACAAAGGTATTAAATTGATGCAGTAGAAAACTGCATTTAATGCAAAGGAAAGCAGTGAAAGAGGAACAGAGAAACAGAGAAGGCAGGAGATACAGGAAAACACCAGTTCGTCCTTAAATCCAACTATGTGAATAATGCATTAATTTGAATGGTGTAAACACCCCAGGTACAAGGTAGAGATTGTCAGGTTACATAAAAAAAAACAAAGTCCATCTATATGTTGTCCATAAGAAATACAATTTGTACAATAGGATAAAAGTAAAATGATATACTGTGCAAGCACTAACCATTAATATCAACAAAATATAGTTGAAAAAGTATTACTAGAGACCAGGAGGGATATTTCATAATGAATAAAGGACTAATGCATCAGGAATATCTAACAATATACATACATCTCACTACAGAGCCTCAACACACACGAGGCCGAACGGACAGAACTGAAAGGAGAAACAGACAATTAAACAATACTAGTTGAAGGTTTCAATACCCAACTCTCACTAGTTAACTGAAACGTAGGAAGCAAGGCTTTCTGTAATCAGCAGGGCTTCAGGAAATTTGAACAGCACTAGCAACCAACTTAGCCTGACACATACAGAACAATCCACTCAACAACTACAGCATACAAGTTCCTTTCCAGTGTACATGGAATATTCTCCAGAGTAAACTATACATTAGGCCATAAAACAAGTCTCAGTAAATAGAAAAGGGCTGAAATCATAAGAAGTACGTTCTCCCACCATAATATAAAATAGAAATCAATAATAAAAATATTTGGAAATTGAACAGCACACTTCTGAGTAATCCATGAGTGAAAAAAAACAGTTATAAGGGAAATTAGAAAACATTTCAAACTGAATGACAATAAAAGTACAACATATTAAAAATTATGGGATGCAGCTAAAGCAGTGCTTAGCTGGAAATGAATAGCCTTAGCATCCATATCAGAAAAGAAGGAATGTCTGCAATAACTTAAGCCCTTAAGCAGCAGAAGAAGGCAAGGAAGGAGGGAGGGAAGGAAGGAGGGAGGGAGGGAAGGAAGGAGGGAGGGAAGGAGGGAGGGAAGGAGGGAGGGAGGGAGGGAGGCTAAACCCAAAGCAAGCAGAAGAAAGGAAATAATAAAACAGTAGAGCAGCAATCAATAAAATAGAAAAGAGACAAACAACAGAAAAATCAAAGAGCCCAAAAGTTAGTTTTTGAAAAATCAAGAAAATTTACAAGTCCTTAGTTAGAGTTACCAAGAAAAAGAAAGAGAAGACGGATTACCAAAATCAGGAATAAAAGATGGGTTGTCATGTTGACGCAACAGATTTTAAAACAGTTACATGAAAATATTATGAACAACTTCAGACTAACGGATTAAACGACTTACATGAAATAGTTGACAAGTTCTTAAAAAGACATGCACCACGCTATACACACCAAATAGCTTTGTAATATAATTTAAAATCAGGACGTGAGATGCCTCCAGCTTTGTCTTTCTTTCCCAAGATTGATTTGGTTCTTCGGGGTCTCTTGTGGTTTCACATGAATTTTAACATTGTGTTTTCTACACCTGTAAAAAATGCCATAGGAATTTTGATAGAGATTTATCGAGTTTGTAGACTGCTTTGGGTAAATTATTATATTAACACTCTTGAAGTTAACACTCGTGTGTCTGTGCATGTATGTGAGTGCGTGCATGTGTGTGAATGTGTGTGTAGGGATGAAGCAGTGGTGCTAAGTGCAGGGGCTAGATGGATAAAATTATTAAAATACCAGACTCCTAGCTATCGCATTGGCATGTTCCCATCTTCCCCGATGTTATCTGACCCTCTAAAGGCCTTGGCCCTTGGCTTTCAGAGACAAAGAGTAGCCTGACAAAAGCAGAGGATGTATCCTCTTTAGCAGGAGGAAGCTCACTCACTGCAAATCACTTGCTGATACGGGTGGAACAGGAACTAAGCAAAACCCCTGGGTTTCAAAGAGAGCCTTCTGGGCCGATGACGCAGGGACAGCAAATGACATCCCAAACTAGAGAGGGTTTCGCTGAGAAGTTATACACATTCAGCGGCAAGTTCAACAAAACCTTTATCCAGGTTTGCAATAGAGATACCGTAATAGTGCGAAAGAACAGGAAAAGGCAAGTTTTGTCCTTAAATGTCAGCCAGGGGGAGGCTGACGGTTCTGTTTCTCCTGGCGTCCTCTCTGGGAAAGTAAGTGCTCCAGAGGCCTCATTATTTCATTACCTCTCACAGTGCCCTTGTGGCCTCGCTAAGGTGGCACAGATGATCGGGAACAGTCCTGATAATGGGACACGAGTGAATCCATTCAGAACGTTATTTTATTGGAAGGCAGTGCCTTTGGATGTTCTGGGAGATTTGTGTCCTTGGCCAAGATTCTTGCTTCTGTCCAGAGCCCTGCCTCTGGGTTCTGCTCACGGATAGACAGAGTTTATAAATCCCAGGGATGGGGCCGTTCTGCCCACCGAGGCGACTTGCAATTTAGTAAATCTGTATCCAGCCGCTGCCAGAGGAGCAGGTTCAAACAGCGAACACTCTTGGATTCCGCTCCGCTGTGCAGTGAGCGGAGCCGGGTGAATTTCCAGGAATGTGTGGTATTTGAAAATGATCGTCCCTATTCAACAGGGAGAAGATAAGGACGTGTTTATCCCACTTCCCCATCCGAGGATCTGGCTTGTTGGTCTGGAGTTTTTAAACTCCATTTTGATAAAACTTGTACTCGACACATGCACCAATTTTAAGTGTGCAGTCTGAGCTCTGACAAATGTGTGCACGTGTGCGTCTATGACCCCCTTCAAGATACAGACTATTCCCACCACTCTAAAATGCTCTCTTTCGCCCCTTCCTGTCCCTGTTTTGGGAAGGGGTGAGCCAGGACAACTACGGAACTGAAGCGATTTGCAAATGGCCGTTTACTAGAAGCCTTAAACAGACTTTGACTTTTCTGTTTTCCCCAGCTCGTGAAAAGGGAAACACTTAAAACACAGCAAAAAGAAACCTCAGGAATTAATTGTGGGACAACTCAACTTTTCTGAGCTGCCCCCTTTTGATTAGTTACCGTCACCGCTAAGCCCGGCATCCTTCAAAGTAGTAATAGTGGGAGAGCCCACTGTTTCTTACGAGACTGGCACCAAACAAGCAGGCGACAGGAGAGGGGCCCCCAACGAGGGCGGGGACAGACTCCGCACGCTTCAAGTGCGTGATTCTTCCTCGGAACCCCGACACTGTAAAAGGAGGTGACCGTGAAGGGAGAAAAAGCATGCCCAACCCAAGAAGACATGGAACTGGCTTGTATTTTGACATGCCAGAAACACAGACAGGCTGATTTCTTTTTCAGCTTCTCACGGAGTACGTAAAGATTGGTGCGTTCTGGCCTTTCCGGCACAGGACGAGAAGGCAGGGGTGACGTGGTAACCGTGGACCTCAGTGGCGGCTGGCGGCATTCAGAGCCATAGGCTGGCTGTTTTCCTGACTTTACCATGGCTCCTGATCAGTCATTTTCTCCGAGGCTGTTTGCTCACGTGAAACTGCTGACCAGGATACCTCAAATTATGCCAAAATGTTTACAAACAGTCATGCCCTTGGGAGGGAGGGTGTGGGCGATTATTGCTTACTTTAAAAGAAACCTTAATGTAGGGCAGGTGAGTGGCTAATTTACCCATTTATCTTCTCAACTCGGAGGGAAGGAAGCCTGCTTTCCCCTGATGTGAAGGCCTCCCAACCACCGCCGCGCGTATCACTTCGCACGCAGCCTCCAGCCTTTCCGACTGGCAGGTTGGCAGCCCTCAGGTTGATAGTGCAGAAGTGCTAAGTGTGTTTGATTGGTATCATTACTGGGCCCCAGTAATTGATTACTGTCCATGGTGAAATATTCAGGGCGAGCACACGGCCAATAGCAATCACTTAATCCATCCAGGCTGTTTGTGCCTCATCTCCTGAGACCCGTCAGCCACGTGCGCTCCGGCCCCACCAGGCAAATTGCTGATGGCTGCTTTGTGTGTGCGATTCACTGTGTATTTACTGCATTTCCCGTGTTAACTAAAACCGCTGGCTTTAGTGAACAGGGAGACACAGGGGAGATCCTTGCTTTGCAATGTCAAGTTCGCTCTCTGGTTAACCTCTTTGGCCTCCTTTTCACGGCGATTTATGATTCATCAGCATTGGTTTTTGTTGCTTGAAAAAAATAGTCGAATGGCATAGTGGTTGTATTAGGAATATTAATTGTAAGACTTGAGATAGGTTGATTGGAATAAGATCCTGGAGGGTTGTTTGTAATGCAGATTTTTTAGAAACAAGACGTGGGAGAATAATGAATAACAACCAGAACTAATCAGTTTTGTGCCTGTGTGCATGTGTGTGTTTAATCCAGTGATAATGACTAAAAGTAGTTATAAAAAGAAGTAGAAATTCAGTGGCTACACCATTTTCTTGGCTTCCTTCCAAGATGTTTTATCCTTGGATCTTGGCAAACAAGCCTGCCCCTGATGTGCACTAAGGAACTTTGATACTCAGCGCGAGGAGGTACAATAGAAGGAGGAGGAGGAGGAGGTCAGCCCGGAGGAGAATAAACAAATGACTGTTACACGCGATAACACTCTGATGACAAGTGGCAACACTGTCTGCGGCCAACATCAGACAAAGCGTGGCGTGAACTCGGCAGTCTACAGGGGGAAATGAGAGCCATACAGGGCGGCCAGCGCACGCTGGTCGTCTCCGCTGCTCATTCCGATGCTGCTCTCGGCGGAGCCGGAAGAAACCACACGCTGGGTGCTGCTGGGTCCCCCAGGGGACTGGCAGGAACGAAGTGAGAAGAGCGTGAGGAGGTGTCACCTTACAGACAGCAAAGGGGCCCCTCTGTGTCCACAGCCACTCTGTAAGGGCTTGGAATCCAAAAATTGTAGAAAGCAATTGGTGTGAGGGTCTCCGTGGAGACCTCGGTTGCCTCTTCCAGTGTTCTCTGTTTTTTGAACGCCCCTTGGTATTGTAGCACACGGGCAATTCGAGCTCGTTCCGCACAGGCTTACATGGGCGTGTGGGCGTGGCCCTGGGTGAGGCCTTCGGTGAGCGCCTTGTCTAGCTTGCCCGGGGCGATTTCTGGAGAGCACAGGATCTTCATCCTCCTACCTGTGCATTCCTCATCTGGCCTCTTAGCTAAGTGACGCAGACAGATGGTTTAAGTGATTCCAAGTTAGCTGAGCCTGTTTCACTGTTGGCCACAGGCCACTGTAGGTCGAATAAATAGATTAAGAACATCTAAAAGCGCTGACCTTCTATTGTATACTAGGAGACTTCAATTATTGCAGAATATTGACTCATCCTTCTGCTTTTTATCCGTGTGATGTGGTTTATGACTTTATGGCTTGAGGATCTTTGGGATTTGGCCTTTCCTTCTCCAGAGCTCTGCTCCGTGGTAGGATTTACCTTCTCTGGAGTCTAGTGTTATGGTCCGACCCTCACTTCCAGTCACTGACGTTGAGAACCAAAACAGCAATCGCTAAATGATTCAGCTCTATTGCTGGAAACTTCCAGACCCAGACTGTGCCATGCAAATACCTGACAATCTTCCACACTTATTGAACACTATTAATCATTACCTCTTTATAAAAACATTGGTGTTCCTGCTGGTCTGAAAAGGCTACATACTATTTTGAGGTGATTAAGTTAAAATGAGCCCATTAGGGCGGGGCCCTAATTCAGTAAGACTACTGTCCTTATAAAAAAGGAGACACCGGGAGTACACAGGCACAAAAGGACGGGACAGTCCTATGACAAGGCAGCAAGACAGTGGCCATCTGCCAGTCAAGGAGAGAAGCCTCAGAAGAACTCAGCCCTGCTGGCACCTTGCTCTTGGACTTGCAGCCTCCAGAACTGTGAGAAGATAAATGTCTGTTGTTTAAGCCCCCAGCCTTTGGCAGTTGGCTGCGGCAGCCCCAGTGACTAATACACTTCTCTAAAACAAAAGCTTGTTTTCAAAAGCAGCACTGGCATTCTTTCTGTCCCCAGCCCAGGACCTGAGTCTCGACTCCTTCTCGTCATTCAGATCTCGGCTCAGGATCCCCGGCAGGGAGGCCTTGCCTGACCACACACCCTTCTTTCCTTGTGGCGTTGCCCTGTTTTACTTCCCTACGTGGGCCTTACCACCAACGGGTATTTTCCCGTTTGTTCATCTGCGTACGCCTGTGCTGCTGCTGCAGCAGACCGAGAATACCGTGAGAGGAGGGACCTGCGCTGTGTCACTCACTGCTCAGTCCCCGTCACCGAACACCAGGCCCAGGGCTGGACACATCGGAGACACTCAGTAACTATCTGCTGAATGGATAATGAACTCCCAGGAGTCTGGGGGCTCTATCTGAGTTACTGGGCCCTAGAGGGTGGGAAAACTTTAAGCACGTGGTCTAGGTGTTTGTTTTTTCACATATGCTCCCACCTGAGAAAAAGGAATCTAAGCCAGGAGTGGAGGTGGGGTTACGCTGACTTGGGCAGAGGCCCTCACCAAGCCTCAGAGCCTGGGACAAAATCATGTCAAAATAAGGCTGTGGTTACCGCCACAGGGGGTGCGTATAAGGGCAGGGGGAGAGGGAGTTAGTAAGGAGGGACGCAGAGTGGAGTGTGGTATCCCATTCCAAGGGTGGACACCGTCTCTGTTATCTGTAAGTGTAGAGGTTGTAAAGCCAAAAAGCCCTTCGGGAAGAGGTTAGGGATGTTTCTGGCCGTAGATAAAGAGGCTGGTGGGGACTAGGGCCTCCAGATAGCTAGCTGGGGGTCAGGGCTGGGCCCAGGCTCTGCAGGAGACTGAATGAGCGGGGAGTGCTATGCCAGCAGCTCTGTGGCAGGCCGGCCAAGCAGATAGGAGGAGAGTGCAGGGGAACCACAGCTCAGCGCTCAGTCTGGCCCTGAGGCTGTGCACACCCACCTGGGCCCTGCCTGCATCGGACAGTGGGGCAGGCCAGACCCCTTACTGATGGTGGCTGCTCCAGAAAAGCACTAATCCAGATGTCAGTGGCTGGGCCCGTCTACAGCTGAGGTGGCAGATGGACAGCCCCGTTGTGAGCAATGTGGAAGGGACTCAGCAGCCAGGGCAGACGGGGAGGTGGGAGGCGGTGGTCTCCACGGAGGGCAGGGGCCTGGTGAGCTCTGCCTCGAGGCCCCGCGGGAAGGCACGTTCAAGTGAGCACGATGAAGGAGATTAAGGGTGCAGCTATGAGTCAGGCAAGTCTAGACTTGTTTGTATCAGTTGGAAGAAAAAGGCAGCTTGGATTAAAATGTTTTAAAATTTTATTTCCTGGCTCTGTGGTCTTCAATCACTCTAATCCTCACTTCCTTCACCTTTAAAATAAAAGGAAAAATAGCTACCTTACAGGGTCGTGGAAAGGTTCACAGACAATGTAGCAACAGCACCTGACCCAGGGCCGGACATGCCCAAGATGCTTAATAAACAGTGGCTGGTACTATGATTTACTCCCGCCGCACAGGAAGGCTTGTTGCCTTCGTTCGGTCGGTTTTTCTAAAAATGACTAGTCAGAAAGCCCTTTGAAAGTGAAAGGGGAATGTGTGCTTGTCCCAGTGCCATCTGGGATGCAGAAGTGATAGGTCTGCTTCCTGCTCTGTAGCCAGTTCCATGGGCACAGGCCAGGTCGTGGCAGCTGGAAAGGGGCAGGCTGACCCACAGGCTCTGGGACAGATGTCATCCGTGGGAGGGCCAAAGGAGCCACCCGGAGCAGATCGGGAACGCAGAGCCCAGAAGCAACCCCAGGCTCTTTGACAACCCCCAGGGCCTAGATTGGAGACCCTGGAGAGAGAAAATGTCACCCACACCCAGGGCCTTGTGCGTCCTCTTCTTTCGTGGTCGGTGCTGGGAAGCCACGGGAAGCATCTGGAGGATGTGGTGAGGGTTCAACTGTCCCTTAGGCAGCAGGAGAAAGAGCAAAGAGGCCATCCTGTGCCACCCATTGTTCAAGCGTTTCTAGATCTTCATTTTTGGGGAGGACTTCCCCTTCAGAGAGAAATGGCCCTCAAGAAGCACTTGCCACCTGTGGGGGCTGCCCTCTCGTCACTGTAAGAGGGCCCCTGGAGAGGTTCTGGCTCCTGCTAGCCTGGCTTTGGGAGAGTCTGCAGCCAGCATTGGTGCTGAATCTTCCTCCGCCTGGGTGGCTCGCTACCCCCAACACAGAGCCTGCAGGCCATGCAGCTCCTTCTTTGCTCATTCCCTCTGAGGCCGATATCTATAGGTAGACTGTGGTCCAAGGACTTCCTCGTGATGTATTGGGCTCCATCTTCCAAATCCAAATCTAGGAATGTGAGCACAGATCTGAGCGATGCGGAGAGTTCTAGTCCCAGCCATAAAACTGGCCCCCTCTGAGCCTAGAGAAAGTCCTGGGACCTCGCTCTGCATCTTTCCCTTTTCCCCGCCCCCACCGGTAAGAGGAGAGGTTAGTCAGGATCACCTCTGAGGTAGTCAGTCCCTGATTCCATGGTTATGAACTTCCTTGCATTTCTGTGCAGGAACAGAAGAGAGCATAGAACTTCCTTTGATGCCTTCCTGGAGATTCAGTCTAAATGTTCCTAATTAGCATGACCCATAGGGGCAGAATGTTCCAAAGCAGGGTCGACTGCATTTTTAAACAATGCAAGTTGCAGGCTTCTACTTCTCTACTCCTTAGTCTCCTGGGAAGGACGCAGGGAGACTAAAAAGGTTATTACCATAATTTGCTGATCTCTGTCAGAGATGATTTAGGGTAGTTTCTCACCTTCAGGACCATCGGCATTTTATACCAGAAAATTCTTCATTGTGGGGGCTGTCCCGTGTATTTGGATGATGTTTAGCAGCATTCCTGGGCCCTATGCCATACTAGATGTGAGTAACACCCCCTCCTCCACCGTTGTAACAACTAAGATGTCTCTAGACCTTGCCAAATGTGCCCAGGGAGCGGGCAAGATCACCCCCAGTTGCGAACCACTGATTTAGGATATGTATTTAAAAGGCAGAAAAATAAATATAGAAGCAAACTTAAGTATGCAAATGTCTCTGGTGGGGGGAATACTGAATTTCTGAAGGGGTAACAGTAAAATCTGAATTAGCAGAAGAGTAGAACTCATTAAAGCTCATTTTCTACATGCATCATCCTCACATACCTTCTCAGCTGCACTTGTAATATCTTTAAATAGGCAAGAAAGAGGACCATCCACCTTTTTCTTCTGAAGATATCACACCGGATTCCAAATAATATTGGATGACGGAGTGTTAATGCTTTAATAATGTGTTAAGAAATGCATGAGTAAGATGCCGGTCTCACACATACAGTATGTTCTTGCTGTGACTCTAGCCACATCTGAACAGCTGCAAAGATTGGTAAAAACTACATCACAAACCCTTTTTTCCATTTCCAATATGTTTCATCACATCAAGGCTGGTGTGAGGAAGATGTATTGTCATCTGCACTGATCACGATTTTGGAGGAGAAAACACAGCACAGAGAAGAAGAAAGGGAGACAACCAGAAGAACAAGCTCTGCCTTTCCTGGGTTGCATTCGCGCAGCCGAGAGCTGATGGAGAACCAGTTGTGAAACGTGGGCGGCACGCCCGGCCGTCCAGGCGGAGCTGGCCTTAAAAGGAAGGCGCCGCGCGCTGTGCATTTTCCACTTCCTTCTTTTTCAGTTTTCTTTCAGCCGTTCTCAGAAATGTAAGCAGGAAGAAAATTGCAATCATGTTTAGAAACAACTGAAGTTAAATCTCACTGGTATTTGTTTACAAAACTAGGCAGCCTTTTATTTTCGACGCACCTCCAGTTCCTCTTTGCTGTCGAACATTCTCCCCACTCCCATGGTGAATATCTCCTCTCGCCCTTGCCTGGGTACTGCATCGAGCTCGGTCCCTCCGGGTCATTCGTTACCTGTTCGGTCGGCCCGTTCTCTCTTCCCGTGGGCTTCCTTCCGGCCAGGCTTTCGTAGCCTCACTTTATCATAATAACCTCTACGCATTCTTCCTTGCAGTTTAGCCAGTGAGATTCATTGACTTCACCCTTTTTTTTTATTACAGTCAAGCATTCATTCACCTGGGCCCTACTGTGGGCCAGACATTGTTCTAGGCTCTGGAAATACAGCCAAGAATAAAGAAGACAAAACCCCCCCACCCCTGGGGTTTATATTCTGATCAGTGCAGTGATGTGGGGTTGCTGGCAGAGACAGACATTTTACAAAATAAATAAATGATGCGGTATGGGAGAATGCGGCAGATGTTATAGACAGAATCGAGCAGGGAAGAGAGACTGGGGGTTTCTGTGTTTGGAAAGAACGGACTGCAGTTTTACATTCGGTGGTAAGGAAGGCTTCACCGAGAAAGGGGCTTTCCAGCAAATACATGAAGGGATAGGAAAAGCGTGTGTAAGAGTTTGAAGCCTGTCAGGCGTTTGAGGAAAGGTCTGGGAAGGCCAGTGTGGGAGAAAAGTAGGAAGCAAGGTGAGAGAGTTCATGCGGGCGGGGAGGCGCAGCCTTTAGCTCAGTGACGGGCTGCTGCTGGCTGGCTCCGGGAGCAGAGAGATCTGTCATTGAGTCAGGTGTCATTCCCCTACTTTAACCCACCACTTGACAACAACTCCCCCTCTCCACCCCTCCTCAAGAACTTTTCCTCTCACCTTGCAAAAAGCACTCTGCACTCTCAGGGAAGAATGGCCTCACCCCCCTCAGAGTCTACCCATCCTTCAAGTCTATGCTGCAGTTTCTGCTTTTCCAGAAAAACCTTTGGCCAACCCAACATTGATCTCTCTCTGCTCTGACCTCCTGTGGCATTGATGGTTTATCGTGTATACTTGAACTTGGTCGTGTGCTGTCTTGCATTGTCTTCTGAGCAGGTCTCATGGATATCATACCAAAAGGTCCGTAGAACTTGAGACCTGGAAGGACCTCAGGGATTGTCTACACTGACTCCTTCATTTTATAAATGAGGAAACTGAGGCCCAGCAAGTTTAGGCTATTGCTCAAGTCCATTCAGCCAGTTGTTTAATGTGTAAATAGCCTCTTATGATGACATGATAAGGTCATTAAGGGATGGTACCATACCATACACTTCTCCAAAGTCCCCAATGATAGTAGTTAACATAGTACTTATGTAACAGATGCTCATTAAGTCCAATTAAATGAAAAAGGAAATTGATTTTTGGGTTGGTTTATTTTTTTAAAGGAACATTATAGGACCTTAATTTATCAACTGCATCTTGAATTCACAGACATTCTAGGTGCAGAAAGCCGTGTGAAGTAGTTGTATATGATTTCGCTTCAGATTTGAGGAATTTGCTTGTGAATGTGGTTAGATGGGGAATGAAAAATGTTGCCTATCTCATAGGTATTTGTTTTGATGAAATGTTAAAAGATAATTCTATCATCTCTACATGATACAGCTATTTTTGTTGCTTCAATAAGATTTATGGAATCAATTTGGATTAAAAACAGAATGGTTATTTTTACCACCTTTGTCTAAAAGGGAAAGACTCATGGCTGAGTCCACCCTCTAAGCTGTTTCTTTGGAGTGTTACTGGTTTTGAGCACAGATCTGAACTTTCAATGTCTGTGGATATTGAGTGCCTGTCCAAACTATTTCAGGAGACCTAATTCATCCTTTGACCCAGAGATGTCCTCGTGAAACATGGGGTTTACTTGAACACATAGCTCTATGTGGGGCGGGGGCTAAGTTCCTGTTCCAGTAGTAAGTGCACAATGAAACGAAGTGGTTTCCTAGAATCCGGGGTCCATAACTTAACTTGTTACACTTAACCTTTAAAATGCATACCCACCCAAACAAGCTAATAATGACTGTCCAAGTTTTAATCTTTGCCAATACATTTAGCATTGTTTTGAGTTTGGCCTCTGTGTGACCAGAACAACAGACTACAGTATAGAAAGTGAATTCAGTCTGCCATTGCTATTCATACATGGCAGCCGAAGCAAAGCTCCTGACATCTGAAGAACCTTGTGCAGAAATTCTGCTGGCTTTGGAGATCTCTTTTAATGTCTAGTAATTGTGATCCATGGTCTGATTCTATGACCAGGTCAGTTAACTTAGCTGACCGTAGCATGACTACGGCGACACTAAGAAGAAAGATGACATATCCAAATGAGTCAAGTACCTTGATTTATACACATTTAGCACATTTTTGACTACAACTTTTATTTGGTGGCAACTACTTGGTGAATTTGACTTTTGTAGGAATTGGAAAACATTAAGAGCCCTGACAAGGTAGCTCAGTTGGTTAGAGCGTTGTCCTGATGTGCCACGGTTGCAGATTCAATCCCCAGTCAGTGCACATACAAGAATCAACCAATGAATGCACAAATAAGTGGAACAGGCAACTTCTGGTCAAGATGGCAGCATAGTTAAACATGGCTTGCCTCCTCGCGCAACCACGTCAAACTTACAGCTAAACTATAAAACAACCATGACTCAGAAGAGTCAGAAATCAAGCTGAATGGAAGCCTGACAACTGCAGAATTAAAGAAACCACATCCATCCAGACTGGTAGGAGGGTCAGAGACACGGAACAGGCTGGTCCCACAACCACATGTGGTGGATAAAAATTCAGGAAGATATCTTGGGAGTAGAGAGTCCCAGCCCCACACCAGGCCCCCCAGCCCAAAGTTCCAGTGCCAGAAAGATAAGTCTCCATAACTTCTGGTTGCAAAAAAACAGCAGGTATTGAGTCAGTAGAAGAAACTTCTAGAGTCCCAAGCAGTTCCCCTTAAAGAACCTACACACAGACTTACTCACACTCACTCCCTCTGAGCTCCAACACTGGGAGAGCAGCTTGAAAGGCACCAGTGGCATACAGAGAGGAACTGAAGTGTCTGGCATGAACGTGAGGGATGGGGGTCTGCTTTCTCCCAGACAGAAAGGCAGACAGAGGGTATTGTAGCTTTTCTGGCTCTCTCCCCATAGAGCCACAGAGCTGGCAGGCAGGTGCCATATCTGAGACTCCATCAACCTGGCTAACACTGTTCGTTCCACCCTGGAGATCCCCAGAGACTCCATTCCACCCAACTTATAGGCCCACCCAAGCTGCTTTTCGGTATGAATGGCTGGTCTTGGCTAATGTTTCACAACTTCCTAGATGCTCTCAAATAAGCGACAGCCAGCTTCAATGAGTCCCTGGCCCCTGTACTTCTTGCTAAGTGGCCCCAGGCCCAGCACCAGCAGCAACCAGCCTAGATTCACAGCTTGGCTTCGCCTGGGAATCTCCACACCCAGCACAAGTAGCAGCCATCTCAGATTGCTTCATAGCTCAGGAAGGGTGGCCCTGGGCAAAACACAGGTGAGGACTGACTTTGGCCTATACCACCCGGGAAATCCCAGGGCTAGTGCACCCAGTGGACAGCTACAGACCACACTGGAGCACCACCACCCTGCCCCTGCACAGCTGATCCTCCATGGAGGGCAGAGGGCAGAGGTTGGTGGTCAATGACTACAGTCAGTCCTTGCAACTGACTGGCCTGTGTAAATCCCTCCCATTGATCTGCCAACAGCAACCAAGGTTCAGTTACAAGAGGAGGGTGTGCTCAGCCTACACAATGGGCACACCCTGAGTACCCACCCTGGGTGATAGGGGAGGCTGTGCCACTGGACCCCACAGGACACCTACTACATTAGGCTACGTTACCAAGACACGGAATCAAAGAGCTCTCCCTAATACATAGACACAAACACAGGGAGACTCCCAAAACAAGGAGACAAAGAAACATGACCCAAATGAAAAAACAGATCAAAACTCCAGAAAAAGAACTAAACAAAGTAGAGATGAGCAATCTATCAGATGCAGAGTTCAAAACACGGGTTATAAGGATGCTCCAGGACTTAGTGAGGACCTCAACAGGATAAAAAAGATGCAGTCGGAAACAAACGATTCACTAATTAAAATAAAGAACAATTTACAGGGAGACAACAGTAGAGTGGATAAAGCTGAGAATCAAATCAATGATTTGGAACATAAGGAAGCAAAAAAGCAACCAATCAGAACAAAAAGAAGAAAAGAGAATCCAAAAAAATGAGGATAATGTAAGCAGCCTCTGGAACAGCTTTAAGCATTGGAACATTTGCATCATAAGGTGCCAGAAAGAGAAGAGAAAGAGCAAGAAATTGGAAATTTATTTGAAAAAATAATGAAAGAAAACTTCCCTAATTTGGTGAAGGAAATAGACATGCAAGTCCAGGAAGCACAAACAGTTCCAAAGAAGATGGATGCAAAGAGGCCCACTCTAAGACACGTCATAATTAAAATGTTAAAGGTTAAAGATAAAGAGAGAATTTTAAAAGTAGCAAAAGAAAAGAAATTAGTTACCTACAAGAAAGTTCCCATAAGACTATCAGCTGATTTTTCAAAAGAAACTTTTCAGTCTAGAGGGATTGGCAAGAAATATTCAAAGTCATCAAAAGCAGAGACCTACAGCCAAGGTTGCTGCACCCAGCAAAGCTATCATTTACAATCAAAGGGCAGATAAAGAGCTTCCCAGACAAGAAAAAACTAAAGGAGTTCATCATCACCAAACCATTATTATAGGAAATGTTAAAGGGACTTGTTTAAGAAAAAGAAGAAGGTCAAAAGTATGAACAATAAAATGGTAATAAATACATGTCTGTTTACAATTGAATCTAAAAAACAAACTAAGCAAACAAGAAGAACAGAGACAGACTCATGGACATAGAGAGTATTTTAATGGTTGCCAGATGGTAGTGGGGTACAGGGGAGTGGGTGAAGAGGTGGGGGGATTAAGAAGCACAAATAGGTAGTTACAGAATAGTCATGGGAATGTAAAGTCCAGTGCAGGAAATGGAGCAGCCAAAGAACCTATGCATGACCCATGGACATGAGCAATGATGGGGTGATTGCCTGAGGGGGTGAGGGATGCTGGGTGGAGGAAGACAAAGGGGGAAGGATTGGGACAACTGTGATAGCATAGTCAATCAAATATAATTTCAAAAAATAAGTGGAACGACAAATTGATGTTTCCCTCTCTTTCTCTCTGTCTCTTCTCCCTCCCTCTCTCTCTCTCTCTCTCCTCTGCCCTTAAAATCAATGAATAATTTTTTAAAAAGAAAAACGTTAAGAGCTAAGTACAGCTGGCTAAGGTGGTTGGTGATCCCATACAGCGACGTGATCTTCAGTTAAAACAGAAGATGTGACTATACTCGTATAATCATGGCAGCTGTTTTCTGATGAGGCTTATAAACTAGTATTGACAGCCTTTTCAAAGTTGAGTTCCCAAATTATTTTGAGCAATGGATTGGATGTAGTTTTGTAATAAATCTCTCGTACCATCTCCCAGTATGGCTACTACTATGAAGGATAGCATTTGTTTCTCTGTTTTTTAATAGACCCCAGTTATTTGCAGATTTAACATTTTGTGTATTTAAAAGAACCCAAAAGACCCGAGATAGGAAGAAATGTATAGTTTTGCCAAGGCAGCAAATGACCCTACAGGCTGCAACAAGACGAAGGGGGTTCACTAGTGAGTGAGCTGAGCCCCTTGCAAGTCATTCCAGTCCCAAAAGGACCCAGAGTCCGAATGAGGCCATTTTCACGGAGTGATGGAAGCACAGTGTCTTCCTGAGAAGTGGGTCCCCATAGAAAGTTAAGTGAGGGTATTAGAGAAGGAAGTAACAAAGGCTAAGAAAGTAGTTTTCTTAACCAGAAAAATGGAAATATTGAGTAGATTAAAGGGACGTTAGGTCATGCCATGAATGAGTTTACCATATAGAAATAAAAACTTTTAAAGTAGTTTCAGGCAATAATCCAGCTAATGCAAAAATAACTCCTTAAGAGGGAAATAAGTCACTAGAGGTTGAAAAGACCCCTTACATTTCGGTCATAGTTTATATTACTATGAAGCACAAGACAAATTACATGCTATTGTATTTCTGGATTTGGGAATTCATGAATATTGAGGGTTTATTCTGTACATTTTGTTTGTGTTAGTTCCGATACCCACAGCATTAAATATAGTTGTACCTGGTGTGCGTCCAATAATTTGGGGGGAGTTAACATTTGCAGTGGAATCTGTTGAACTGGAGATGGAGAGAGGCCTTTCGATACTTGCAGTAGTTTCGTTCGCAGTTGCCGGGATGGTAGTTGACTGAGAGGCCGCTGGTGAGTCGGTACCATTTAGATGGCTCAGAGTATTCAGCGGGAAGATCATTCAGAGCAGGTCGGGGCTAGTGGCTGTGCTTTCTGAGAAATAGAAAAACTGACATGTGAAGAGATGGCAAAGCTGACCCCAAGGTGCTTCAGATGTATATATATTCTAAGCCTTCCTTAGCAATAGTATGGCTGTTTCTAATTAACAATACAAATTTGAAACTTAAAGCCTTGCTTTCTCATTTGTGATCATGGAAAATGCAGTGTCCTTATCTGAAAACAATAGAGTAGCATGATTCAGGTATCTGACAGCCTGCTGTGTGTAGGTGCCCTTTTAGGTCCCCAGAAATACAATGAAGAGACATAGGCCCTGCTCGTAAGGCACTTCCAATACAGAGAAGACAGGTGTGAACGTGAGCCGTGAGTCTTCCATGGAAGCTGCTGTGATGAAGAGTCGTATCAGGCACAGTTAGAACTTGGGAGAACAAGCCCCTGCGTCTGCCTCACGAGACTCAGGCTCACCCACTCTGTGATTGACCTTGTCTCCTCATTTGGAGTAAAGAAAACGATGCTAAGGCCCTGAGAAATTAAATCACTTTTTTCTTCGCCTGTCGTCGAAACTACTCGGGCACCTTCCTAACCTCCCCCCCGTTGGCTGATCTCTTGATCCTCTGGTCCATTCTCAAAACCGGTGTTCTGTTTTCCTCCTAAAACCCTGCGTGGACCTCTCCTGCCTGCACATAAGTCCAGAGTCTCTGCTGTGGTTCTCAGAGCCACCGCCAACTCTCCTCCCACCGCCTTCCCCACCAGCAGTGCCTCCGGCCCGCCTCCTCTCTGCCTTCCCAAGCTGCCCACATTTCCAGCTTCCAGCTTCCAGCTTTGGCTCGAGTTCTTTGTCGACCAACTTCTCCATCTATTAAAATCCAACTAACTGATACAGAACCTAGCTCCACTGCTACCTTGTCCATGAAGCCTGCCCTGATGCTCCCAGTTTGACTTAAGGACCGATTCTCACATTTTCACGACACCCATTTGCAGGCAGTCGCGTTGTACTTTGATTGTGTTCCGTGCTTACAGTCTGGCTCTTTCACTGTACTCTAAATCCCTGGAAGTCAGGGACTGTGTCCCCTGTAACGCATTGACCTCCTAGCTCATAGTTCATAACTAACCCCCCATCAAATGCTGCTAAATACTGCCCAGTGTCAGATGGTAGCGGCCGATCCAAGTCTGAAAACCCAGTTCTTCTTCCCTATGTCAGGATTTTAGGAACTCCAAGGCGTTCCCTAGCATGTAGCCACTCCATCAGTTGCTTCGTCCTGCAAAGACTTCTTTGTGAGTCTGTGGTGCGAAATTGCCGGCGTTGTCCCGGCTCCCACATTCACGGTGACAGCGCGGGGAGGAGGTGGTCAGGATGGATGTGTGTATGTCAAGCACGATTTCCCGACCTGCAATAGGCCCTATGAATATTTGAAGGGGAGCCTGGCAGCTTTTTCCTAGGAGGGAAGTTCAGTTGAAATGCAAGAAGTAAAGATTAAGGAATATTAACATAAAATTTCTATCGTGGATTCTTTCACATAAATATCTTACCATTGGAGGGAGAATTTGGTGTCAGGGAGCTTTTCAAATGTCTACATGTTAATACCCAAATGAAAAGTTTTGTTGTAAATTATGGAATGTGGCAATTCTTCATGCCTATAGAGGTCCTTGACAAAAGACTGAGTGTGTGTGCTCGTTTTTCCGAGTGTGATTTCCTGATGCAGAAACACAGGGAAGCAGAAGTGAGTACGGGTGAAGAGAGGAGTCTGGCTTAGTCTTTGGTACTTTAAACCTCTCTCTCCCCTATCTGTCTGTCTGTCTACACTGCATGGGGGGTGGGGTGTGCTGTCTCCGGTCAACCCCGTGTTCTCTGGTACTCAGGATGGGGTCTGGAAGAAGGAGGGGGGCAGCCTCACCCTAACCGTCCCTCACACTCTGCCAGCCCCTTCCTTGTGTGTCAGGGTCCATTGCTATCCCCGTCCCTGCTGCAGTCTCTCGGTGCAATCACCTGCGGTCCCCTCTTCACCGGCTGGCTGGCCCTGCGCCCTCCACCTCCCTCCTCACCCAGCCTGGGCCACCCAGCACCCCTCACCTGGTCTCTTGCTTGTGCTTGCTGTCTGGCCTGATTTATCATCATTTGTCTGAACGCCTCCAGGCAGGCCTGGGCTGCGTGTCGGCTGGCTTGCTTCCCTGGAACAGGATAATGCTGGTGGGAGGAAAGAACAGCCTCTCCTGTTCTCTGCTCTGCATTGGGGGGAATTTGCTTCCTGGGATCCCCACAACCACTGAAGTGCTTGCACATGAAGGTGTTTAAACAGTCGAATTGGCTTGAAAGAGTCCCTTCAGAGAGGTGCTGGGGGAGCCTGCCTCTGCCGTGCACTGCAGGGTCCCAAACCCTCCGCCTCTCCAGGAGGCCGATAGTTGACCTCTCTGTGCCTTGGTGTCCTTGTCTGTGTGAGGGGGTGACAAACCACTTTGTTGGGGATGTGTGAGGCTAAAGTAAGTTAACGTAGAACACTTAGAAGAGTTCTCTGGCCCGTAATAAGCATAATATAAATACTCAAGCTATCGTTACTGTATTCTTACATTCTTGTTTTTGTCTGCTGCTCAGAAATTCCTTTTATGGCACTTGAAATGGGCTTATCAAGAGGGGTTGGTAGCCTCTGACCAGAGGAGAAACTGAGGCACTGAGCTAAATCCGCCAGTTAATGGAGGTCAGATGGAGCCCATGGAGTTGCTTGACTTTAAAATGCTTATAAGCCATAAGGGCCTCTGTCTGTCCTCTACCTGACCTTGAGGAAGCCCAGGCACACAAATGCGACTCTAAAATCAGATGGAGCCTGCCTCGGGTGTCTGTTGGACTGTGTTGGGAGAGAGACGCTCGGGTAGAAGACCGTACGTACATCAGGAAAATGGTAAGAAGTGAGATCCGAATGCAGTGCGGGGCCAGCCAAGAGGCAGGGAGGCCCCTTTCCCCTTCGCCCAGATGTTTCAAAAGCCCCATCTCCGAGCCTGTGCCAACCAGAAGTCGGTCCTGCAGACACTGTGATTTTGCAGCTTGCTTGCATCTGTGTTTTGCTGAAAGCTCGCGGTGTTAAGTGCCTCCGAGAACTCCTCGGACCTGGCAGGGAGAGCCTGTCTCCCACTGGCTCTGCAAGCAGCCCCAGGACAGCAGATTTCACTGGGAAATTGCCTAGGATGAAGAATAGACCGTGTGCATGTGCATGTGGGTGTGTGTTGCTTACAAAGAAAAAAGAAGACCATCTTGATATTTTTCCACACTATTTTTAAAGAGAAATCTACATTAGGGGGCAGGGAAATAGAGTAAGATTACATAGATATGTGTGCGTGTGTGCATATATATATAGGTGTATAATTGATTGATTTGAGAGAGAGAGACATCAGTTTGTCATTCCACGTACTGATGCATGCATTGGTTGCTTCTTACATGTGCCCCGACTGGGAATGTAACCCATAGCCTTGGTGTGTCGGGACAACTCGCTGACCAGCTGAACTACCTGGCCAGGACCTAGAGTAACACTGTAGTTTAATGCCAGCTTGCCTCTCGATTCCTTTTCCTTCTTGTGTTTCCCAAACGCTACCAACAGGAAGGACAACAATGAAGAGACAGAAAAGTGATCTCAGGGAAAGAACGGTAGAGTTTTCCGGAGTGGCTGCTCTCACTGAGTGCCCATAAATACCTCCTCTTCCTCATCAGCTTCATCTCCTTTGCCTCTTACTCAGCCGTGAGGAATTCCCAAATATTTGTGAAGATTCCAAGTTTCTCCTCCGCCACTGCCGTATATGTTTGCTTATTTGTTTTGTTTTTTTTCCGATAGAGAATATAGTGTGTTTTGTTTTGCTCTTCATTTAAGTACAATTAAATGTAGTCCTAATATTTAAAGTGGTATGAACACTTGTTTGTTGACCAGGATATATGTGTGTCTATATCTTCCACTTCCATGCTCATGACTGTATTTACAGCTCTCTATCCCTCAAATAGAACTTGATCCTACATGGTTCTCTTTAAATGTCTTCATGTAGCCCGGCTGGTGCCCTTGAGGAGTGGGGAGTCAAGACTCTCTGTCACAATCATTCAAGAAGTCGGGTATTATGATTGCTTTCTTTTCATGATGAGTATTTTTGCCACCATGAAAGCCCCTTAGCTAGTCCTCTGGTTAATGTAAAAACCTTCTGTTTAAAAAAAAAAAAGGCTGGACTCCAATTTCAGGACACTGATGTTACCTCCCAGTCTGACTTTGCTAGAAACTGATCACCAGCCGGAATCGCTGGTTAATGGGGAGACGGGCTGGCAGTCAGCAGGCACCGGCAAGAAGCAACCGGGATGGTAAAAGGCTTTCCTGTGGCTAACACATTCATCCGCAGGAGTAGGAGCCCGTCCCATTAATAATCCTGTCAACCTAGAGATGAACCTGGTGAATTTAAATGCGTCTGAGGCTCGGCAGAGGCAGGGACATACTCTGCCTGTTTTACCTTTGATGAGCTGACTTCCACCGCTTTTCTAACATGAAAAATCCTTGCGTGGTTCTTGTTTCTGGTTCCTAACATCTGGTGAGTGGTGGGGGGTAGACACTGGGCCGTGTTCTGCATGTGTTATAACCTAATGTGTTCATCATAAATGGGATACTCTGTAAAAAAAGCACTTTAAGAGTTCAGAAAACAGGAAGACTTTAAAACGTATTTTTGAAGCGTTAATAGGAGTGCACGGTACCTAATTGAAAAGATCCGAAGGTCAGCACCCTGGGAAAAGGCAGGGACAGGATTCGAGGCAGACTTTCTCGCCTGGTTTTGTTTCAAGCCGTGTGTTTTCACGGCCACTGCTCTGCCCAAATCGTTCACATTTGAGTGGTGGGCGGGATGGTGGTAGCTTTCTGTTTGCTTGGTTTTGGCTCTCGCTGGCGGAAAAAGACATGAGCAGAGTCACAATGCAAATGTTTTTCTTCAAGTTAATTACATTACTCGGCCAGGCATTTTTTCCACCAGTCCCCTCCCTGCCCCCATCCCGTGGGCCTTTGCGTTCTCCTAGGAACCACACTGGCACGAAGCAGGTGGGTAAAGGTATGCAGAGCGCACTTAAAGGAAGAAAGAAGGGGGTAGAGTGAAGGCATGCGATGATGTTAGAAAGAGCTGTGTTTGTTAAACATGCAAAAAAACGCACTTGCGTTAAAGGTTTTGGCTAAAAATGCAATTTTCTCATCTCAGTGTCCTTTTTAGTATAAAATAGTTGTTTTTTAAATTTGAAGCAAATCATTTCAGATGTGGGAGAGGAAGTAAAGGTACTAAGTTGCCCTCACTCTGGGAGGCGCTCGTAGGGAACAACAAAACCACGGGGTGGCCGGCCTTTCCTGCACACGCGCAGGCCACAGAGGCCGGCCAAGCCGAGCCGTACTGTATGGTTTGTGGAAGGGACGGGCTGCAATGAGCCAGAAGCCATAATGGAGGAGTTCAGCTCCCGAGGTCACATGGAAGAATTCTGAACTTTCAGTGTGTTTGTGTCATTAAAATCCAAATGGCTTACTTTACAAGATTTTGTGGTAATTATAAAGGTTATGAGGTTGTCATTAAAAAAAAAACTACCAAGGGGTTATTTTTGGTGTATAAGGACACATGTGCTTATGGATTTAATCTCTTCAGTAACAAAGTAAAAACATTTTAAGAAATAAGCTACCTTGGAATTATACAACACCACCTCTAGATTACTACAATTTAATTGTGAGAACGACAGTGTTTTATATCTGCAGGGTCACTTGCTATTCTGCACCAGGACAACTTGTACAGCCTTATGATCACGCACATTTCTCCCTGATTCTTCGCTGTGCGGGCCATAGTGGGGGTATTTACACCATAAAAATTGGCAAAAGCTACATACCAAGGCTTTTTTTGTCCTGGAGAGTTGATTATTAAATATTTACCAGCATACCACTGTATATAAAGCCTGAGTTGCATTAATCAAGATATGGGAGAAATCTCAAGTAGGTGGAAGAATTATTGTGTGGAATTCAAAGAATGTTTATTAAAGGAGGAAAGAATAAAAAAACTAGTGGAGAACTGGAAATGTGGCATTTGTGACAGTTATCACAATATTTTCCTTAAGGTATAGGAACTGTGTTTTGCAGTTGTCCAAAGTGACTCATGGCCTGGTCCCCCCACTTTGGGTGCCGTGAAATAGAATATATCATTGCTAAGTGGACATCTGCCACATGGCAGGGGAACCCTCCTTCTTGCCACAGTACCCCAGTGGGACGTAGCCAAGATCCATGTCTAAAAAGGGGTGGTTTAACAGTGGCTTCACAAGTTTTTCCCTAACCACAACCTTATTCTAGTTCTAATAGCTAATATTTTATAGATATAAAATTTGAAGTATAAGCAGACATATCATCAGATAAATAAATAAATAACAGGTCGCTACTGATAGCCCCCTTCCCTATTGTCCTTGGTGCCTCCCCATCATGGCTAGGGCACTTGGAACAGGAGTAGACAGTTACTTCTATCGTTGGATTCCCTGAGCTAATGGGCAGTCTGACCCACAGCATAACACCACGTAAAACAGTAAAACACCAAAGTATTTTCAAATTTTGACACAAGGCATTATTGGCTAAGGAACATAGAAAATGTATATCAGTCTTATTGATACACGTTCTTTCAGACGTACTGTCAGCCAGGTAGACAAGATGTCATGGTTCTGCTTCTGGCCGGCTGAAATTATTCACCCCATTAACATTCCTTACACCCTCGCTACTCAGAGTGTGGGCCGTGGACCATCAGCTTCAGCATCAGCTGAGAGCTTGCTACAAACACAGAATCGTGGGGGCCCTGCTAGACCTACCCAATCAGGCTGTGTAGTTTCACAAGATCGCCGGGCTATTTGCATGAACATTAAATTTTGAGATTTGCTGCCTTCCCTGTTGACTGACTTCGTTCCCACACTGTCTGAAGCACTCTCCTTTCCAGAGTTATTGAAAGAAATGGTGGGTTTAAGACAGACAGAGGAACAAACTAGAAGTCTGGACAGACGGTGGAAGAATCTGTTTTATTCTCGGTTATTGCCTTTCACTTCACCCGGCTCTAGTCTCCAGGACAGACTTTTCTGCAGACGTGAAAAAACGTGGTGTCCCCAAGGTCATGGGGGTGCTCACCTCGGGTTTCTAACAGGAGCAGTATTTTCTGAACCACAGTTGACTTGAAAGACGCGCGGTTAGGTTTTGACCCCCGGCCCTGTGCGGTTGAAAATCCAGGTGTAACTTCTGACTCCCCCTAAACCTAACTACCAATAGTTTACTGTTGACCAGTGGCCTTGCCAACAACATCAACAGTCCATTAACCCATAGTTTATATGTTATGTGTCTTCTATACTAGATGCTTACAATAAAGTAAGCTGAAGGAAAGAAAATCACAAGGTAGAGAAAATACATTTACGGTATTTATTGAAAAAAATTCACGTGTAAGTTGACCAAGGGTCAACTGTGTTTGACTATTTCTAAAGCTTGTTTTTACATAGTAAGCTGCTAAAATGGAAGTCTCACATTAAATAGCACATCTCTTTCACATTCCTCTTTTTCCCCTCTCTCGTGCTTTTAAAAAAATAAACCTTCGTTATGTTAGAACAGTTTAAGATCTACTGAAAAACTACAAGGATAGCACAGAGAGTTTCCACAGACCTCACACCCATCTTTCTTGGTTTTTGACCAGAGTTGTATTTCTGCTATTACTCAAGTGGCAGAGTTTCCTGGCTGAGGCAGCAAAGTTACAGCACCTCACACAAATAGTATTTGATTAAGGCTAATTATAGTGCTGTCACATAAAAACGGGAGAAAAGAAAGCTGGCTTTTTCAACCAGCAGTGAAATAACCTGCTGTCTATCTACCGACTTAATAGCTTTAATTGCCAGAACATAATCAAGATCTCGTGAATTTGTTTGAACATATCAGCAGGCACCAAATATTTCAATGAGATCAACTTGTAGAAATAGTTATTCCCTAACTTGAGCTGAAATCACTCCAACAAAATGAGTTTTGTAGCCTAAAAGGCAAGACCTGGCGGGAGAGGCCCACCGATACGACCGTCTGATTTCCGAACAACCCTTCATTGGCTAAGACAGTTATTAGGTCGCCACGGCCGTCTTGGGTGAGCGGTCTGACGCCATGCCTCACTTCTTCATTCGCGTAATGAATTAGGCCACGAGTGTATTTACACTTTACTCGCAGACTTGCCGTACTTCTTATTTATTGGGAACTTTTTTCCGAACGGTGATATGACACAACAAAGTGGCATTTTCTTGAACAGACTTCGCACATTTCAGACCATAAGTAAGAGTCACACATGAAACCAACCCCATTCTTCCACATTGTAGTGTCTTCTGACGTTTAGGAATGTAGAACCAGAAATTAAAGGACATGTAAGACAATCTCCCTTCAGGAAGCCAGAGCAGAAAGTGAGTCTAACAGATGATTTTGAAAAAGGGGCCTCAGGGTGGGCCCGCTGGGAGGCCTCGCGAGGACAGTGGCATCTGACTAGCCTCCCCACATTCGGATGCTCGATTCCTGCCGCAGGATAATCTAATGAGGGTTGTCTGTTTGTTGTTGGGATGTTTCCCTCAAGCTTTCTATAAACAGACCTGCAAGTGAAAATAACCCTTTTTGTGGTATTGAAAGAATAATTCCTTCCCAATTTAGAATCGCTGAATTCCTCAGAGGAATTCAAACTCTTTACAAACATAGCACCCCATCAAAACAGTCTCAAAAAAAGGTAAACGCAGATGGCATTTTCTCAGCTCTGAGTAGCAGGAAGGTGAAATTTCAGAGGCAAGAAGTACGCAGAGCTTACTGGCCTCCAGTCACTCCCCCAGAGACCACCTCTTTGGGGAGGGCCGGCAGGGCAAGGGGGAGATGACAAACAGTTTGTTAACTGTACCCCCATCTGGTGCAGGACTGGGCGTAATGACGTAGGCACGCGGAGAAGGCTCCGTGCGTCCAACAGAACTAGATCCTGGGTTTCTCCTGGGGAACCCGTGGACTGAGCAACAGGGACCTGAGTAAAAGGAATTGGGCTGCGGAGGGTTGCCCCCCATTTCTTTTCTTTGGCTTTTATCCCCAACCAGGGTTGTTCCAAATAGTGGCCTCCAGAAGGCCCTCCTAGGTCCTGACGGGCTGTGGCTCCTGTGAAGCTGTCGAGGGACTAAGGATGCGCTTTGCTGCTGATTTGCAGATGTGCGAAAAGCTTCGCCTGTCACAAGGGCCATAGGAAGGAACAGAAGTCTGGGGATTTTGCTTTTCAAGTTTCTGCTGTTATTTTTTTCTTTTTTCATTTTCTTTGCCTCATCTACTAACTCTTTGAGGCATAAGAGGCCCAAAGTCAAGTTCGTCCTAATTTTAAACTTGCCTCTGCGGCTGCCCTGTAATTTTCTTTCCACAGCTTAAATTGGGACGTGTCTCCGTAGGCTGGGCTCAGAACGTCTTTCTGTGAAGCCTTACCAAACTACACTTGGTGCGGCAGAGGCGCTCCAGCGTACCAGTCCGGGACTCTGCCTTTGCCAGAAAACCACCATGGGGAGAGCTTCGTCCAAGTTTAGCAGATAGCGAGGGACAAGGGGCAAACACAGCCAACCACCTCTTAAAACAGATGCATTTTAGCAGATGCACAGAGGACAACATATTTATATTCCTTCTTTGACACGGTAAAATTTGAACAATTTGTACTGAGATTACCTACCCTGGATTCTTTGGGTCTGGATGTATGTATGCTTCCATGAAGACCACGGAGCTCCCTCGTTTTCTGCGGCCCCAGCTCCTCATCTCCCTTCCCCATGGAGGGAGGCCTCTGGAAGTGGCCTCAGGTCACCATGAGCTTTCTTTTCCTCTGAGTTTCTGGCACCAGCATGTCCTTGGATCCCCGTGGTTCTCTCTAACTGAATGATACTCTCTGCTTTCCATGTAGGGACTGTGCCCCCTACCTGCCAGGCATGGGGTAGGATATATAAGATGGTCTTAATGAATGGATGGTCTAATGAAGGGCTTTTCAATTCATTAGAAAAATTATTATCCATTATAACGACCTGTGACTCAAGAAGTTTCACACCATTTTAATCATGGCTACTAACAGCCTCAAAAAGTTCTACTTCCATTAGAGAGATGGAATATTTATACTTGCTCTGTATAAGTCTGTTCCACAAATAAAAGATAGATTTATACTTAGCTAGGAGCATGGAAGAAATTGGCAATCATAATCCTAGGTAGTTCTTTCTTCAACAACAATCAGTCTTTTTTCCAGATTAGTCCACTGTAGGTAACCTGTTTATTTTCTTCAGGACTTAGATGGCCTAAGAAACTTCAAAACCTGCCAACACCTAAGGCCGGAAAGGCTCACGTGCCCACGATGACCACTGCTGGCCACTTTGTGTTTTAATTCCATGCGCACACCTGAAATACCACCTCCCCGGCAGCCTGCCTTCCTGCCACAGAGCGGTACCCAGTATGGAGACAGGTGTTAAATCCCGTCCAAGGCGTTTCAGGGACTGATGTGCTGTGGAGGCCCTCAAATAAGGATTTCAGCCTGAAAACCACCCCCAGCCTGGACCCCACAGGTGCGGTCTCAGGACAGCAGGGAAAAGCACCTACTCTGGGCCTCTTGCTGAACCCATCGGCCTGTGGGCCACCCGGTTTGTCCAGGCAGATGTCAGAAACAGCGGGAGCTGAGATTTTATCCCACTTAGCAAGCTATCCAGCTGTAAGTAGCTGCCCTTCTCCATCTAGGAGATTTTTTTTAACAATGCTTTACTCCTCCTGCTGGAAACACAGACCAGGGAAATGCATGCGGTTGGTGAGCTGAGGGTGAGGTGGTTGCAGCCTGGAGCCCCAAAGACCAAGCTTCTTTGTTAGCCCCCACATAGACTTGTTAGCTCCACCCAGAAAAAGAATGGTCTAGAAGCTAAAGCTCCCAGCTCTTGTCCAGGACAGCCAGCCATCTTACACACAGGAGCCGCCAGCCCCAGGAGAGACCATCAGAGAGCCATGGGTGTGCTGGCGCGGATCCAGCACCACCGCGAGGAAAACAATGCGAGCACAGCTCTGCAGAGTAATTGCTATCATTGTCATCTCTGTGAAGGACAATAGAGTATTATTATCCTTGCAGTCCTGAGACTAGTAGTTTTCCAGACCCCTGAAGGGAGAGGGACTTCAGACACGTTGGAAAAATGGAGCTGGGGCTCCGCTGGCTACAGAAGTAGCACGATCCAAGGCTTGGGTGAGAAGACGGAAGGTGATTCGGCTCTGGGTTTTCCACGAGGCGACTCTCTTGACATGCCCCAAACGTTGCCACATCTGGCCTCTCCTGCTCCTCCTTTATGTTGTGCTTAAATGCCACCTCCACCAAGAGGCAGTCCCAGTCCCCTCCCCCGCCCACACCTACAGATGAAGTCTTTTCTTCCTCTGAGTAGGATCGGCACTCTTTGGCAGTGTAATTCTCTACCTTACGTTATAGCTACATGTGGACACTTCATGTCTCCTCTTCCTGCTATACTGGGAAGTCCTCGAGAGTAGAAACTTTACCATATTCATAGATGGACTCACCACGTGGTCTTTGGTACGTAGATCACGCCCAGGCCACCAGCACTGAAAGGATAAATGAGCGCACAGTGACAGAACACAGACATGGCCCGGCCACTCTGGGGTGCCAGTGGAAGTGTCACAGCTGGGCTTCCTCACCAGAAGAGGCTCCACGCACGGGGCTCCCCACAGAGGGAGTGGTCAGACACACAAAGCCAGGAAACAGACAAATGAGGACACTGACCGACGGAGGGAATATCATTTCACTCCGCCCACTGGGTCCGACTGTGCTCATAGCATTTTTATTTTATTTTTTTAAATCAGGATTGGGGTATTGTTTGTGGCACTCACTCAGGAAAACTTAGTTAATTTTCCAACATAGTTAATATTCAGATATGAAAAATCTCTTACAGTTTAAATGGTGAATAGATGCTAATTTATACATATATACTTATGCTCAGAATGCCTAATTAATGATCTTCCATGTCAGTCACGGGTATGTTAATGAGCTTCTTTGCTCCTGGGTCATAATTGCATTGCGCCTCTCTTGCTTAAGCTAGGGAGAACATTTTCACTGTGGATTAGCAAATGATGCAAAATAACAACAACACAACAACTAACAATTATTCAGTGATTCATAAGTTTTGGAAATGTGGAAGTATATGATCATAACAATTTAGATGTACAGACAGCCAAAAAAAAAAAAAAGGCAGTTGACTATTTCATAGTAACTCTTCATTCGCTGAGTTTTAAAAAAAAATATTTTTCGGGTTTGTGCGATGTGCAGGACTATTCTTCTTTGGTCCAAACACTGGATTCGCCGTCTCTCCTGCACTGAGAACAGAAAGGCCCTGTGATCAAGGGGGCACCAGCGATAGGCGTTGTCCTGTATTTAGATCTGTGTTATTTCTCGGAACCCGGGAGTGTCGCCTTCGACCTTCTATAGTCTGTCTTTCTGCTGCCTTTTTAGTGTATTGTGGTTTCTTCCCCAAAGTCCTGTATATGTTTTCAGCCGTAAACTTTTTCACACTAATCTGGCAGAGTCAGTTTGGATTTCATTCCTAACTTGCCACTCTGGAGCTATGTGACTCTGGGCAAGTTCATGGACTTCTCGGAGGCTCTGTTTCTTCACCTGTAATGCGCCAGGAATACCACTCGTGTTAGAACAGGCATGAGGAATACTGAGTTAATGTGTCTACTATGCCTGCTGCAAGGCATGTGGCAGGCGATAGGATTGCCCACCCCTACTCCCCATTTTTCTTCCCTTTTTTATTCCTGCCTCTTAAGTGGTTAAGACCACAGCATCTAGCTCTGGACTGTCTGGGTTTAACTCCTGGTTCTGCCATATTCCCGTTGTGTGACCTCAGGCCAGGTCCTCAGCCCTGGACAGCTAAAATGTCAGCACTTGGCATTTAGCAAGTGCTCCCGAAAAGTCAGCCGGTATTATCTGACGGCCCCAGCAGCTGGGTGCAAACGGCCCTCCGCACATCGGTCTGTGGGTCAGGGTCATCTGCTCGAAGGGCCGGGGAGCCCTTCTCCTGGGTCCGAAGCAGGGCGCCTTAGCCCTTTGTCAGGGACAGCAGGGGACACAGATTCTTGTTCTGCTGCGAGATCTTCTCTGTGTGGAAGCCATCTCTTCTGTTTCTCTTCTTTGTGGAGAAATCCATCTTCTCTGCAAGAGGAAGCCGAGGACAGATTCGTGCTCTCCCTCCTGAATGCAGCGTGCTCGCACCCTGCTTCTGTGCAGGGTGGAGTCCGGAATGTGCGATCCCTCTGTCCCTCTCTGTGCTCTCCCTCCCACTCCCCCTGGACAGGCTGTGGGAGGAATAAAGGGCTTGGGGCCAAGCCTTTCTTTGGGGAAGGGAGCTCTGTTTTTTCTTTCTTTTCATGCCAGAGGCAGATAGTTGAGTCTGTTGGCTGGGAGTGAGGCGTCTGAAACCATTCACCTCGCCCTGCCATTTTTAAGAAAACAAATTGTTCTGCAAGTGGTATCAGAATTTGACTTCTTGTGATCCTCATCTATCACTGGGGTGCAATGCTTGGCTTTTTAACGATGATGAAACAATGAATTCTAACAACTGACCCCAAGCTGGCCGTCAGATGTAGCCCCTCGGTTCCCTGACATATCCACAACAACGGTGCGAAAACTTTACTTCTAAGGTTGTGATTTACAGATTTCAAAATACGCTCAGGAAAACTCACTGGATCCTTCCATATCCCTGACTGATAGATGTGTTAGAACTTAGTATTCCCATTTTAGCTAAAAAACCAAACAGATGGAAGCCCAGAAAGATTAGGGGACTTGTCTCCCAGTCACACAGATCTGAAATCCAGTGTCCTAATCAGAACTCAGAGATTTCAAACCACGAGCTTTGATTAATCCCAAAAGGCAAAATTATGCTGTAGTAACAAATTGCATGCCAACCCCTCCCCTTGGTTTCCGTGGCTGAACACGACCGATGTTGTTCCTGCTACATTTCCAACTCGAGTCAGAGGGAGGAAGGTCAGGAGGTTCTGCTCCACCTAGTCACTCAGGGACCCAGGCTGACAGAGGCTTCCCCGTCTAGTGACACTGCCACCTCAGCATGGGGCCTCAAGGTCGGCTGTGGCAGCAGCAGCATCAGCGGAGAACGTGGAGAATGCACACCTCCTCTGTCTCTGTCTGGAGCCCATGGGCCAGACGAGTTGCATGGCCCCAGGCTCCCCTCGTGGGAGCCGAGGAGGGCTCCCCATGTGCTCGGAAACAAAGAGAACCGGCTCTGATGAGACCCCAGACTCTCGTGCAGGCTTCAGGTGGTGCACTTGGGGACACTGCTCCCTACCTGGGCCCATCCGAAATCCAGCTTCATTTGCTTGAGAAGAACAGAAAGAGAGCACCTGACATGTGAGGTGGTTGCCAAAAAGAAAAAAGAAACAACTTGCGATCACAATAGGTCACGTTAACCTTTCCTTTTTTGTTTCATTTCCACTTTACTGAGGTATAATTAACCAATAAAATTATCAGATATTTAAAGTGTACGCCATGATGATTTTATATGCAAATACATTGTAAAAGGATTCCTCCCATCTAGTTAATGCACACATCCATCAGTTCACATACTTAACATTTTTTTAAACCTCATCTCTTAAAAATTAGAATTTTCTCTGCAGAGTAAACAGAAGACATATGATTTAAATTTACTGGTCCTCTCCCCAGTCTGTTTTACAAAGAAACTTTCAGATTAATAAGGAAAATCCTCAAGTTATTCCCTAGAAAAATATCAAGATTAACTCATAAAATATTTTAGAAAACTTCTCGAGTCACCCCAAACAAGTTTTATTAACCACTCAGGGTATTTCCCGGGAAATAAGCGCCCATGTAGTTCACCCTCTGCGTTCAGATAACCGACGTAGAGAAAAATTGCGGTCGGGGTCATGAGCTGGTTTGACCCTGGAATCAAACTGCTCGGGTGTGGATGGCCTTCGGTGCCAAAGATCTGAGAGCCTGCAGCAATAAGGATGGGGCTTGTGAGCTCAATACAAAGTACGTGGTCCAGGGCCAGCTCCACTGCTTAAGACACTTCTCTAGCGAAGTGAATCTCTCGCATCCATGACTTGCCACAGAACCAGCTGGGGCCTGGACATCCTTGCGTTTCAGCTGTGCCCCCCTCCCCAGCCACTGGACTCGCCCGAGGAGCTGCCCTGTGCCCCCCGGCCTGGCTCCCTGCATTCTGGAAGCAGCCGCACTTGTCAGGGCGGAGGACCTGCCGATGCGCGCTCCCTGCTGAACACCGGGCGACACCGCAGATATTCTCACACAGGCTTTCCACGGAAACGCAGGCCTGTTTTCTAGCCCCCTTCTCTCTTAAAATCAAGTAGCTTTTATTAAGTGAATTTTAAAATAAAAATAGTGACCCTAAATGCACATGCTAACAGTAGGTAGAATCGTACTTGGCACTAGTATGCCATACTGTCGTTTTGTAGGGAGTTCAGTCGTTTTCATCTTGGTGTTGGCAGACACTTTGGAGCTCCACCGGTGAGACGTTTCACTCCCCGTGTTCCCAGGATACGGACTGTGGACGTGGATCAGGGTATCCAAGGCGGCAGGGAGGACCCGTGGGCAGGTGAGGACAGAGTTTCCCAGGTGTGCCTGGGCGGGCCGCAGTCAGCTGACGCTTGTCAGCAAGATGGGTTCCCAGGCTTCCCCTCAGGGCTACTGAATCAGTATTTTTGGGAAGGAGGCCCAGAAAGCCTTTTACCAAGCACTACGAGGGGCTCGTGATGTGCACATTGAGGAAGTACCCGGTGCAGCGGAGGGCACGACTCCTCTCGAAGTGCAGCCTGCTGTCACTAGAGGGAAGGTCCCTGAGACGATGAGAAAGTGAACCCAAGGATTGAGATGTACATGGGAATAGCAGCTACTTCTCCCCATCCCTGGAGTTTTCCAGAAAAGAACAGTGGTACGTATTTTAAATGTCAACATCGTGTGCCATCGGCTTTCGAAAAAGGCGCTGGGGACTGATAGAGTGTAAGCGTCCTCCAGGTGGTCCAAAAGCTGGAATCTTTCAGAATTTGTGTTTTTTAAATGTAACATTTAACTGGGTAATAAATGCACAAGTACAAAGTTCAAATGGTTAAACGTAGTGTATGCTGGAAGGTAAACCTCTTTTCCAGCCCTTTCTCCCTGGCTCCCAGTTCTCTTGCCCGGAGGCACCACTGTCACCATCTCCTTACGTGTCGGCGACACCGCAGGTGTAGACTCGTGTACGTGGGCATGTGCCTTTTTAGGACCCAGACAGCTCCCATCCCATGGTGAACATCTCTGTCATGTTCACCACCCATGTCCTTGTGTCACGTTAACTTGGTACTTTTCCTCTGATACCACCTGTTGCTTTGGGGCAGTTAAAATAACTTTTGTGACAGCAAAACTCTGAAATCCCCAGTGGCTTACAGATGTAAGTTTATTTCTCTCATGCAACAGTCTGATGTGGGCATTCGTTGGACAAGCAGCCAGCTCCTTCCATCCTGAAGGTCCTCCCTGGGTTTGGGGACCTCCAGCGGGTGGATGAGAAAAGAGAGAGCCTCGAGAATCACAGGGGATCCTGACGGTGGTTTTTATGGGTCAGCCCTAGAGATGGCAGGCATCATTTCTGCCCATGTTCTTTTGTCCAGAACTAAGTCACAGATCCCCATGCAGGTGCAAGGAGCACTTAGCTGGAGGACTCGATCGGAGAGCCACTTGCCAGCATTCAGTTCACAGAGGTCAAGGGGTACACACATCTGCGGTGGGTCGCTAGCCACTCTGCCACAGTTTTCAGCCCCCAATGCACCTGGCTTTCTTTTCATGACTGTAATTGGGATGTTTTTCCTTCTTGGCACATGGAAGTACAAGAGGGGATCTGGTAGGGATTTTATACCACAGTGGAAGCCTCTGAGGGTTTGAGAGCCACTGCTTCACACAGAAGGCCAGAGGTTTCTTTCCCCACTGCTAGTGTCTGAGCCCCGGTCCCAGAACGGCATGTGTCTATGGACCCAGAGACCCACGGCTACCTGATCACTATTTGTTTGACCTCCCCCAGCTAAATGGCTTCCCTATTTTGTAACCTGGGTAGAGCCAGGAATAGAAGCATTTCAGAACCCCTAGTTCCCAGTCTGCCTATAAAACGATAGCGATTTTATAGTAGTCCTGTCTAAGCTTTAATTCTTCTGTCTCTCACTGTCCTCTCTCTCTCTCTCTCTCTCTCTCTCTCTCTCTCTCTCTCTCTCTCTCTCGCTACCTAGCAATTTTCTGGCACCCTTTTTGCTTACAAAACTTTTCCTTTGCTGCTGGAGAAAAAGTGAACAAAAAACATCAGCAATATAAAGAACATATCAGTTAGCTGTTGGAGAGGGAGAAGCTGGGAAGCAGCCGGAACGTAGCAGCAGCCTGACCTGCCTCCCTCTCCATCCCAGCAGCCGCAGGGAGGGAGGCCTACATTGCAGAGACTGGCTCCCTCCTCCGTGGCTCTGCATGCGTCAGCCCCCAAAATAGAAACACTGCGAGGAAGTGGGGTGGCAGGGAAGAGCAGGAGGAGGTGAGCCGCTGCCACTCTCTGCCATCCGGCCTGTGGGCTGGGCTGGGAGGAGCCCTGGCAGGGGGCAGCGGGGCAGCAGGGAGGAGAGAAGTCTAGCGTCGCCCTCACGTTTCCGCATCTGTTTTCTCTTCCTGGCTGGTTCGCGTGGACCCTGTGGTCACTCTTCCCCGTGTCAGCACATTCAAAATTGCTGACTATAAACAGTGACGGCGGCATGCCTGCTACTGACAAGGCCACAGGGAAAACAGCCTTGGGCCACGGTAGATTTTCTCCATGTGACATAGTCCTGGCTCCTGGCAGAGGCTCTTTACAGGGGACAGGGCTGTGTGGTTTGGGTGGGATGGGGAGAAAGGAAGAAGGAGGGGAGAAAAGACAGGGGCTCGGCTTGTTGAGAGCTTTTCCTAAGGAAACAAATACTGGTTTTCTACCGGGTCCTTGCTTTGGGAGCTACAAGAGAAAAGGAATTCCAACAGCAGAAAGGAGAGGATTGCCAGCGAGTGAGAAGAGGTTCTCACAGCCAAACCCACGTGCAGATGGCACTGAGGCAGCTGTCCGCGATCTCGGGAGGAAGTGGCTACCACCATGCCACCCTGGAAACCAGTTCGACTCTTCCAGGCTGGCCAGGGCGTGGAAAGGCTGGGTGGTGGCTGGCGCCACTCCCACAGGGCAGGGCTTGGCTGGACCCTGAGCTGGGCGGCAGCAGGTCACTGGGGCCCTGTTTGGGGACTTGCACAGGCCAGGGTGTGTGTTTGTGTAGTCTGTCAAACCACAGCCACTCACAGAGGGCATGTGGATTCGAGCCTACGCCATGGAACCAGGGAGAGTTCGTTCCCCAGTTCCCGAATATTCGCTCATCAGAGGGTTAGTACAGAAAGCAGCCAGCTTTGTGTTTTCTTGTTAGAGCTACAACCAGAAATCCGGATGGGGACTCAAGCCAGTAACAGTTCACGACTTCTTACTGAGAGGCCCCTGTGTGCAAGGTGACAGAGGTGGGGTTCTGGGGTGTATTTGTTCTCCAGGGAGAAAGAGCCAATAGGAGATACATATAGATATAGATATAGATATAGATATAGATATAGATATAGATATAGATATAGATATAGATATATCTCCCAGTGGGGCATGTGTGTGTATTTGATATATACCAATAGGATGTATATCTCATATATATACATGTGTATGTAACTATATATCTGAGATGTATGTCCTATTGGTATATATGTTATATATATCCCATATATGTCCCATATACCCCATATATATATATATATACACTAACACACACAGATCTATGGGATATCTATCTCCATAGATCTGTGTGTGTTAGTGTGTGTGGAGAGAAACAGAGATTTTAAGGAGATGGCTCACACCATCATGGGGCTGGCCAGTCTGAACTCCATAGAGCAGGCCAGTGGCTGGACCTTCAGGTGAGAGTGGACGTTGCAGTGTTGAGCCCCAGATCTACAGGCTGGGAACTCAGACAGATTTTCTACGTGGCAGTCTTCTGAAGACAGAGCTGCGTCTTCAGGAAACCTCTGTCTTTGCTCTTGAGGGAGGCCTTCCAGTGACTGGATGAGTCCTGCCACGTTAAGGACAGTTACTCCAAGTCTGCCTGTATAAATGGCAATCACATCTAAAAACACGGCCTTCACGGCGGTATCTGTAAATGGTGTTTGACCAAACAGCGTGCACTGTAGCCTAGTCAAGTTGCCAATTTTCGAACCCCAGCCCTGGCACTACTGGCATGTTGTGTGACTTGCCAGAGCCTCAGTTTCCTCACTTGCACAATGGGGGTGATAGTAATCGTCTCTACCTCCTAGGGCTCTTCTGAGGAGTAAGTGTATTACCATATGTAAGTGTCTGCTTGTAGTTGGTACCATACAAGCAATGGTCTAAAATGATTGCTTCCTGGCAATGTGAAGAGATCAAGTCAAGGAGAGGACTGAGATGGTTGAAGAAGAGTCTTTAGAAATAGATTATACATATGAATTTTGCACTAACAAAGTCCATATTTGAGACGACTGTAGAGTGTTGTCCTTTAGGGAATTCGGTTCACAATCCTTTTAAACCAAGATGGAGCCTCCCCGAATTAAACCGCCTTCTGCGCCATGGTAAATAGTGCTGTGGAGAACTTCCAGGGTATTAATAATGAGCTAATACACCTATGAATGTTAAATGTCTCGGAAGCAGCTTCCTGACGAGCAAATAGCAGATGTGGCAATGGCCATGGTCTAATTGCCCGAGAGGCAGTTAAATGTAGTTTTTAGTCCTTTTCTAAGCAGTTATTTGAAAGCCGAAGTATTTTCCCTGAATGCCCGTCAGTTGCCCTTAACAGCCCAATAAAGTGTAGGGGTGGGTGGAGTAGAAGGCGCGTGTAGGAGTGTGTTTCCCCCTGACACATCTAATGCATCCTTGTCAGTCGTTGGTGTTTCCTGCGTAGTTTTCATTTTGTACACCCCGTGTCTGACTTTCTCACGGAGACTGGTGCCTTCTGTTGTTCTGAACATTCTGACGATACAATAACACTGGATATCTTTCATTGCGATCTTCTGTGTGTCAGGCACCGTATTAAATGCTTTACGTGTGATCACGTGTAATCTTCCGAATCATCCAACGAAGTGGGTTCCATTACTATCCCCATTTTCCATGTGAACTAACTGAGGCTCAGAGAGACCACCTTGCTCCAGGTTCACGACAGGTAGCTGGATTCTAGGTAGTGGGTCCATAAAAGCCCAGCTACTTTACCGCTATTCCCTAAAGTTCTTTAAGGCCCACAAATTACAATCTGCCCTATCTTCTGCTAGTGCTTGGAGGGGTTTTGCAAGGTGTGGGTTAAGCTGCTCTCGGGGTCAACAATTCTTTTTCTAACAGTACTGAGTCCAGTCTAGTACATCAGGAAATTGTAATGTCCGTGCCAGTGTTGTTAGTGTTTCACTGAGCGGGCGTTTCCCTGGTTCCTGACAGCCAGCCTGCGCATAGGTCCTCTGCCATAAACAAATTTCTTCTCTGGGGGTGATGTGGGACAGCCCTGGTAGACGCTGAGGCCTAGGAATTGGGCTGTGGGTGGCTCTCCGTGTCCGCTTAGCAAACATCACTTCCCTGCCTCGAGAGCAAGAGGAAAGTGCCACTTAAATGGTGGGTTAGACCTAGAGGAAGAGCAAGGCATACGAGGGATACGATTTACCAGAGACGGTAAGAAGTTGTCCTCTCCAGACCAAAAATTAAAGCAGGACAATTTCCACGTCCGTCACATGTTTATTTTCAGAAAGAGTGGTTCTTTTATGCAAAGAAGACACTGGCATATCAATGACTAAAGTTAAAAAACAATCAGGGGCTGCGCAATGTGGAGAGTCTTCCTCTATATTTAGAATAAAACTTCGTGTTTTTACTGTCAGGATGTGAGCTTAATTATAGTGTGTTGCAAACTTTGCTTTTGTAAAAGGGTGTATGCGTGTGTGTGTGTGTGTGTGTGTGTGTGTGTGGTTTGCTCTGCCTGGAAAAGTTCAGGTGTTATTATTTTGTTTCTTTCTGAAGCATCAGGAGAGTTGAGGGAAGGCATTTGGAGAAGTATAGTGTTTCTTGACCCTCGGTGACCTGCTAAGCTCCCGATGTCAGCAGCACGTCCTAGTCTTCTGTTTCAGCTCGTACTATTCCGCTTCACAGTGTTTACTGAATAAAGCCAGGCATGTCAACTGAGCAGTTTAGAAAGCTTTCATTTTTTATTTTTACTTAAGTAATGTGCTAATTCTGGAAATACATTTTTTTGGTTCTAGTGGAAGTTAGTTTTCTCTGGCATGGAAACTTATACTTTAAAATGTCTGTATTTCTTCGTTCTGTTATCCCTGGAATTAGCAGTTACAGGTATGTGTTTGTTATAGTTATTTCCTGACTCTACAGGGATTACCTCGTGTGTGTGCGTGTCTCTGTGTTTAGCATCAAAACAATTATTGCATGGAGATTATTCGCATTGTCAGGCTCATTACACAGACTGACAGTACTTGATTCCAGCCTAAGTCCTTCATCTCAACCATGAAAACTAGCTCAAACCCATGTTCCCTGAGTCTTAAATAATTGACCTGGATGGTTTGTCTAGGTAATTAATAAACCCCTTCTCACCTTCAAAAGTAAACTCTTTTAATACGAATCTGATGGATATACTACCTTTAGCTTCTGAATATAAGATTTTATCACACCTTGGATGTAAAGGTTTCAATATTATAAATATTGAATGATTAGTTCAAAAGCAATTAAGGTGAAGCCATTTACTAAGAAAGATAAAACCATTCATACATGCTCACTCAGTTTACTTGGTATTTTCCGTTCTGATTCTACCATCAGACCATTTGGAGTAACTTAGCATTTTCTCATTGGCAGGTGTGTGATGCTAAAATAAAACGTAGTTAATCAGGACCAAGGAGACACGGGGTGCGCACCCTCACTGGGGAGCAAACCACTGGCTCTGTGTCACCATCATTAAGTCCTAGGCAGCACTACCCACTTTTACATTTGTTTGTTGAATAGTGACTTATTAGAAACTGCTCTCTGAATAGACGCTTTGGGATGGTGATGTACGTGGATCAGTAGATGAAACTGTGCCCACAAAATCAGGATCTGGAGGAACTCATACTTCTCAAAAATTTAAATATAATATAGATTCGGTTTTATGCACTGTGGGAAAAAGTATGCCTGGACATTTGTTCCATAGCTACCTAGTGTCAGGCTGTCTAAACTCAGGGAAACAGTTTGTGAACCTAGTTGCAAGTTAACACGATGATTTGGTAACATTTCATTGTCCTCATGCAATTAAAACTTTGACTTTAAATTATCTCTGAAAGACTATATATAGGGTGATATAGAATATAGGAGTGGGCAAAAGTAGGTTTACAGTTGCAATACAAATAAATAGTACAATAATTGATAAGTAATAATGCAAGAATAAGCACTGTGTTCCATGTACTCAAAACTGCAAACCTGCTTATGCCCACCCCCGTGTGCTGCCTTCCCTGCGGTTTGATTTCAGCAGTAAAGATAAACGTGTGGCTCTTAAAAGAGAGGAATTGGCATCCAGCAGCCATCAATCCATAACGCCAAGTATGAAGCTTCATGCTTAAGGATAAATCTTTTCAAAAGTGTTCCTTAAAGTTTTTGACAGAGTCACATCTGTGCATGGCTGGAAATCATTTAAACATCTGAATTCATCAGAAGCAAGTAAAATGATAATTCAAATAATCTGCAGAAATAGAGTTATTTACTTCAGAATAATTCAGCCTTAATCAGGAAACTGAAATTTTAAAAGCAGGGACGCTCATCTCTCCTTCATCACACATGTAAATGAGAGGAGAAGGGGGAGTGGGGGGGAGCCCGGGGAGGAAACTGCCAGAGTGGACCTCGGGTCAGAACCGCCCACGGAGCGCCCCCTCCACCGAATCCTCCCTTTGGGCCCGCAGCCTCGCCAGGCAGTACCGTGTTGCATTCCAGACTCTCTGTAGCAGATAATCAACAGATGGCGGCTGATCGCCAGAAAGGTAGCTGTTTAGCACATAAGATCTGCTGTTGCAAGATCCCCATTGTACATATGCTAAGCAAGTGAATCACACATACTGAGTGTGGACACTGAATCTGACTTCTGCTGCTGGTCCTCATGCTTCCTCTGTGGGTTTCAGCCCAAATGATGCTCTGCATAATCACTTGGATCCCGAGCTGTTCTTGTCTTAGAATTCCAGGGATGCTGCAGTGGGCTCATCTCCTTGAACCCTAAACCATCCTCATGTGCCCTTCTGCCAGAGCCCACTTCCCATCCCAAGGCTCAAATTACACTGGCTTCCTATTCTTCACTAATACTCATTTGTTTCTTCTCTATTTGTTATTTTGTGTATTTTCAAAGCATGGACATTTTTACTTTTCTAGACCCTGGCAGCTTGTTACCTCTCTGGAGCCGATCTCCAGGACCCATCAACTGTGGGTCTTCTTTATTCTCTCACTCTCAATGACACCTGGCTTCTCCGATCCGTTCTTTTGCCTCCATAGGCTGCAATGATTACACCCTTGTTTCCCCTCTAACAGAAGACGCTTTCTGCTCTTTGCTGCTGTACGATTGGAGGGGCAAGGTCCTGCTCAAAACAACCCTATATTTTAAGTTTATTTTTATTTTGATAGGATCTTTTTATTTAAGTAAAACATTATTTTTGATTTTTGTCAGCACCCCATTTCACCTGTATAAATAAAATAAATTCTGATGTGATATGTTTGTTTTAAAAAGTATGTGTTTCTTTGAAGAAAGAGATCAAAATGCAAACACATTTCTATAAACATTTTACCTTGGCAAAATTTAATATCAGTTATTTTGAGTTATGACGGTTGTTCCCCTAATACAGCAGAGCAAAAAAGTGTTGCCCAAATTAACCTGTCAAGCTGAAAATATTTTGTCTCTCCGTGACTTCACAGATATCTGCTTTATTTAGCTTCAAGGAATAAAATAACCAAATCATGATTCAGTTTTCTAATGCGACTGTGCCAACGTGTGTTTCTGTGTGGTTTGTACGTATAATCTGTACCTTCTTTACATGAGAAAACTATAAGGAGTATGTACAACAGCAACATACCTTGCTGAGAAAAAATAATAATGGAATTGTATTTTCATGACATATGATTGAAACCATCTCTCTGATGAGTGACTTAAGCAGGATGCAGCCTGAGATGCAGAGGGCCCAGTGACCTTGTGCTGTGGTCACCGAGGGGCTGCAGGGAGAGGCCTGCTCCGGCTCCTCTGGGCAGTGCCATGTCCGGTTCCTCACAGAGAACTTCCTTCGGTCATCACGGGTGCTCCCGGGCACAACACGCATGTGGCACAGAGAGGATGGGAAGCATGGCGGAGTGAGTGGGCAGGCGCCCCTGAATCTCAGCGTGGCTATGAGAGAACAGAATGGAAGCCACACGCTGGTGCTCTCCTGGGTGCTTCACTACTTTGTTTGGGGGCTTAAGGTTTTTACCGTGACGTACGAGAGGACTGTGTGGTTCATCCCACTGTGTGAAGTTATGGGGGTGTATTAGACCAAACGTCCCAGAGGCCCATCATTGCTCTGTGTCTTGCCCTAGGGAGATTTAGCAACCTTCTGAACACACACACGTGGTACAACACATGCTTACACACATATGACATGCACACACTAGTGCACAGGCCTCAGTTGGTGTTTGGTCATTATCATTATTCTTTCTGCCCCAGCATCTTCCCCCCACCATAAACAAAACTGATTCCAATACCACCACCAACAACAATACAACAAGTTAGAATTACCCTTGTTTCGTGCACCATAATTAGGCTACAGCATGACCCTTGGAGGGAGAGCTTCTTACCAATACAAGTACTGTTGAAAGTTTATAACTAATTCATACCTTTGTATGTTGATGGTTTTGTTTCAGAAACTTACTCACAGTGATGCATTCTCATAAGACCATGGATGATTCTATAGAATCTATATAATACTGTAGGAAAACGGAAGATTGAACATACACAACAATGTAAGCTAGAAAATGTTATGCCCTGAAAAGAATGTTCAAAGCAGCATAAATATAATTTATTACCAAATTCTGTAATCTTGGCAGCATATGTTGCCAATAATGTACAGCTAAATCTGGAAATAGAAAACAAAATGAAAAAGCCAGCATGTCCTTATGAAAACTAAGAGAGTATTATGTCATCATAATGAAACCCTAAACCAGATCTACATAGTGGGGGTGGAGGACACTAAAATTTATGATTGTAATTGAACTAACACAAATGTGACAGCCAAGCCATTCATCAGCATCACTCATGATCTATATTTAACATCGATTACAGGACAATATCATTAATAACGAAGTCTGCGGATCGAGCCGGCTCCTGAGTTATACGAGTAAATCTTAACGAACAGCAGTCCCCTGGTATTGTAGTCTGTCTCTGTGGGCTGGGACGGGGCGGGATGGAGACTGAGCGCCGCGCCCCTAAGGTGGGTGTGGCCTGTGCCAGGCATTGCACCGTGTTGTGCACGTGACAAGGGCAAGCAAGGCCAGCTGCGTGAAGGAACTTAGAAGTCCGGTGTGCTGGGGAGAAGCCAAGCGCGTCCCCAAGGAGGAAGCCAGGTTTTGAAGATGAGTGTGAGAGCTCATTCAGGAGGCAGCTAACGCAGATTTAGGGAAACTATATGCTTTGCTTCTCAGCCGGCTTTCTTTGGCCTGGTCTAAATGATACCACATACCATTTATTGAGTCTCCCCGCTACTCCAGGTGATTTACCTACATTGAGGGATTATTGCCCCTTTGTCCAAGTGAGGGGAACAAGGCTCAAAGTAAGCACCTTGCCCAAAGCTGCATGGCCAGGAAGTAAGCAGGTGCAGACTCCAATCATGGTGTATCCTGGGCGCTCTACGAACTCTTTAGGTATTGCTATGGACTGAGTGTTTGTATCCCACCTCCCAAATTCATGTGTTGAAACCAAACTCCCAAGATGATGGTGTTGGAAGGTGGGGCCTCTGGGTACGACTAGGTCATAAGGGTGGAGCCCTCGGGAATGGGATTGGTGCCCTTATCAAATCATCTAAGAAAGGGGGAAATGGGACAACTGTAACAGCATAGTCAATAAAATATATTTTAAAAAAAAAGAAAGAAAGCTCCCTGGCCCTCCTACCAGGTGCGGATATATAGAACTCTGCAGCCCAGAAGAAACCCTTTGCTGACGGTGCTGGCATGGTTATCTTGGACTTGCAGCCTCTGGACCTGAACAGACTTTTCTTGCTTATAAGCCACCCAGTCTATGGTCTTTCATAACAGCCTGAACAGACCGAGACCATGTACTGGGCCAAGAGGACACAGATTGAAGAGAATACGTGTGGAGAAAACAAGCTCACCAAATGCAAATGAAGGTGTTTCCTGGCAAGTTAACTGAAACAACCACAGCAGCAGTATTAGCAGTGGGGCAGGGGGAGGGCAGGGAAGGGAACGTGTAGGGATGCACCTAGAAAACAATTTGAAACCATGCGAAAGAGCTACGCAGGTTGGAAAATTAGAGCTGTAATAAATGACTGGGCAGGTAGAAGTTCATTCCAACTCATTCCAGCCAGTAGTTATTGAGAGCCTCCTGTGCAGAAGGATCCATACAGGTGCCTTGTTCAATGCATTAAAAGCTATCCTTGGAGGTTTTAACAAAGAATATCACTTAAAGAGTAGATAGAGCTTTGTCCAGTGGTGATGGAGGCTGGAATGGTGATTAGAATGCATGTAAAGGGTATTCCGGGCACTGAGATCGGTAGGCACAAAGGTACATGATGGAAATACCAAGGGTGCCTAGAGAATTGGGTCAAAGGTTGTAAGCCAGGCTGAGCCATTTGTTGGAGATCCCAGAATACCAGGCCCAGAAGTTTGGACTTTGCTCAGCCATGGAGAGCCAGGGGAGATTTCTGAGCAACTTGATGCCTGGAGTTGTATGTTAGAATGATAATTCTGATGCCTCTGTCAAGAATGAAGATAAATATTTATAAGGCCTTTGCAATAATAGTTTATATAAGAGATAAGGGAACCTCAAGCAAGTCTGCAGTAGTGAAAAAGGAAGGACACATACAAGAGACCGTCATTGAAGAGGTGGCGTCAGACAAGATGTAAAGAAGGAAGGTCAGCAAGGCATGAGGGAGGCGGCCACGGGCTGTCTTGAGTCGAGGCACCACGTGTTCCAGGAGGCAGAGATGAAACAAAGCTGTCCCTAGAATGCGGCCTTGAGTCAGAGGCCAGTCTTCGCGGCACGCAGAGTGGGGAGGCATTATTGGTGCCGGACCCTTCCTCAGTCGTATTTACATCAAGGCCATAGATTATTAGCGGGACTGGGACGGGGAAAGAAAATAGATGTACTACCTGTTGTACTAATCGGATTTGTGTCTATCCAAAGGTGTTTGTATTCTGGGTAGGCACGGTGACTACTGTTGTCCATACATTGAAATTAGCTTTATTATTTTAATTACAGTGCATGTTATATGAATGTGTGTGCGTATGTGTGTGTGTGCGTATCTTTAAAATATACCTTTCACATACAAATGCATTCGTGTTACTATAAATGTATATTAAGTATAACTTTGAAATGTATAAAATGTCTCATATATTTTAAAAAGCACCTTTACCAAGGAAAGCTGGCCTCCATTGACTTGAATCATTCAGTTTTGTTGTGATTCAGAGTTTTATCTTGATATCTTGTGTAACCCTTGAAGCAACATGAAACTGTGCCAGTAATTTAGAATGCAGCAGGCTATTAAAGTATTTTATCCCCTTCATAACCACCACAACCTCCACTCCACTCCCACAATCATATCATATCTCATCACCCAAGCACTATTATAATATGTACATATTATATATGCTAATGTAATGTGGATGCATATATTAGAACATCATTGTATTTTTCGACTTTCCAATTTAGAGTGTGCTTGAATAAGTATAAGAAGCCTTACTAACTGATAATAGACCCAGGTACTGGCTTTAGCTTGCCTCCAACTGGCTTTGTGACCTTGAACAAATCACTTTATGACTCTGGATGTTAGTCTCCTTGTCTGGAAATGGATGGAGTTGGACTAGTTGGTCGCCAGGGTCCCCACCACCTGTAAGATACCCTTAGCAGCAAAATATTCCTCCTGGAAGACTTAACACTGTCTCCATCTCTCCCCATCTCTCCCCATCTCTAGCATTGAGCACCTACCTATGGACTAAGGGCAGTTCAAAATGTTTGCTAGTATAGTTTCAGAATATGTCATTGCCAGTGCTGTAAAACCTCCTGGGCTTGGGTACCACACATAGCTCTTGGTGACCATACTCTGTAGGGATCCAATTGTGCACGCCCTGGCCTGGGAGACGAGGAAGAGTGGGGAGCTCCATGCGTGTGGTATCTTACCTAGCAGACAACCACTAAACCAGCGTTTGTCTCCCTACCTCCGAGTCCAGCAGGGACATGGAGTTGAAGTCTCTGTATCTTGATCTGTCTGCTTTGTGAAAATTTGAAGTCTGGGGAAATTGTGTGAAGGCAGGAGTGTTGCGATGTGATTTATGGAGTCAGCCCTCATAAATGCATAAACAGGAAGGAAGCACGTCTGTGTGCGGAGAAGCCTAGGGAAGAAAGAGACACGTTAGGAAAGGACTAAGAAGCTAGACAAAAAGTGGCTGACCAGAAGTCGAGTCTGCTGGGGTCGCCTTCGAGGTTAAGTAATGAAAATGCCCCTTGATGTAGCATTGTCCACACCAGTCGTGCGTCGTTGACCCTTAATTCACTTTAAACTCTCACTGACATGAATCCCGTGCTGTTTTGTTACTGCAGGTTAAATCTATGAATGAGGTTAAGAATAAAATATTTAGTTCTAGGAGACAAGAGTGCAATAATTGCATTTCCATGAGGGATAAAATTTGATGAAATCAGGTGGATTTAATTCAGTACTTGAAAGAAAAGTATCTCTACAAAGCTTTTTGATTACACAATATCTTTTAGAAAATTTAGCTAGTTAGAAATAGCAGTTGGCAAATAGCACAACAGCCTGTCCCTTTCTTTCTTGTTCTCTTTGTTTAAAAACAAAATTTAAAATAAGTGTTTTCTGACTCATTTTGGATAATAATGTGATACAGTTGTTTGACACCCGGTAGAGACTTGACCTTCCCTTGCTTTCGTAAAATAACAGAATCAATTCCTGGCTTCCGAACCCAGCTTCCTGGCTCTCGGGAGCAAGATGAGCTTCTAATGGTTTTGGCTCTAGAAAAACTCTTCTGAAGCCATGGTTTCAACAGAACTTCCTCTTGGCGGGCGGGGCGGGGGTCCCCTTTTAAAAGCTATTCAAGTGCCATTGTTGGAGGGATGGGGGAACAGGTAAAGAGGAAGAGGTGGGCGTGAACAAAGATATCTTTAATTTTTTTTCAATTTTTCTTTTAAAACAATAAGCAAAAGAAAACAAAAAAAAACTTCAACCAAATAAAGAACAAAATTAGGAAAGCTGAAGCCTGGAGAATGTTAGATTAAGGAAGCCCCGTTTCCCTAAGAAAGGAGCCGCGCCGGTATTGGATGTGATAGATTTATGATTTTAGCAGCACAGGGAAGGAGGACGGGGAGTGAGGGCCTGTTAACGAGATTTTGCTGAAACCGCCTTTGCTTTGCAGAATAGGAAGCTTCCTGAGCATTGTTTGTTGAATATATGTTTATTGCTTAAATCTATTCCATGTATGTTATTTATTTATAACTTTAAAGATAATTTAATATGCAAAACCTCCTCTGCTGAAATGTGGGTATTAATTTCCAAGCATCACTTATCGTACTTATGGCTGATGGATTGTTATGAGTCAGAACTAATAAACTTGTAAGGATTAATAGAATATTGGTCTGGAAAAAAGAAGGTTCTTTCTGGTTGCCACGTAACTGTGTCTGCCGGGAAGGCTGATTACACGAGAGAGCTGCTGGGCTCCGTGTCTTGTTGAGGGCGGTGGGGGGAAAGCAGTGGAATGGATGATTAATACCTTCTAATTGAGTGGATATTGGCAGCGGTGCGTTGCCCGGGACACGAAGGGGCTGGCAAAGCAGAAATCTGCTAAACGTGGTCACAGGCGCAAGGAAGTGTCGGCTCTATAGATTAAGTCAGGTGATTCCAAGGAAACTTGGCTTTGTTGAAACAAACCAGGCACAAGATTCAACAAGCAGAAAATTGCTCTGTGCCTTCAGGTTTATTTTCTCCCTGCAGATAAAGAATCTTGCACCTCAGGTATGTTACAAAGTGTTGTTAGGGCAAAGATATCTAGAAAAACAACAGCAGCAGCCCACCGGATTTCCTTGACATTTAGGGAAGAAGCGCTGAGTTCGGTTTGTTTTTCTCTTACCCCCTGAGGAATATCCCTCTGGAAGCTGACGCCCCTTAGCCACGCAGGCTTTTAAGTCAGGGTTGGAGGGAGCCGAGTGGTTCATATTTGTCTTTTGATGGAAGCAGGGGAGTGGAAGGGCCCCTGTCCACTTCCTCTCCCTCTCTCTCAGGGCGCGATGAGCAAGGATGGAGGTGAGGATGATCTGCCTTAGGGAGGATGACATCATAGTTGCATGGGCCACTGAAAACCCAGTTCATGCTTTTTTTACACGTTAATCTGCATTTCCAGTTGAGAGAAAAGAATTTCCGTATGTTTTCACACAGCCCCTCATTTTTCATTTTATTTTGCTCCATCTCCTCTCTCCCTTCCCCCAACATGCACGTTCACACTCACAGTCACACACACACACACACACACACTCAAGCTATCCCCACACGCGCACTCTGCTGTTTGCCCCGCCCTGCGGTGCTAACGCTCTTGTTGTCAGACCAAGCTCCAGGCTGACCTCAGGAAGTAGAAGACTACTCCGGGTTAAGAGCTGCCTGTTACTGTAATCATTTATCAGACCTGAAGCTTGACTGGCCAAACTGGATTAAATAAATATTTAGCAGGCAGAAGCTGTCCTGACCGTGAACATCGGAGCAGGACGCCAGACTCCACCACTGGCCACTGCAGTGGGCCCCGCGGTGCTGCAGTCCCCTCAACCCCACCGCACCCCAGGCCTCACCAGCAGCACCGAGGCTTCGACAACCCCAGAGAAAGACCCTTTGGAGTTCCGTACAGGCAAGCAGACAGAGCCCTGCAGACCCGCTAACCGCAGCTGTCTCTCCATGTCCCCGGTGCCTTCCCAAGGGTCGGAAGCTGACGGAACAAGCTCATCTTTCAAGCCAGCCTCTCATACAGAGACCACAGGCTTTCCCTGGACTGGTGCTCCTCCCTGGTCCCATCAGCTGTCATCACAGGGAGACAGCCTCACAGCCTCACGGCCTCACGGACAAAACTGGCGGAACTGGATCCTTTCCCCTAAGGCAGACGTATGGGAGATCGGCCCACTGGTGAAAGAGTTTGAAACTAGATGAGTTCTAGGAGTTTCATGTTATTGCTCCAGTTGTTTGGCAGTCAGGCCAGCCCACTCTTAGAGGCACTTTTGGTAACAATTTTCTAGGAGGAAAGATTACTAGTTGACTAGTTGTTCGGAATTTACAGTGATTTTAGCTTTTCTTGACCTAGCAAAGATTTGGTTCTAAGACAGTGTCTATTAATAATGAAATAAATGATTTGGTGGAAGGCATATTTGAAACTCTTGACAAGCTATTTTTAGCTCCCCTCAAATGCACTTTAGAAGCATGCATTTATATGTAAACAACCATAATTACAAGCAAGTCTTATCTATTTATTTCAACGTTGAACTGACTCCAAGTCCCTATTAACTAAGCAACATTTTGTTAGCGTTGGCTTGAGGTATTGCACAATCCCGAGATCAATGACTTCTTTTAAATTATCTTATAATTTTTTTCTTCCCACATGATGGAATGTTTCCATTTCCAGTCAGTCTCAATTAGAGGGAAATAGCAAAAAATTCCAAGATATCAAAAATATCAACATAACAAAAACTTCTAAACCAGTAAGGAATATGTGGGGAATTTAGCAATGAAAATCTGAGCATCAGGGCAGATGTTATATGAGAAATCTCTGTACCTTTGTTGCAAACCTTAAACTGCTCTAAAATAATAGTGTTAGTAATTTCCAAAAAGTCAAACAACTGCACAAACATGACCATAAAGACAGTGTCCTGATGTGAGAAGAACTGACATGATATTTTTCTTATATTAATTTGATCAAAGAAAGGTAGGTAAAAACACTCTTCAAAGAATTATACAAATCAGGAAATTACTTCTAAAAGACTTCCTTAAAGTTTTTTCACTCTCCAAAAGCAGCTCCAGACCCGGGGGCCACTGAGACTGCTGACATTGTGCTGGGGTTTGGGCGATGGGAGGACGACGGTCCTGAGGAAGACATTGTACTCCGTTGACCCACACGAAGGTCAAGAACTTCGGCCTTGCAAATTAGGGGAGGTCTGGGGACTCTTTCCACAACATCAGACACTGTATTAAAACATAGCAACGTAATTAAATATTGCTTGACAAAACATAATGTAGAAAACACTTTAGCCGTCTCCGCAGATGTAGGCAGGCAAGGTAGGAAGAAAAGATGGTGCAGGAGCCCTAGCCCGTTAAGCAGCGTTAGTGCGTCGGTGAATCTGAGTTGCAGAATGATGGACTTGCTCCGGCTGCCACATCTCTCGGCCAGGGAAGGGCTGTGGATGGAGAAAGGAGGTCGTCCCTCGGGAGAGGGACCTGAACTGCTGAACCGCTGGGACTGTGGCCCCTGGACTCAGGCCCTTGATTAATGCTCTGTGGTCACTGTCTTGAGAGTCTCAATTTCTGGTCGAGGGGTCCCGTGTTTGCATTTCCCACTGGGCCCTACAGGTGGACAGTAAGTCCTGCTGGAACCAGAAGTCCCTTCGCAGTGTGCTGGGACATGGGAACCATAACCTAGTCCTTCCAGAGGTAAAAGGAAACATGGACTCCACCTTTCCTCCCATTCTCCCGCCTTACTACCTCTTTTTTAAAGAACTCAAAATAGGATGGTAGCTGTTATTCTTGCCGCTCCATTCCCACAGCCTGTGACTGGCCAAGGCTTGAAATTCCCATAGCAGCGACCAACCTTCGATTTCATGATCAGAAACACACCAACCCCCCAACATTCATAATAACCTTTCTGATTGGTGATCTCTCATTGTGCTTTTTGATTTGCATTTCCCTGATGATTAGTGATGTTGAGCATCTTTTCATATGTCTGTTGGTCATCTGAATGTCTCCTTTGGAGAAATGTCTTTTTGTGTCCTCTGCCCATTTTTTGGTTGGCTTGTTTGGTTTTTGTTATTGAGTGGTATGAATCCCTTCTATATTTTGGATATCAACCCCTAATTGGATACATCAGTTGCAAATATATTCTCCCATTCAGTAGGTTGGATCACATAGGAAGGTATGAAAATGTTGAGTCGCTACATGGTACACCTGAAACTAATAGAACTAATATAATATTGTATACCAAAATGAAATTTAAAAATTCATGGGGTCAATTGGTAGCACAATAACCTAAGTGACTGACATATTAACATAATGCAATTCATCAATAAATAGTATAAAGATCTAATGTCAGATCACTACATATTTAAACTTTTTAAAAAAGGGACTTGGAAGAAGGTACCTGAAAGGACAGGGAAGAGGGACAGTGGCCATGAAGGGAGGAGTGTATGGTGGGGGAGGAACAGGGACTGCTTTTGATGACATGTGTCTTTTCTGCTTCAGAGTTTTCGCCTTTCCCTCTTCCTTACTACTGTGTGTTTGAGTGCTTGTTACTGGCCCTTCAATCCTGCCAACACTGCTTGCCTTAATTGATAAAGATGTGTTTTAATATGGCAGCTTTGTAATGAGGGAGCTTAGTCCTGCAGGAGTGGCTGGTTAATAGCATCAGAGATGCCGAGCTCCTTAATGGGGGGGACTGCCCTCTGTGGCTCTGCACCGTTCCACCCATCTTTGCAGTAACGAAGGTCTGGCTCGTGGTCTTTCTCAACACCGCTGTGAACTCAGCGCGGGAGTTCATGTCCACAGACTCTGCCAGGGAGTGGGGGTGGGGGGGCAGCTCCCGGTAAACAGTGTGGACCTCTCCTTCAATGTGACTCTTTGGACTCCCTTGAAGAAGAAAAATAGCCTCTCTCTCTCTTTTCACCAGATTATTTGCATTTCTGTAGGGAAAAACATCTGTTTTAGGAACCATTTTAGAAGAGCTCATTCTGTGAGCATCTTTGAGGTAGGGAGGGCACCTTGCCTAAGATGAGGCTCAAGTCACCTCTAGAGCCAGGGGGAAGGAGAGTGGACGCTGACCCATCCCCACGTGGTCACCTGGCTGGGGCAAGGCTGGACATCCAGGCCAGACTTCCTAAGTGCCCATGGGTCTGTGGTTCAAATTTCTTCACAATTCAATTAATAGAAGAAAAATTCTTTGCTGTCTTTTCCTCCACTTCTGTTCTCCCTGTTACCCTATGGCATGGCTAAGTTGTCTGGCATCTTGAAAACAAATGAATAAATTTAGGTCTTTCTTCCTTCAAAAGAACATAACAAACAGAGCCTGTGACATACACCAGTTGACTTGTAGTTGCTCCTTGAACCTGGAAGCCCACGTGTGTGCCTCATGTCCGAATAATCGTCGTCATGATCACATAGAGGCGAGTGTGTTTGAGTGTGAGCTCTTCGCTGAGGTAAACTATCGCATCTGAATAGCGACCCCACAGTAGTGGAGTAGCTGTGGTGGCTTCATTCTAACTGTGTCCGAAAGCTCCCTGCTGAGTGGAGGTGATCCAGGGCTCTGTTTTTATCACCTTCAGTTCATAGTGGATGAGGTGTGGGCAGCTTGTCGTTTAGAGAGTGCTAACTGTCTAACTTTGAAGAAGATTCTGCTTCATGATGATCCATGCCAGTGGCTAACCAGCATCGTAGATAAATGAAATTTCATTATCATCTAGAAATTTCATTTTGCTTGTTAATACAGTTTTCTATGCTCTTGCGGATTTAGCCATTGCTGCTAAAAAGTAACAACATTTTTTGATTGAAAAAGTTTGATTTTTCTCTCCTCTGTTCACTTATAACAAAGCACCAAAATGATTGCAGGGGAAGTGCTCTATCTCACCTCTGCATCCTGGGGGCTGCTGGCCACTTTCCTACCTTCCTACTTACTTCGTCACCTCTAACTATGGTAGTTGTTAATATGTCATTGAAATCCTGGAGCTACCTTTGTTTCCTTGCTTTTCTCATCTAATCTGAGGTCAAGTACATTCAGCCGTACTTGTGATAGCTGTTTCTCTGTATCCCCTCCTCTCCATTCTTAGGGTCCTTGCCAGTGTCCCGCCCCTCTCTGATCCCCTAACCTATACCAATAGTTTCCAAACTGGTTCCTCTCCTCCAAAGATCTTCCTTTGTCCCTCAAATCCTCCATCCGTTCTGAATCCCACTGTTTCACTTCCTGTTCACAGACTCTTGGGAGCTCTCCATGGTCCACTGAAGAGAACCCAAGTCCCACCACAGCAGCTGTTCACGGTGCTATGTCATCCGGTTCCAGCCCCTGGCTCCTGCGCTCCCCCTGGGCACGGTTCCTCCTTTCCACGCCTCTGTCCGAGCTTCTCCCTTTTCCCGGAGTGCCCTCCCCTAGTCCGCACAGATCCTGTCCCACCCAGATGCAAAGATCCACAGCTTCCCTGGAAACCTTCCCATAGTCCTTCAATGAGAGCACACTGATCCTTCCTCCACACTCCCGTGCCAATTTATTTGTTCCTCCTAGCACTCCTTACTTTCTGTGTGACTTTTATAAATATTTTCTGGTGGCCCATAAACTACCTGAAGGGAGAGTCTAAGAGCCATCCATGTCCAGTGTCTTGTACAGGGCCTTAAACACGGGACATACCCATGAATATTTGCTAAACTAATAAATCCATTACTAATCTAATCAAGGAATAGATTTGGAGATGATAAACGTAACTATTTTTTTAAGGTAAAGAAAGCTATTACGGGGATCACATTGGTGGAGAAAGTTTATCAGTAAGGAAAGGAGAAAACTAAAACGAACCCTGTGATGTTGGATTAGAATCGGAATAGCCATATGAGCTATCAGTACTACTAATGTATGCAGATATGTCTATATAAATGGGTTCCTATACATGTGTACAGCACCTAGATCTGTCTGCCGAGAAAATCTAGAAGCAGTAGCTCACTCAGCACTCATACCTTCTTTCTAAATATCACTCCCCAATAAAAGCAACCAAACCTCCATGGAGAAGCAGTTGATGCCAGGGCTCAGGCTGGGAAAACACAAAATGAGACTTGAACATCTTATAGTGCAAAAAATAAGGAAGGAAGGAAGGAAGGAAGGAAGGAAGGAAGGAAGGAAGGAAGGAAGGAAGGAAGGGACTTCTTGAATGAACACAGGAGTCATGGAAAATGTGGTCCCAGGCCCCACAGCTGGGACAACTTTGGTAGCAAAATACAGAATGATAGGAGTAAATTTTGACCCACAAATTGAATTAATATCCAGGAGTCCAAACTGATAAAACAAAACAAACAGGGGAGAAGGGACGGCTCTTCCTTAAGTAGAATTCCAGATAATGAATGTGAAAGGAAAGTGGGAAGCAGAATCACCATTAGGCAAAGCCCGCAGTAATAATTGTTTCAGACAAGGTCACCAGATGGATGCTAAAATTAGTGGGCAGCGTTTGAGGAGAAGCAGGATTTGCCTCGTCTCAGCACATTTCCCCCAAGACACTTATTTACTACAAAGGGAAAGATAGTAACTGTGCAGCGGTGAAACCAGCAGCCTAACCAAGCGATCAAGGGAGATGCCACCAGTAATAGACAGACGGACATCACGGACCCCTCCACATGATGCCCTGGGAAGGACACGAGATCATTTCTGTAGTATTCCTGCTAAAAATGCCTGACTTCATTCCAGTCATGAAAAAACATTAGACAAACCCAAACTGAGGGCCAGTCTTCAAAATAACTGTCCAGTCCTTTTCAAAAGTGTCAATGTCAAGAACAGCAAGGAGAGACCAGCGGCTGTGACAAACTAGAAAAGCAGAAATAAAATAACTGACTGCACTAGGGAGCCATCTTGGACAGGCTCCTCAAAAGAAAAAGGACTGCGGAAAAAGTGGCGAAATTTTAATAAGGTCTGAAGTTCATTAAGTAATATTGTATAATTGTCAACTCCCTGTTCTTGATACATGTACTATCCTTATGCAAGACCTTAACATTAAGGAATGTGGCGTAAAGGATAAGAAGGGCTTTGTACTATTCGTGCTATTTTTTTGTAGGTCAAAAATAGTTCAAAAAATTTTTTAAAGATGAAAGGAAGGCTATTGGTAATGAAGATGGTAAACACTTCTTTAACCAAAGTGGGTCCAAACTTCCTTAAAAGAAAGTCAAGCAAACACCCTGTGTATTCTTTCTACTCGCCATTCCTTTCCACGCCTTCCAGCTCTTGGTTCCACTTGTTTCTAGATATATGGATCTCACATGCTGTGCAAAAAAGCTCTTTCCTTTGGGTAAGAAAATAATAACAGGTGCCTTCTCTGTGGGTGGGTCATTTCATTTTTGCGGCTAACCAGGGCTTTGTCTGAAACCCCCTCTGAGAACACCGTGCAGGCAGCAGAGTTTGCTCCTTCTCTGGGAAGTTCCTCCAGCAAGGCCGCCGCGGCCCTCTCTGCCCCCGCGCGGGCTCCATCCTCCTGTGTCTCCTGCCCTGGTGACGGAGCTCTCGGGGGTCCCGGGCTCGGGTGGCCGGACTGGGAGAACAGTCACTCTCTTTGCCCTTAAAACATTCTCTTTTTCTACTGGACATCCTTTTAAAAAATGCATTGTTTGTGAAATGTTCAAACGTACAGAAAAATAGATGATAATAAATCCCTTGTCAGCTCGTTCTTAACTAGACATATCTTCGTTCCCAGGGTCATCTGTGGTCTCTATTCTGCACTGTGAGGAGGAGGTGTACTACTTTCATACCTATTTTTCTACACTTGGTTTGGGGATAATACCTTGTTTCTTGGCCACTTTATCAATAGGAGTGACCGCTCCAGGGCAGGCGCCCACAGGAGATCCACGCTGTCTTCTATCCCTTTGCACAAAGCACATTGAAGTCATGTCTGGGGTGGCTGATGAAAGAGGGACCTCTTTAAACGTTTTGCTGTAAGGGCCCAAATTTAATTTACGCTTTTACTCTAATCTCAAAATCTTTTTTTTTTTCTGTAATAGACGCTGGACTCAGGCTGTGCTGATTCAGCCTCTGTGTTCCTGGACACCGAAGGAACCAGAGTCCTTCCCGTTGTTCACCCGGGGTTTTTCCATCCGTAACTCAGGTGGAGCGAGCTGGGGTTTTACTTCTGACAACGGGCTCCTGCAATTTTTGGTCATCAGAAAGTGATGGCCTAAATGGGCACTGAAATGAGATGAATTAGATGCTCATTTCCCAAGGGGAAGAGAGATTTTTACATCTGCGTCCAGGTAGGTTAGCGGAGTGCGAAGCCACTCCTCTGGGAGAGCGGCGCTGGGGGTGGGCGAAGCTCGCCAGGTGACGGAAGTAAGAACTTCCGAAGGGCTGGCTTCCATGATTTCAATGCCCATCCAGCAGTTTGACACTGGGGCAGGGTTTATATTTCATGGAGGGGAGAAGGGATGCATTTCTTCATCCAGGGTGACAGAATGCGCGATGTCCACCTGGAGAGAAAATGCATGTGTTACAAATTTAAACAGAAAGGGAGACCATTTTTATGTAAATAGGATGAAAGGTGAAGATTTCTGAATGGGAGTTCACGTACAGGGTGGGGCAGACGTAGGGTTACAGTTGTTCTATGGAAAATAATGCAATAATTAATAGATCATAATACAGGAATAAGCTGTGTTTCAAGTACTCACAACTGTAACCCTACTTCTGCCCCACCCTGTATTTTAAGTTAAAACCGCCTCTTCATGCAATCAAAAGAAGAACACCCGAACCTCCACCTGGGGTGGCCTCCACTGCTGTCACCTCTACTGCTGTCGCCTCAGGGTCACTATTAAGAGAACATCTCCACCTTTGGAATAGAATTTTTTTCTGTAATTTTATTACAACTCAGCTGCCATTTCTGGATGAGAATGGCATTATGGGCACATGGGTATTTTGTGAATTTCTATATCTGGGGGGAAAAAAGAGAGCAGGTCGAAGAAGTTTGGGGTCAGTATTACTTTTCTTTTAGCCCATGGTGATATTTCAGACACTGTAGAGAAAAGTGAAATTACAACGTGCGGTTTCTGGTGTGTGGAGACGGAAGGGAGTGAGTTTGTGTGTGGCTGAGAAGTAGATACGGCCTTCCTACAGACCTTGGACGCTGGACATAGAACACGGCGGCGTCTCAAACGCAGCCATTAATGAGACTCAGAAATGTGTTGGTCTGTCATCTTATACAAGGTTCTCTTCTTTCCTGACCGGTGTAGGTGGTCATCAAATAACCAGCCTTTCCTTTCTAGACAGAGATTCTAAACTGCAGACTTATGGCCAATAACAGGGGCTCACTAGTTTATGACTCTCTGAGTTAGCAAAAAAAAAAGTTTGCTACCTTTTAATAAGCTAGGGAAGCATCCAAATATTTTAAGAAAGATTTTCATCACAAAGGCTTAACATCTTTAAAAATTGTTTGGAACTTAAAAGATTATTCATATACATATACATATGTATATGTGTGCATATATACAAGGGGGGGCAAAAAACAGAATTTATTAAAATTGTGTATTTATTCTCACATGTTTAAACTTTAGTCACCTTAAAAGTACTCTCCATTTGATGCAATACCCCTATGGAGACGTTTTTTCCACTGCTCAAAGCAGTTTTTGAACTCGTCAATTTTGATGCGTTTTAGTGCTTCTGCTGGCTTTTGTTTCCCCTCTTCCACATTCACATCAGCAAAACATTTCCCTTTGAGGACTTTTTCATCCAGAGAAACAAAAAAAAGTCGCTCGGGGCGAGATGGGTGAACAGGGAGGGTGGAACACGAGGTCGTGCCGATTTTAGTCAAAAACTGCCGAGCACTCAGGGTGGTGTGGGCAGGTGCCCTTGTAAATCACCACCATGAAATGGGCAAATGTGTTGAAAGGGTCTTCCAAAAAAATTCACTAAAGCCAAACACAGCCTCTCACAACAACACCAGCTGGTACAATGATACAGATGATTTCCTAGAATATCTACCTAGCAAGGGAAGCCTATATTACAAGGGGCCCATCCTCCAGAGGATAATTCTGCTTTTTTGGGGGGTCCCCCCTCATATATACGTGTATGCATATATATATATACATATGTAATGTGTATATGTGTAGAAAACTTAAGTGGAACGCTTCATTCCCCAGCGTGTGGGACAAGCAACACATTTACTGTAATTTTCAGAAGGGCTTTGACCACACTGCGCTCACCCTCGCTTCCAGGCCTGAGAGAATAAGGTGATTCTCTGAATGTTAAATGAGAAAACCAAGGTGAATGCAAGAACCAAATATGCTATTTGTGGCTTTAGTAAGATCAGAAATACTTTATCTGTCATTAACACTTAGGGCGTAGAGGTGACTGCCCTCTCAGTGGCCATGGCGTCCCCAGTGAGTGACAGAGGGAGGTGCCAGAGTGCATGTGTCCCTGCAGAACAGGGCCCGGACGGCCATGCCGCTTGCCTGGGGAGCCCACCCCCTGGAGCCTGGGGTGTGGGAGCCAGACTTGTTCTGAGACCAGTACAATGAGTAACAAAGAGGTGAGTCTAGGCCTGAAGGCCAAGTCCTCTGCCTTCCCAGGACTCGCTGTGTGCTAGACCAGAGGCCCCACAAACACATGAGTTGAATACTTCCGTCTGCTCAGGATCCTTCTGAGACCCTGTCGTGGACAGAGCTCACTCCATTTCTCGGCCGTGGGGTGCAGAGGATCACACGAGACTTTGGACCCCCCAAGCACTGTGGTCACACAGCCGTTGTAGGTCAGCTTTATCCTGACACACCGAGTAGGAGCCACTGCCTCATCTTCCAGGTACCCTGGCTCCATCCTGGCCAGATCTCTGATGCCAAGGCGCTCGGGGAATCGACAGGATTTGGCAGAATTCCTGGTACGTGCCTGGTGCCCGAGGAACGCTGCGTGTAGCTTTTCTCAGGGCTGGCGGACACGCGCACTGCTGCTTCCTCGCTCTTCCTCGGGAAAGAAGGGCCAGCGCAGGGCAGATTTTTAAATGAAAGCCAGGGGGGAAGTAAAAGAAACCTAAGCCCCACATCTCTTCATGGCCAGACCTAAAAATAGAGGAAAGGATTCACTCTTCCAAAACTTTGGCTTCTTGGGTGAGAAATACATTTAAATCTTGTGTCTAATTCCCCTGATTTTTCACACTTAGCAGAGGCAGAAAAGCAACCCATTGCATTATTGACTGGTACCATCCGCCTGAGGTTCGGGACCCACCCTCATCTGTACTGCAGGCCCTCCTTCTCGCTGCCAGTATATTTTCCCTCTATCATTTTTGCTCTCTTCCTATCACCTTTGATATGGTAATGATCTTGCACAAGAAAAGCCTTTTTTTTTTTACTTGAGTGCTTAAGGAATTAAAGGTGAGTGAGAGGTGGAGGGTGTTAAGAAGGATGGCAGTTTGTCATGAAAAAAAATAAGTACACCCCTTGGAATGAAAAAAGAAAGACAGAAAGGAACGGGGAGCCGAGTGGGAGGACAGGCGGGGGTCTCCCGGCAGAGGCAGGAGCGGCGTTCCTCAGGGGCTGCCGAAAGCCCTCTTAGCGCCGTGTAGCTGCTCTCCCTGGCTGCCATTGATCGCCTCTGCCCTCCACAGACCAGCTGCTGTTAAGCCTTGTGTCGTCCACGTGATGCTGAGCCGAATCAGATTTTCCTTTTAGTTGTTCGATCAAATTTCCCTTCCTAGAGCTTAGAAGGCACACTTGGGACCCTGTCGTAATTGCCTCCCCGCACTGAACTGCTGATACCTTTATTGGATTGGCGTAGGGTTTCACAGGACTGTGTTTAACATGCAGTGAGCCGCAGCAATGCAAACAGCTCCAGTGTTTAAACAAGCATCCATTAGGCCAGGAAACAAGGCGGTGCCAGCCCATTTGGTGCTCTGTAGTGCTGGCAGCTCGCGGTGGGCAGGGCAGAGCCGGGGCGCTGGGGTGGAGAGGGCAAGCGGAGGGGTAGCGAGGGACTGGGGCGTCAGAGAAGGAGCAGATTCTCTCCAGACTGGCGGAAGAGGGAGTGCAGGGGGGCAGGGAGAGAGAGATGTTGTGGCTGGGGACATGTGCAAAGCTCATTAATATCTCATTATGTGAGAATGGCAATCTCCCCGCAGACCGGCGTCAGCGTGTGCAGTGCTGGAGGAAGGACTCTGGGAAAGCAGCAGGCCCCTCACTGGTCCGTTGTCGTTGCAAGCCCCAGCAAGCTCCAGACGCTTGTGCACTGGGCGAGTGGTGGTGTGGAATCTGTGAGGGAAGGCTGTGAGAAAACCCCAGAGGAGCAGTCGTGAGCAGCGCCGCCGAGTGAAGTGAGACTGAAAACTAGTTTGTAAACAACAAAGTGCCCCGCTTTCCAGTGTGCCAGCCGTGAGCGGCGGAGAAGCTCGAGCAGGTCTTTGGTGTGAGCCGCCCAGAGCTTGGCTGCGGGGGCAGCTTGAGGGGTGGAACAGACACCAGTTCCAGATTCTGACCAGGCCACCCAGAGAATGTGTCACTTGCCCACTGAGTTGCCCAGGGCTCCTGGAGGGCCCCAGGGACCAACTAGGGTAAGAGATGGTGGAGAGGAAAGAAGGGACACGAGAGGAGGAGAGAGAGAAATGAGGACCAGGGCAATCAATCGGCGGAGGTGGTGGGGGAGGACTGCACTCAGGCTGTGCCCAGCCGCTCCTGTGGGTGTGGGTGTGGGTGTGAGTGGGAAGGGGAGGTTATAAAGCAGATAGCAAGAGGGTGGAGTGCAGGGGCCTCGCTCCCTTCACCTCTGACCCGGCTGGGCCCAAACCAGTCCAACCTCTGCCTCAGGGATTAGATCCTGCTGCAGTCCTGGCTCAAGCACGATCCCCGCCCCTCATGCGCCTGGGCAGGGACTCCGGCCCTGACGCTGTGGTCTCCTGGGAGGGAAAGTTGGAGCCCTGTTCTGCAGCAAGTTCGACTTCCCTGCAGACACTTGATTCTGCTGGGTTAGAGGATCAGGTGTTTCTCTCTGCCCGGAACAAATACGGATCCTCACCCTCTAGGGATGGGTGGGCGGCGGCCACTTTCGCAAACAGGTGCATAGCAGTATGTGCCAAATACAGCAGCATGTGGATTTGCTCCTTCAAAGTCCCCTAGAAGTACAATAACTCATGTTAAAGCTCTTTGAGAATATCCCATTTCTGCCTTTCTGTTTTCCCTTCTCATTTCCACCTTGGAATTTTCCTTCTGGGGAGGGATGACATTAAAGCTGTGTTTCTAGCATAAGTGCACACATACACACCTACGTCCACAGAGATGTTACCACGTGGACACTCGGCCTCATCCTGGAAGCAGTGAGCGAAGGAAGGGGCAGGTGTACTTGATGAATGTCGTGCAGAGTGACGAGGCCAGTTTTCAAGCACAGTTTGTGAAGACCTTTGTGGTCACCCCTCGTTCTAACCATACACTCTTCCATCAAAATATGGATTATCCATTAACGTACAGAAAGGTGGAAAAGTTAATGTTATCACTGAAAGCTGTTTGTGTTCTTTTTGGATTGAAAAAAAAAAAAACCGGAGTCATCTTGGCCGTTCGTTTGTTAGGTACAGCAGTGCTTAGAACGAACATTTAAAAATAAATGTCTTTGATAATCACGACCAAGTTTATTTAGGTTAGAAAAACAGTTATGACACACAAATACTGCTGAGAAACACATTTCACAGGGCTTGTTACAGTGTGGTCTCTGCAGTAAAAATCTGAGCTTCTGTGTATTAAAGTCTATTATTTTCTTGACGATGCATCTTGACAAATCAGGCGAGGGTCATGAGGACAAAGCCAGGAAACAGTTCGACTG
>CM052545.1:11155918-11169666 GCA_028533065.1 Trachops cirrhosus | reverse complement strand
CACACTGAGCCCCCCACTCCCACACTGAGCCCCCTACTCCCATGCTGAGTCCTCCACTCCCACACAAAGCCCCCCACTCCCATGCAGAGTCCTCCACTCCCACACAGAGCCCCCTATTCCCATGCTGAGCCCCCAGCTCCCACGCAGAGCCCCACTGTTAGAGAACACTGAGCTTCTGGCTTTCAAACATAAAAAGAAATTGCTAAATGTGATTCAACTTGTACTTCGCATAATGCATTTCTGTGACACTTCATAGTAATGAGATAATTACCATGGGTACAGTATTAGAGTATACATATTCTGATAAGTTACAGCTGTAAGAAATCAGTAATGGACATTAATCATTCCGTGTTCATTCCCTACGAATCTCAGACTAGAAGTTAAGCTGCAGAGTTCCAACAAACCTAAGACGAATTTTATAGTCATCATTTCTGCCATTTAGATGAAGAGTTTATGAATACAATAGACTCTCCGTAATTTAAACTAATGTGAGCAAACAGCTGCCTGAATTGAGAAAAATCTGAACTGAAGTCTAGTAGTAAATATAGAGTACATGTAATACATTTAAAAGTAACAACTGCAGTTCGAAGTAGGCTATCAAACTGTTAGAAAATAAACATCCTTAGGGAACTGCTTTAATTAATATATGAGAAGAATTCATAATACTTGTATCAATTGTTTATTTAAATTTGAGTCTCTTGAGTCCTTGAATTCTTGAGATCTATTTCTGTCTTAAGTAGGTTGAGCATTCTCCTTAGAGCCTTTATTATACCTATTCTTTTACATAGCAAGCCCTTTTTTGTACATAAGGATAAATATCAGGTTGGCCCTCAGCCAAGTTACAGCTAAATGCAAAATTAGCAGGGATTGGATTAATCAGGTTTTGTGACAAAATACATAGGAACAGCAATAGACACAAACTTTTTCATTCTTTCAAATTTGGGAATTAGCTACATATTTTAGAAAAGAATCACAAGGGTAAAAGGAAGCCTAAAATTCCACTTGGTTTATCTTCCAACTATAGCTAAATTAACCCGGAGAGGCCATGGAACTCTAGGCTGTTAGATCTCTAAGGGATTTTAGAAGTTATTTCGTCCAGGCAGACATGGCGCTAGAGAACAGTCGGCTGACTTTCACAGAACACACGGCCTGGTCATCAGAGAAGCGATATCAGGTCCCAGGGCCGCTGACTCTGAGCCCAGGAGTAGGCCACGCCCAGGAGTAGGCCACGCCCCTCGGCCTCCGCCAGGTCAGGTGTGCGGTAATGAACACCCAGAAGAGGTGCGCAGCTCCTACTTGGGACCTGGTCCAGTCCCTAATTACCCAAACTGGCCCATTCAGGCTGTTCAAGTAATTTAAGGCCATTTAATCAAAATCCTTCGTGCCGGAGGTGGAGAAGAACCACGCACCGTTGCATGCGTTTGTCAAGTTCACCCAGTTGGAGTCACCAGAACGAAGCATCACTGTTTTCTCTGTCTGACAAGCATCATGCATACAGGAATATTTTCCCACAGACGCCTAGCAAGGCGAAAACAAGCAGCGGGCTCTGAATGTCTTTGAATGAAGGGGTCTTGTGCGTTTTTCACACCCCCTGCGCCCAGCTCAGCACCTGACACCAAGTAGAGCCCCATAAAGTTAAAGAAAACTCTCTTAAATGAACCATGTAATAATTTACACACTTGGGTTTCTGTGTTTTGAAGATACTCGTGATTACGATTTAAGTGTAACTTTTCTTTCAAACTCACTAAAGCCAAGAAACCTTTGCGGAAGCGTGTAATGAATTCTTGCTCTCTGACTGAAATGAGGATCTCAGTCGCTCAGTAACGACCTGCCAAGTTCAGCCGTCCATCTGACTTAATAGTGCCTTCCAGGGTGGTTTGGAAAGTGAGTCATTGATTTGAATCCAGAGTCCAAATAAAGACTCTGTTAGGACTGGAACGAGCCTTGGAATTTGGGCAGTCCCGTCCTGGCGTTTTGTAATTGAGGAAACGGGGTCTGGAGAGGTCAAGTAACTGCGGCCTGATCACATAATTACGTCTGTTTCGTTGCTGTGCGTTAGTGAGATCTGGAGAACGCCGCATGCATATTTTTGCTTTTCAAGTTCCTGACATTTTCTGTTGTGCACACTCAGGGTATTTTTAACTGCTGACAGGCATGCGAGTGCAAGCCTTGTTGAGGGAAATCGGGCCGTGCGGGCCGTGCGCGGGGCCGGCGACCACGCTCCACGCCTTTCTGTCCACCTCCCTTTTGATTTGTGGTGTTTGGTTGGACAAAAGGTAACAAAATATTTACTGCAGTAAAAAAAATCCTCCTTTCTTTTACATGCACATAACTTCAAAAAAAATCCCTAAAGTCATCATTTGTTTTTACCGAAAAAAAAATTTTTTTTAACTTCAAAACGGAGACAAAGGTGAAAAAAATTATGTCTCGGGGGAGTTTTAGAAATTCATAACCATGCAAAAACAGGTAGTTACAGAAAATACTATGCAAACTTAACTGTAGCATTATCATGAAAACTGCATAAATAATATCTGGATGGCTAGGTAAGAAAGATAAAACCACTGAAATACATACTCTGGACTCTGCACCATTACAGTACATTTACAGCGCACCACAATTTGAGCAGAAAGTGGACAGACGCCAAGCCTGTGACCAGCAAAGTGATTTATTGCAGCGGGCAGGGGGTTCGGGGCTCAAGCAGGAAATCCTGACCATCGCTCCTCGGGCTTTGTCTGAATTGCATTGCGGCCCGAGACTCTCCGCGTCTCTCTGAGGTCAGGTGGATTATCAATGTAAAGTAACGTATACTAAGCCTCAGGGAACAAATAGTCATTATTCAGAGCCTCCTAAATCATGACAGGCTATTTCTGCCTACTCTGAGTTTTGTTAGCGTCATCTCCAACCACTCTCCTTTGCTGATAGTGAAGGGGTGAATGTGAAGTGTGTTTTGAATTTGGGATTAAAATTGGGAGTCAAATACTTTTTTAAAAAGATAGTGTTGAGCTCTGGACCAAATAACAATTGTTGAGCTGCTTGCCTCAAGACCAAGTCTGCGTCATATTGATTTATAAGTTAAGGCTGGCTCTAGACATTTGTTGAATCAGTCACGCAGGAATGGTATTAGATCATGTTATGGGCCAAGTTGTGCCCTCCCCAAAAATGTCTGTGCTGAAGCCCTAACCCCCAGTACCTCAGAACATGGCTGTATTTGGATGCAGGACATTTTAAGAGATGGTTAAGTCGAAATGAGGACGTTAGGGTGGGCCTTCATCTGATCTGACTGGTGTCCTTGTAAGAAGAGAAATTGGACACACGTAGAGACACGAGGGATGCACGCACACGGAGCAGAGGCCATGTGAGGGCACAGACAGAGGGCGGCCATCTGCCAGACAAGGAGAGAGGCCTCAGGAGAAACCAAACCTGCAGACACTTCGGTCTTGGACTTCCAGCCTTCAGAACTGTGAGAGCATAAAGGTCTGTTGTCTGAGCCACCCAGCCTGCTGTACTCTGTTATGGCAGCCTGAGCAGACTAATGCAGACCACCTCAAATCGTTTACGTTCTGCACCCAATTTCTGTCACTGTCAAATCAGAAGTTAGCGTTGCAAGTGGCTGCTTTTCCTACCCTGCCTCCCGGAGCCTCTGGGTAAAGTCCAGACTTCCTCGCGCGGCAGACAAGCCCCTCCAGATCCACACAGCAGCTCTTACTTCTCCAAACCTGTTCCTCGGCGTTTCCCCCTTGCACTCTGGCTCAAGGAGCCACCCTTTCCTTCTCCTCTGGCGTCTTCACCTCACTGTGAAAAAAAGTCTCAGCTTACATGTCAGTCCCTCCAGGAGGCACCCCCTCCCCTGGACTGTGACATTCCTCTCCTTGGTGCTTCCCCAGCCCGTGTGCCCTCGACAGAGCCCGCCTGCTTCTTTCCCCTCCACTCCCCAGGCTCTCGAGGTCAGAAACCAAACCTTGATTCACTAGTGCTTCCTTAGTGCCTGACGTTCAGCCCAGCCCACGGTGGGTGTTCTGTTAGTTGAATCAAAGCATGAGCAAATTTGTGCAAGATCTTCCTTAAAATAGCTATGGAGTGCCTCACCTGTGTAAAACACCAAGAGGACGGAGATACATTTCAACCAGGTTATTAGTTGTGTTCATTTGCTGGGGCCGCCATAACAAAGCAGAGCACAGACTGCGGGGTTTAAACAACAGAAATGTGTTTGCTCACAGCTCTGGAGACTAGCAGGCCACGATCAAGGTGTCAGCAGGGTTGGTTTATTCTGAGACCATAATCCTTGGCTTGTAGACGGCTGTCTTCTCCCTGTGTCTTCACATCATCTTCTTTCTGGGTATGTCTGCATCCTAATCTCTTCTTCTTGGAAGGACACCAGTCAGATTGGATTCGGGCCCACCCCTTAACGACCTCATTTTACTTCATTCACCTCTTTAAAGAGCCTTTCTCCAAATACAGCCACATTCTGAAGTAGCGGGGGTTAGAGCTTCGACATATGAGTTTGGGGACACAAGTAAGCCTGTAACATTGGTCATGAGCGCCATAGCACCTGGACATATGCCTGGGGTGAAAGTGGACCACTACATTGCTAACCCCTCTGGAGAGCTGTTTGCCACAGAGGTTCAGTACCAAATGTGCATCCCCATCAAGAAAGGGGCGTTCGGAGCTGACTGCCGTTTTCAGGGGTTGGAGTATTAGATTAGGGATCCCACACCACCGAGAATAAAGGCCTACGGGGCTAAAATAATGAAAACACTGCAAGGTATGTGGTGATTGCCAGCATTAACATCCTCACTGGAAATTCCCATTCTGAAGTGGTCAGTACGTATGTATTTGGTTAACCTTAAGAAATGCAGTGGTCCCTGTCCAGCTCCCACCCGAGAGATGAAAACGTTGTCACTGCTCACCAACTTCCGGGACTGGGAGAACGCTGTGGAACACGGTCAGGCCTTATCTGTCAAGTGCAGATCGTCCATGGACGATTTAGACTTCCACTCCATAAACTGGCTGGGAAGGGGGCCACCCAGGCTCAGCCTTGGTCACTCCCCATACATAATTGAAATCACTGCCCACGGAATTGAGAGTGAGGTTGTAGCAAAGAGACTGTGTAAGTGACTCTGGCTGTTGCTATAACAACAGTACCTTGGTCTCATTTCTTCTGAAAAATGAATTTCAGCTGCTGGGATGAAGCCGAGCAGCTTCTCCACACAGATGAACGCTCGGCGACCGCCTCCCGAGCTCTGCTGGTTACGGATGGAGTGTGCGGCACTGTGCGCACCGCTGCCCGGTTGAATATTTCCAGAGCTGGTTAATCACACCCGTGTTTGTCTGAACGTGAGAATGTGCCTGTGTGCACGTGGGCATCTTCACCCACCGGTGATTCATCACGGGGAGGAAAATCCTCTAGTTCTGCCTCGCCTCCTACTAGTGAGCACAGCTACTCAAAAGACCTGGGAATGATGGCAATCCCCTTGTTGGTGACTGATGGCAAGTCCCAGGGCTTCTGGCTTTGGAGTAAAAACGTGCTAGGGTGCAATGGAGATTTGGGAGTCAGGCGCCTTCCACAAATACGTTATTCCATGTCCTGTTTGCGCACTCACTAAGATGGTGTGTGTGGTGTGTGTGCACATGTGTGTGAGAGAAAGAGAGAGAGAGAGAGATTCTTTTCCAGGAAGGAGCTCTTAGCTTTGCTTTATGCAAACTACAACTCACAAGAAAGAGCAATGTCCGACCTCTTTGAGGGAAACAAGAGGCTTTTTATAGACTCGGAGATCTTATTCCAACACTGTTGTTTGCCAAAGGGGGATAAACACGTGTTGGGGTTTTATGCAGGAGCAGTGTGAGGCCTGGGCACCGTGGGCCGTCTGCCTCCCCCGAGCTGGTGCAGCGCCCCAGTGCCAGGGGGCACCCCTGCAAGGGGCTACAAACAAAAACAAGAATGGCTCCTCGAAAACAAGAGACGTTTTGAGTAAACAGTGAAATTAAAATATTCTTGATTCCTACCCAAGGGAGAGAAAAGTACTCAGCCGCCCTGAAGTGTTCCTTCTTCCTGCCTCCCTCCTCCCAGAAAATAAACAAATCGAAACCTCACGCTTCGTTCGAACATGCCTGTTCTTCGGTGTGCGGTGTGGGTGCGCAGCTCCAGCTGTGAATGATGCAGATAAGATGTGATCTTCTCATTTGCCCTCTTCCTCCCTACGGTTTTTCCTTCTTCCTCACCAACCCCCTTCACCGTCATTTCTTTACAGCTCTAAATAAAATCCCATTAGGAATTCCAGGTTGTAATACAAGGTCACGCTACAGGCATGTTTGAATAGATAATGTATGCATGACTTCTAGTAAGAGGTATTCCTAAGGAAATTGTTTCTTGTCCTGAAAAATAACCGCATGGAATGTGTGTGTGTGTGTGTGTGTGTGTGTTCATGTATTTGAAAAGACACAGCAGTTCAGGATTCCAAGGTTCAAGTCCAATGACAACTCCAGAGCTCAGCAGAGCTTTTCCTGCAGGAAGCTACCTGGTGCAGGAGGCTGCCCCTGTGATGCACGCGGCTGCTCCCTCCCCAAGTGTTCGGGATTGCAGCTATCACCATTTCTCAAACACACGCTAAATTTGCACAGTAACCTCCTCCCTCATCGAGGAGCAAGCTCTTCTCTGCATCAGGCAGATCTGACGCAAAGACTTGAACACATCGCCCCTTGCCTGTTTCAGCACAGGTGTCGAGAGCACTTTCCCATCATTTCTAAGCCAGGTTTGCTCACGTTTGATCAGGACAGGGGTCAGCAGGTGCAGAACAGCAGAGTAGGTGAGAACACGGATTTGAGAGGCAGGCGGAGCGAGGCAGAGCTCTCCTCTGTGCCCTGGGACAAACTGTGTCTTCGCTGAGCCCACTGACCCCTCTGGGCTATTGTGAGAGTTACTCAGGGTAATATATGAAAAGCATTTAGCTCGATGCCTGGTACATGGTAAGTTCTCAGCAATTAGAATATTAAATGACACTAATATCCTGAAATATTTAGTAAGCAGTATATCAGGTTCTCTGGTAAAAACTTAGAAGTTTAACACTTTCTACTGGAAGCTATGTGAGATTTGGAAGTCATATTACCTTGGCATTTGCAGAAATAACAGTCTCAGTTTTAATGTCCTGGAGTTAATCATTTTGTTGAAGCCCCAATTTGAACTACATGAATGGAGCTTGTAAAAACTTTAGAACATCAGATACAAAGAGTCCCCAGGATTCGTAAGACTGGTGGTGAAAATATGTTGCATCCGTTCAGCTCCCAGAAAGCCACAGGCCTGTGTGAATATCGGTGCATCTGGAAATACGGAGATTGGCGGAGGCCTTGGTACCCGCCCGTTCTAACCCGCACCTCCAAGAATAAAGGAATCCCTGGCCACTGCTGATGTTTTGGGATCCTTTCTCAACATGCTGTTTTGCATTTGACTGGTGCTGATTACACATTTCAAATCACAAAAGGATCAAAGTGTATAAAAAAATTCAGCCACCCCAAAAAAGATTTAAAAGGCTTTTAAAGGGGACCTTACTCTGGCCCCTCCCAGCTAGAGTTGGGGAGCACCCATGTTCCCAGCACTTGTATATTCCTAAGACTACCTGGGAATAAGGGATTAAATCTGCCTCTTTGCAGAAAGGGAAAGGATCATGGTCATTTCTAAAAATAACCTCAGAGTCTCCCAGAATGTGTACTGAGTGGTCCCCGGCCCTTGGGCTAGGGGCTCAGCATTGCCCCTGCATTCCCTTGGGCCTGAGTAGCTGAGGTTTCAGACACCCACTAGGAAGGGAGGCCTCTTTAAGATGATCTTTTTCTTCCTGGAGCATTATAAAGTCGAGATTTTTAACAGCTCGGGCTGACAGGCATCCTGGCCAGTAACCCACATTACCCACTGACCAGGTCCAGAGGAGCTGTGTTCTGGGAGGGTCCCCAGTAGAGGTTTTAAACCCTTGGCTCTCAGGGAAGTAGTGTGTGTGTTTATTCATATGAATTTTATTGCCTAGTTAAGTTCTTTCCTCTCTGACGTAATGTTAGCGTTGTACGAGGCTGACGAGGGAGACCTCAGAAGCTATGATAGGTCTGTCCTTTTCTGTCGGTGCCGCTTTATCTTTCACGTAGATCTTAAAGCAAACATACTCAGCTTCTGTCACTACAAGTCTGACATGGGTTCACTTTCCGGTGTGGTCTTTGCTCTTGGCAATGAGTCTGCCCCTCAGCACCCGGCACACAGCACACAGCCTGCCCTCCGTTCACCGAATGAAAAGGGAGGCAAGTATGTAGCATGGAAAGAGAAAGTGGTCTAGGATATTACTGTGCTCAGGGAAACCTAAAATATGAAAAATAAGCACTGTCATGAAAAGTCTTGCAGAAACCCAGCAAGCTTCTGCAGAATTCCACGTCCTCGGAGGTTTGACATATCTGTGTCTGGAGCCTTGTGTCTTAGTCCTGTTGACGAGCTGTCCCAGAATGTCACCAGTCAACTCAGAAACATTTCATATCGACGTCTGGTCTGTGTGTGTATATGTGCTTTTTTAAAAAGAGTCAAACCAGCCCTGGCTGGTGTGGTTCAGTTGGCTGGAGGGTGGTCCTATGCACCATAACTCCGGGGGTTTGATTCCCAGCTTGTAGGTTTGATCCCAGGTTGGGACACCTATGCAAGGCAACCAATTGATGTCTCTCTCTCTCTCTCTCTTTCCCTCTCTCTCTCTCTACTCCTCTCTCTCTCCTCTCTCCTCTCTAAAATGAATAAACATATCTTTTAAAATTTTTAACTAAATCATACCAACAACTCAGAATGTCAGAACTCCAACAGAATTATTAGCGTAGATCAGAATGTCTAAAAACTGGGGATCCTGGACCAAATCCGAAACATTTCTTTACATACTTGTGCCTTCTACTTGTGTCCCAATCTGGTCCCCACCTTAGCCTATTGAATCCAAAGCTGTGGATAAGAAATCTGCATTCTACCTGCAGGCCAGGTCACTTCAAGGTTGGACAATCAGTGCTCTAGAAAATTCACCTCTACATGAACCTCAAAACATCTTTTCTAAGGGACCTTAAATCTTAGGAGGCAGTTCTGAAAATGTTTTGCACACTATTCGTATTCTCCTAATTAAAATATCTACCACGTGTGCATTCTGGGTCACTCATCAAAAACGTTAAATGAGCAAGTCGAATTTCCCCGTGTGTCCCTGTGCTTCTTACCTGCTGGTGGGGTGAGGAGAGTGTCCACAGGAAAACTGATTCGGTGAAACATCTTCTGGTTTGACCAGAGCAGATCAAAATGACAAAAAAGGTTCTCTCTGAGCCCAGAAGTTGGTTACAGCATCTGCAGACTGAGGTTCCAATTCATCTTCAAGTCTTAGGAAATATCGATAGTTGTGTCTCTAAGCGTTGGTGAAGGGAGTTCACTCACATTTTCGGTGGAGCAGATGATTTGGTGGATGAAAACCACTGGAAGCCTTTGTATGGAAATGCAAAATTCAACTATGAAAGTAGCCAGCATTTTGAGTTCACCTAAGTGTGAAAACATGTCACCCTAGTAATGTCACGTAAAGTCTCTGGGTTTCGGTTTCAGCCTTCCTGTCCCTCCTTCTCTTCATACATTCTCTCCTTGTTTTCTACACAGTTTTCTCAAATCCTTAATGTCCAAAAATATTAAGGAGGCAACAGTCCACAAGCCATTCCCAGCATTTTAAAATAACTAAAATGGTACATTTACTTAGTTGTCATTAAAACACTGTACAGGTCAATATTTTCAAGTGCCTGCTTTGGGGATAAGTTACTTAAACTCAGTGTGGTTATTTAAGGTCTTTTCGGCCTTCATCCGTTCATACAATCCCATGAACGAAAAGGAAAGCAGCTTTAGTGCGATGTGCCTTAGGATGACTTGGGAGCCGATGAAGGGTCTCCAAGACCAGGAGTTGTGGGGAGGGGCTGTCGTGAGACACCGTATGGAAGGTAATGTCTAAGCTGACTCGTGAGAGACCAGTAGAGTTGGTCGGATGAAGAACTCGGATAAGAGTATAACATATGCAAAGGCCCAGAGAGAGAGACCGAGAACAAACACCGTATGTGCTGAGAGTGGCAAATAATTAAGTGTATCTGAGGTTAGAGCGGACCGGTGCTGGAGGAAGTGATCTCGCAGACCGGAGCGGTAAGCAGATCAGGTTGTGCAGAGCTGGGGTGCCAGGCTTCCCTGATGCTGAGACATTGGACAGCTCCCGAAGGGAGGCGAAGGAGTGAACTTACCAGGCTCACAGTCATTGAGAAAACCAGTCCACGATGCAGAGAATGGGTTGGTGGGGAGACGAGACTGTGGCAGGGGGCCTACTCGGGAGCAGCTGCAGAAACCACGAGAGAAGTGTGGATCTGAACTAAATCAGTGGCATCGGGGGTGGAAAATGAGAATTAAAATTCATTGATGATTAGAGCAGATAGTTCCGGAGGTTTAATTGGGTGTGGGTGGTGCGGGGAGGGCGGAAGCAAGGCTGGTGCCTCAGTCTGAGAGCTCGTGATCACAGTTAGCACTGGGCCCGTGCCCCAGGGGAAGGCACGCCCGTGCGTCTCGGTCCTGGCTGAGGGTGCAGTGTGGGCTGCGCAGTCCCGCCAGGGTTACAGGAAAACCCGTCTCTTAGAATCACCAGGAGCAGAAGACAAGGAATCTGATGGTTTACCCCAAAGTCTCCCGTCAGTAGTAGTATCATCACCTTTATTCCCCAGCCCTGTCATCTTGCCCAACTTCATGAAAATCAGGGACAAGGCGATAAGAGGTGTGGGTTTCTTTGGCAGGGGGAGGTGGGGTGTTTTGTTTGTTTGCGTTTTAACTTATTAGCACTGCTAAAAGTTGAAAGGAAGAAAGAATCTCTTCTTCATGGACATACTGGCCTAGGTGACCCCTGAGAATATGATGGGAATGAGCACCCACCCCTGCCCCGGTCAGCAGAGGCCTGGTCATCTTAGTCCTGTCCCTCCTTGTTGTGGATGTCACCCTCCCTCCCCAGCCCACCTCCTCCAGAACACTGCCCTTTGCGCTGCAGAGCCATCCAACCCAAAGGTTTGCTCTGAGGACTAAATACCGTCCCATGTGAAAAGGCTCTATAACTTTAAAGGCATAGCTCTTATTCCTGCTGGTCTGGGTATCATGTCACCCCTGTCAACTTTCTCTCCCTCTCTCTCCCCCACCCTAAACACACCCACCAGTTTCACAGAAACACAAGCCATTGAGCCACACCGTAGACCAGAGACTCATGCTGGAGCCAGTACAGAGGAGGAGCTGTTTCCTCTGAGTAACTGACACATGATCGTGGCCCATGGTGTCACTGGCATTGGATGAACAACATACTTCGGCTCCTGACACTGCAGCATCCCTCATAGGAGCAAACACTTAGAATAATAGTAACCCAGGAGCAAGGAGACTGATGCCCAGTAAGAGTTTCTGTGATTCTTCCGAGGGGAGAGGAAAGGGGGGCATGAGTCATACTCAGAGACTTCCAGCTTTGTCAGGCAGAATGGCCAGGGACTTCCTAAAGCAAGCTGTTTGGGATGAAGACTGGGACCTGAGTCCTGGAGGGGCGGGGGACTCACAAGGACATCTCCCATGTGGTCGGCTGTTCTCCTGGCCGCGGAGCAGAGTACACGGGAGTTATTCAGCCTTCTCGAGCACACAGGTGCTCTCTCTTCCTGCCCACCGTCTTTCTGCCTCCCAAGAGGACCATCAGGAGAGAATAAGACTCCAAATCACCTTTCCATACAGCAGGGGATGATGCAACAAACAGTACGATGTAAGATTGCGCTGCTATTTTGGACACAACTAAACAAAACGAAAACCATAACACAGCTTCAGTGTCTTTAATGAGGTCCCTCTTATATTCCTAAATGCTGATGCATGAAATATATGTCAAGATGTGGGTTAAAAGGGCCAGCAGGAGAGAACTTTAGGCCCTGAAGGAAAAAGAAATTCTCAACAGCTCCATTCAGGTCGCATGCTGGAAATCTATTTGATGTGAACCTCCACAATCCGGTGCTGTTTTATAATCTAGGGCATGCATGCATTAGCACTTGGACTTGGGCTTGAATTGCAAATTTGATTTTTGCCGTTCACATTTTAAAAGGTTCACCAGATGCTTGGAAAACATTAGGGTTTCGTGGGCTAGTGAACAGAAATCCTATCATTCTACCTCTTTGTGTTGTGGAGACCCGGAAAGCAACCTCTCTCGGTTGCAGTTGCAACTGTTAGTTTCCCTGAATTTTAAAGATAATACCGTATTTGCCTGGTGTACTGCGCCCCCACGTTTTTGTGCACATTATCCACGGGATTATTATACCCATTACTAAAGCCATGGTATGTGATCATTATACCCATATATAATGTGCATCCTTATTTTTCCCTCAAGAATGTGGGCAAAAAAGTGTACATTATAGATGGCAAAATATAGTAGTAGCTAAGGCTTACTGGGTGCTAACCAGATGCGAGGCATAAAACTAAGTGTGGTTTCCATATTGTTTAAGCTCAGCCTCAGAGTAATTCTGTGGGCTAGATGTTACTAACCCATTTTGCAGATGAAGTAATCAAGGCGGAGGAGAGGTTATGTAAGTTTCCAGTATTCATTCATTGAACATGTTATTAATCGAGTGCTCTCTGTGATCTGCTGGGGCTTGATCATGAGCAAAACAGAGAAGTCCCTGCCTTCGTGTAACTTACTGCCTAACAGTGGGCATCATGGCCAACACTGATTATGTACCAGACAACATTTATATGCTTCCACTCTTAAGTGGGGGTCTGGGATTTGAACCCAGGTGCTCTGACTCCAGGCTCAGTGCTCCTATGTGTCTGTGTTACTGCCTCAGCCAGCGAGGCCCACTCTGCTGGGGAGAGGCGGGAGCTGTGGTTCCCAGCCAGACCTCACTGCCTCCGTGGTCGCCATGGCCACCACTGTCTCCCAGAGGAATAAGCAGCATTTGTCTTCACTTTCTCCATCCGGCCCATCCACTTTGTGGCCCCAGAGCAGAATCATGCACCTGAACTTTCTAAAATGAAGTCAGGTACATTTTTAAGACAAGTGCTTGTTTTTCAGGTTAACATTGATTGCTTCAGGAGGTGCCCAGGGCCCCAAGCCTTGTTTCCTTTAGACCTTGAAGCAATGCTATTTGAACTTGCCCCTGTGTGTTGGAGCTACATTCAAGTGTCTGCTATAGCCATGATCAGAACCACAGTCTCTAGTTTGTTCAATAAATGAGGTGATTTTGTAACAATGTCTACCTAACATGATGGATTGAACAGTTATCTTCTTTGAAGTTAAATTCCAGTGTGTCCCAATTCAAACTTTGTTTTTAATAATTCTGGGGCTTCTACCAAGTGTCTGCAGACAGTGTTTGGTGTTATGACTTAAAACAGAGGATTTAGGAACAAGGGCTGGACTGGAATTTTACCCAAGGACCTTTTCTGTTTATTTTTACCATGGGTTTCTCTACTTATGAGAAAGGTGACTAAGAGCCAGGTGAAGCCAAGAGATTGCTTGGCAATAAAGTGGCACTTGTTGGAACCCCCACACCATCTCCAGGTGGGTTTGATTTTACATGGGGCTCCTCTTGAGCCTGGTCAGTTTCATGTGTGAGTGCCAAGGGCAGGGTCAGAGGAAACCCTGCTTGTCCGCCCCTCCCCCTCAAGCCTGTGAAGTCACTAAGACCCTGCCGACCCAGCCTAGTCTTCTCTGTGTCACTCAGGGAGCACTTTCCCT
>CM052545.1:10950803-11155818 GCA_028533065.1 Trachops cirrhosus | reverse complement strand
AGTCCAGTTAAGTGGACACAACACACTCCAGGCTAAGAGAGCTCATTACTGGGGATGTAGAATATCAAAATCAGGCATTCCTTAAGGTCAATGAGGCTGCCTCCTGCTCTGATTTCAGCTCACCTCTTCTAGCCCCTCTGAATTACACTGTGACATCATTCATTCAGTTTGCCATTCTTTATTAACCACTGCTCTGAACTTGAATACTAAGTGCAACCCCACAATACACAGTGAGGGTCAGCTATCTTCCTGAAGCACACTAAACAGACACTTAAGCATTTGCCCCCAAGTATGATAGAAGCTATGATGGGAAAGAAGACATTGCTTGGAAAAAGGTATTCCAGCACATCCAACCCAGTAGAGGTGATTGAAAGGAGAGTGTAGGGAAGGGCTCTAAGAGGAGACTTCCTAGAGTAAGTGAAATCTCAGACACAGCCTGAAAGACGAGCAGCTATTAACCCAGGGAGGGGAAGATGGAGGGGAAGAAGTGTGTTCCAAGAAAAGAAAACACGTCCAGAGTCCTGGAGGCAGAAAAAAGCCCGGCACACTTAAGAAACTGAAGTTTCAGGAGGACTGATAGAAGACGTTGGGCAGAGGTTGGGGAGGTGCTGCTAAGCCGAGGAACAAAAAGATGAGCCTGGAAGGATGACTGAGAGCCAGGTGAAGTAGGCTTCGTTTAGATTTCAATCTAAAGACAACGGAAATCATTACAGGGTTATAAGTGGGAAGGGCAATATATCTAATCTATAGAGATATAGATATAGATAGAGCTATATAGAGATAGATGTAGATATAGGTAGATAGATAGATAGATAGATTTAAAAGACATGGCAATATAACAAATAGATTGATAGAAAGCAAAACAATGAATAAAAGAATAGAATAAAGAGTAAATGGATGAACAAATGGAGCCAAGACAAGGAGATCAGCCAGGAGGTTGTTGTAACAATCTAGCGAGAGGCAATGGGACCCTTGCCTGGGATAGTCACAGTGAGGTTGGAAGTGAGTGGGCATATGAGAGTGACAGTTTGGATGCAGCATCCGTAGGGCTGGGTGACTGGCGATGTGAGATGGTTCAAGAAGAATGCTCGGGTTTCTGATCTGGGTGACTGGGTAGTACTGAGATAGGAACACTGGTGAGGATCCTGTTTGATCGTGAAAGATAATCAGCTCAGTGTTGGCACACGTTGAGTTTTAGATGCCTGTGGAACATCCAGTGAGAGAGCATTGGAGTTAGAGGAGCTCAGCAGAGAAGGTGGGGCTGGGTACATTGTTATGAGGACAGCAGCCTGTTGTAATGGAGGACACCATCTGGGTTAGGGTACAGAGTAGGCAGGAAAGAAAGCTTAAGACCGAACAATGAAGAATTCCATCCTTTAAAAGGGAGGAAGAAGTGTACATAAGAGGCTGAGAAAGAGCAGATGGAGAGAAAGGAGGCAATCCAGGAAAGCATGAGGCCATGGGAACCCGGGGAGGCATGCTCTTAGAACAGGATGGGCCCCTGCATGGCAGGGTGCTGGGAGGTGGAGTGAAAGAGAGTGCAGAGCAAGGTTTGGTTATGGTCACCATTAATCTTCATGTCTACGCTGTTTAGTAAATGTGTTAAATTTTCTATTCTTAGAGTATTTTTACTGCGCTGTAAAATATTGTTGATTTAATTCTTCAATGTTCCCAATGAAGGTGTGACAAGAATTCAAGCATTAACGTCTTCCTCGAGTATGGTACATTTTGGTCCAATCTCACGTTTAGCATTCTTTTGAAAATAATAATAGGTGATTCTTCCCCACCCTCCACTCTTTAGGCTGTTTTCTGTCTCTTAGCCTGGTGAGCTCTGCTTTTTGGCGAAAACCTTTCCCCCATAGAATTTGAATTGAAGCCTGGCCAATTTTGAAATTAGAATTATAACCTCTTTACTAGGTGTTATCAACCACTTAAAAGTTGGTTGACAGCAATCCATTCCGGAACGTTTAGAGTGAACTACGAGCTGCAGATTCAGGCCTTCTCTTTGTTACCTGTTTTCCAGCTCCAGGAGACCGTGAAAAGGAAGTTGGAAGGAGCCCGGTCGCCGCTCAATGGAGACCAGCAGAACGGGGCTTGCGATGGGAGTTTTTCTCCAACCAGCAAGCGGATACGAAAGGACATTCCCACGGGGATGGAAGCCATCAACAGTTTGCCCAACAACATGCCACTGCCTTCAGCTTCTCCTCTTCACCAACTTGACCTGAAGCCTTCTCTGCCCTTGCAGAACAGCGGAACTCACGCTGCTGGGCTTCTAGAGGACCTAGGTAAGAATGGCAGGCTCCCGGAGATTAAACTTCAGCCTGTGAACGGTTGCAGTGACCTGGAAGACGGCTTCGCCACCTTGCAGAGCAAGGGCCTCAAACAGGAGCCTCTGGACGACCCTACTTGCATCGACACATCAGAAACATCTCTTTCAAACCAGAACAAGCTGTTCTCAGACATTAACCTGAATGATCAGGAGTGGCAAGAATTGATAGATGAACTGGCCAACACAGTTCCTGAAGACGACATACAGGACCTGTTCAACGAAGACTTTGAAGAGAAGAAGGAGCCAGAATTCTCGCAGCCGGCCACCGAGACCCCCCTCTCCCAGGAGAGTGTGAGCGTGAAGAGCGACCCTTCTCACTCTCCTTTCACGCACATCTCCTTGGGCTCTCCCCAGACAAGGCCTTCTTCTTCCGGTCCTCCCTTTTCGACCATCTCCACGGCCACCAGTTTACCTTCCGTCGCCAGCACTCCCGTGGCTCCCAACCCCGCAGGCTCACCAGCAAACTGTGCGGTCCAGTCCCCGCCAACGCCAAACCCAGCCCACACCCCCGGCCAAGCTCCGCCTCGGCCTGGAAGCGGCTATCTCCTCGGTGCGGCAGCGGTGCCAGTGGCTGGCCCGGGGTCGGGCCCCGGGGCCGTGCCCAGCACCGACCTGTCTCCGGCGGAGCAGCTCAAACAGATGGCGGCGCAGCAGCAACAGCGGGCCAAGCTCATGCAGAAGCAGCAGCAGCAGCAGCAGCAGCATCCCAGCCAGCCTGCCAGCTGGTCCCCGTTAGGGCCTCCGTCCAGTCCCTACGGCGCGGCTTTCCCCGCAGAGAAACCAAATAGCCCCATGATGTACTCCCAAGCCTTTAACAACCAAAACCCAGTAGTGCCTCCAATGGCAAACAACCTGCAGAAGACGACAATGAACAACTACCTCCCGCAGAATCACATGAACATGATCAATCAGCAGCCAAATAACTTGGGTGCAAACTCCTTAAGCAAACAGCACAACCTTCTCACGTACGGCAACACCAAGCCTCTGACCCACTTCAATGCGGACTTGAGTCAGAGGATGACACCCCCCATGGCCAACCCCAACAAAAACCCCCTGCTGCCGTACATCCAGCAGCAGCCCCCGCCGCAGCAGCAGCCGCCGCCGCAGCTCCAGGCTCCTAGGGCCCACCTGAGTGAGGACCAGAAACGCATGCTTCTCATGAAGCAGAAGGGAGTGATGAACCAGCCGCTGGCCTACGCCGCGCTCCCGGCCCACGGTCAGGTAAGTGTGAAAGCGGCACCCGCGTGCAGCCGTGCCGGTGGCGCGTTTCAGACCGGCGAGGTGTGATGCGTTAGCGCGGGCAGGGTCTAATTAATTACCTGTGGAAATCCTTCCTACGCATTGTCATGTAGTTGCCAGGTCTGGGGGTTTATTTCCTCTTTTTTTCTAAGAGATGGAAAAGGTTGGCCTGATTGCCTTCCCTGTATTAGAATGTCTGGGAATCAAACTTGTCCTGTTCCCGGTAGGAGATAAGAAATGAAAAATTACATGACGTTCTCACTCGGAGGGGGGCTGCGCCGTGGAAGTCACTGGGCCAAGCCTGCTGCTCTTATCTCCTGGGTCATTCAGTCCTAGACTCGGGCCAGTGGGAAGGCCAGAGCCTTTAAGGATCCCTCCAGCAGTTTGATAAGGCTCTGAACAACCTTCACCAAGCTTACGGAATTATGAAGCATGGAAATCTAGGCTCCTGATGTTCAAATGTGGGGGAGGTTTTTGTATTTTCAAAGTGAACTGAAGGACAGATTTTTGTAGGACTGCTCAACACTTAAACCTTTGTTGCTGACCTAAGGCAATTAGAAGCTCTTTCGACCTCGTGGCTTGGGAGTACAGTCAAACCTCTGCAATTTGTTCAGCTCTGATTCAGGAAAATTTGATGGTGACTGTACCTTAGAGCTGTATCAAAATAAAGCCTCCTCTTTCCCACGTCACGACATCCTTGTTTGGATAGTAGGGCACTCAGTGGTCCGTGGTAAAAATGAGTGGTAGCCAGTCGGGGAGTGAGTCCTCGGTGAGAAGCATTCACTCGCCTCACCCTGACCACTGTGGCAAGCAGCCAAAGCTGCTGCAATGTAACAATTTCTCTACCTGGAAGGAGAGGGGCGTGGGGAAATGCATTGTTCTACTGACCTTCTCCACACGGGTGAATTCATAAACCATCACTGTACTGCCCATTGCTAGTTTGCGCCTAATCCTCTCAGGATGCCGACATTCGCATGGCTGTTGGAGATTTTGCAGAAAAGTCTTTGCTTTAGGGGCCCTCGTGTGCAAACAGGTTACAACTAGTGGTTGGATATGTGTCCACAGTGGGATGCTTCAGAAGTAATGCAGGCAGATCTTGCATCAGTAGGTAGTTGTTTGCGTCTTCTCTCTCCTGGTGTGCCCCTCCCCCCATACCCACCCAATCCCTTTAAACTTGATGGAGGCTCCAAGAGCTGGAGGGTGCTGGCCTGCAGAGACAGGCCTGAGCTCTTCTCCTTCACAGCCTTCCAACCCCAAAACCTCACAGTGGTTTCTTGTCTGCACATGCCAGCCAGCTCTAAAGAAATTCTGTTTGGAGAAATGAAAATGTAGCTCGGTTTATGTCAACTGCACTTGGTCACTGGTAGAAAAACATCATTGAAATGTGGGCTTCTGTTTTATCTTGGTTTCATTAAGCAAATGTATACCACTGGAGAAATGCAACATTGTATACGCTTCCACATTAAGTTGTGAAGCAGGCAAAAATGGAGGCAACATACAGGGATGTTCGTTGTAGCCCAGAACACGTCCTAGGTTTATGAGATTGCGAGCTGTCAGAATGATCTTTGTTAATCTTAATACAAATTGTGCTTCTACATTGGCTGTTTTCACGTCAGCTACAGTAAAATATTTCCTCTGAGCCAGACCAAAGATGATTAATTCCAACTCACAGGCTCTGTACACAGAGTCTGTCCTCACTCCACAGCCTCACTCCCTGAGTGTCTTCTGAAATCTGCTAACTTGGGATGAGGTTCTTGTCTTGGCTGGAACATGGATTTTAAAGGTACTCATTTCAGGTCCTGATGCTTGCCTAGCTACACGAAACTGAGTCCCTGAGCTGCAGAGGTCATGTTTTGAAAGAGCTCAGTCAGGTAAAGAAATGAAAGTGATGGTTTTCTGGCCTAAATCTGCTGGTTCATCCTCTGTTCCTTCCGTCTCACGAGGTCCTTTCGGGGCGAACAAGCCTTCCTTCTGGAGTGAGGCCTCTTTAGAATAATCACTTTGTAACCTGATAAAGAACCATCAGGTAAAAGCATGCTTTTTAATAAAACATTAATTCACCACTGTTTGAAACAAGCTTCAAAATGCATATACAAACATGTGAATATCTTTCTGCACACATACCAGTTACTTCGTGTTTCGTCTGCTTCCGGAGCAGTATTTACACAGCTCATTGCACAGTTCACTGCGCCGTGCGCGAGCACATTGCACGAACACGTGCACCAAGTACAGGAAGACATAGAATGTAATTGTACGTGGGTGCCGTTCAAGTTTGTGTCTTGCGCTTGCTCGTGAAAATTCACTTCATTCTTTTTTGGCCACAAGGACTGTGATTAACACTTAGTTTTAATGACTGATTTAAACACCAAAAGTAATAACACTGGAACACTGATTTCAAGATAATTATTTTGTACAGATGTTCACTTACTTGGGCCATTTGCAGAAAATGCCAGTTCTCTTAGAAATGAATAGAAATTCACTGAGATCCTGGATATTAAAAAAAAAAAAAACACAGGGAACCAAAGCTAGAAAAGACCCAAAAAGAACTTATTTCTAAATTTTGAATGTCTTATCAAGAAATTTTACTTCTCAGAATTTACCTAGTATTCCTTGTAATTAGAGAATTGAACAAAGATTCATGTACAAAGATTATGCACGTGGTGTTACTTATGACAGCGAGGAATTGGAACCACAGTAAGCACCGTGGGAAAGCCGTGTACCGTGAGCATCCTGACACTCGGTGACGGGTCACGTGGGGACGCTCACAGGATGAGCGAGGTCAGCAGGTCACACAAGCGCTTGGATGTTACAGTCCAGACCGTGTCTTTCATATATACAGAAAATATACGAATAGCTAAAATATTAGGAATGGTATTTTGGGTTGGTAAGTTATGAGTAATTACTGTTTTCCTCTCTATAGTTTACCAAGTTTTCTATCATACCTGTATGTTAGAAAACTCGGTAAACTATAAAACTTGGTATGTATGTTATTTCCACCATCGGGAAAGATAATTTTTAGGGAAGGGAAATCCCTTATTTGAAAAAAGTTTATACTATGCTAATTCTTTAAAAGAAGAATCTTATTTTTCCAATTTGCCAGTTGGATTGCGGTGACACCATTCCCATTTACTCATATACAGTCTTCATTTCGAGTCTTTCCCTTTCTTTCTCCGCCACTTCTTCTTGCTTCTTATCATCTGCTCGAGTCCTATAAACTTCAGGTAATAGAGTGACAATGAGTGTCAGTGAAACTTTCACCACGATAAACTTGCGAATCTTCTCCACGTTCTGTTCTTATATTATCTCTTTGATCATGTCTCTTTTCCCTTGTCTGTCTCAGTTTTTACTTTCTGGAACTTCTGTTCATTTTGTATTGGACTTTCTGGATTGCTCTCTAATTTTTAAAATACATGTTTCTGTGACAAAATCACCAGAGCCTTCTTTGGTTGTGTCTATTCACTATCTTTTCCTAATTTTGTTGTTTTTCAAGGACAAGATCTCTCTCTCTCTCTCTCTCTCTCTCTCTCTTGCACACACACTCTGGGTTTTTACTGTTTTTTGCACAGTACCTGACACCACATCTTAAACATAAGGAGGTTTTACACATGGCAATTACCAAAGTTCAGAACAAAAATATGTTTGCAGTGGATTCTCAGCTCCAGTGGAGAGAGCATTAGCACAAATAACACAGAGCTGCTTTTGAGATCAAACGGAAGAACCGGAAAGGCAAGTCTAAAAGGAATCCTTTGATGGGAGGTGGTTATCTTGAACCAGTGGAACAACAAGGAGATCGGGAAAGGCAAACGCAGGCTCTGTGCCTGACAAACAGAAGCAGGATGGAGCGACTCGGAAAGGATGGCTGGGGAAGGTCGTGGGGTCCCCGGAGCCCGGGAGCAAACTTTCCGTGGAATCCTGGAGAGTGAATAATTTCCAAAGTGCGATGTGAATTTTTAGTAGTTGCCATCATAGGACTAGAGAAGCAGGATACTGTGTTACCTTATTAATACTTTACGTGCCGTTTGCAGTGCGTGGCTGCGTGTATCAGAATGAGTACATACATTCTCATATTTTATAGGATGTTTTTCCCCTCTCATTTTATTTTACTGACATTTGTTGGGTACCATGTGTGGTGTATTGTTAGAAGCCTTTTAGCCATAAGATCTCCACATAAAGAGCAGAGCTCCAATATTAGCAGCCATCCTGGAAATCTCTTTGAAGATACATTTTCCTTAACTTTAAAAAATTGGAGTCCCTTTGAATTTAATTTCCTTAAAATATATATTTTTTATTTTCTCCAAATAATAGATGGCATCGCTCAGAAAGTCAAATAATGCCACGAGGCTTATAATGAAAAACAACAGCTTCAGCCTCTTCATTCTTTATTTCTGCTTCCCAGAGGTGACCACTTCGATTCATGAAGTCGTTTTCTTTTACTTACTTCTGTAAACTGCTATTTCTCAATATTTCATTTATTTGATTCTATAGAAGATGAGGATTCTGCTCACTTATGTCACCTCCTCACAGACACAGTCCCCTCCACACAGAATCTCCCTTTCCTCTTCCCCATACTCTCAATACAGCTAGATACTCATATATTGCAAAGTATGATTTTTAAAGGATTCCATATTTACGTGACTGATACTTGCATTGCACCTCACAGTTAAACTGTTTAGTATAGTAGGATTGCATTTCCTTTCTCATATGACTTTTTGTTTTTCCTGTAATTAATAACTGCCTATTTTTTAATTGGTGTTGTCTCTGCACCTACCATCAATCTGTCCTCAAACTTTTCTGACTGTAAAACTTTCCGTGGGATCGAACATCAGATCATCTATTTTTCTGATATTTTCTTTTCCTTTTTCTCCCTCCCCCTCCCTCTCCCCTTCCCTCCACCCCCTCCAACATTTCCTTCTCTCTCTTTCTCAGTCTCTTCCCTTCTCTCTGCCTCTCTCTTTCCCTCTCTCTCCCTCATGCGCCTCCTTCAACGTCTCTCCTGAAGGCTTCGCCCCTCTTGCCCCAGCCTCCTATCCTATCATTTTGTTGTTCTGCTGCTTAACTCAAGTCACACAGATGCCCTTGACCATCATGCCTGGAATATTTCACAGCGCTCTGTGTTGCATTATGTTTTCGTGATCCCTCCCCCGCTCTCTCTACTGGGTCCCTCACACTGGCGGAGCACACCCCCTCAGAGCTTCTGTAGGAAGGGTGCATGGGAGATTATTTTGATGGAAACTGTTTTTGAGAATGTCCTCATCTTCACGTTTGATGGATAGTTTGTCAGATACAGAATTATAGTTAAGAAAACATATTTGATCAGACTTTTAAAGGAATTTCTTCACGGTCCTGTGGCTTTTATACTATCCAGTGACATTTGGGTACCCCACCCTATGGCTGTAACCATTTTGGGGTGGTTTTTTTTCAGTCTGAGAGTGTTTTTAGATCTTCTCTCGATCCCTGAAATTTGTGGTGGTATACTTTCATTCGCTATGTCTGGTACTATGAATGTTTTTACGTTAAGTTTTCTTGTCTTTCTCCCACCTCCCAATTATCTGTTTCTCTGAAGCACCTTCTTCATATGCTCACTTTATTTTTTATTTTTTCACGTTAGAAGCTTTTCTCAAATGTCTGTTTGCTCTGTTTTAAGAGTGAGGCGCAGGAGAGCCAAACAGTTGCTGTGTGTCTTTACAGAAGGCGTGTCGCATGCGGGGTTTGCTCTAGGGGATTGGGCTAGCACCCCGCCACTTCACTGGGTCAGTGTCTGTAGATTCTTCCCCCAAAAGCCAGACAGAAAAGACTCCTTCCACCTCCTCAGCAAGAGTTGGACGTCTGGAGGCTGGCTTTCTGGGGCTGAGCAGAGGAGAAGAGTTGGTACTTGGTGGTGTGGGTGAAAGGTGTCTCACTAAATACAATGCAGACTTTCAATCTCCTCATTTTTATATGGTTCCTCACCCACCCTCAATGAGGACTGGAGTCCAGGATTCCAGAGTCTTGCAGCTTCATCCCCCCAGAAGGGGAGTACACCTTCCTTCTTCCAGTCTGGAGGAGTGTGTCTGCCCACTTCTTAATTAAACGGGACTTGAGCCTATTTTTCTTTTGGGTGCACCCTCACCCCCACCCTGGCATCTGAGGGGCTTCTGGTCCCTGAGACTTGAGAGCATTCTTCAGCTGGAACCTTCTTGCTTTATTTTTAGCTTCCCCACTGCAGGATTCGATTTAGCTTTCTCCAAGCCTCCAAGTCCTTTCCCCCTCGGCCACCTGGTGTTCATCTTCCAAAATTCGGTTGACACCCCTGGATTGCTATTTCCATTTCTTTGTTCTTGAATATCCGTATCATTTTTATTCTTTTATTGTCATTGTCCTGGGGCGTTGCAGAGAGCCAAGGTAAAGGTGGGCGTTCAGGCCACCAAAGCTCCTTCAGTGACTCTCACCTCCATCTGAATAGCAGATGTCACCCAATATTGAAATTCATATGTTACAGCAAAGTTCACAAGATCACGTCTAACATTTTGGGTTTTATTGGGGCTGCTTTCATCAAGCCTAAAGTGCTCTTTAACTTAGCATTTACACATGTTGAAGACTTGTGCCCGGATGGACGGCAGTGCCTATGTGATCGGCACGCTGTTTTAGAATAAGGTCTTGTAATTATAAGCACTGAGTAGACTTTAGAATCTTGAAAATATTGACTTACTTCAAGGACTATAAAAACAATTTAGGTTCCGTGACCCTGACTAAGCCAATAGTATCTGGCAACTCAGATACAAGGTAAAATATTGACAGAACACTCATCCCTGCCTGAACCCAGGGCCACCCAGCTGAGGGGAAAGCAGGGGCAGAACTGCTAGAAACATGCAGATAACAAATGAAACTTTCCCGGTAATGGGCATAATAGTCACTTCCGTACACACACGGGCATATTTTGTAAATCTTGTCCGAGTCTTAGAATTACGAGGCTATGAGTAAACAGCAGAAAAAGTTCTAGGAAAGGAATTCATGTTAAAATAGTCTTGGGGAAGAAAGGGGTTTTAATTAGTCCCCTATGAGAATCCTCTTTAAAGGTTTTGTGGGATATTCCTATTTACAGAGAAAGCTTACAGCCCATCAAATGGTGTTTCTGAAACTCGTGGGTCTAAGAATTACCTGGGGAAATTGTTTAAGAGGCAACAGTCAGATTCCTCTGCCAAAGACTCAGAATCAGTAGGTCTGGGACAAGGCCTGGGGGTTCGCATTTTATTTTATTACTGATTTTTTTTAGAGAGAGAGAAAGAGAAACATCAACTTGTTGTTCCATTTATTTACTCATTCATTGGTGACTTCTTGTATGTGCCCTGACCGGGGATCGAACCCACAACTGTTATGCTTTAGAATAACTCTGTAATCAGCTGAACAAGCCAGCCGTGGCAGAGTACGCACTTTAACAAGCAACCCCCCACACCATTTCTGATAGAGAAGTGCCACCTGGGTCCCTGGGCCTTGGATTAAAGTGGCCTGTGTTACCACCGCTGCTGGGTGTTTGCGTGCACTCCCCCACGGCAGTTACTGCGTGACTGTGAGCTCTGCGAGGGCGAAGACTCGTGCTGTTTCCGGGACGATGGGAAATTGCGGTTACTCTGTGTTTAGTGGGTTTCCTGTCTTAGGATGGAGGAACCTTTTTGAGTTTATTATATTTTGTTTTTCAGTTACAGTGTCCGTTCACCTGCATCTAGAGAGCAGGCCTGGCTTTATGTTGCTTGTCAGGAGCCCACCAGCCTCAGAGTTTGCCACAAGAATAGCAAACTGTGAAAGCTGACCCAGCAGATCCTCCCCATGTATATCCACTCCTAAAATTCTAGATATTATGGACTAAAAATAGGTACCAAAATAATACCCTCCACAGCAGGGGTGTCCAACCTTTTGGCATCTCTGGGCCACACTGGAAGAAGAAGAGTTGTCTTGGGCCACACATTAGATACACAAACACTAATGAAAACTGACAAGCAAAAAAAAAGACTTTAAGTAAATTTATGGTTTTGTGTTGGGCAGCGGGTTGGACGTCCCTGCTCTGCAGTGTCCAGCAGCGTGCAGTCCAATTGGGGCAGTGGCCAGGCGTGCGCGATAGGTCAGTCCAGAGAGGCAAGTGGCTGAGTGCCACCTTTCTAAGCTGCATGTGAGGACTGTGGGCAGAGGGCAGGCGATCGTGGGTCCAGCCTGGAGGAGACAAGAGCAGCGTCCAGGGGGAGGGGAGCTTTGATGTAGACGCAGCATGAGTGGGAGTGAAATGGATGGGGGGGCGGGTGGAAGGGCGTATTCACGCACCCAAAGGGCTGTTCCTGGAGTGGATCGCACAGATGGTGGCCAGGCTGCAGGGGGGAAGGATTTGTGGTGAGGCCAGTGAGGGGAAGTTTGAGAGAACAGTCAGGGACATTCTACATTCTACTGTGAGACAGTAAGAGTCTTTATCTGGATGGAGCGTTTCAAATTTAAAGGGGAAATGGGTACGATGGCATTTAGAGAAAAGAAATAACAAAACTGGATGACTGACTATATGATAAGATGAAAGGGAAATGAAGAAAACATTTATGATCATAAGGTTAAATATTAGGGTGGTATAATAGTTTTCCAAAGAAGATGGTCTTGTCATACATAAATCCAAATCTCAAATCTTATTTCTGTTTAAAAGCCATTCAATCACTTGTTTTTATTTATCTGATTCTTCTGATTTGTGTTTCCCTTTCATGAAGACACTTGTTCCCCACTCCTCAAAAGGTATGAAGCTAGTTCACAGGAATTCTTTTAAAGTTTCTGTTAAATTGAGCCACAGGAGCTAGCTACTCCTGTGTTTCATAGTTGAGCTTTTTGGTTTTTACAAGTGTTTGTTTTTCAGTAAATTCATATCACTATAAAAATGGTTGTTTTCATCAGTTAGCGAAGTAACGGAGTGTACGTCTTCCTTTTGCTTTGTGGTGACACCTCATCCGTTATTGAAGAAGACACTCTCTGAAGACAGTCGTTATGCAGGTGTGGGAGAGGAACGGGATTCCACTGGAACAGGATTCCAGGATGTCAAAGCATATTATGTCATCATCCATTAACTATTCATAGCAAGTCTGGCTTTCCTAGCGGTTACAGAGCTCTCTGGGAGGCTGGGGGGTGGGGGGCAAGTTGTTTTCCTTTACAAAGAGAGTCTATTATCTTCTGGTCCCCAAGCAAGTTTCTACGGAATATCTTCTCTATGACACCAACTGGTTTGCATCTGACCCAGTGCATAAAGAATCAAAGTGCCTTCCACAAAAGTTAGATTTTCAATACGTTATTGTGAGTAGTTAACATAATACATGAGGTCATGTGGGTTACCTGTACCATTTTTGTGTACTAAGCAGTAAATATTGACCCCCAATAGCATCCAAACTGATAACTCCCATTTATGCATATTATGATTTCCTAGAAGAGGTTTTATAAACATAGCTGCACTCGCTAATTGCTTTTGCATCTGAGGTGTGTGGGAGTTTGTTTGGGCTTTTGCTGTCCTGGACTCTAGCCCCGGTTCATATAAAGTACGTTTTCATTGGCTTGTTAGGCCAGGAGCACTTTCAGTGCTAAGCTGAAGTTGATCAGGGATGGAAGGGAACAGGTCATTTCTGGGCGTAGAGACTGGGCTTCCTCAGGCAGCCACTAGTCTTTCTGGTGCCTTCGTGGGAATTAGGGGAAAGGCCCCTCCTCTGAGCAGGTGGATGGAGGCAGCTGCCCACAGGAACCCCAGGGTTGCTGGCATCCCCCTTGCACCCTCTGCTGGACACCATCATGCTGGCCACAGATAGGGGTGCACCTGCACAGGCACTAAAAGCCACCCAACATAGAGCAGAGAGCACCAGCATCTCAGACCGGTGCGTTGAGAACCTGAGTTCCATGTGCCCGTCGGTGCTGTGGCCAGTCAGACGCTGCAGCGTGAAGCCGTCAGGTAAAGGAGCCTGCAGGCCCATGTGTGGCTGTCGAGCAGCCTGCAGGGTGCGCACTGCTAGTCTCAGTACCGCCTGCCAGCGGGAGGCTCGTTCATGTGGCAGAGCAGCCCAGAGAAAAGGCCTGGCCTGTGCCTCCCTCCAGAGCGTGGGCAGGGTCAGATGGCCCCAGCGCTGGAGCAGCACCATCCCATAGAAAAATAAAGCAAACCGTGGAAGTTTAAAATTTCCCTTAGCCACATTACGAAAGACAAAAAGAAACAGGTGAAATAGATTTCAACATATTTCTCTTGAACCCAGTATATTAAAACATCATGTCAACAGGTAATCAATATAAAAATTATTAATGAGATACGTTTACCTTCTTCTTTCACACCAGGTCTTTGGAACCTGGTGGGTCTGTCCCACTTGTAGCACAGGGCACTTGGACCGGTCATGACTCCAGGGCTCGGCGGTCGCGCTGGTTGGGCAGGGCAGGTCTTCAGCAATGACACCTGCCCTGGGGTCGGAACGGCAGGCGGCAGGACCCGAGGCTGCTTCAGAGCAGCCGACTCTTTATGTCACCTTTTAAGAGCTAGGTGGCCCTACACTGGACAGAACAGATTCGTGCTCCCCACTGCCCTCTGCCCAGCCAGGGGGCCCCTGCAGTGTGGCACTGAGCCCTGTCCTCTGCACAAGCCGCACACAGCAGGTTCTGTGCCCCGGCTGTTAGGATTCACCTGCTGTGTGGCCCACGGCCCGCGGTGTGGCATGTGACTGCTGCTCGGAGAAGGATGTGGCCCTTCTGCATGCGTGCCCTGTCGGGGGTGCAGAGCATATGTGAGCAGCCTTGGGGACATACATCCTGTGGCAGGTCGGCAGCCCCTGACCCCCTATTAACATGTCAGTGGGGGTGGCTGGTGCCCCGGGCTTGCTTTTCAGGGCTTTGATGAGCTTCGTTAATTATGCTGGGAAAGAAAAGGTGTGCAGCTAAAGAAGAACCCGCTTAGCTGTATGGGAACCTGCAAAACCGGGCACTGGGCAGCGTGGTGAAGCGGTGGCCCAGCGAGAGAGGCGTGCAAGTGAACGTGGTGCCCCAGCGCACGGCAGGCCGGGGCCGCACTCTCTGCTTTGGCAGGATGCTCTGGCACACTGCCCCCTCTCTGGGCCCAGGGTTGGCCAGGCGCTCGCCTGTGTCAGAGCAGTTAGGGAGCCGCCTTGCGGGGAGGTGGCAGAGTGCAGAGGTCAGCAGCTGACCCCGGAGCTCGGACAGGTATTCAAAACCTGCTTCACCACTTCGCTATCTGCGGGACCTCGGGCCGCTTCCACGGCTTCTCTGAGCTTTAGGTTCTCTGTCTGGAGAACAGGGATAATAATAACAGGATTATTAGGATGTTGCTGTGTCCTCATTTATGTAAAGCATTTAGCGTAGCATCAGACCACAGGATGCACAATATGCATTTTTGTAATTTGGGACATTCGTTGTATCATGCGATTCGTACCTTTTCAGTCCTCTGGGAGAGCATAACTACGCTTCAGTTTCCCTCTAAGGCAGCTTTATTCATTCACTTACTCACTCACTCAACAGGCATTCATTCTGTCCCTGAAGTGTCTAGACCTTGGACGTACGAAGATGCAGAGATTCCGGGAGAAACGTTATCATATACAATACATGCGAAATTACATGGACAGGAACCACAAACAAAGTGGTAAAAATATATTGATGTTCTCTTTAAAAAACCTTAGGAACTTCTAAACGATGGTAAAGAGTTTTCTTTCACCCTGTGTATGACCAGATCGTTCCTCCTGCATTTACCTCTATTTAAAATAAAAATTACTTATTTGTCATGTTTTAATATAAAATATAGAAATATTTGTTCATTTTATTAAATGATCTAAAATGAGGGAAACACCTCAAAGAAAAAACCTCTGTACTTTCCCACCATTTACCTTAGACTCCGAGGGGTCTTCCAGTACCCTGGTTGTTTCTGGAACTGTATTATGTGAGAAAAATTGTTTCTTTGTTAATCAGAAGGTAAAAATGAGGGTGGGACTTAATGCAACCCATCACTATAAGATCTAACCTTTTTATGTATTAAAAACATGTAAACAGTTATTCCCAAAATAATGAAAACTATAATTGATTTAAACTGCTTTTTTTTTTCTTTTGGGGGTTATTTAGATTAAAGCAGGCATTTTAGTCAAAGTTTTAAAACTTAACTCCAAAATAAACAAGCACTCTATTGGAAAATGTATTGTATGCATTGTCTATTGCTAGGTAACAAATCACACCCTAAACTTAGCAGCTGAAAACGAGCACGTGCTGACCCACACAGTCCTGGGGAAATCCAGGAGCAGCTTTGCTGGGTGCCTCTGGCTCGAGGTGTCCCTGAGGTTACAGTCAGGTCGCATCATCTGAAGTCAGGGCCAGAGCTGGGCGCTGCTTCCCAGGGGCTCCCACGAGGGTCTGCTGGGGGGGGGGGGGTCAGGCCCTCACCACATGGATCCCTCCACAGGGCTGCTTGAGTGTTCTCGTAACGCCGCCGCTGGCTTCCCCAACCTGAGTGATTCAGGAGACAGCAAGGAGCAAGCCGCCAGGCCTTTGTAGACATTTGCCTTTTTTGTTATTTTATTCATTTGAAGCAAATCATTAAGTTCAGTCCTGCTCTGGGGTACAGGGATCGGTTCTACCCTCTGAAGGGAATGTCAAGAATTTGTGGATACCGTAACTACCGTGAAAGGCTTTTGACGTTTCCTGCAGTGCTTAAGTGGCCTTGGCACAGAGAAGCTTAGGATGGGAAGGACTGGACTGGCGATGACCAGCGGACCCATCTGGGGGACAGTGTGCCCTGGGCCGGTGTGCCATTTAGGGGACAGGACGCGAGAGGAAGGGAGACATAGACTCCCAATGCACCAGAAATGTCTTTCTTTTTACTTTGCAGCCCCAGACCTGATATCAAAGCCAGGCTTCATGGCAGAGAACTAATGTAGAATTCTGTGGTCAAACGTGAGGAAGCCTTTGCTTTTATTTAAAGAAGGAAATAGATTTTACAGGACCTAGCATCTGAGCTACTGTCTCCTGTGCACTAAGCCCAGCCCTGTTAGCTCCATGGTTCCCCACGTCTGCTTTAAGGAGCCTTTCCCCCCCTTTCCACGGTATGACATTCAGCGTTTCCAGCCTTCAGTTTCTGTCTCCCCCCACCCCCCTCGGGCTCTGTGCTGTCTTTCCTGCGGAAGGAAGTGTTTCCCCGACAGCACTGCATACTTGATGCTGCCATCTGATGATGCACCTGAGTTCTGCCCCCACATCCTCCGTTTTCCACCTCGAGACCTGGGCCCTGCCGTTAGCCACATTATAACTTCCTATCACTGCATATGCCAGGGACCAGAGTCCTCAGCGCCCCATGCTGTCCACTTAGTCATCTCTCTCTACATGTGTATTATTCACAGCAAGATGCACGCACGCAAATCCTTTAAGTCCTTTGGGCTTTTCTTTCCATTTCCCCTTCAAATATGAATCACCTAGCAACACTCACTGAGGACCGAGTGCACAGGAAGCTGTATTGCTGTTGCTGTGAGCATCACAGAGATGCAAAAGGCAGGGTCCCTGCCCTTACGACGTTTATCCTCTGGCAAAAGCTGGATTTAAAAAACAATTTTTTAATAAAAACAGCACACCGATTCCTATTTATGTTCAACAGACCTACATGTTGTCCAAGTTATAATGATCAGATTCAAGGGTTAGTCTTTCATATACTTTTTAATTGAGAAAACTAGCTATCTTTTGGATTAAGTAGACGCATGTGCCTCGATGAGAAATACTGCTGCAAGGAAATCATTTTGTAGATTGACTTTCTAGTTTTAAAAGCACTGATAAAATCTGATAAAAATTCAAGTACGTTTGAAATCAAAATAAACAAAGGAAACATTTATTAATAATTGCAAAAAAGATACACCCTATTAATATAAGTAATTAGCTACAACTGATCGTTGGAATATAAGCAGAAGGGTAATAGTATATATTCTAGTTTTTCTTCTTTCTCACAGGACATCAGCTCTGGGCTTCGGTTTACTTAACTTTAGATGGACCGTTGTTCACGAAAGGGAGCCGGGACTTGTGGGCCGTGAAGAGTTGATAAGGAATGTGAAGAGTAAGCTGTGGGAGCAAAAGACGAGGCCTTGGGAAGAGACGGAGGGCCCCCAGGAGGCCCGGTGTTAAGGTCTGACCTTGACACGAGAAGCAGTGAGTAGGCATTGTAGGCTTGGAGGAGAGTGCTGTGCTGTCTGACCGAAGTGCCAGGCGGCAGGGCGGCTAGGACGCCGCACACCTGGGCCAGGTAATTAGGGCCTGACGGATGCGGCCCTGGAAATAGGTCCCAAGAAAGTGGGACATGTAAGGAAAAAACAGCCAGCTGTGACTCCCAAGCCTCTGACTTAGAAATCGAGGATAGCCTGCAGTTACCAATAAAGAGAGCGTGGTGCACCGAAGGGTAATAGTTCAACACGATTTGGCTGAATTGACAGTCGGACCTTCGATGAAAGATGCCTGCTTCCATTGGAGAAGTCAAGGGCTAGAGCTGTGGGTTTCAGCTTCCTCCACATCCCTTTAGAAACGTGGATGAACCACTGCTCAAGGGAAGTTGCATGTGAGAGAAATACATAGCATCTAGCACAAAGTCTGGAGATTGCTGGGAAAATGACAGGCATAGATGAAATATTGGTGCACGTGAGTGACTGTGTATGTGTGTACTTGTGTATACATACTCGTATGTATTCCAAAAATATCTGAAAACCCGTCATCATAATATTGGCCCTAGTTAGTTCTAAATGCTAGAATTATAAATATTTCTTTTTTATTTCCTTCTTTTTTTTTGCTTATCTGCATTTCCTGATTTTTCCAGTTGAATGTGTATCACCTGTATAAGTTTCCTCATAGGGAGAAATAATTTTTAAACCCTTGGTACAATGAAAGAGATAGGAATAGAATTTCCAGGGTCAAAATCAGAGGGAACCTTGAAATAATGGTGTCAAGGTGAGGGAACTGAGACCCTGATAGTTACGTGATTTATTACAAGGCTCTTGAAATAAGACTGAATTTTCTAAAGCTGGGGCTTAAAAATACCATATATGTCAAGGAGGAGAGTGGAGTTACCCTCATCGTCTAGAACTGGGATTCATCCAAAGCAGCGGTTCTCAAGTAGAAGTGACTTGGCTCCCCCGCCGACCCCCACTGCACATTTAGAGATGTTTTCAGCTGTCAAAGTAGGGGCAGGGGGGACTTCCAGGGGCATCCAGTGAGTAGAGACCAGAGATGTTGTAAAATGTTCGGCAATGCACAGGGCAGCCCTCGCAACAAAGAACCATCCAGTTCAAAACGTCAACAGTGCCAAGGCTGAGAAACTGATTCGAAGGTGGGTGTGCCTTGGGGCTACCGCCCATGGAATGCCTTGTGTGCTCAGCATCGGGCGTGAATCACTGCATTGCATCTTCAAACGATCTCGAAGCGCAGGCACATGATGTAGACCGTGTTCAGGTCACACAGTAATTAAACACTGGGACCAGGAACCAAAGCGACGTCTGTGGGCCTCCTAACCAGAGCTCTTAAACACTATGCAGTTTCGCCTCTGCGTCGACACCCACAGAGTGAAGTGGGAACAAGAAAGCCCTCTGAAGGTCACATCTGACTTCCGATCCCGTTCCCTCTGCCCTTGCCAAGCCACCTGTGTTCTCCTCGATGGTAATAACTGGTTAAACACACTTTTAACACTTTTTTGTGTCCCTCCCCCCTCACCCCCATCTTCCAGATAGATATTTCTTTTGTCATGAGTATTATGTCCCTCCTGTTGGAGCTGGGGGCAGGGCGTGGTATTTGGTTGGTCCTCACGTGTGGTCTGCAGGCCTGTCGGTCATGGGGAAGCAATCTGAGTATGTCTGAGAGTCCCTACCTCTGAGCATCCTTTTGGCCCACTGGCAAGAAGGCAGGCCTACATTTTTACGTTGTTCTTCCTGGGTCTCTTCATCTCTATCTCTGGATAAAGAATTCTCGTCTCCAGCATTCTAAAGTTGCCTCGGCCTCCTTGTCATTTCCAATGAAGGACACTGCATATTAAAAACGAAAACGTCATTGCTTTCAGAAAGCTGACTTCCTTGGGTCCTTGCAAATACAGACCGACAGCTCGCGGCATCTAACCAGGGAGCTGAGGGGAGGTCCCGCTGCTGGGTGCACCGGGCAGCTCGGCTCTGCTGCCAGCCCTCGCCCCTGCTTTTCCGATGGAAAACTAGGATTTTGTAAACGAACAAACAAAATTGAAGCAGGCGCATAGATGCAGAGAGAGGACTGGTATTTCCCAGAGAGGAGAGGTGTTGGGAGACTGGGCAAAAGAGGTGAAGGGATTGCGACGCACAGATTGGTAGTCACAGGGTAGTCGTGGGGATGGGCGTACAACACAGGAAGCATGGGTCACTATGTACAGTGCCAGGGGGTCCTGGAAACATCAGCGGGAACACTCTGTAAGGTAGGTGCTGCCTAACCGCTATGCTGAACACCTGAAACCAACACAAATTCATACTGAAAGTAAACTATAACTGAGATTTTTTTAAATTTTTTGAAGAAAACTAGGATATAGAAGAATTTTGTCTTGCACACACTAAGTTGCTATGGAAGCAAGAATTGGAAAGTACCAACCAGGCTCTTCAGTCCCGAATCCCTTGGCCCGTTCCCCACACCCACGTGGGGCTGAAGTAGTTGGCTCTAGCCTCGGCACGCCCAGAAAGACGGCAGCACACTTCCTAGTCCCCCGCCCATGTCTATGGCGCTCTCGTACACAAGACTGTTTTATGTCGTTAAATTAATTGGGAAAGAAATTTGGATAATCTTATGCACAGGAAAAGACTGGTCTTAGAATTCATTTCCTGTGACCCTTTATTGTCAGGACTGAGCTTGTTTTCTTTTTTTTTAAATAGATTTTATTTATTTATTTTTACAAAGAGGGGAAGGGAGGGGAAAGAGAGGGAGAGAAATATGAACGTGTAGTTGCCTCTCGCGCACCCCTACTGGGGACCTGGCCCACAACGCAGGCATGTGCCCCGACTGGGAATTGAACTGGTGACCCTTTGGTTTGCAGGCCCACACTTAATCTGCTGAGCTCCACCAGCCAGGGCTAAACTTCTTTTCAATACCAGCACTATTGCTCATGGAGAAGGACACTTGGTTTATAACCTTTTTCTTGTTTTGATTATAAAGAGAAATTGTATAGTCATATTTCTACATACTGTATTTCTTCAGACATGAAGTTCTAAAAACAAAATGTTACCATTTCTTGAGTGAATACAACCCTAAGTACACGTTGTCATTTAATCCTCACAAAGCTTGTCATCAAAGTCATATCATCTACATTTGTTTGTGAAAAACTGAGGCTTAGAAAGGTCAAGTGACTTTTTTTCCCTGAGGGCACAGGGCTAGTAAATGAGAGAGCAGAGATTTGAACTCAGATCTCTGAATTCAGGGCTCACACTGTGCTTAACATTTGTGCAAAGCTGCCTTCCAGGTCATAGACGATATTAAACCTGAATTTCAGCACTGTTTGCTTTCAAAGAGTTAATAGCACTTTCATGTACTAATTTATTCTCATAGCATCAAGCTGAGTAGCTAAATGGAAAGAATTCAGAATATCAAATGAATCTTGAATGATGCTGTGGCCGGCCTCCATGTGTCCCCAGCAGTGCCTCAAGTCCCTTCCTGCCCAGTCTGTGGGCGTGCTCCCTGAGGATCCAGGAGGGAGTGTTAGAGCATTCCAGTTAGTACAGGCTCCCTCGTCCTATTTTAGTGAAAAAGTACGGTTGCTTTACACACACACACACACACACACACACATTTTCCCATTTCCCACAGTACCTGACACAGCCGTAGGTACAACAAAAGAAGTGCTTTATAAATGCTTCAAGGATTGGACTCATCTCTAGCAGATAGGAAGGAAAAGTCTGGAATTCCAGAAGAATAATCATGGCATGTTGCAGCCAGGAACCAGTCCGCTGATCTTTGCGTCAGAGTCATGCTCGGGAGACCAGGCCATCACCCAGGGGCTGTGAAGGGCGTGGGGGACAGTGGGGAGTGGAGGCACCTTAGTTTGAGCACTTGCCCCTCACTTCCCAGCCGGGGGCCTCCTGCAAGGTACCTTCTGGACTGGAATTTCACATATATTTCTTAACTTCAGTTTTCCCACCTATGAAATGGAGATAATAACATACTCAGTTAATTTATTTACGTTTTTATCAGTATTGTTATTTCAGGTAGGGAATCAGAGAGACAGAAGCAGTTTTTATGAGAACTTCCTAATTTGGAACCAAGCAGATCCTGGTTCAGATCTCCCACGTGGTGTTTAATGAAGATGCCCCTGGGCAGGCCTTTCCAGTTCCTTCGCCTGCAAGATGAGATGGTAGCGCCTGCTTGGCAGGGAAGATCACACACGGTGAGTGCCGTGTCTGACAAATGTGGCAGGTGCTCAACACATGTCGGCTCTGGTGATTGTTTTCCTCTCACCAAAGCTGGGGAATTATTTTCCTAGGAATTTAGACCAATTCCTTAGGACCCTCTAGGCTGGTGGGTTCTGATTTTTTTTTTTTTTTTTTTTTGCTTTTTTAAGTAGCACCTCCCTTTGCGAAGACAGTGAAAGCTACAGCAATATCCCCAGAAAAATACACATTCCCCAAATAAGTTCACATACAATTGCAGGGGATTCATAGACACTGTCTCCAAGGTAAGGCCCAGGCCTGGCTGGTGTGGCTCAGTGGATTGAGTGTTGGCCTGTGAATCAAAGTGTTGGTTCGATTCCCAGTCAGGGTATATACCTGGGTTGCAGCCCAGGTCCCCAGTTGGGGGTGTATAGGAGCCAACCATGCACTGATGTTTCTCTCCTCTCTTTCTCCCTCCTTTCCCCACTCTCTAAAAATAAATAAATAAAATCTTTTAAAAAAGATAAGGCCCAAGAGGGTAAAAAATGTATGGCAATCCAAATGGAATGATTATTTGCTTTGTAAAGGGGCTCATCATCATATTCCCATTGCAACTTTGCCAGTATCGTTAAAATAAAATTCCACTTACAAAAAAAAACCCTCGCTTTATTCAGAACATTTTGAGAATACATTTATTTCATTAACAGAGGCAAGCCTCTCCTAACAAAGCATATTTATCAAGGGCCTATTATGCGCCTAATAAGGTGGTGGGTGTTCTGAGGAACAAAAGAAGCATGTGGTCCCTGCCCTCAGCCCTTTTTTTCTAATTGGAGAGGCAAGTGAACAAGGCAGCATTAGATGTATTAGCGCTATATGCTGATATAATCAAGTACTAAATTGTGTATGCTTGTGTGGGTGGGTGCACAAGCCTCACATATCATTCTCTGACCTTGAATTGTACACAAATCATTAGCGTCAAACTGGAATTGCCGACTGCTCCCCCACCCCTCGTCTTTGCTTGGCCGACTTCCATCACAGCCTCTCTTCTGTGTCTGCAACACACTTTAGAAAAGAGGGGATGAAATAACACAGGGAGGAAGAGGGAGAGAAGAGGTCACCGTCCGTCTGCGGGCACCACTGCCGACGGATTCCACGTCAGACAACATCTGACCCAGGAGCACCCCAGCTCCCCAGAACCTCCCTGCGGGGTGCAGGACAGCGTCTCCCCACTGTTTGAAACGGCCTGCCCCTAACATGTATGGCCCCAAGGCAGGAGTGCAAATGCAGGCCTACATGCCATATGCTTCGTATTAATTTGTTATACATGGAGCTAACTATTAAGTGAAATATGTTCTGTCATCTGACCTTGACGAGTTTAACTTCCTAGCAACTGGGAAGGTCAGGTTTGAATGTAGAATCTTTGCCTCCTGGGGGTCCTGCAGCATGGGTTTCCTGGACCACCACTTCTCTTTCCATTCCTGACTCTGTGCTTTAGCTAAGGCGCCTCCCACACGTGTGGGACACTCCAGCCCACACCTCTCCAATGGCTACGTGCATCCCCCTTGGCCATTCTTTGGGCCTAGAAGGGCACAAACCCTATGTCCACCTTGCAGAGGAAAGACCTGGGGGAACATACCCGAAGCCCTGTGGGTATGGGGATTCTAGGTATCCGGAGCACAGGGTTCTGGGTTCTGGGTAAGCCCTCAGGGAATTGGGGGTTCTAGGTATCCGGAGCACAGGCTAGAAGAAGGGACATGAGTCCTCACCTTGCCCTGGTAGGGAGGGATGTGGCCAGAGAGAGACCCAATCAGACCCTCTAATGCCGGGGGCCGGGCAGGGCCCCTTCAACACCTGCATGCAGGACATAACTGAAGAGAAGAAGGAAGACTGAGGGAGGAAATGGACGCAGATGATTCAGATAGCTCAGTGTCTTTCGGGGGTGGGGGGCGGGCAGGGGTGCAGGTTGGGAGGAACCAAACAGGATGGGGGAGAGGCTGATGATGAATGGAGGGGTGAAGGCCAGACCTGCACCACCTCCACAAAGACAGGGACTCTTCCTTTATTATTGTGTTTAGTTAGAGAATGAAAAAACCCTGCTTTTACAGAAGCCAAAAGGGCTCTGTGATTCAGTGACAAGAGATAAGAAGGCGAAAGAATGATGGCTTTGGAGCCAAAAGCAGAGACTGGGAGTGATTCCTCTCCAAGGCCACCCGGCTGTGTCTCGCTCCTACAGCTGGCCCTGTGGGCCCATTCAGGGGGGCTGTCCCCTTCCTGTACGCCCCCAGAGACAGCAAAACGGAAGGTTCGTTTTGATTCTCCAAGGAGAAAAGAATTACTTTTTAGGTTATTGACTATTAAGAAATGACTTACGTAGAATATCAAGTATAAATATTGAATATATAGCTAGACAAAGAGAGGATACTTGCTGTGTTTGAGATTGCATGATTTGCAGAAATAAAGAGGAAAAGATATTTAAAATTTTACACAAATATAGATTGTAGAATTGAAGAAAATTCTAAAGATATTTCAACATTCTATTTTCTCTCCATTTCACAAAGTTTTGTATTATAAATACAATTTTTGAGTGATTTAAGAGGGAGGAAAATGAGTAACAAGTTTAGCTTTATGGGAGAAAAGTCAAGGTAAGACTTTGTGACTCTTGTCCCAAAAGTATTTTTACCCACACTTAGCTTATTTCTAAGCAGGTTTGTGGGCGGGGAATTTGAGATTTCTTGAGGGTCCTCTGACTCCACTTAACGTCGATCTTTTGCTCCCAAACACATTGATGTCCATTGTAGGACAAGAGTAAGTGGACATTATTGACTTTGGTGTTCAGGAATTTATCATTCAAGAATTTTCTTCTTCACAAATAAAGCCAATGTATCATGGCATGAGTAATCAACAATTATCCTGGAGTATGAATCTCAAATTCATACATCTGAGACCAGAACAGGGAGCGAGGAATCAGAGGGTTTGTGGAAGAGCCACACCATGGCCCAGAGTCCGTGTCCTCTCTCATCCTGTGTCCCTGCCCGCCTGTCATCCACCCGGAAGCAGCGCCCATGAAAAGGGAGTTTGTCACTCTTCGTCACTAGTGATTTGACAAACGTCGTTAGGCGCTTGTCCGCATTTCTACAGTAGAGGTGCCGTGGCGCCCTGTGCTGGGAAACTGGCTCTGAGAGCCGGTGCAGGAACAACGCATCCTCCGAGGCGAGGCACGCACTTCAAACTTCTCCTCATTTCTACTCCAGCCTCCAGACCCCAATCTTGTCGTGATGGGCGGGTGCTTCTCATCACCACGTGATCACAGGTGACCTGGCTCGGTGGCAGTCACGATGCCTTCGGTCTTAAATGCAGTTCATCGTCTAAAATTCTCAGTGGCCAGTTAGATCCCCAGTGTTGAGAGCATCCCCTCCTGGCTTTGTTCCCCAGTGGGATGGAGTAGCCTGTGCCCATGGAGAGCAGCTGGAAGATGACTGAACAGTGAGCAGGGGAGACACCGTTTGCTTGTTACCCTAAAACTACAGGCGGCCTACAGGCAGTGACTACGCCACCCCTGCACCCTTCCCTGCGGCTTTGTAGTTCAGAACACAGTACTTATTTCGGGGACTTTTATTGAGTGGTAACTAGCTGTGTGGGATGCAAAGAAACGTGACAAGCATTCAAGGAACTTACAATGAATTCATTTTTTAGATAAAGTCTCATAACTTGCCCAAGTGGAATAATTTCCACTGGCATTGCAAAAACAAAAACAAAACAAAAAAATGGTGCAGGGTAGCCAAGAGCCATGAGTCCTGTCCTGGTTGGTTAAAATTTTTATGGCCAGCTTAGGAAAATTATAAAGGACACATTTATCCAGCTGCGTATGACATGGGACTAGGAGGCATAATGAATGCAACACACTGAAGGAAGGAAGGCAGATCTCGAAAGATCTTCACAGTTTGGGATACTGGACAGATTCTATCAAAATCAAGTGTGTCAGGAACCAAGGTGAGGCGTGCCAGTTACTGTGTGACTGTAAACCAGGTACTGGACCTCTCTGTGTCTTTGGACCCTTAGGGATAAATTCGGAATGAAGGCAGCCCCTGCACGTAGGCTTATTCCTGGGATTTACTCAGTCATGTAAGCGCATCCCTGGCAGTCACATCAGGGATGCTCAGTAAACGTAGCAAGTACTCCTCCCTGGGTGCAGCTGCCCGATGGAAATACATGGTAACCCAAACAAGGCGGGATGGTCCGCAGTGACTGGTGCTAGACAGCGGCCCATGGCCGGTGCATGAATGGCATGCTTAAAAAGCGGGACCAGAACCTGCACTGAGGTCAGAGGACAGGAGCCCCCATGGTGAGAAAGCTTAAAATCACGTGATGGAAAGTTAAAAGAACCAGCATATTTAGCCTGACGTGGAGAAGACCCAGGTCGTACATACCAGCATTTTCTGATATTTGAAAGGTTCTACATTGTAGATGGGGTGGATTTATTCTCTACCCAGGGCCCAAAGGTGGAGATTTTAGAAAGACAAATTTTGGCTCAGGCCAAGGAAGAATTCGCTAATTTTCAGAGCTGTGCAAGGATGGTAAGACATGCTTCAGCAGGAAATGTGGTCCTTGTCACTACGGGCGATCACAGGCCAAATGGCCACTTGATGAATTAAAGGGCGGACTCAGAAACGTTTAATGTCCGGTCTCTGAAATTCTGTGATTCCGAGAATGAACAGGGCCATTTCAATGAAGGCAACAGGCAAGAAGACTTATTATCAGTGTATTGATTTATTATCCACCAAAGAAGAAGATCCAAAACCAGCAGATTCAATCCGGTGACGGTAACTTTCCTTTCAGGTTCACTGGGGGTGGGATGCCCCCATCCTGTTCTAGGACGAGTGTTCCCTCATCTCCATCCCCCTGGCCTTGACGGGTGTATGTGAGCCCACCCGCTCTAAAACAGACCTTCTGCTTGGCTGGATGCTCGCAGCCGTGCAAAAAGGGGCTCAGCGGGCTCTCTGTCTGTCTTCCTTCACCTCCTTAAGGCATCTTCCTGCCTTAGCCAGCAGCCAGCCCCTGCAGAGGTTAAGCCGACTCCCCACTCCTCTTTCTTTCTGGTGTGTAATGTCACCGGTATTTGTGTTTCCTGTTTGCTCTGGGTTCTGTTTGTTGTTTAAAATGACAGAACCTCATTACACCTGTGCTAATTACTTCATCTTCTTTTGTGTTGTTTTTGTGGCTTTATTTTAATTTTCCTTCATTTTTTCACGGCTAGAATTAAAATTTGGAACCACACAGGCACATGCACAGTTTTGCCTCCCCTGTGTGTATTATCACGTCTTGTTGCCTTAAGCAACAGTTAATGTTACAGAGTGGCATCTAGATGTGGTTTATTCGCTGCAGTCTCCTAAGAGTCGTGAATTATATCCTTCAGTCAGGGCGAAGCTCATCACTGCGATGTACGTGATTTTGGTGGGTGGGATGGGGCACCAGAACCCTTCCCAGAATCACGCAGGTTGGAGGTGAGAGATGGCTGCCTTTCTTAAAGGTGCGATCTTTTCCCAGCTTCTGTGTAGCTTTGGCTCCCACTCAGCACTTCATAGCTTCCCAGACCTTGGACAAGAGGCTTGACTCCCGCCTCTGACTGCCTGGATGTTAGTATCAGGATGAAAGGATTCATTTGCATTCTGATCACTGATATCTGGCCCTCGGAGCACCGCCTGTGTACTCTGCTGCCCCGTGGGTTTCTATCCAGAGAAATACCACAGGCTGGGAGAGAGGTAAGGTCAGTCGCTGCCTATGTCCATCAGGGTTCCCTACATTTCAGGTCCTTGTAACTGTCCTTTCTCCAACAGGGGATCCTTCTTCTGACTCCTGTCCTCCACCCCATTTGAATTTGACTTCCTCAGTGTTATAAAAGCTGTATTCATCTTAATTGCTTAAGAATACTCTCTGAGGGCACTAGAAGGCACCCAGTTCGCACTACACTGTGTCTAAGGTACCTATTTCCTCGGGGGGACTTTTTCCTCATTCATTTCACACGCACTGACCCCCTCCCTAGCGCCTCACACTGTGCTGGGTAAGAACAGGGAGATAAAAAATGAGACACTGGCATCGCCCTCAAGGTGCTTGTAGTCCGCAGAGGAGATGGACAGCTGTGGTGCGGTGGGGGACGGGACGGGTGCTGGTCAACAGGGGCCCCCTGGAGTCCCGGGGAAGGACGCATGTTGCAGATGGGGGGGGCGGGTCAGAATAACTTGAAACTGTGTTTTAAGGTTTCATTTTCCCATTGTTTACATGCTTATTTCTCTTTAACACAAAATCATCTAGACTGCATACATTTCATAAAATGCTCTTGCTCTTTTTCTCTCTCTTGCTTGAACACTATCTGCAGGACAACCAGCTACAGATACACAGGGTCTAGCACAGGGGTGTCCAACCCGCGGCCCACGGGCCACACGAGGCCCAGGATGGCTCTGAATGCGGCCCAACACAAAACCGTAAATTAACTTCAAAACGTTACTCAGTTTTATTATTAAGTTTTATTCCTGAGTTACGTACATTTTCTATATTCGTGATCGCAAACTTGGGACCTGCTCGACGATTTTAAAAGATTATCGGAAGGGCTGCTGCATAATTAGGGTTATTATGTGAGGACTTTTTTGCTTATCTGTGGTGGCGGATATCACAAAGATTATGCAAAGACCTTTTTTTTCCCATCAGTTTTATTTAGTGTTTGTATATTCAATGTGTGGGCCGAGACAGCTCTTCTTCTTCCAGTGCCTCCCAGAGACACCAAAAGGGTGGACACCCCTGACCTGGAAGGAAAAAACAAACTACTGAATTTAAGAAAAGTGAGTTTTTAGCAAGTGAGAATTTTAAGCAAACTAAAACAATAGTCTACAATGCCAGTGGTTCTATTTGTCTGTACATTTCGCGTAAGTCATGAAACACAGAATTTTTATAGTGTAAATATCCATATGTAATTTTGTTTCTACTAAGCTATGGAACCATGTTTTTACAGTAGTTTTCTCTATAACTTCTCTAAATATCAAATACAATTTAATATGTTATCTATAGAAAAATAGCCATTAGAACTTTATGTAAAATTTCAAGGAAGTAAGCTGAACAGAAATGAACCATAAAATAGTATTTTGATAGGATCAAGCAAAAGTGGCATATGAAAAGCTGAGCTGAGGGGCTAAGTTACAGTGGATCTTGTTTGGGTTCACCAGTCTGTACTTGAGGATCTTATTGTTAGGATGAATGCGATTTTCAGACTCAAAATTAAAAACAAATCTTTCCAATGAGGTCCCTTTCGCCTTCGCCATTGCCCCGCGCCCCCTGCGACTTCTCCTTCTTCTGAGCACATCTCACAATCTAACCTGTTCGCTGGGGAGAGCCAGCCCTGATGTGCAGTCTGTCTAACCTGTTTATCAGCCATGGGGTCAGACTCATCTTAGGTTCCCCCCGCCCCCGTGTTGCTTGTAAATGCAGACTCTGGGCCCTTCCCTCAATGACTTTGCTCTGACCCTTTTCACAGGAAGTTTCGAGGGACCAATCAGAGCCATGTACTCAATACAGTTTTCCTGTTAACCCCTTAGTCACTGGTCTGGAAAGCAGACAGAATCCTATTACAGAATGGCAAAGCTACGTGTTCATTCCCGGAGACATTCGGGGTGGCTGCTCTTGCTGTCTGGGACACCTGTGTTTGCTCATCGTGGTTTCCCTTGTCCTGTGATCAGGATGGTCCTAGAGACTCTTAAATGCGTGTCCAGTGGAGAAGAGACAATATGCACGGGCAATGCAAGACACAGTGAGATTGAGTAGGGTTGGACATGTGTGCGGAAGAACAGTTCCAAGAAAGAACAGTAAAGGGGGAGTGTTGGCACTACTGAGCAGGAGGGAAGCGGGAAAACAAGAGAGAAACAGAGCTCATCCTGGCAGATTGAAACCAGGCACGTCTTTCAGTCCGGCTCGTTTCTCTCGGCTGTTTATAACCGCAGCCACAGCCTGGCCAAAGGACACACTTAGTGTGATTTCATCACATCCAGGACGTCCGTTTTTTGGTCACTAGATCCTCTCTATTGAATTTCCTCCAAAAATTGACCTGCCTTTTCTCTAGTCTTAAAGGGAAAAATAGGTCTTATTTCCCATTTATTTCATAGATAGACTTAGACAAAACTTATTCTATTCTCTGCTTTTGTGTTTATTTTTAGAAGGTATAAGCGGACTTTTCTCAATGAAGAGTTTTTTTAATTGGTCAAAATTTCCTTATGATATTATTTTGCTTAGTGTGGGATTTTTAAGTTAATTTTTGTCTTAGTACAAAAATAATATATGTTTATTGTACAGAATGTTTCTGAAAATTCAGACAAGCAGAACCAAGACAATTAAAGTCACAAAATCACAATGCCCCCTAGTAACTGCTCGCAAAATTGCTGGTGTGGTATTGTTTTTTGTTTTTCATTTTCTTCGTTATTAAAGGGCTATTTTCGAGAGAAGGATTCTGCCCACTTCGACGCTGTATATTTGTAGGCACGTGGATCTCACACACTAATGCCGCCGGATCTGTACGGTAGAATAATTTTTTTAATGACCGGAATATTTAACCAGGAAACACCTGACATGTGCAGCGTCTGCACGGCTCTAACGGGGCCCTGGTGAGAGGCGGCCGTCGCCGCTGTCGTGTCTGTGCGCACACAGACATCCATCCATCCATCATGAATATTTAAAATTCAATCATTAGGTGCAGCAGCAGCAGCGGCCACAGCATATTTGTTGCAACTGATCAGCCACTAATGGTTTAAAAACTTAGAAATTGGGGGCTGCTTTTGTCAATTGAAGAGGATTATTCCAAGCCACTGAAGCTCCTCGTCAGAATGGAAAAGTGTATTAACAGAGAAGAGAGTGCACCCCAGGGTCGCTTACAATATGTAATTTACTACGCACACCTGCTTAAGAGAAAGATCGATCAAACGGATGAGACTGGTGATTCCTAAAATAGTCTCCTGCCCGGGTCAAACATACCACCCAACAAACAAACAAACCCAGTATTCCAATTCTGTTTCTTCTTGGGTCCCACGCAGACAGATTCCTGGTCACAGGCCCATGCTTTGCCCCACTCGCCCATTCCTCCAGAAGAACTTCCCGCCCCAAGCAAGCCTTTCACGACAGCGGAAGCAGCCATGCGTTCTGTGGTCGTGACAGTCAGGTGAAGTCCGTTTTCTGCCCTCCCCTGGAGTTTGGTGGCCAGCAAGGAGGCATGGTTGGACAGTGTTTTTGAAGATTCTGTTTTCTAGGCTTTGTTTGAACCGTTCACTAGTACAATCGACTTCCTAGTGCTAGCCACGCACTCTGTGTGTTAATCCTTCCCAACTCTCTAAAGCTCACTCAAAAGGCTTTGTCCGGAGGCCCAGAAAAGGTGTCCCAGCTAACCCAACACTTCCACTTAACCTGAGCTGTCAGAAGTCCCGCAGAGAACATGGCGGTGTCAGGTGAGCGGGAAACACACCGTGTAAAACAAGCATTACGTAATCCTTCTGACCCTTGCGGGAACCACTTAGAAAATGTTTTATGATTTGCTCAACACGCTGACTCCGTGAGTGATCTTGCTCTTCTGCTCCGCCATCAGCTCCCACCTTCCCACGCTGGCCTGGACTAGTGGGGATCTCTGCTAACCCAGAAGAAAGACCTGTGTTCTCATTTGCCACACCCTGAACAATGCAGAGAGGAGGGAGCAAGACTGAGAGAGGAAGGACAGGGAAGGAAGGAGAGGGAAGATTTGTTAGGCAGTGAAATTTGTACCCACCTGCTAGTCAGGCGGAGCTCACTCCTGCTACCCCATCTCCGGCCTGCCTGGCTTCAGAAAGCCCAGGTGTGAACTGTGCGAATCTAACTATGTGAGAAGAAGCAGATCCGTCTAGTCCAGTCCCATCCTGCCGTTTTGGGTCCCTCTCCCCCCTCAGCCACACCCACTGCCTTTCTGCTCTCAGAGCTGTGACACGGGTCACAGTTTCACAGGGAAAATACACAGTTTTCCTCCAAAATATCAAAATGTATCACCTTGATTTCCTAAATTACAGGATATCCTGATGAAGCTACCCAGTAGGTATGTTTAAGTACAGCGAAGAAGCAAAGGTGTTCCAATGGGACTACAGTCTAAGAACCATAACTGTTGGGAAAAAGCTCTACCCGCCACCAAAAGTCAAAACCTAATGCTATTTTAAAATACATCATAGACCATAAAATAATATTTAAACTATTATTAATAGACCATTTATTTCTTAAACACTTCTCTTACAGAAAAAAAAGTGCTGCGTTTGGTAAGAGGATCTGGTAGTAAATTAAAATCGGATGCCATGCTAGCCTGTTGTAATCCAGAGCTTGGCCATCGGGGCTCCCAGCAGTCGGCGGGAGGGAAAGTGAAGCGCAAGGCGCTCCACCCAGAAGTGCATAAAAAGTCAGCTGCGGGAGAAAGCATTCCAGCTCCTGACGTTTTTGTCACTGTCGGGCTGTCACAAACAGCCATAAGAAAGTCTGCTTGGGGCATTTCTAAATTCTGTCTATATGGATGTTGGGATTTCCTTCTGCTCCTAAACCTATATTCTAGACTAAAGGGTTGAAAGATGAACAGTTCCCCGAGAAGCCTTACTCTGACTCAAGATTTACTTAGCCGACTGTCATGGTACTACTGCACAGATCCGATCTGTGGGGCAAATAAAACTCATTTTGAAAATGACCTACCTATGTATCTATTCAGTTTATATTTCAGAATTATCGTAATATCGGGCTTAAGAGATGGTGTGCCAATGATACAGACTATTATATATATATACCACTTGCCACGAGACCTAAACAAAAGAGAAAATAAGAAATCACATCATATGTGAAAATAAGAAATCACATTGTAAGTGCTTTTGTTCAGATAAGCATTTCTTTAAATTGAAAAACATCAGGTTGGGTAACGTTGTAGTCAGCGGGGCTTCCTGCTTTGTCTGGGTCTTGAGCCCGTCTCAGTCCTGAACATCACTCACTGTGTGGGATTTGGGTGCAGCCATGAAAAGAGTGCGGGCATTCACGGGCTCTTCCTGACCTCGCTTGTTCAGAAATGAACTTGGCATGCAACAAAACATGGTCTCCTTGCACTTACTCAGCTTTTCTGGCTTCACTTCCCACCTGGCTATCTCTGCAAACTTGACCCTGCTCAGACACCCTGACCTTGCATAGAGACACTCTTTTCTATTGTCATTCTTAATTTCTGCATCTTCTCCCAGTTCTCTGTTGCTGCACCCTTCCAGCACTCTGTCTAGTGTGGCCACATGTCTAACTCCAACCTCTGTCCGTCACCCTGCCCGTGTCTCCCTTCCTCTTACTTCGCCGGTATGTCCGCTCTGTCGGGCGTGGTGCCATTTCTGATCCCCACACACATACTGCCACCTGGATGTCTGCCCCAAGGATTAGATTCTGGGAGCCAGTGGGCTTGAGTGGCTATTTGACTGAAAAGCCAACACCTATTATCCCTTATTGAAAAAAAAAAATCCCCTCAGGAGGAGCAGAAAAGAGGACAAAAACCAAGTTGATGTTATAAAGAAAGAAAAGAGGGTGAACGGTGTGGACCCTTCTAGTGCGGACCAGAAGTGGCGGACAGTCACGGGCTTTGCCCAGCCCCCTGGCCTCTGATCAGAGGCTCTCTGCCTGTCCGCGCACCGCATCCGCAGTCCCTCTGCTGGCCAGTCTTCCAGTCCGCCTTTCTGTCATTGCTCTACTCATGGCCCACAGACTGGGGTCACTTTCCATAGTGCCTCTGCCTCCCTCACAGTCGACGCCAGCCCCTCTGCCGCTTGCCAAGAAAAGTAATCGGCTGTGGTGATGGGGAGCGCACAGCCTAGGAGGGAGAGACAGATTTTACAGAGCACTAAGTAGACTATTAGGAGCGGTACACGCTGCTCTGACAGCCTTATTGTGACGACCGATTTCTGAAGCCTGTAGAAAAAGTATCGGGGCTTGAGAGATTGAAAAGTTCACCAGTGGTCTGCTCTGCAAAGGACCCTGCCCGGCTTGGTCTTGTCACCCCCCACATCATATCTGTGCCTAATGAGCAAGATGAAGACACCAGAATGCCACCAACTTCGAAACAGTGGCATCTAATTGATTTTAATCTTAGTTCAACAGTGTGACCAGAAGGATGTTTCAATTATGACCACCATATGGGACGGCGAGTGCCTGATTAGTGGGGATGCTCCTCTTCTTCATTCTTTCAGGCGACTGCTCATTATTCCGTAAGTTGTTGTCTCCGTCGATGAAACTGTGCCCCGGCGGACTCAGTACGCACGGGTCCTGGAGGGCACTTAGTTCGTAGCCAGAGCGTGGCGGAGCTCTGGGAACGAGCCGGGCCCTCCACACACGGATCCTCCGGAGTCAGCGGAGTAACAGCTGCAGACCTCCGCTCTGCCCTCACCTCACACGTTAGCTGTGAGTTTGATAAATGCCATCCTGAAGAGCAATTGATTTATTAATTAGCTGATTCAGAATGTTCTTAGGACTCATTTGGGATACGGAGTCATTATAGTTTAAAAATGTCAGTGCGGTGCAATGGAAGATGAAATGGCACCTCCCAGGGGCCCTGGGGGCAGAGCGTGCTCCTTTGGTGGGCGAGGCTTCGCTCCACGTCACGATGCCGCCCCCAGGAAGTCACCTCATCGGGTCTCTGCGTGAGGTCTCCAGAGAGGACAGCGAGTTCCCACCCTGAAGCACCCCGACCCCGACTAGGACTGGACCTGACCGAGCAGGAGGGGTTGGGCTATTTAACTTGGAGTACTAGCGGGTTCATTTGAAAACACAAACAAATTAAGTTTAGTTTAGGAGTGACTTTCTAGAAAAACCCAACTGCAGATGATTACCTGTATTGATGAACAGGCGGTCCGTAAGTTCCTCTCCAACAGAAGGGCTGACGGGCTGAGGAGCTATGAGCTGGATGAAGTTAACATGGACATTACCTCACCAGGCCCTTGTTCTCTGTTCGCCGTGTCCTTAAACATGCGTAACTAAGGCCTCACCAGTAAGCTGGCATTTTAGTTTGTAGTTTTTGAAAGAAACACTCTACTTCCCTGTACTGGGTAGTAAATCCAGAATCGTTATATATCAAGTTGTGGTCTGGTGTGTTTCTAAATGTGAGCACAGGTACTCAGAAAGGGGACATGTCTGGGTAACAGACTCACCACTGGGCAGACGGTAGGCCTGCTCTTTCTGTCAACCGCTGAGTTCTCCAGTAGGCTGAGCGCTTGGGCTGTGGGAAGTAAGGTAATTGTCAGAGCCCTGGTGTCTGCTGGATACACGTAGACCTTTGGGAAGAACAGATGTCCTCTGTTATCGTTTTAGGCCTGCCTTCTCTCTAGAGGGAGAAGGAGATGAAGAAAGCATCCTCAGCTGACACAAGGAGGCTCCCTCGTGTGCCTGGTGAAAGCTTCACTGTGGAACACAGATGTCCACATCTGGTCAGGCATAGGTCATGCTTGAACGCTTCCTAAAGGCCCCCGTAGCTGCAAAAAGTACTGCAGTGGCCCCCGAAGCCACCAGACCCCCGGCACCTTGCATGGCCTCACTGATCACAGTGCCACGGAGCAGCTTAGCGAGGAACGGGCAAGCGCTGTGACGGCAGACAGGTCAAGGGGGGAATCCGGCCCTACTGAGTGATTTTGAGCAAGTTGATTAATCTCCTTCAGCGTCATTTTCCTTAGCCTGTGTGTAGCTGTGTGTTTGTCTGTGTGCACGTGTGTCTCTGTGTGTATATCTATGTGCTTCTGCATGTCTATCTGTGCCTATGCATGTGTGTGTCTGTGTGTGTTTCTGTGTGTATGTGTCTGTGTCCCTGTGTATGTATATGTGTGTGTGTGTTTCTGTGTGGGTCTAGAAATCCTGCCTCCCAGGATCGTAGCCATGGGTGAACCAGATAACATACATGACAATAACTGGTACACAGCAGGTGCTCAGTAAATGCGAGCTCTCGTCCACGTTCAGATGTGTGCCGTAGTCACTTATCTCTCCTGTACTTTAGTTTCCTTTTATGTACGATGGGGGATAACAATGTCAACAAATCCTTATCTGTTCTTCTATTAAAAAGCAAGTACTTTTGCATCAGTAGAGCCTCCCTCCCTTCTTTTCCACTCCCTTGTTTGACATCTTTCAGTCCTCAGCTTTCTGCAGCCCAGCTTGTCACGGTGGGCAAGCAGGGGCGTCCTCTGTGTGGGCGGTGAGTGCAGCGCCCCCCCAGGAGACGCCCTGTCTGCAGGTACTGTGCCCGGCCTGCCGTGACCTCGGGACCTTTCATTGATCTCATGTGCATCTGGCTTCGCTGCGATACCAGGAAGAATGGGGGTGGCTGGCCCTGGACTTGCTCCTGGACAAATAAATGTGTTTGTCAAAGCCTTGTCCTGACATTGGCTGTCTCAAGCCCAGGTGGCCCTGTGGAGGGTAATTAGTTCTCTTTATTAGAGGGAACCTCAGGAAGCTCTGACCTGCTCACCAGTGGGCACAGGCAGAAAGGTTTTGTTACTGCAGCTGTTCCTGGCCTTTTCATTGGGCTGATGGGGAGCCTGCAAGAAATTTAACTTCCTATCGCTGGCACCAAGCAACACCTATCAAACAAAGCATTGTTTCTCCTCCCTGTTGATGTGTGACTTGTGGAGGCCAGCGATAGGATGCTCGTTTTTATCTGCAAAGTGCACAGCGCTTGTAAAAAACCAGCAGTGGCCTTGTTACCACTTGACGTGACACTAGGTTTAGCTGTTTACACTGACACACGGCTGCACCCTTTCAGCGCGGCAGCGGCAGCCGGGGGTCAGATTCATTAGAGAGCTGCGGCAGTGCCCATGGGAAGGCAGCCTCGGGTGGGATTCTCTCTGCTCTCCTGTTGGAAGCTGCCAGGCCAGGAGCTTGCATCTTGGAATGGGTGACTTTGAATTCTTTTCTTTGTTATGATGATTCAAGAATCCCTGTTTATTCTTTGACCATACATGGAGAAGAGGAGAGAGAAAGGTCTGGGAATAGCATTCACCCCTGTGAAGGAAAAGGAATGCTGGGGCCTCTGTGTGTTGCTTTTCTCTGCTACTGTGTGGCTCTCTGCTGCCCAGTGAAACGCACACGCCTTTCTTGATGCAGCGAAAGCAGCTGAAAGGTGGAAGTAAATCGAGTGGAACTTGACACTTAGTTCTCTGTTTCTTCTTTTTTATTCCTTGTGTTATGAGTATGGCCTTGACAAATTTGGTGGCTAGACTGCTTTGTCATGCTTGAGGCAACATGTCTTCCGGTTCTAGAGCTGTTATCTCTTCGGGCGTTTAGGGAATGGAGGGTGATATCCAGAATTCTGGGTCTATTCTGCCATCGCTGGGACCAGACCAGTTGCTGACAACCTAGAACAGCTAGACAGCTCGGCGCACGGAGAGATGGAGCCCAGACCTTCACTCTCGGCACATACGCCTCTGCATCCGTGAATCTGAGTGCAGAAGAATGCTCACAACAGAGCACGCCCATGACAGCTGCCCACGTGGCCCCATCAGAAGGGTGTGAGAGCGCGCTGGCCACACAGGGCAGACAGAGCCACCGTCCTCTCTCAGTTGAGAACCTCCAGCCCCGCTACACGTCCCAGTCACAGCTTCTCTGTCTGACAGGCTGCAGAGGCAACTCTACCTTTCCGAGAGGATGTAAGGACAATTTGTGCACTCCCTTGGGTTAAATAATACACCCATTTTAAAAAGCAGCTACCACATCGCCCTGCTCTTGCCCATGGAGACTGGATCACTTCATTTGTCAAGAATGTCTTTTGTCAGGCCCTTTCGTCTAGCAGCTGCCGCTGACGTGGTACAATGGGTTCTTCTTCTGTCTGAGTGATTCTTAGTAGGTCATGCCTAAAGCACATCATGTGAAGTAGTGGTGCCCCTGCATCGTGAAGCTCTGAGGAGTTTTATCAGGATCTCGCAAGGCCTGTCCCGTCCAAGCGTGATGATAGCCAATTTGCAAGTCCGTTGTTGGGGCAGCCTGACCTGGAATTGACCAGCTGCTTTAGAGAGAGACCCCACCACGACCTGTGTTTTCCTGCGTGTCCAGCACACAGCCATCGAGGCTGTATCCCGAGGCCAGGAGGCTCGGCGCCGGGCAGTGGCTCAGTGTCACTTCCTGTCGGTGCCGTCTCCAACCAGGTCTTTCCCAAGGCCCGGATGCTGCCAAGAGCTTCCAGGCACAGAGGCAGAGAAGCGGTCTGGTGACCTCAGTGCTTGGACACAAGATGCTTTTCTGTCTTTGGGGGGCTTGTGACATCTTTCCATTCATCTGGATTTACACAGAATAAGTCACACCCTCTTCCAGGGGGTTAGTGCCAGGTCAAAAAAGCAGGAGGCATTGATTCTGGGTCCTCATCTCCACCGCCTGCCACCAGCAGCTGCAGCGTCCCCGCAGCTCCTCCCCTCGGCCCCTCCCCTCTGTCTCCCCTTCATAGCCACCATCTCCTTGTCTCTTTGCAGGTCATTTATAATCAGTAGTCATGGCGTACAGGCCTCATTAGTGATATAGCCATTCCTTCAGTGCTTCAGAAATAATCATTTAGAAAAAAATGCACGGTTTCCTTCCCTTGAGAGCCCATGAGTGATGAATTTATTTCAGTTTGGCTGGCTTGGCCGTCTTGCTCTGCCTTATTTCCATATTTATTTCAACAAACAATGTAGGGTGGGAACGAGAAAACACATGCTGGGCGCACACACGGCTGCAGATCTGCTCCCACACACGGCTGCTTGGAAGGAGGTGCCCGAGGACCACCGGCGAGAGCGCCCCTATTTTAGAAAAGGACAGAGCCGCTGGACTAGTACGGGGTGCCGTGTGCTGAAGCCGAGCGTGTTCGTGATTGCTGGTATTTGAAAAAGCGTGGGCAATTTGCCGAAAGCAGTGGGTTCTTAGCCCCCATTCTGGTAACACAGTGTCCCCAGAGTGCTGTAGCCCTTGACCGCCCGGCTCGTGGAGGATCTGATCGGTGTCACAGTGGACAGCGATGGACCTTCTGTGCCAGCTGAGAACCAGGGGCCCTGTTTGACTCTCTTCAAGCAGACCTTGCCCCTGGGAGGAGCGGGGAGGGGCGTGTGTGGGGAACGCAGGCTGCTCTGACAAGACACCAAGCCAGCAGGTTCTTGATGGAAATGGTGTCCTCCAGCCAGACTTACAGATGTGGAAGCCACCTGGCTTCCAGACCTGCTGTCCTGAACAACCTCTCGGTTTTACCGAGAATGTGACTGAGGCTTGGTGCTTAGCCCACCTGAATTTTTTAGGGTGAATGTTTTTAAGTGACGTGGGCACTAACTAGGTCAGAAGAGAAGACCACAGAAGTCTGTTTAGACCTACGTCACTGACATTGTCAAGTGACCCAACAAGGTATATCACCATTCAAGTCAGGAAGACAGGTGCATACCACATTTAATCCTATGCACATGCTTTGAAAGTGGCAATCAGTGCTTAATAATAATAATAATAATAATAATAATAATAGCAGTTTTCCTGTTCTATGGTGAAAGGACCTAGAATGCACAAAACAATATCTTGTCCTAAGCATAACATAACACTGGTTTTCCTATGGAAAATTTACCCAATGCACCCATTTCACAAGAGAACGGATGGAAAAAGCAAATGAGTAGAAGGACCAGAAATAAAAGAATTTGGTTCAGGGATCTAAACAGCTACACTCGAAGGATTTCCTTTTCTCAGAAATGCGCTTTTTCTAAGCTTAGGATTCCTTTTTCTAAGAAAGACGTCTTGCTTTTCCCAAAGTAGTTTGATGGACAAAGCAGGGGTGCCCAGGGGTGAAGAAAAAGCAGGGTAAACAACATCTAATGGATACTATTCTCCCCTGAATTAGACTCAAAAATGATACTAGACAGAGGGGACTATCTATAGGGAAGCAGTAGGGAAATACTGCTGAAATGCAGTGTTTTGTTTTGTTTTGTCCAGAAATAATCCAAAAAAGAAAGTTCAAAATCTAGTGCCTGGTTGAAAATCAATAGTAGATTCACATGCATGCTAATATCAGTATGAAGATAGAACCAAACAAAGGGAGACTGGTTAGAAAGACATGCCCAGGGCAACCCCAGGCTCTGCCGAGGCAGACTGCTCCCTTCTGGGAGTGTAATCTAATACGGACGGTCTCTCTGTCAGCTTACCCTCCATCCTTTTCATCTAACACGGACCAAACAGCATGGTTTGTATTCAACCAACATGGTTTTTACTCTCTTTACAATTAATAGCATGATAAAATAATTGCAAGTGTGATGCAGGAGAAAGAGCCTTCTCTTAGCCTGGGAGAGAGAACTGTGCTCTTATGGGAAAGGAGATTGCTTGGGCGAGGTGTTGGGGTTAGTCGCTCTTTAGTCAATGAAAGGTCTGTACGCACCTCATACCTCCATGGAGAAATCATTGAAGCATAACAAAAGCAGTATTGTTTTGGAAGTGAGAGGAATGATGTATTCCACCAAGAACAAAGTTAGCGAGCGCTCCTTGGCCTTTGGAGAAATGCACAGGTGCCAGGAAGCTGAGAAGGGCCCCTTGTCACGCGACCAGAGGAGGGCTGCAGCACTTTGCTAAGCTCCTGGGGTTTGCTTGCTGGAACCACGGTCTTCCGCTTTTAATTGGTAATCTGACCACCCCTGAACATGGCATTAAGACAGCAGAAGTTGATAATTGAATAAAGTTGAGCATCACTGTTGTTTTGAATTGGAAATAGTTCTCATAACAACCCTCTCTGGGTATTTCTTATCACCAACCTAATTCCTGCCGATGTAATCTTATACTGTACAGGTCTGTGATTTTGTTGTATTGAAGCATTTCCCCCAACTGCCCTTTCTGGGGTTTTTTCCATTCCTGATGCGTTGGCAGACAGTAGGAGTGTAAAGCAGACAAATTGATTGAGTGGCTGAAATGTAGACGTTTGTCTGGTCTCTCTGATGCCTTTTTTTCCTCTTGTATTTATCTGCTCTTTATGTATCTGTTATTTTTGTGCATTTTCTAATGTAGTTTATCTCTAGAAACTGCTAGGGAGGAAGGAGGCAGAATGGGGAGTCTTGATGTCTTCTTACTGGCATTTCGGCCACAGAGGTCGCAGGCCCACAGTGGCACACCTTGCACTGGCTTCCCTGATGAGGTGCCGTGTGACCCGCTGTCTTGCAGAACCCCAATAGCACCCCCTGGCACAGCCCCCCAACCCCCTTCACCCCAGGGCTCCTTTGCAACTTCAAGGGTAAACACAAAAACGTGTTCCTGATTATCAACTCCCCGAATTACAAGGCTTTCTCTTTTCCATTATATAGGTGGAGTTTTTCTTACAATCTTTGCATTTAGATTTGCTTCTTTGAGCCACCACAAGGTCCTTCTTCATGGAAATAATATTTTTGTTATTGTGTGAAAGAAATGAAAGGCCCCTTTGGAAGAGTAGTATTAGACTTCGAGTGAGAGAGAGCAGGATGTGGTAGGAAAAAACTCCCAAATGTGAGTTAGGAAAATTGGGTTCGAGTCAAGGAGCTGATACTCCCCAGTTACTCATTTTGCCTCAGTGACTATAGGTCACCGAGTAGAAATGGGGACAGCCCCCACTGGTAAAGTAGGAGATCAAATTAGATGATTTCTAGGCTCCTTTCCGCCTTAAAACCATTTCCCCAGCCTGTGAATGTGGACTATTACCCTGGGTGTCGGTGTATTACTCCCCACCGCTGGGAGGACTTGAAACCCAGTCCCGGGCTAGTCATAGTTTTCTTTAGAAACCCATCGATTCAGAGTCTGGAAGGAATGCAGCAAGGACCAAAATAAAATCAGTCCTAGGGCACCGCAAATCACACATAAAAGCTGAGCTCACATGTGTTTGGCTGGTCAGCAGCATCCATTGCCCACTTAGGACTTGCGGCGTAATATCAGGTACCCCGAAGCAAGAACTGACACTCACTCACTCCCAACACGGGACAGAAATATCCAGTACAGGCCACCCAGGGTGCGTGTGCACGCTGCTCACACCCGGGGCCATCTCTGAGCTGGGACGCAGGGATCCCCTCTCTCCCTTAGCCTCTGCTCGGAGCAAAAACTATCACTGTAGTTCAACGTTAGTTAAATCCAGATCACTCTGTAAGAACACACATCAGAAGAGGGGAGACCCTGTGGTCTTATCCCCGTGTCCCTAGAAGTGGAACTTTGGCCAACCAGAAAGCCAGGCCTCCTTGAAGTTTCCTTTGCCCTTGTGAACCGAACAACATTAACTTCTTGGAGTAGACATGAAATCAGGGCCCCCTTTCATGTTTTGAGCTCTCTAGCCATAGAGAATGCCCCTCCCGTCTCTCTCAGATGATCCCTGCGGCCAACAGAGGTGTTAAAATTATTTTGACCCCAAAGTAGTAAAATTCCAGAGCAATTGTATGCAGTGCCTCATGCTCATCGGGCTCTGCTTTATTGCGCCATCCCCCACACTAACCCAGCCAGTGCTGGGCAGCGTGTTCAGAACTTTGCTGCTGCCCAGGGAGCCAGCAGCATCAGCTTCCCTTCAGAACATTCTAGAAAAGCAGAAACTTAGGCTCACCCAGGACCTACCAACCAGAGTCTGCATGTCATGCAGGCCCCTGTGCGTGTAATGCAGCTTGGAGCCCAAAAAGCACTGTTGCACAGATGGCACTGGCTGGTCTCAGGGACCCCCAGGCCTCATGGAGGGTGGCAGCTTGGGTGTCCAAGGCCAAGAACAGGCTGGGTCCGGTGGTGGCAGCAAGCAGAAGCTGCAGGGGTGACCATTCCCTCCAGGGAGCTGCCAGGTCTCTCAAGCTAGAGGTTATGATCCCCAGAAGATAGGATCGTTCCAAGGGGAAGAAAGATCGATGTTCAACCACACTCAAAACCTATAATATCATCAGTTGTTTAATACAGATTCCAATAGAAGTGTAAATCTTCCAGCAGAAAGCTTTTGTGCAGGAATGAAGATAAGTTTCCTATTGAAGCCCACAGTGGAAGAGAGCCTCATTGCAAAATGGCAGTGTGCTGTATTTTCCATTTCTATTTTCCTTGTACCTGTCACCAAGTTACATAAGTGACTTGGGATTTCTGTTAGGATAAGTGTGAATGTCAACAGAAAGCAGAGAGAGCATCTGCCCCACCCCACCCCCACCTCTAGCTTCTTCCACTGATTTTTCCTCTAAAAACTCCTTGGTGGAGATTTCTTCCCACTCTACTGGAAGGTCCCCCGCCCCCACCATCTATCAAACACACTTCACCCGTAATGCGGGGTCCCTGTGTGAGCATGGGTACAGCTATTTACTTCCCTAAAGAGCCAGTGAGAGCCCCTGCCCCCACCCCACTGTAGCCTCACCCTGGTCCGACCAGCTGCCTCTTTTTACAAGCCCCTGGAGACTGCAGCAAATGGGCAGGTCAGCTTTTCCCAAGCCACAGCCCCGGGGTAATGATGATGGAGAACTCTAAGGGACCAAGCCCGAGCAGCACAGTCTTTGAACGGGCAGGCAAAGCAACAGCTGTGAGAACCAGTTCTTCTGTGTTAAACTTGGGGCCTCTGAACTCAGAGTCAAAACACAATTTCTCATCATATTCCTTCCACTAGGACCGCAAGGTCTTGCCCGAAAGCATTATTTCTCGGGTTTTCGCCTGTCTTTTCTCTTTCCCCTTGGCTGCTCCCCTTTCCTCCCACCCCCCTCCACTCCCAGCTCGCCCACTCCCCAAATCGAACATGTACAGATTTTACGGTTCACTGGAGAATAAGTGGCTGTCATTTCACAGACGGGCCAGGATGTAATTAGCCACAATGCATCGGAGTAATGGAACAGATGTCTCTTTGTAAACTGAGTTTGCTGCCGAGCCCTGCGTGTGTGTGACCTACTGACTGCTCCAGGCGATTCCACGCTGCTCCCCCCGCCCCCCTTTCTTTCTCCATCTTCCTCTGGCCCTTCTCTGGGTTCCGGGGCCGGAGGCCAGGCAACTTGAGTGTTTGTGTCCTGACGGTTTTTGTCTTCCCCTCCGTGCCACCCTGGCTCATTTCTGCTGCTGCAGAGCTGCTGCTGACATGACGAAGGATGGGTGAGGCGAACCTGCACTTGCTGATGTAGTCATTCACAGCAGAAAAGGTGATACCCCTCTTATGAGATAATTGGCAGTTTCAAGTTGCACTTATTACTGGATGATAATACACCAGCAAAATCATAAATTACTGTTATGGCCTGTTGTTATTTTTCTTAGCTGGAAATAAAGGCGATGCATCTTTCTTCTTCCAGGGTTATTATTTAAAATTGAAGAGGAAGAGCCCATGTGGTCACAGAAGGATGATGCTCACAAGTATCAGATACTTAAACTTATTGCCAGACGACCTCGAACATCATCTGTTTGCACAGATTATGCAGTCACGTGTGCCTCTGTCTTTCCACGTGTTTCACTTTCCTAGGCAGGTCTTCCCTTAAAAAATTCTTTTCAAGCGATAACTTTTGTACACCCTTATTTTTGCAGCTGAAGGTTTAGTAAGACAACGGGCAAAATTTCTTTTGTTTTTACTGTTTCTTCGCTCACCAGGGAGTAAAGACACCGACTACATCCAACTCCTCTCTCATATTTGGAGAAAAACAACCCTATTAAAATACGTGGGGCTCGATTCCCTGGGATGGTGCTGGCCTTTGTTGCCCAGGATCTCGTGTTCGGTTTGATTGATTTTTTCCCCTGGCCACCTGCTCAGACTCCGCTTGGGCCACACACAGGAGAAGGCGATCCTGCGTGCAGGTCTAAGGTTACGCGCCGTGTGTCCGTATTTTTGGTACCTCTGTCAGGTGAGAAGCACTCTCCTGGTCCTTACGTGGTCCCTGGAATCAGCAGGGCCCCATCCGCCTGTCAGTGATGGAAGACGTTGCTATGTAAGGTGCCTTTATCAGTGAGCGGTGTGTTTATCACGTGGGAAAACTGATTCTAGTGAGCAGGACCGTCGCATTCTGAAGGTTGTCATCGGGGTTCGAGTTTGGGACTTGGTGGCAGTGAATCTTAAAACATCTGGTTAATTCAAGGGGAAGAGGGTTTGGGGGAGATAGAAGAGGGTATGGGGGGAAATGGTGATGGGAGGAGACTTGACCTGAGGTGTAATAGACAGATGATGGATTGTAGACTTGTTTACCTGACACCTATATAATTTCATTAACCAATGTCACCCCAATAAATTCAATGAAAAATATCGGGCTAATTCGGATTTTTCATTTTAAGATTTTGACTGTTGAGTATTTTTCCCAAAACAGAACCCAAGACCATCATTTGAGCTTTTGAAAATCATTAAAACAGCAGTCTAAAGTTAATTTTTACCCTGAGGATTTTATAATAAACAGTAGGCGGAGATAGATCTCTGGTGCATGAGACTGATACTCCTAACTGGGCTGGTAACAAGTAATTGGACACCTCCTCACCATGACCCCACTGATTGTCTCTTGCGTATGAAAGTTGAAACTTCCCCATTCTCTGAGGGGTTTTGGTGATCAAGATTGTGTCATGGGGAGAAATTTGGGAAAGAAAACTCAGTTTTTTGCTAATCTCCTCATAGTCCCAGAAGCCAAAATGTGGAGTATCTGACATGCACAAAGCTGTCTATCAATATTGCTTTTACTGTTTTGGTTTCATAGCTCAAAGTAATCTTTTGAATCCTCGGTGCACATTATAAGTTCCATTTTTAATGTAACTATTTCTGAGTGATTTCGGCTTTCTAATGAATGCAAATTAGGGTCCATCCCCAATTTCCTGAGAAGTCAGTGACTGCCCATGGGATCGTGTTGTCTGTCTCCTCGAAGGAGGGAGAGACGATAGGATCATATCTCGTTTTTGTCTTGTTTTTTTATCCTCCTCAAGAACTGGCACAATGTGCAGAAGTAGTTGGTGATTGTGCTAACATAAACTGCACTTCCATAGATGTAAACTGTATGGGACCATTGGTTATTTTGAAATTACAATACCCCATGTAACCAGGACATAGTGCCATGTATACAATGTGTGAGCAGAAAAGAGTGTCAAGGTCAACCTCTTGCTGGAAGCAGGCATCTCCTCCCAAACTCTTTGTCAGAATGTCTGTCAAGGCATTGCTTGTCATTCATTTTCACTTTTTTGGATGCGGAATGATTTGAAAGTCCTTTCTCACAGGCAGCTAAAATCAGTCTCTGTGTAACCTTGACCTTGTTCCTCTTTTGTGACATAGAGTAAATCTACCCCTTTGTACATATGCAGCCTTTTGAGAACCAACAAAAGCCTCCCTATTTCTCGTCCTCTCTTTCCCAATGTGGACACTCCCGCTTCCTTCCACTGTTCCTTATATTAGCATGATTATCTGACCCTTTGTGACAAAGGTTGTCGTCTTTCTGACATGTTTTTAAAAATGAGATTCTCAGATCTATATATAAAATCCCAGATGTCATTTGACCAGTGCAGAGTTCAATAAAAATTACCACACCTTGCCTGCAGCCTAAATGTTCTTGCATCAATTAAGAACCTCAAATCTTTTGATATAAACCACACATAGACAAGGTTTTCCTAGCGCAGTACAAGAGCAGTTAGTATTTGTGAATCTGTGTATTCAGGTATTAACACCTATCTTTCCTGGCCTGTTAAGATTTATTTTCCCTCATAATTGTCTTTCTTCCTGCCTGTTACACCAGTATACAAATCACTAATACAAACAGACTGCAGAATTCCTTCAGGGGTGGTCCCTCACTACAGAGTAGGGCCCAGATCATCTGCCCCCTGTCAACCTTCACAGCTTCCTCTCCTTTCCCTCCCTCGTGCATCCTCCAGGACCCCCCACAGCAGTTCAAACAACATGTGCTTCTTGTCTTCCCAGGCTATGCCTCAACCTCAAAGGCTTCAGCCACACTTTATCTGACTCATAAACTTCTACTGGTCCTTTAAAGCTTAAAGTGAGAATCACCTCTTAGATCAGACTTGTATTTCGAGGGGTGGGGAGAATTGGGTGAAGACAGTCCAAAGGTACAAACTTCCAGCTATCAGATCAATGAGCACCGTGGATGTGATGAGTAACGTGGAGACTGTATAGTTATCACTACTGTGTGGTACATTTGAAAGTTAGTGAGAGAGTAGATCCAAAGAGTTCTCATCACAGAGACAGAACTTTTATTTTTTTTATTTTTATATGTATATGAGGAGATGGATGTTAATTAAACTTACTGTGGTAATCATTTCATAATACATGTAAGTCAAATCATTCTGTTGTAACCTTAATCTTACATAGTGCTGTATATCAATTATATCTCAATTTAAGAGTGGGAAAAAAAGAGGAAAATGCATGCATAAATGGACAGAATCAGGAAGAGTGAAAACAAAATGAAAAGTGTGTCTGGTGAGGGAAAAAAAAGAACCAGCAGCTAAATCTCTTTCAGGATCCTGAGGGAGGGGTACACAGAGGGTTTCCACCCCATAACCAACCCTTGAAGGCAACGTTCCACGTGTATTTGGGGGTTTAATTTTGGTTTTGTTTTTACATTCTAAAGACCATAATTTATCAGCAATATACTTTGGGGGGGGGAAGAGAACTGCCTCTTCCACAAAGCCTGCTCTGGCCCACTTTTGACCTTGACCCCCTTATAGCACCGATGTTGCATTTAACTGTGATTCATCAGTTTGGCTGCCCTAGACTTTCAACTCCTTGCTGGTCAGGGTTTTGTCTTATTCTGTGGCTTTCTACTGTCTAGGACAGTGCCTAATGTTTAGGCAGATTAGATGTGCATTTGATAGTCCTACAGGTCCATCAAACTCTTCATTCAAAGGGATATGGTTATGTCGAATGCTTTGCTCAAGTCAAGACATCCTGACCTATTAGTGTAGTGATGCTGCTAAAAAAAAGAAGCGCGCTTCAGCGGTTTGTTTGGCTTATTTCCCTCCTTTTAAAAAGGTCGGGCTGGATCCCCGTGTCCTCATATCAAGGCTTTCTGACCGTGCAGACCACGCTGACCGCAGCTGACTGTTACAACCGCCGTGGGGGCTCCATCCGGAGCCAGGTTACAATTGTTTTTTTCTAAATGCTAATGGGTTTGTGATTAACTATAACTGCACGTAGGAATGCACGGTGAGGCATGATTGTAGGTGCTTAGTCACTCGCCTCTTAAATCCCTACTACGTGCAGATCTGTCAGACAAATAGCACCTGACAGCACTGTAACGACAAAGTGTAATCAGCAGAAAAGACCATTGGATTCTTCAATTACATGCTCACTTTTTCAAGAGTTGACATGCCACCCCTGTATTTATCATCAATTAAATTTCCCTATATTAGTTACTTGCAGTAATTTTGGAGGCAATCACCTCAGCTCAATTTGCCACAGCAAACCACATAATCTCACCAAATAGAATTATTATCAGCAGGCATCATCCTCATCAATTCTTTATTAAAGACTCATTTCTCAAACCATTTTAAATTGTGGCTTCGAGTAAGTCATTTATAACCACATTTTGGAAATAGGCACATTATATTTCCATTTCATAAATATGTTTTATTAGTAATGAGTAGGATAGTATTAGATTACTATTCGTATTCTCAGCATAGGTTGGAAAATGCTTAATTAACAAAGATATTGGATTGGAAAAAATGACTCTGGGCATATTTATTCTTGACCAAATTATTGTCTATTTTTCCCCCTTTAGTCCTGGGTAATTTTTCATTGCTTGCAACTGTCCCCGAGAGCGTATTTCTAAGGGTCTGCCTAAGGAAACAGAAACCCGGTAGAAGCAAACTTTCTGGAGAGACTTCCCTGCTACGATGTCAGAATCTCCCAGGACCTGCACCTGCACCCTGCCCCGGTCCTTTTCAGAAGCCCCCGGTGGCAGCAGTCTGTTCACGAAGGGCTTTGCTGGGGGCTCTTCTTTTACAGATCACGGAGGGACTGGGCTCCGGCTCTGAGACCGATAACCTCAAGCTGCTATTTTACTTCTGAGAACAGATAGCTCCCTGCTTTGTGTGCTCTGACTCAGTCCCACTTTTCAGAAGAGCCGTGAGCACCAGGGATGCCCTGGGGAGGGGGGTACCCAGACTGCTCTGCTCACGGATGGTACTATCCTTGGGCACCTACAGGTCTGCATTAGCCCACACCATGTCTTCGGTGTTCTGTTTTTAATTGGAGCTCCTGGTTTACTTTCTTTTTTGTTCTCAACTCTTGTTGGGGCCCTCCCGTTGTTCTTACGTTATTTCATTTGCAGAGGTGCCTTTAGCTTCCTTATATTCTTTTGTAGGAGATGTGTTCCTTCTATTATTTTCCTCTATTACTTTTTCCAAGGGCCAGGGTTCTGTGTGTGATGGTGTGAGGTGGTCCTGCAAGGGCGTGCAGCCTGTTTCCAAACAAGCCGACGGCTGCATGTGTGCACGCTTTGCCAACACGAAAGAGCTTGAGTTTGTGTTCCAGCCGAAATGCTGGAGTTTTGGACAGCTTAAGCCTGAAGCACTTGCTGGCTCCTTAACAGCAGGCAATTATGTTAACTCAGGGAGCCTCCACGCAGGCTGTTCTTATGCAGATAGTTGTCAGAGGGAACAGGATGGAGCCGTGGAAATATGTGAGAGACATGTGACTTCTCCTCAGCAATTGATTGCCCACAGTTGTGTCCTAATGGCTGAGGACACGTTCTATCCATACTTAATGTTTGGTTCAGCTATCTTTCCCAAGGTCCCTAGTTATGGGATTCGTGTTCATAAAAGCTTCTAATATAGCCTTTCTGTTCAGCCAGCAGGTGAATAATCCCCGAGTTAATAAAAATGTAAGCACTCTTATTGAGACAGGATAGAAAGACACATCCTTGCCTCTTTTTCTGTACCTGAATAAAACTTGTTTTCGCTGTCACTTGGACTTGTTCTTGAAATCTTTCCTGCCCGAGTCAAGAACCAGGAGGTCCCCAACCATGCTGGGGCAGGACCAGCCCCTGGCGTGGAACCGGTCCGGTGACACTATGAACATGGAGTTAAAAGGCTCTGCAGTTCATAGTGTGAGGGGAAGTACCCTTTCCTGACACCCCTCGTGGTGTAAATAGTGAGCTAGCCAACGCCAGCTTTCCATAGTTTTAAGAAGGTTTAGCTTAAAATGATGTGGAAGAGAGCATTGACTCAAGATGCTTAAGTGGAGGGCCAGAGGTTGGGGGGGTAGGGGGGGCACCTAAAATTGGCTGCTCGAGAAACCCGCTCCAGAGCAACAGAGAGACAGCAGGCTCTTCTGAGATAGGAAGCCAATGGCTCCTCAATCCAGAGGCCCCTTTCTTTGAATCAGAAACCTGCCCTGCCCAGTGGAGAAGCAGCCTGGCTTAGCCAGGAAGACCTGTGGCACATGCCACTGTCCCCCCCCCCCCCCCGCCACCCTGCAGGGCACCCCATGGAACACCTGGCGAGGGACCCAAACCTATGCCCAAAGCGATTTCCAGACCTGGGTTACAAATGAGGATTGATGATGTCAGGCTGAGAAACCGTGATGGTCTGATCAGAGCAATCATTCTAGAACACCCCTCTCCGGGCGTCTCCCTGCACGTCTGACTGCTCAGCTATTGTTCCTCACTGCCAGCGCTTGTTGGAAGAGCTCAGCAGCGTGTGCAGGTATAAAAAAGAATGTGCAACTTTTCTCCCCTTGAAATCACTGTCTATATTTAGGTCAGTGACGTGATGAGAGATGTCGGATGTGTTTTGTACCTCGAGCTGGAAATTGCCTCTCCGCATGGAGAGGCTCTCATGGCCCACAAGGCCTGCAGCCCGGGGGTGGGATCCGCCCTCTACCAGCCACCACCGCTCGGCACAGCGTGGCAGAACCCCCACCCTGGCCTCTGATCCTCCGTGTGAGAGAGGGGGCTGTCTTATAAAAAGATGGGAGGGGAGGTGGCTGGAAGCTGCTTTATTCTTTACCTGGAGTCCTCACCCCACACTCTGCTCTGTCGAGTAGAAAATGCGGCCCAGATAAATCCTGCCCACAAAGGAACTGCGCCTTTTTAACATGCAAATGTTCAGGCAGAGAAAGTAAATAGACGTCTCCTCCTTCAGGGAACTGGGAGACAATCACAGCAACCCCCACCCCACCCCCAACGCCCTTTCCCTTTGCTCTTCCCATTCCAAGAGAAGCATATTCTGATTTTTTCCCCATTATTTTTACTTGTTTTTTTTTTTAAGAGAGGGAGGGGCTTGCATTGAATTGCTCTTAGCCCGTCTTTTACTCCAACTTCCTGCTGACTAGATAGGCTTCATTAATTTGATAAGCCCGCCCCAAAGAGGGTGGTGTGGGGAGGCGGGGTGTTGCAGGAGGGCCTGCCTAGGGGCTGCCCTGAGGTTTTAGAAGATGAACTGCTAATGATGTTGAAGACGTACCTTTTCAGACTGCCTGGTCCCTCCGGAAAACCAGGGTCCTCTTACACTTATTCTGATTGCACCACAGAACTGAAAAATGGGGGCCTGGTTTGGAAGGGAGGAGGGGGCAGGGGTGGCAGTTAAGTAGACAGATGCCTCTCAGAGGAGGAAGCAGAGCCTGTCATTACACAGCCTGACTGTCCTTTGCTTTAACGGGGTATCTGATGTTGTCATGCTAAAGAGTCGGAAACTTGTGGGGGCGGGGGAGGGAATAGATTAATTTGCTAGGTCATTTATTAAAGTCTTGCCTGATACTCACAAACTAGTGAAACTAATGTAAATTGGCAATATGAATATTTTGATCAACATCTGTGACCTTTGAATTCAAACCCAGTAGGATGCAAACCACAGAGCTTTGCACATTTCAGATACACTAACTAATCTGTGCTGGTCCTTTCCCATCTTCTAATATGATAGAAGCTGATTATACCAAAGACAATCATTCATAGACTCTGCCCAAGAAGTCCCAGTTTATGCCACTTGTCCTGCTTCGGGCAACAAATTATGTATTTGCCCTAATTATACCTCTGAGCAACTGGGAGAAGCTAGGAGACACCCAGCTTTGGTATAATTCTCTTGCATACTTTCAAGTTCATTCTCAAATATTTACTGAAAACAACTGCGAGGCATTCGGAGGATGGAAGGATCTTTTCTCATTTTAGTCGGTGGCAATACAAGCAATTTGCAGATTTGTCGAAAAGCTTGAATATTCTTGAATCACGCATCACAATGGTACACTGGCTTGTTTTGCTTCTGAAATAAATACCGAGGTGTGGGTGGGATGTCAGTGCGCATCATTAGTTAAGTGAAAACAGCCCAGGCTACTGCCCCCCAGAGTTTCTGCTTCAGTAAATATTTTACTTCCTCCTCAATTTTACCAAGTGACAGTGATTGTTTGGTGGTGTCAGAGCTAACTGCTTTGTGAACACCAGGCGAAGCTTTGGAGCCCGAGGGGTGGAGGGTGGGAGTAAATATTTCAAATAGATGAACAGGTCTTGGCCTGTGGACTTATCATTTGCTTAACTAGAAGCTAAACTGGAATGGTTAACAAACATGCATTCATTAAACAAATATTTATTGAATAACTGTTGTATACCAGCCATTCTTCTAGGTGTTTAAAATACATTCACGTACAAGAAAAATCCCTGGCCTTGTGCGGCTTCTGTTCTAGCAGACATTAAACATAATAAATAAATGTCAATTATATAGTATGTCAGACAGTTGTCAGTGCTATGGAAAAAAGAAAAAGTAGAGCAAGATGAAGGAGCTATTAAGAAGTGTTCAAACTCAGGCATGTTAAAAATTTTTAAGAGTTTGTTTGAGAAACATTGATTCAAATCAGGAAGCACCAAACCGGAAGTGGTAAGGAGCGCTCCATGGACAAGAGCTAAGGGGAGGACTTCTATAGGGACAAGGCGGAAGCAAAGCAAGAAAATCTTTTGATTGGCTATAGCTTACTCGCTTGCTTATTCGGAGAAGCCTGTATGGCTGTTTGTGATTGGTCACCCTTAGGTTTCTATTCCTTAATCTTGCATTTGCAGGCTTTGGTTTTGGTTTGCACATGTCGGCCACTGAGGCATTAGAATCACTTGGTCTAATGGCCTCTCGTTTAGTCTAACAGAGGGTAGAGGGAAGGTCCTGCCTGGGCAATGGGTTTGTGAGCTGCTGGCACCTTAAATCTAGCCCCAGCGTGACTGCTTCCCACCCGCACAGAGCCCACACAGGGACTCCAGGGACAGCGAAGGCCAAGCAGCACTCACACGCAGACACAGAAAGCTACAGCCCACGAGAGGTGTGACGTGGGCGGCGGTAGCCATGGTCTATTATCTTTGTTGTACCTGCCCTGGCTGCTGTGACCAGTGGGAGTGAGTGTGTGTGAGAGTGTGTGTGCCTATGAGTGTGATTGTGAATGAGTGTGTGTGTGCCTGTGGATGAGTGTGTGTGAGTGTGTGAGTGTATGTGTGAGCCTGTGTCTGTGAAAGAATATGAAAGAGGTCAGGCTTGGAAGGTGGGTGAAGGATGGCTACCCGGCTCTGGGGTGGAGGGCTGTCCTCAGCAGTCCCAGTTCAGTTCAGGATTCCCAGCCAGAGTTCCAGGTTCCTTTTCTGCTTCTCCAGGGGTTCATCACGTAACCCGCAGTGGGAAACTTACCTTTTCCTGACAGTGGTCATATTCACAGAATCACCAGGTACAGGTAGTAGCAGTTGGCTGACCTGGAAGAAGAACTCATTTACTGACATTCTAAAGACCAAGCCAGCAACATGAGTTCCTTAATAGCCAGTGGCGTCCCAAGGACAAAATGACAGCATTTCCAAGCTTCCCCTACGTTTGGTCCTTTTCATTCATTTAAAAATGATGTTTCTTCCTCCCAGCATGTGCTCTGCACCCGGAGCTAAATAGGAAGGGTCAAGGCAAATACCCTCAGGCCAGGCCCTGCCTGGTTTTGGAGCACTTCAGGAGAAACGCCAGACGAACTTTCCTCCGTTCTACACTGTTGGGGTGGCGCTTCCTGCGTCGCTGTAAAGCCGGTGGCCTCAATGGGGCTGAAAAGCAAAGCACACAGAATTCTGATCATTCTTTCCCATCCCTAACTGGAGCTGAAGTGAGGCTCCCTGGCTTCCTGCCCTCCTGCCCGACCAGCGTTCCAGACATGGAGCAGATCGCCACAGTGGGCAGCCATCCTGCTGAAATCCTGGCGTCGGTGTCTCCTTCCGCCGAGGTTCTCTGTCTGTGGCCAGCAAAAGGCAGGAGTGGATCTGAAGGAACCCCTGTTTCTGAGGGAGCAGATGCTGTGCTTAAGTGTGGAGAACCCTCTCCCTGGCAGACACGCCCTGCCTGTAGGGCTGGGGCCCATAAGAGGACTCATGAGACTCAAAGGCATTTGGCCGAGTCCTCCTCCAGCAAACCTGTTGCCCAGAGAGGCAGAGTGGGGCTGTCTGGAGAGCCGAGGCGCAATCTCACACTAGAAACTCAGCACTGAGCTCAGAGTGGGCAGCAGAGCAGGTGGCACAGCCCAGGGGCGCCCTTTTGTCACGGAGCCCTCATCTCTGGGACCCCTCCTCCTTGTCAGCCACTGTGATGATGATGATGATGATGATGATGATGATGATGATGATGATGGGTGAAGTCTACATCCTGACTTTCAATTGCCTTACCAACACAAAGGGCTAAGAAAACTATGTGAACTTCAGAAACTTCTGGTCCCAAATAAGTGGTTGATTTCTGGTTTCATCTACTCCCCAACTATTGTGAGCATGGAATTACTGGTTTTCAAAAATAAGTACTTCCTGATGCTTACAATTCACCAGGTCCTGTGATAAGTATTTTATCCCATTTAATCCCCACATACCTTTTGAATTTAGGCACTGTCACCCGCTTTACATAGATGAGAAAAATGAACCTGGCTCGCAGTGGTCCAGCTACCAAGGCAGAGAGGGTCAGGCTTTGAACTCAGCAATGTCATGTTCTAAGGGCTAGGCCAAGTTCCCTGACTCTTCTGCTCTCAGCCCCTTCTGTTCTCCCAGGAGGCCGGGGACGGGGATAGAGTGGGAGTAGGGGGGTGGGGAAGTGATAGAAAGGCATGCCTTGCAGCAGGGCCTTGCGTGTGTGTGAATACACGTGTTTCACAACCTTTGCAATAGGTGGTTCATCTCATTAACTTAAACTGAAACTCAGCGATCAGCTGCATTCAGGCAGACCAAAGCATCCACTCCTACAGTGATAACAGCAGATTTACTGAGACAACGGAAGTTGCTGCTCCCAATCAATTTGGCCACGGGTTTTCTCACAGGCACCTTCAAGCAACACCACCCAACATTTTAAACATAGGAAAATGGGCATAGAACAATTTGGCAGTGTGTAAAGAAGCCCTCAGAGGTACTCCTGTCCCCTGACCCAGCTATTCCGCTTAAAGTTTATCCTGAGAATCTAATCAGAGATGTGATCGAGAATAAATGGGGAAGGATATCTACCGGAACATTATTTATGACGGTGAAAAATTGGGGGTAAGGGGAAACTGTACAAGCAAACATATGAGATTAATTAAATTATGGTACATTCAAATGAAAGAATATCTCAAAGCTATTAAAGTATTTTCAAAGAGTGCTTAATAACAGATGAAATGTCCATGATATAATAAGTGAAAAAATGTGGAATATAAAACTACATACAATCCCAAGGTTTTAAGAGTGGGAGTATAAACAACTCGAGATTGGAGTTTTGGGTTAGTGAAATGGAAAATAATAGTATTTTCTCCATAATTTAATCTGGAGTAAAGATTTTAAGAAATAAGCTAGAGTGAATTGTGACAGTGGAAGAAATGCTGTCTCTCGTTGGCCTAAGTCTCCAGGGAAATAAGAGATAGGATGGCTCAACATCGGGCTTCATGTCTCTTTACCTTTTCCTGCTCCTTAAAGCACGCCTACCCTGAACTGTTATTCTGCTATAAGCTGAAATTTTTGCAGGTTCCTGTTGCTTTAAAAGCAGCCTCTTTCAAAGAAAAGCTGAGGTCTCTGTGCCCTTCCCATAACAGTTGCTTCTTTGCCAAGATCCTCAAACAAGTCGGTCAAGTTGGACAGGCTTCTTCCTTGTCAAAAAACGGCAAGTCGGAGACTTGCACCGCTGACATGCAGTCACATCCTCCAAACTGTCTCGTGGCAGCCATGTAGATCAAGAGGGCGATTTCTTCCCAAACCACGGGTGAGAGAGAGGGAGAACCTTAGGTGTTCGAGTGCTGAGTGCAGCATCATCAATTAATCGAGAAAGCCCAAGTCACCAAAATACTATCTTACCAGAGGCGTCAGTGCAGAGGAAACTGAGCAGGTTCCTCCACACGTGGGAAAGCAGACGAGGCCTGTGCGTGTCCCCTAAGAACTTTTAACACGAAGTAGAAAACTTAGACTTTGCTGAAGAAAGTCTTTGGATCTCGGTAGGATTAAATTAGAGAGAAATCTGAGCCGGGAATTTGAGAGAAAGCTACCTAAATATATCTAGATATTCATGCTAATCTTGCTTTTGTAATTAATCATATGTCTGAGAACAGTTAGCTGTTTAGAAAATAAAGTCACAATGACCTGTGACCACTTTCCTGGTGGCAATGTAGCCCAATTGGAAGAAAATTCCCCAAAAAGCAGCAAAAAGCAAATGGAGGGCTAACCTTGCGAATCTAGCCAATTAAATGACTGTAGATCTCATATCTGTCTTTCCAAAGCCAAATCTGAGAAGGGATGAGGCGTCGAACAGCTTCGTATGGGAGATAAAGCTGGATCTGTGCTACCTGTAGAACAAAACACTAACTTCTTAACATTACCTTCAAGATTACCTGTAATGTGACCCCAAATGCCTTTCCAGCTGCCTGTCCCTCTCAGGACACCTCTCATCTCAGCAGGCGCACTGTTCTTTCCTGGTTCCCCCCAAGGGCGCCGCACGCTGCAGGGGGTGGGCACCTCCGCCCCGATGTTCTTCCAGCTGAGATGCTCTGCTTCTTGGCCCATCAGGATCACTCTCTACTTTCCAGGTCCAATCAGACACCACCTTCCTTTTCATACCTGCAGGTTTTTATAGGTGCCTTCTCTTAATGCTTATTTCATTTTGCCTTACATTTTAGCTGGTTTTATGTTTCTCTCCCCCCATCAGAGTGCCCTTCCTCTGTAGAGGCCTCTGATCCAGTCCAAAGGCCCTCATGCAGTAGTCACTTATTATATGTTTGCTGAATTGGATCAACGAGAAAGTATAGGAATATTAAGACTGTTGATCCAGACCATATCTGCAGCCATACACACACACGCAGCCATGTCCAGAAATAGGGCCTTGGGACAGAACATTTGAAATTGGACTGGTCCTCAAAGCCCCAGACTGTGAAGGCTGCTGTAACACCAACCCATAATAATGGCTGACATTTTTGAGTGTTTGCTACATTCTAAGAACTACACTAAGTTCTTTCCATAGACTGTGCCATTTGATTATCCCAACAACCTAATGAGGTTGAAGGACTATTATCCCCATTTTACAGGTAAGAAGCCCAGACTTGGAGGAGGCCAAAGGCCCACTTTCTCCTCTGGGCTCACTATCTCTCTCTCTCTCTCTCTCTGTCGCCTTGGAGGAGGCCCTGGCAGGCACTGATTGCCATCACTTGTACTGTACGCTGGTATCTGCTTAATTCAGTCACAAGGAGAAGGTCCTCACAACAGGTGCTACTCCCTTTGTAGACAGCTCTCTGATTCTCACAAATTTCCTCCGGATATCATTGGCATTGATAGATGATAGATAGATAGATAGATAGATAGATAGATAGATAGATATGTAAGAGGAGATTTATGATCATTCTGCCCACTGGAAAGCCACTTAAGAGGCTAAAGCAGGTGTCTGATATGATCTCTTTTGAAAACATCCCTCTGACCACAGCGTGGAGAACCAGCAGAGTGAGCAGTAGACCTCCAGCCTCTAGTCTGAAAACCGACAGAATGGAGGGATAGGGTATCGAGGCAACGGGAAGTGGATGGAGTAGAGCCGTATCCAAGAGGTAATGGGGAAAGGGCTTTGGCAATGTTTCAAAATGGGGACCGAGGGACAGCAATGCGTGAGGAAGGAGCCCAGGATCCTGGCCTGTGAAACTAGACTGATGGCGGTGGTTGCAGTCACTGAGATAAAGAAGGTGGAGGCCATGCCGTGCATTTGGACCACGTCGTGTTTGAGGGACCTTTGAGCTATGAACGAGACTGGGTAGAAACTGGGTGGATGAAAGCCAGGGAAAAAGTCATTCTTGAGGGGGAGCCAAGGGATGGAGAGGGAAATGAGTTTCTTAATGTTTGCCTGCCTGTTCTATTATTTATTTACACATTCAGTCCATTCATTTGACCTATTATGCGCTGCCAAGAACACAGAAACATTCGAAGGAGAGGAGAGGAAGATCAGCAGGTGGGGTGAGGACCAGCCATGGCAGATCTTGAATTCCAAACTGATCACCTTGGATCACCATGGAAGGCAGGCAGGGTAGCATCACGGCGGAGGTGTGTTTTGGGAAGGTTGTCCTGCCAGTGTTATACGCAGGCAAGAAACTAGAGGGCGGAAGACCATGACTGGACCTGTAAGGATGCTAAAGGACAGCCTCATCCTGTCTGCTTGTAATATGAGGTTACCATCAGGGGGTGACAAATTCATATGTGTTCATTCATTGTATTTCATACGTGGGGCTATCTATCTTTAACCTATCTCTCCATTATAGGTTCGGGAATAGGAAAAGGTTAGCTTGGAGAATGTGGAAACTAGGTCTTTTTCCTTTCAATGTTCAATAACCAAGCAGAGGTAGGATATTTTAATGAAAGCTAATGTTAGAAGTGAAAGACCTACACATAGTAGGCACTCGAAAAGATCTATTAAACTGAATTGCACTGACGTCGGTGGAGTGGTGAGAGCTCAACCCCGGACTCCTAGAGGGGACAGGGGAGCCCTTGCATGAGAATTAGGACCTTGGTGACCCCCATCTGTTCCTCCCTCCCCCACCGCTGCCATGGTGACCTGTCTGGAATGGCAGTAAGCCCTATACCCCAGAGAAAACAATACTCTGTTTGAACAGTGTAAGTTGGCCTGGAAGGCTCAGGGCCCGCAGGTCCCATCCCCTACAATCAGGGTTTCCTAGAAAAGGCAGCTTTTTTGCCAGAAGGGCCACCGCACTCCTGCTCATTGATTTGAGCCCATTTTATCCCACAGCGCTGTCCACGCGTTTGTTTTTGGTCTCACCCCACAGCCTCAGTGCTGTCGGTCTTGTTGTCTGTCTGTCTGTCTGCCTGCCCTGCAGAGCATCCTGCATCTTTCTGTCTTGTGTCTTCTTGTCGCTGCAGTTGGCTCACCAAGCCGGGGCTGTTTGAGCTCAACTGGATTAGTAACAATGCAGTCAACATCTCCATTTTAAAAAAAAAATATGTTATTTTTATCTTTGCTCCTCCCACCCTCTCCGCCCTCTGGACTGACTCACCATTTCTAAGTGTCGGAGCTTGGCAAGCCTTCAGAGAAATATACTGGGGCTGAGGTAGGTACGTACACAGATGTGATATTTCTCCCACTCGATACGAGGGTTTTGTTCCTCGTGGCACACGGGTTCAGACGCCATGTTATTTATTATGCTCATCGTCATCCTTCGAGTCGCCGTGTTACTGCTCCAGCTGCTGCTGGTCGCCTGAGGGCTGAGATGAATGGTAGGCAAGGGATGGGGCCCTGATCCGAGGTCTGAAACTCACCTTCAGAGGCCACTTCAGTGTTGCTCTAAACTTCTCACGTCTTCCCCCCTGCGTTCTGGAAGCCTGAGCGAGGAACCGTATAAAGCAGAGACCAAACATGATATTACCTGGAAAGACTGTGACCTGTAACAGATGTGCCGTTGATGCAGAATATCTTTTCCTACCTAGGCCTTTGCATGCTGATAACTATTTCAATTTTATAATTTACAGACATAGATGCCAGCTGAGGGTCTGGGATTTGGGAGCCTGGATTTGAATCCGATTCCGCCACCTGTCCCCTTGAGCTAACTACCTAATTTCTTCATGTCTTCATTTTTCCTTCTGTAAAATGGAGACATTGCTCTCCCATACATATACACCGTGGGACATATCTCCCAGAATTGCTTTCAGGATTAAATAAGCTAATACTTATAAAGTGCTCAAAAACAGTGTGTAGCCCATAAAAACTCCTCAATCAATGTTGGCTCTTATTATTCAACAAGCCATTTGTAGCTGTTATGAGAGAAATGATCCAGTCCTCAGAAGAGGTTTCTTTTAACAAGCACAATACACCTTCAGATTTTACCTTCCCCTGTTTCTGAAGTTATAAACTCTCTATTTTATGGACACTTAAGTGGATCCTCAGTTGCAGAACACAACTCCTTGTCTTCCATTCCAAAGTAGAGCTTTCTACTTTCCAGTCTGCCTCTCACATAGCCGGAATGTTAGTCTTATTTCATCAAAATTAGGTTTTGGTTCTCATGTGGTCTAAATCCCGTGCACTTACTTCTTCTTCTCCAAGTAATTATATTTTACGTACAGCGACATCTCCTTGGCTTATCTAATGCGTCCTCTTCAGACTCTAAACCCTACTGATCCTCTTTTATCTATAATTCAGCCATGGAAATCGCCTACAAAACTCTCTGTAGAAGTTTTTGCCTTTGTCTCCCAGCACCTGGGTCCCACCCTCACCTCCAACTCTGCCACTTTCCTGGATGCGGGGCAGCCTGGCCTCTGCTGGCAATGGTCCAATAGAGGGTCATGAACTCCAATGCAGGCGGGATCCAGAAGGTCCTCGAAAAACTCCCAGCAACTCTGTGAGCCCCCAGAAACTACATTATCCCCACTGCCTGTCAGACCTATGGGTGGGGGGTTACGCCACCCACCTTTTAGCCGTTACACCACAAATGATCAGAACCACAGTTTATTGGAATTTGGTCACATCTGCACAACGGCCACAAATCAGGACTCCAAGAAGGTGAGGCCCAGGTTGATACGTCCCCTGTGACGGGAACCACCCTCGGGATGGCTTCCAGTGCCCGGGGGAGTTGGACTCCCCTTCTCACCCCCACCCTGTGTTAGGTGCTCAGTGGTGGCCAGTCGGCTGCCCTGTTTTCCATCAGTATCTGTCCAAGCAGTGCGGCTTCAGGCGAGGTCACGCAGTTCTGTAAAGCCTAGATGATGAAAAGCACCAGGCTTGCCCTCGTCCTCTTCTCTTTTTGATTTCTGTTCCCCAAAGCTTTAAAAATCTTCTAGCCCTTTCTTCTGGCATGAACCTCCGTGTTTTTAAATAGCATGTTTGGACAGTTATCTCTGACTAGCATGTTTTAGATATCACCTATTGACTCCTTGCCATGGGAAACAGGGACTGAGCTCACCGACTCCTTCCACCTCCTAAATGTGCTCCTCTTCCTCCAACTTCTCAATTATTGTTATGTCACAACCTTTGGGTGGAATCAGGGGTGTGTGTGTGTGTGTGTGTGTGTGTGTGTGTGTGTGTGTGTGTGTGACGGCTAGGTAAATGTTCACAGCTGGAGCCAAGTGGGGGACTTTGATTATGTTAGGATCTCATACACCTTTTGCATTTCCTGCAGTTACTGGCTCTGATGCTTTGTTCGATTGCTTAGCTTTTACGCTCCTGTCCTAACATCACTCACAGACTCCTCAGCAGCCCTGTAAGTCTCCTGTCCCTACGTTTGCAAGCTGCCGTTGTTCCTCCCGGAGTTCCACCTCCCGCTGCCCGCACCCCACCTGGTGCTCTGCACTGCAGAGCCAACATCCGCGGCCCTCAAGTCACGCCGGTCCTGTGTTGGGTCCCTCGTTCACGGACCACAGGTCCCTCCAGCTGAGGTTGGGCCATGTTGTAAATGTGGAACGTGTCCTCTCATAACTGCCTGCGAACTCATGAATTTTCATGAAAGGTCAGTTTTTGAGGTCTTGCCTGTATGAAAATAGCTTTATTCTTCTCTCGTATCTGACTGGATATAGGCTTCTAGGCTATAAATAACTCTCTGAAGGAATTTTGAAGCACTTAGTGCATTTCTTGCTGGCTTCAGAGTCGCCGTCAAAACATCCATTGCCATCCTAATTTCCACCCTTTGGAAACTTTTTGGATCTTTTTCTTTTTTTTTTTTTAACTCTTGGCTTTCTGAAATTTTACAGGGATATACCCTAGTGTGACCCTTTTTGTATTTGTTGTTTACGGAAATCTGTGGGCTCTTTCTATACGGAAGTTCATGTACTTCGGTTCTGGGAAATTTTCTTGTATGATCCATTGATAGTTTCCTCCATTCTGGTCTATCTTCCCTCTTCCTGGAGCTCCTGTTTTTTATATTTTGTACCTTCTGGGCTGATCCCCTGTTTTCTTATCTTTTTCTCCTCTACTACTCATCTCTTTGACTTTTCTTGGATTTTTCAAAAAATTTCTTTACCTTACCGTCCCACCCTTTAGTTTGATATTATGTCTGCTACCATATTTTAATAGATGAAAGTTTGTTTTAATTTTCTAAATGTTTCTACCATAATTTTTAATTCGAATTTTAACATGTTTTCTCTGAGAAGACATGAATGGTTTTTTTAAAGTGTTCTCCTGTTGCCTTTATCTTCTCTGGTGGTCTTTTCCACTGGTTTATTCGCACTCTGCATTCTGAGCCAGAGGCCACCCTGAAATCTGTGGGGAGTCTCACCTGTGCACCTACTGTTAAGAGGAAGGTGTGAGCTGTCCTGTTTCTACATGAGGACTTGCAAGCGGAGGCGACTGGCTTAGAACCCAGCGGTGGGGCATCCGGGATCTGTGGTCACGTCTCACAGGCTGGTTATTTTCCCTGGGGAGGAGTCCACTGCTCTGCTGTCCAGAGAGGTAAGAGGGGCTGCCAGTGTTCCCGAAGTCACACAGAGGAAGGCTTTGGGGCTGTGCGAGGCTATCTCCTCACTGACTTGTGGATTTCCGCTGAGAACCCTCCTTTCAGTGTAGGACTCCACCTTCACCTGGGCTTTGTACCCATGTTCTAGTTGCCTCTGTGTCCACTTCTGCTCAGAGGACGCCACAGACCCTTTCAGAGTGAGAGACGAATAGGTGCATGGCCACGAGCCGAAGGGCCTGCAGTCGAATGCTTCTCATACAGCCTCTCAGCCGGCGTTCCTGTGATTTATCCCGTCTGCTCCGCATCGTCAGAGGTGCCCAGGGCCTGTAATTTCCTAGCCGTTTCAGATCCTGAACATGCATTGGCTTCCTTCTTCTTGGCTTTTCCCCTTTGAAAGTTTAGATTTCAGCTTTTTCTGCTCTGCTAAATTAGTTACCACTCATTCATCTGCTTTCCAGTTTCCAAAATTATGTTGTCATCTCATGTCTGGCTTTTGGCTCCTTTCCTATCCTCTCTATGTAGAGTTTGGCTTTTCAAAAAAAAAAAATCTTTTGTGTCTTTTTTGTGGAGGGTAAGGAGCTGAGGTAGAAAAGGCGTTGAGATAAACATGTATCCAATCTGCCATGCTTAACTGCAATTTATGAGCTGACCCTTTGTTCCGAAGGGATGCACTTTTCCTATATGCATCAAAATAAGACTGTCTGCATTACTTGGCAAGTCCTTCAGCCTGGAATATTTCCACCTGGGGCTGCTGTAATGATATGGGTCTGCATCCGAATGCTCTTTGAGAAATGCAAAGCAATCTAGAGCTATCCCAGCTAATATAAATCAGATTTCTCTGGCTCACCAATAAGTAATATTGATCCACAGATCAGAGCAAACCAGTGCTCTGGATTCTGGACTGAAATCCAGACCCAAACTCCAGAACAGCCTAAGGAAATAGAAATTCCTGAGCTATGAGCCTCAGTATGTGCTGAAGAGCCCCTCAGTAGGGTGTCAGTTTGGATCGCATTTGTCTGTATGCAAAAAGTACAGATTAAAAAAGAATGATGTTTCATTTTCCTCCTGTAATAAGAAGCCATAGACACAGATAAGAGGAAATGATGTCAGGAACATGAATCCTTCCTTCTGTCTTCCTTCCTTTCTTTCTTCCTTCTTTCCTTCCTTCCTTCCTTTCTCCTTTCTTTGTACCCAAGTCTGTGGCCTTTATATTCATGTTTGTTATCTTGGGGTCACAAGATATCATCCCCACCACCAGCACAACATCTGCACTGGGGCATGACAAGCCCAAGGAAAAAGATGAAAGGGACAAGGAAAAGGAGCAGGAGCCAATCAATACTTTCCAATATACTTTACATGCATCTCATTGGCCAGAACTCAGTTACATGACCATACCTAGCTGCAAGAGAAGCTGAAAAATCCTGCCTCAAATATAGTACAAATTCTAATGAAGAAAGGAAAAGGATGCCACACTAGATGTACATTCTTTAGCATCTAATCTCACTGGGTATTTATATCCTTCTTGGGAAAGTGAGAATAAAACTACCTACTTCACAGAGCTGCAATGAGAAATAAAGTAGAAAATGTTTATAAGACACCTAGCACCATATCAGACACATAACATGTGCTCCTTAAATGTTAATTTCCTTCTCTGTAACCCCTAATATTGGTCCGATTTCTGAAAACACTGCACTGTCAGCGTATGCTGGGAAGACCTATTCAGATGTGTATTAGTACAAATGAGATTTTGGAATCGCAAGTCAAGAAATGTATTTTTAGTACAGAATGTTTGACTATAAGATACAGAGAATGTAAGGCTATAAAGATGACTTTACGGTCCATGTCATTTATCATAATCCTTAATTTTCCTTTATATCCCTTCCCTTTATGACTCTCCCACCCATCAACCTATTTTTAGTACATTCTTCCCTTGATCTCCTGAGAGTTTTCTTTATTTGTATTTACTATTGTTTATCTACAAAGTGTTATTCTGCAGACATTGGACCAACACAGTGTGTGTGTTTCCATGATCAGCCCCAGGAACTGAGGGCCCCTTGGCTCCCTTTGCTGTGTGAAGACCTTGTAAACCAGGTTGGGTCGAGGAGGTAAGGAAGCTAGCATGAGTTGGGGGCTGTGGCCAGCCCAGTCACAACTGAGGATTTATGAAAACTGCAATGGTCCATTAGAGTTTGGGTGTCAGAGGGTAAGAACACACATGGTTTCTGTGTTTGCATGTCCGTAGCATTTTTCTGCCGAGTGCTTTGCGTCCTGCCTTGCCTCACACCCCAGGCCCGGTGACCTGACACAGGCCAGTGCACACGATCTAGCAGAGGACAGGGACCGGGGTCACATTTAACAACCTAAATTGGAAGGGACCTTTGTTTCCCCTCTCCAAGTAAATGAGCGCGGGTGGCAGAGGGGAGCGGTTTAGTGCCGTGTTTCTGTACAGTGGGGAAAAAGAAATGCTGTCACAATCCCGCGTGAGCCAGGCAGCCTCCTGAAACCGGCAGCTGCAAACACGTCCTCTCAAGATAAATACAGAAGCAAAGAAAGAAACCTCTTCCACTTCACAATGTTTTCCCTCCCCGTGGCCCTTTCCTAGCTGGTCTTTCCCCACACTGAGCCCTGGCTGGCTGTGTAGAGCCCAAATGCCACCCTCCAAAAGGAGAAGCTCTTTCACAGGGAAAACAAAAGGCAGCTGTCAGTTTAATCCCAAGCTCCCTGATAACATTCCAGCAGAGCTCCTTTTTCTGGAGATGAAATAAGAACCCTGGCAGGCCCTCTTGACTGGCCACATAAATCATTTGTAGTAATTGCTCTGAGAGAGGAGTGCCTCTCCGGCTCGCCGCCGTTAGAAAGGGGTGGGGAGGTGGGGGAATCACCCTCCCTCTCCCGCTCTCTCACACGCACACACACTCTCACACACGGTGCCGCTGCCTCCAGTTCGTCCCCCACACGTGCACAGGCACCCACGTGCACGCCCCCTCTTCCCAGGAGTCGCTCGCACCGGGGTGGGCTCAGCCCGCCACGTTAAACACAAAAAGAGCATGGCATGGAATCTAATGAACAGTCAGTTTCATGTTTCTTTCTCTTTGAGCTTGAGCCAATTTAAATTCTTCTGGAGTACAGTTTGGGAGGGGATGTTGGGCGGGTTGACAGGGAAGGTGGGAGGGAGAGAACACGAAGGTAAGAGGGGGGATGGTTGTGACTTGGCTTTGTTAGGCTTAGCTGTTGCTGTGTCTTCTATGTGGTGTCACCTGCTTCCTCCGTTTTTCCTTTTCTGGGGAGAACTGAGATGTGGTCATAAAAATCCCCCACGCTGTGATCTGGGAGCTGCTGCTGAGGCTTGGCAGTTCACTAAGGACCGAACTCTCAAAAGCCACAAAGCTATAATATCCCTTCCCCTCTGTGGCCAATAAAGATGGCGATAATCAAATAACAGGGCTTAGAAGTGGTATGGTGCCTGCAGCGGTTGGCCACAGGCCGGTGATATACACCCTTCACTTGGACCCTGATGTATGTTCATTGAAAATATTGAGGCCACCAGAGATGGCGGGGGGAGGGGCTCCTCCAGGCACACACAGCTGTTTGAAGAATGAATGGATGGATGAATGAATACGTGAATGGATAGATGGATGAATGAATGATGGATGGGTAGAGTTCAGTCCCGTGTTGTGAACACAGCTCGCAAAGCCAAGAAAATTGCAGCGGTCCTGTGACAGATGGCGGCCCATCCCTGTACACACACTGTCAGTTACAACCACCCTCAGCGCCATGCCCATGGACAGGGAAGAGACGGTGAGGGGCAGGAAGAACTAGGTGTGAGTAGAGAAGCATACATGTCCCCATTCCACCCTTCGGTCCTGACTGTCGATGAGTGTGAATCAGAGCCATCCCCCTTACTATGAACATGGAACCTGCCAAACTCAAATTCACGGTCATTTGTATTGTTTGATGAGAAAACAATATCAAACCTAGAATGCATCCAATCATGTGCTGTATAGCCCAGGGCCCACGCCACCTTTGCCAAGCTAATAATAAAATCAACCATTTTTATCAACTTCCCAATTTATTTGACATCAAATGTCTAGCGTCAAAAGGAGAGAGAAGCATTGGCAAAGAGCTGTGTTCCACTTGGTGTGCCCCAGGCATAAACTAGGTGTGTTCCACCCAAGTCACTTCTGCCGAGTGGGGTACCTTAGGGTATATAGGCTCATTTGAGGTATCCTGCCGAGTCCGATCAGCCCGTCCTGCGCTGGGTCTCTCTCTTACCCACTCCGCCTCTAACCCTGTAAGTCATTCATCATTCCTCCTTGGCTATCAAGGCCAGTTGTTACATATCAGCATTGTACACTGGACCAAAGATGGCTCCCATGTATGACGAAGCAAGTACAGATGTATTTTAAGATTTTCAGGATCAAAGCTTCTCAGATATAGGTTAGTATATTGTTGCTTTAATCTTCAAGGTTAGTTTAGGTTGGAGTTCTAAATTTAGTCTCACACACAAACACACACACACAAATCTAATAATAATATCCCGAGTTTGTATGATAGTTTGCAGTTCACAAAGCAGCTCTCCATATGGCAGGTCTTATGTGTTGCTATTTTTAGGCTGAAGAAACCGAAGCTCAGAGAGACACTCCTCTGGGGTCATAGAGCAAATAAGTAGCAAAAACAGGTAGGGAAGCCAGGTAATGAGACATCTAGTCTTCTTCGCCATTGAGCATATATTGTCTTTCTAAATTATTATGGCGAATTTGAATAAATCACTTTGCACATTGTGTATCTTCATGCTAAAAAATGTTTATTTCAGAAAAGTTTCAAAATATACATTTTTTTAAATCATGAATAATTGTACCATTGAAAATGATCTTTCCAGTATCTTTTAAAGTGATTTATTCTAGTCATTTCCATGCACGTTAGAACCAATATATGCAAGGCTTCAGTATACATAGCATTAAAATAGGCCATATTTGGTTTTGTATCTTATTTTTGTTCACTTACTACTTCATTGAGCATTTTTTCCTTTGTCTTTAAACATTCTTTATAAAACTTGATTTTTAATGCCTGCATAATTTTCCCTGCTCTGACTGTCCCATAAATTATTTAAAATTTAATCTGTCCCCAATTATGGAACATTCTAGTTATTTACCTTTTTGTTTACAAACGTCCTTGTAAACAACTCTTCAGTGGAATTTCTGATTGTTTTTATAGCATAGATTCCTGCAAGAGGGGCTGGCAGTTACCTAATATTAACAACTATTTAGGGCTTTGACACGCGCTGTGTGACTGGTTTTCAGAAACAGTCTGTCAGTTCACACCAGCCACCTGGAGAATCTCTCTCCACACCTTTTCCAGCATTAAGAATCATGAGCTTAAAATATTTTTGCAACATAATAATAATAATAACATATCTTGATATTTTAATTTGCATTCATATGACCATTGGTGAAATTAAACATCTTTGTTAAGAATTATTGGCTAAACTGTATTTTTCATTCATACACTGTTTTCTATTCATACCTGTTCCTCATTTTTAGCATAGAATATTTCTTCTTTTTAAAAACTCACACATTACATTCTTTGCAAATATTTTATCTCATTTTTTAATCTGCCTCTTAATTTTTAAGGTTTTTTTTATGTGCAGTTTTTTAATTTTTATGTAACAAAAACTATTAGCCTCTTCTTATGTAACTTCTAGTTCTTTTATACTTAGAAAAACTTTATGCCAAAATCATTAAATATTGACTTTTTAAACATTTGTTTTGGAGTTCATTTTTTATAGTTAATTATGTGCTTCTCAGAAAATGTATTTTGGTATAGTTGTGAGGTACAGGTCGACCTTCAAATTTTTCTCCCAATTCCTGTCTGTTTAATAATCCCTCCTTCCCCTGTTTGTAACATATAGCAGATTCTCAGGATCTCCTCTGAACTATCATTCCTCTTTCATCCACCCATGAATTGTTACACCAATGGCACAATTTCCAGTCATTCTGGCTCTATCGTAGGTTTCAATGTCTCGCATCGCTCGTCTTTAGTGCTTTAGCTCTTCCCAGTTTATTTTTCCAGAATAACTATAAAGACATTTCACTAAATCCAGAAGTTAATCCTCTGGAATGTTCGTTTGAATTACATTAAATCTATAGAAAAATTTGGGAAGAATTGACTTCTTTACAAATATATAGCCTTTCCATGCAGGAATATGAAATGTGTCTCCATTCATCCAAGTCTTCTTTTATAATTCTTTAATTGTCTTCACAGAGTTCCCATTCATTTCTTATGAAGGTTCGTCCTCGGTAACTCAAGTGCGTAATTATTTCTGTTTCTGAAAGATTACAAAGTGGCATTCTTTAAAGGAGGGTCCTGATTAGCTAAATTGGGGTTAGACTATGAGAAACCCCAACAGAACCTGACAAGCTCGAAGTCATTAGTAATTAATTTCCAACTGAACACTAATTGGATTAAATTAACCCATTTTAAGGTATTATTTCTACAACAAGAAGTGTCCAACTGCTCTTCTACTGTTACCGTCGTGGCTATGCCTAGTAACATACCACTCTCAGTCAATGGGTTAGCGAGAAAGAAATGAAATAATCCATTCATTTTGTAAACACATTGCTCTTTGGCATCACTGCATGGCAATGTTCTCGATGTGTTATTCCCTGCTTCCCGAGACATACTGCTCCCTGCTTCTCTCCTAAGTCAAGGCTCAGGCTTTGCCTCTGCAAAACTTTTCTTTTGATTTCTAAAAACTTCCCGTATTTCCAATGCACAAGTGAACATTCATGTGGTACTGCTTAAACTTACCGATGCAGATAGGACTATATGCATGTATAGACTAATATGTTTGTAGGCAAAAACATGCATTACATAATTCTAGAACAAAAATCAACCTTAAAAATCAGCCAGCCAAAGCCGTCTGTCTTTCTCGGATCTGTGAATGCCCTAAGATTGGTAGGGAGATGGTTTGCACGTATGTATCTTCACATGGGCGTTTTTCTGTAGCTGAATTTCACGTGCTTGCCAACTGCCTAAGCCCCTAAAAACAGTTGGGAATGACTGGACTACACTAAGCCTGTCATTCATCAGATGAGAAAATAAAGGCCCCAGTTGTTAAGGAGACACAGGCTGGGTACTCAGCTCTTCCGGGGGTGGGGCCAAGGCAGAAAGTTTCGTCTTCGGAGGCCTGGCTTTTTCTGCAGCTCTTTTCCACACACCACCCGTGAGGAGTCTGTTCTCTCCCTGCACACCCAGTATGCCTGCATCATGTGGACCGGGTGGGGTTTGCAGCCGAGGTCCCAAATTGAGCTTTGGCTTTGGACTCACTAGTCATGTGACCCAGGGCAAGGTATTTGACTGTGCGTGAAAGTAAAATCTGCACCCCAGAGTTTCCTCTTCGGGGAAACTGAGTTGCAGGCAGGAGACCTGTCTCACAGAGTTTTAAAGAACATAATGAGATGGTGTGTTGCATACATATATTAGTCCCCCCTCACCTGCTGGGGGGGCACATTCCAAGACCACGATAGTATCATACCCTATATGTACTGTTTTTTTTTCTGTGCATACGTATCTATGATAAAGTTTGATTTATAAATTAGGCAATTTCATGGATAGAAGATTTGTTCTCACCTTAGATCTTAGCAACCTCAGCATATGATTTTTTTCTTTCCTGATTAAGTTGAGAGCGTTTACCTTTTCACTTGAAGGAATCACTTTACAGCTTCTCTTTGGCATATGAAAATCGCCAGCATCACTACTCTTGCATTTTGGGGTCATTACTAAGTAAAATAAGGGTTATTTAAACACGAGCATTGCAATACCCCTACAGTCCATCTGATAACCAGGAGGGCACCAAAGGACTACCAGGCAGGGAGTGTACCCAGCCTGGAAGCTGGAGACAAAGAGATGACTCACGCCCCGGGCGGGGCAGAGCGGGGCGCCCAAGATTTCATCCTGCTACTCAGAGTGGAGCTCAATTTAAAACTTATGTGTTGTTTCTTTCTGAAATTTTTTATTTAATATTTCTGGACTGCGGTTGACCACAAGTAACTGAAACCATGGAGAGCTAGACCACAGATTAGGGTGGACCAGTTTATAGGTACTTGATAAACTGTGAAGTGCTGGAGGGTGTTAGTATCGTCCTCATGTCTGTGGGGGAGCACAGTGGTTGCATGTGGTGGCATTTGGTGGCTCTCAGCCACCACCTTGCACACACCAAACCTCTCAGCGTCCACCGGAGCCTGCCTCCTGGTGCTAATTAGCCCACTCGGCTGCTTGGTAGCAAACATCGTCATGAACTTATGTACCTCCCAAACGCCTGCAGACAGAATTTCTCTTTAAGAAGACATGCCTAGGGAAAAATACATAACTCTTAGTACTTCATAACAGGGGTTCTGTTTTTGTTTTGTTTTGCTATATAAGATCTTTACCCTCCCCCCCCCAAAAGAATGGTTAAGCTGTAACATTTGAAGGATTATGATAAACTATGGTTTTGAAAAAGTTTTTAAAAATCTTTATCTGGTAGCACAGCATTTTAGATTGGGAAATTATTAAACATCTTGGAAGAACCACAGATCAGCGTATTTGAGAGGGGTGTGTTTACGAAGAGTAGTTGCACAGTTTCGAAAGCGCTGCAGGGTGTGTGTGTTTAACACAATTTTCTATAGAATACAAGGAAGACAGAACGCGTTTTCGTCACTTAGGTAATAATGCTTCACGTTTGAAAACTGCTCTTCACTTCCCAAAGCACGTTTACAGCATTATATTCCATTGCAAATACAAATTTTATTTGAGTCTCTCAACAGTCCTGTTAAGAAGGAATGAATGTGCTTATTTTTAAAATGAAGGAAAGGGGCTGGCTGGCTGGAGGCCCGCACCTACCCATCAGCGCAGCCAGAACTTGACCCTTCTCCCCGCACTTCCTGCAACCTCCCAGGGGCCAGGCTCTGTCACAAACAATGGTACTCAGGTGAGTTTTCTAAAAGAATGCATTCGTTCTTTTCTTTTGCGATGTTTGCCAGTACATTGAGTAATGGGAAACGTGGAGAAGTATTCAGAGAATGAATGGACAAAAGGAAAGTCAAGACAGGCGTAGCAGAAGGCAAAAGGCATGAGTGGTTCCTGGGAAAACGGTGAACAAGCTCAGCGGCAGCATCTCGGTGGGAGAGATCGGGAACCAGGATCACAGAGAGGAACTCGGTGATAGCAGGAACCCAGCTGTCGCCAGGCATTCTGGGCAGAGGCTCAGGAGCAAATACAGAGCATCTCTCAGTAGGAGGTTTCCGTCAGCTGAAGAACGACCAGCTCAGTCCAAGTGTCCCCAGTTATAGGACATCTTCAGGCTGCCTGTCCTGGGCTCCACCTGCCCCATCTGGGACCAACGGATCCCGCAGTGCTAGGAAGGTAGGGTTCACCCCTCACCAGGAACTAGAATTCAGAAGTAGCCTGATGCTCATCTGAGCCCTAGGATTGAAACTCTCTGGCAAATGAGAACCTGGTGTTTAGAAATAACCAAAACACAAAACCCTGCACCATACACAGAGCCTCATCCTGATGGGAGCAGTCTGTCTGTCCATCTGTCCCCTCCCACCCAGGTCTCCTGGGCATCTGGGGGCCTAGACCTGGGACGGCCTGCCTGGTACTTGGGAATTCACTCCTTACAAGACCGTGCTCCTGATTCAATCTTTTCTTCTCATTGAACAACTCTCCCACCCCAGTTCTTCACTCTGGTCCTGATACTAAGCGCTGTCGCTGCCTGGGCTTTGCAGAGGCAGACACAGCAGGCCTGTGTGCCCACGTGATGGGTAGACACCCCTCTTCCTGCTCCCTTGGATGTGGTCGAAAACCCGTGCCCAGCTCTGCCATCTTCTCTAGCACATCTGTTACAGCCTTGCCTGGGGCGGAGACAGGCCCATTGCTCAGCCCAAGGGGCAGCCTCCTCTTACCCTCCCCCACCCCACTCCTGCCCCAGCTTCCTCACTCCCAGCAACAGAGGAGCCTGCCCCTGGCGAGCTACCTTATCTTGGGGGCAGGGGCGCCAGACTTAGAACACAAGCAAACAAAAACAGGAAGCCCCATGAAATTTGAATTTCGGAGAAACAACAAAAACTTTTATCATAGCCTAGCGCTAAGGTGGGCATTGGCATTGAAATATCCCATAGCCGGCTCCTTTGGAAGCCTGGGTATTTCTGAGCACTAAGCAGGTTCCAACCGGACCTGTCAGTCAAGCCCAGGCCCCGTGAAGCCCAGTGAGCACCAGACCCGATCCCTGAAAAATCTCTTTATGTGGGCGCAGCTCTTTACAAGCATCAAAATGTCATTTTGTGTTTCTCTCTGCCAGGATTTCCTCCAATTTTCCAAATAAGGGCCAAAAACATTGCAGATAACTCAAACAATTTGCCAGCACTGTCTCTCCTCAACAGGGTTACTGGTTGCAAAATAAATGAAATCAATGTTGTTTACAACTCATTGTCCAAAATTATTATTCATTTTGGGCAAATGGCTGTAAAACTGGTCTGTCATGTTTTGAGTCCCTATCTTCCATTCCTTTCACAAATTAAAGCTGACTTTCGAGTTTTCCAATGGAAACAAATCAGAGGGCTTTCAGATTCTGCCTGTTCTGTCTCGCGCACACGGTCTGCCAGGGAAGGAGCCTTTCTCCCTTGCTGACGTCCCACTGGCGACTGAAGATGGGCCGGGCTCCTTCGTTTCCTCCCTTTTTAAAATTTCGCTCTGATCCCTAAAACTCTGATGACAGAATTTTGTTCTCCTTTTCCTCTTTACTCGTTCTCATCCTCAAATCGAACACTGAGTACGCAGCTCTTCGTGACGGCCCCATACACAGAGTTCATGCATCCTGGGAAGGCGGCATCCTTGTCATTGTGCCTGGGCCGAGACCACACGCGCAGGCCTCCGCACCAGCAGCTCTCGCTGCCTGTTCAGGGAAGATGGGGCAGGTAAAATCGTTAAGTGGATCTAGATGTAGAAATGACCCCCTTCCCGTTCTGACTGCTTCTTAGGCATTGCACTCCTCAACCTTCACCGGGAAACCTTTCAGGATATTTACTTTGGGTGGTATGTGTAACATTTTTTTTTTTAAGAAGTGAGAGCTGTTAAGGTCTGGGGGTAAGAAAGAGCCTGGTTACTCTTTTCTCAACAAAAATAGTGTTTGTCATAGATTTAATATTACAATAATAAACTATTGATTCTTTAGTATGATTGAAAAATAAATACAGCCTTTTCCAGTGCAGTTGTTTTATACAAAGATTTATATTATTTTCATGATACTATAAATACTGGGTCTCATATTCCCTTTTTTCTCCTATTTCCCTTACTTCCCCTGAAACCTGAGAGCGTAAATATGAAAGTGCATTTGCTTCTGTTTAAGTACGAGCCGCAGAGCTTAGCAGGAGCCCTGCCTCTAGGAAAGGGTTCTGATGTCCCGCCGTTGAAAGTATCTCTAGTTTTGTGCTTTGTCCTCACGTGATGTAGCAGGAACCGCCTGACTCGGGGGTCCAGTCTATAGTTTCCATGGAACAAAAGACACGATCACTTTAACCTGGAGGAAAACATGAGACCCAGGCCCCTTCCCTGCCCCTGCCCCTGTCTCCTCCTGCTTCTAGTTTCTGTTCTGTGTCCAGTTTCCTTACGTGAACCTGATGATATACTGTCTGATGAGAAGAGTTTAGTTAAATGCCTTCCTGGATTTTTGAGTTCCCTTCCCACGGCCCAGGGCTTAAATTAACCACCTGTTTTTTCTTAACGCAAACACACACACACGGTTTATCTGTGAACATTTGTCTTATTATGTTCCGAATTCAGTTGCTTCAGTAAAACGGCTACCTTAGTTATCAGATCATTTACAGGGTCGGGTTGATGTGTAGTGTCGGGAAGTTTTGCCTTGCCAGACCCACGTGAAGGACTCTTGATCCCAAACCAACTGTAATGGTTATAACTCACAGCAGCGATTTGCTTCAGGAGAAGTTGGTCACTTAATGATGTGACCTACTAGCTCTCACACAGAAGTGGCCCTACTCGCCTGCACGATGAAGGACGTGCTTTCGAATGTTCTCAACCACTCTTCCAACCTAGGGGAGCAAGGGGTAGGGTAAGGCTGGCTGGGGTTGGGATGCTCGTATTAACCAAGGACCAGAAAAGAAAGTTCGAGGAAGGAACCCAAAACTTTGCCCGTAAGTGTAGGCCGCTTTAACTGCCTAAACTAATTACTTATAGACCAAGAGATTCAGCTGCCTTTAATCTGCCCAGTGCAGATGAAGAGATAAACTTATTAGATATTTAAAATCACAAAATCGAAAGGGTGAAGGTCATGAATGAGCCCAGCAGAGGGTCAGGGACTAAAAGGAAATGCATAACACGTCCTTATTAAATTGAATAGCTTTCCCCATTTTAAGGTACAATACCAAAAGTCATTTTTGTTATTTTCTTTAATTTTGGCAGCGAGGCCCAGACTAAAGTTAGAAACCGGCAGAACGGCGGTCTCTGGGGGCCTGTGGTGTCTGCACTGGGGGGAGGCTGTGTTTTCGTGGGGTGGACCCTGCGCCACATGCTGCCTGTATTACGGAGGTTCCGGGGTAAATAGCGTCGGGAAAGCGCTCCGTCACCAGAGATTGGTGGGCTTGGCCACAAAAAGCCAGAGCAGGCGACAGCTGTGGCCTTCCTGTCGCCCTGACCTTTCCGTGGCACTGTGCGGTCAGTAAGACACGGGCTACACGAGGCAAAGACCTTTTAGGTTTTTCCCTATGTGTCACACCCTGAGTGTCAGAGAGGTTCCAAAGAAAATTTTAGAGCCAACCCCTTATAAAAACTCAGTAAGGCTTGAACTACTTTGTGAGAAAAGTAGCATTGTCACCCGCACGTGAAAGACAGGTGCAGAGGCTTTGGAGATGGGGAGGTGCCTTCCACGTGGCAGAACTGAGCACCGTCCTGAAGCGTTGTCCCAGGTCTCGTTGGCCCGTCGCCTTTCAGTTCTGACGACCGCAGTGCAGGTACAGAGAAGCAGCTCCTGCAGGTGGCCAGCCAGCTCGCTCCCCCTTTGCCTGCTCGCTGCTTCAGAATGCTGTGCAGTGACTGTGGGTGTTGAGGGGTGCACGCAGTTCAGCTCCGTCCAGGGTAATGGATCGCATGTCAGAGATGACAGACAGTTTGAGGGTCGTGGGGTTGCGTTGAACCAAATAAAGCTGCTGACATTCAGCTGGTTTTCAGCTACAGAAATGGTCATTTCACGTGGCTCAACCTAATGTATACCACTCATTTTAAATATTTGGCACCAAGTCTCAGAAAGAGTAAACGATTTTTTTCTTATTTTATCATGAAAAAGTTAAACAGAAAAAATGTTGAGAGACTGCTACAGTGAATTCCCATTTACGTGCTACCGAAGCTCAATCATCAAGATACTGCCACACTTTCTTCTCAATCCCTGCCTGCATTTTTTTTTCTTTTTCTTTTTTTGGCTGAAATATTTTAAATTGGGTTTCTAGACTCCATGTCGCCTACCCCTACATTGTATTCAGTTCTAAACTACAGACTTTTTAATATGGAACCACAATGTCATTATCACTTAAAATTCCTAGCAATTGCTTGGTCTCGATTAGATGGTCTCAAAAACTTCTCTTATTGCTGGTTTCGGGGTTGGTCACCCTCCAGACAGAGCCCACCCGGTGCATTGGGTGCTACGTCTTCGAGTCTCTTTTTTCAGGAGTGGCAAGCTCATTAATTTCATTTATTTTTTTCCCTTTGGCTGAGGTATTTTTAAAGCAAATTCCAGCTACCCCTGAATTTGACCCCTGCCATCTGTGGTCACCAGCCAGCCACTGGCGCCCTCGCTGCCGCCAACAGCCGAGCGCCCCCGCCCCCAGGATGCGGTGCTTCAGTTCAGCCTCTTTTAACCTGCAGCAGCGCGTCCCTGCACCCCCTTTTCGCCACACACCTCGGACCCGCAGAAGAAACTGGGTCCGTTGTCCAGGGTCACGTTCTGGATTTATCTTTTCAGTGCCAGACGATCTCGTTAACTTACAAGTGGTCCGAACCACGGCCTCTCTCCTGCTCTGCTGACCCTGAGCCGGGTGCCCCCAACCATGTCCCACAGCACGAACACCCGACAGGCCCATCACTCAGGGGGTGGGGCCACCCTTGACTGGACTCTAATTAGTTAAGAATCAGCATGTGTTCTGTGTAGAACCTGCCATGTGTTTTATTCCCTTAAAACACTGCTAACTTTACCTGAAGCACACTATCAAACTCTGACTTTTCACATCACGTAGATATTATTTCCTTCAATGATAAGGACACATTGAAAGCTCTAGTTTCACTAAGCAGCCCCTTAGGGAGCAGCTGCCCTGAGCCTGGCACCTGGACGTCATCACGTCTGGGCGTCACAATGATCCCCTGAGTCATCAGCCCCATTTTACAGATGAGGAAATTGAATTTAAGGGAAATTAAATGATCTACCTAAGGCCCTTTAGGTCCAAGTCCAGTGCTCAGGTATAAGGTCTGGAAAGCCAGACTCCTGAGTCTTTGTGCTAATCACCATTCATTCATTCATTCATTCTTGCTAAGTCCCAGGCATTGTGCTTGGTGTTGGTGAATTTCTCTTCTCTTTTGATTTGTGATCACTTTAAAGCATATGTTATTGTAGCCTTTTTATAATGGCTAGTGATAAGGATAGAAGTACCTTCTGCCTTATGGCTCAGGATCTATTATTAGGTGTTTCCTGTCATTTCTGGATGGATGAGGTAAACCACAGCCTGGTGGGTTTATTGTTGAACACATTCGTATAATTAAATTTGCCATTTAATGGGCCAGTTTCTTTAGTGATTGAGCCATGGAGTTCACACCCCCAAGCAAACTCTGGCCGGTGCTCAGCCTGAGGGACTTGAGCTGGAGGTGAGAAGCCTGGGAAGAGGGTCGTATCTCTGAAAATCCATGTAGGGTCTTCGTACCAGCTGGGCTTCATTTCAGAATCCACTGCTGTCATTACAAAATAGCTGTTTTCTCTTTAATCTGTGTGCCACATTGCAGCAATTTTCATCAAAAATATATTAAGCCCCTGCTGTAAATTGGCCCCACACACCCTTGTCAGACACGTGAAGCGTAAAATATCTTCTTATTTCAAAGTTTTCTCTCTCTTTAAAGCCCTAGCAGATATCAGCAGTTCCCAAAGCCTCATAATCGTCCATCATGTCTGTAAGCCAAGGATTATAATGCGTAACGAATCTGGTTCAATGTCAGAGACGGAGCTTCTCCTTTGTTTATAAAAAGTGACAGAAAAAGCATTCTCGAATAAAAATGAAAGCCCCCCATTTCCATGTCTGATGAACTCTCACCTCAAATTGCCTGCCGGAGAGAAATGCATTTTCTAACCTCAGAGCTGAGGTTTCCATGTGCTGCTAAAAGTTACCCTATCCGAGTGCCAGCAATGCGGTACCACTGTGCTGAAAACAAGCGCCATCCTGACCACACGGGCGGGGGCCGGGTGCGGGAAGTGTGTGTCCACCTCCGGGACAGAAGAAAGGATCGTATTCGTGGGGGCATTTCTACTCTATTCTGCTCTACATGCGTGACCATCTTCTAGAGGAAGTTAGGATCCACCAGAAGGGGTTGATGTCCCTGCAGCAACACTACAGAGTGTTGTAAGTGGGGTCAGCTTGAAACCCGATTCAAGAGGATCGCTAAAAAAAAACAAACAGAAGCTCACTTCTGGCTTCAGCTCTCCAGACACGACATGCCCGTGGCAGGGAGGCTTGGTCAACCCGATGCCCTCAACGTGTGTCTGTGTTACGGAGAAAAGCAGGGAGTCCGTTCCTCCCTGGAAAACGTGCCTCTGAACATTGCTTCCACTTTCTTGGTTTCTTGTAAAAGAGCACGCAAGAACTGTGGTGTCTTAAACATCCCCCCAGAAGCTCCCACAACAGAAAAGCTTTGGCAAATTAACAGGAAATTGTCTCCGATTTTTAGACCATTCTAATTTCACCCTCAACACTCACTAAAATGCATTCAAAAATGTTTCATGTGTAATGCACACGACACAGAAAGCATGATCCATTCAACTGAATTCTAATTTTGTTGACAACCTTACACACTTGTTTAAAAGAGAAGTGGCCAAAAGTCGACATTTAGAGGGGCTTCCGAATTTGCTTGTTTGTTTTTCTCTACAATAGAACATCTATGAAACTCAACATTACGTTTGGGTTCGCCTTTTCCTATTACTACCATTACTGAAATTTCAAGTTAGACAGTTTTCCTGGCGTCCCTGAATCTGGGGATGGATTATTGACATGCCTGACAGGTACGATGCAAATCTCGCGTCGCTTCAGCGCTGCCTTCTCACCTGCCTCCGTGCGCCTGCCCCTCTGAGCCCTGGGGAAGGAGCAGTCTAATGCTAGTCTCAGTCACTTTCTGAGATAAATCACTATACTGGTAAGGCAGAATGATGTTTTTCCTTGACGCCTTCAGCTATTTGGGAGTTTCTAGGTGTCATTGCCACCAACTCATACCTTCTTTCAGAAAAGAAGCCTCCAGGGCAGGCAACCTCTTGGCACCTGACCCCAGTCTATTAAGCAGCACGAAGACAGGAATAATCTTGGCCAGCTCCACGGAGGAGCAGAATGTTGGCCGTGCCAGTCTCAAGAGTCACATACAGGCGCGCTCACTCCTCCGGCACGAGACGCAGAGGTGCCCCTTCAAGCTACATTTTAGCCACAGAACCGGGAGCGGACGGACTAGCATTTGTCCAATGGGAAGTCAGATTGAAAACTGGAAAACAGTATTTCAGGCCAAGTGGAAGCCCAGATTTGGGGGCCATCTCAGTAAGTCATAGGGATTCCCATTGTAGAGCCTGGGAACTGCCTGCATGGAGGAGGAGGTGGTTAGAAATAAGCATGACCCAGTCAGCCGAACTCTAACGTAGGTGCTGTCCTTACTGGGAAATGTGACTCCTGCGTAGACACACGGGCAGGGCCGGGAACAGGGTGAGGCGAGTCAGGCGCCCAGGCCTTCAGGGACAGTCAGCTTGTGTGTGAGGATGCCGGCCACTCCGTGGGTGGCCTGGGTTGATTTTGCTGATTTAACCTGCCGAGGTGGTGGCTGGCGCCCTCCTCACCCTTCCACTTAGGTCCCTCCTGCTGCTGCACTCCTGGTCGGAGAGCAGGACAGCCCAGCCAGAGCATCGGTCTTTGCCCAAGGCTGTGTGATGGCTTTGCCTGCGATCCGGCATTCTAAGGAAATCAGGTGTTCCACTTGATCTTGCCAAAGTAAATAGAATACTGAACATGAATGTTATAAGTTTCCACCCCAAAATATATTACATTAAACTGAAGTAAGTGCAATGCAATCTTTCTCTGATAATGGGGTCATGGCAGGGCCAGGGGTCATAGGCACGGACACCAGTTACCCATGTAGGACTGTCCCTAGGTGCGTGAGTGCCTCATGACCAGTTCTAGTTAACGTTAAAATGCGAGGGACGCCCTGGCTGGCATAGCTCAGTGGATTGAGCACAGGCCTGCGAGTCAGAGGGTCGCTGGTTCGATTCCCAGTCAGGGCACATGCCTAGACTGCAGGCCAGGTTCCTAGTGTGGGGCACATGAGAGGCAACCACACATTGATGTTTCTATCCCTCTCTTTCTCCTTCCCTTACCCGCTCTCAAAAAATAAGTAAAATCTTAAAATAAATAAAATAAAATAAAATGTGAGGGGCCTCCATGTGCATGCTACTTGCTTAACCTTTTCCCTTCCAGTTAGGAAGGAGGTGTGTTCTTAGTGCACAACTGTAGTAATGTTCTTCTGAGGGGGGACCACCAAACATCCCCCTGTAAAATGCTTGCTAACAACATGGGAACAATTGATAGAAGAATGTGTATAATACCCTTTGGGACTGAAGATCTGCATTTCTGGATTCAGTGTGGGTTCTTTGGTAGAAAGAGGTATAAATCGACTCAGGTACACCTAAGCAAAAATAATAATTACTATTATTGGAAAATAGCCCACAGATTCCATGGTGATAAGGGCAGTTCTGGGGCTTTTTTACAGGAAATAGTGTGTAGGCTTCTAGGATGCCGCCACCGCCAGAATGAGGCAACTGCAGTGTTTTCTGTTCTTGCATCCATCTGCCTGAGACTCAAAGACCGGGGCGCAGTGTCCACTTGGCCGGCGCTCACATGAGCACACCTGTGCTCTCACAAGAGCACTGGGCACCCTGCCTGACAGCTCCACGGAGTCCGTGGAGGTGGCTCCTCACGAGGACACTGGGGTGCTGCTCTCAGAAGGGAGGGTGGGCCAACTAACAAAAAAACGTTCTCCCCAGGGAGCTGCCACAGCCACTCTGCGTCTTTACATTCCTGTCTCCACTGCAACGCGTTGGGTTGGTGCCTTTCCCATGAATCTGTAACTCTCAAGTTTAGGCCAAGTGGGCTGGAGGAAGGCGTGGTTCAAGAGCATGCAGCATAACAGATAGCCCTTAGATGAATAATACATATCCTTTCCTTACGTAAGTAGGAATGGATTCTCCCTACGTAGAGAGATGCCCACCCTCACTGAGGCAATGCCCACCCATCTTTATTAGTTTTCTTAAAGAAATCCAGTTTTACCAGAGCTGCAGTTCTACCACTCGATATAATATTAGTACTGTTAATAGCTTCTAAAAACTATCTAACCAACAGAAAAAGAAGGACTTTCTATGTAGTCTGGCACTGAGTACATTGCCTTCGTCTTATTGCCATCTGGGTGGCCTGTAAAAAGTATGTGGCCTTTTTAATGCTGTGTATCTCAAAGTACAGACCAGAACAGAGTAACTGTGTCATCTTGGTTCATTCCCTTCACCTCTGTGTAGTTATGAGATAGTAGTATTGTAGAGTGTTTGTAATTCAGAGCCTACTAATTTATGAGAAACATGAGTAAATCAGTGTCAAACAAGATTTCTTTCTTAAACATTTTAAACCTGAATTGTTGTTAAGACATCGGCTTAATTCTCAGTTCCAAAATCACCTACAGTGTTTTAAATTTGCTCTTTGTACAGAGTATTGTTTGCTCATTGTAATGGGAGGAACTGGAGTTGCTGACCTCTCGGGTCTCAGATTTAACAGACCCTGAGCCTGTGCCTCCTTCCGTTGTTTGGGACAGTGGTGGCATTCTCATTCTCTTTATATCACCGTGAGCAGAATTGCATGCTGGGCCCCTGACACTGTGCTTGAGACTTAGCAAGTGCTCAATAAATGACTGAGTCGAATTGACGTGTTCAAAGTAGCTAAAACGTAGGCAGCACTGTCTGCGTTTATGTTACTCTGGTCTACAACATGCACTGGCCCAAATACAGAAAAGCTCTGAGGTCAGAGGTTCCAGCATGTCCGTACTCCCTAGCAGACGGAGCCTCCATTAGCGATGCGCTCAGGTGTCTCCAGCGCCGCTCCGGGAAGGAACGCCTTCTCCTGTAACAACGCCGGGAGCTGGCTGTTAGCAATCGCTCCTGTCGTTGAGGAAACGATGCACAACGTGTGGCTGGGACACAATGGACTGGAAATGCTGTAAGATAGGCTTGGGGTTCTGGAATAATATTGGTTTTGGAATAATGTATCTTGTGGCCAAACAGCTCAATGGTTAACTGCTAGGAGGGGCACTTCCCTGTATTATGAATAAATCTGCCTTCACTCTCATCTTCAAATTAAGAATGTTAAAAGATGAATAAATGCACTGAAGGGAATACTTAACATACATTATGAATGTTTTAAATTATATTTCAGAAGAAATTTATTTATAGCTTTATGTCAATGATTGTCTGTTTGGATAAAGGGTACCTTGTTTTCTTCCAGGGCAATGGGTGAAAATATACTTCATAAACTTTAAAGATTTATATAAAGATAAAGTTCTATTATCATAATACTTTTGAAATTCAGTACCGATTACAAGTTCAAAAAATACTTAAACAAAATTTCTATCTAAATTTTCTGTAAGCTTGATTGAATGTAATGGTATCTGCTTAGTTTTCTAGTTTAATTTTCATTTAGAAAGTCTTTTTAATGATAGAACTTCCTTTGCAAAACTCTCTGAACAAAAAAGAAGAGACACTATAAAAAGCTTCAAGTTCTTCCCCGTTGCTGGGTAAGGAGGTTATACATGTAGGATTATTCAGACATAATAACCAAAAGAGAGGAACAACCCAATGGCCCATCTGCACATGAGCAGGTAATCAAAATGCGGTGTATTCATACAACGGAACAGTATTCTTTCGGCCTTCAAAAAGAATGAAGTTCTTATACGTGCTACAATACGGCAAACCATGAAAACATTGTGCTACGTGACATAAGCCAGACACAAAGGAACACATGTTGCACAGTTCCATCTATAAGGGGTACCTCAACTGGGCCAATTCATGAGACAGAAAGTAGAGGAGTAGGTAGCAGGGTCTATCTAACAGGGGTGTCCAACCTGCAGCCCGCAGGCCGTGTGCAGCTCAGGATGGCTGTGAGTGGAGCCCAACACATATCGTAAACTTACTCAACACGTTATGAGACTTTTTTGTGATTATGCATCACAGTGTATTTAATGTGCGGCCCAAGACTACTCTTCTCCCTCCAGTGTGGCCCAGAGACGCCAAAGGTTGGACCCTGGCCTAGGGGAAGTTATGGCCCAGTGGGCACAGAGTTTGTCTGGGATGGTGACAGGATTCCAGAAGTGGGCAGTGGTGATGGTCACACAACATTGGGAAGGTACTAATGCCACCGAATCAGGCACTTAAAAATGGTTAAAGTGATCAATTTTGTTATGTCTATTTTCCATGATATAAAAAGGTAGTTTGTTCTACACATCAAGAAGGAAAAGATTACTTAGGCAATTTTAAAATGGGGCCAGAGGATAATACATTGTTGGGGTTTCTTTATTGTTGTTAGTTCGCTTGACTTGTGCTCCTTGAGTACTTTCTGTAGGTCTCCTACTAAGCTTTTTATAACTCTCACCACACCCCAAGAAATGAGTATTTTTGGTGCCCTGACTTTATTCGTGATAAGACTGTAAATTGCTGGAGTTATCACCTCACTCCCCTGAGGTCACCCAGACACAGAACTGGGGAGCCACACCACGCCCCTCTGAATCCACGGCCCAGAGCCTCTCTCACACCCCACGCTGCTTCCCGGAAGCAACCTCTTCCTTCTTTCCTGAAACCCTGCAGCCCTTGCCATGCACGCATTCCTCCTCCTCTCCCTGCCTCTCCGGCCAGTCGTTCTTGGTCTTTATCGCTGGCCTCTCTTCCCCACTCTACCTTTTTCATAAACCTTAAGTGAAATGGTGAGTTCACACAAGGTCCACCCACTGTTCCCTTTTCTTCCTACTCATCGCTTTCTGCGCCTGCTGATGTCATGTTCAGTCTTCACCTGCGGACCCAGCCCTAAGGTCAATTTCTGAACCCTGATCACTTCTGAACCCTGATCACTCCATTCATTCCAGACATGGATATTATCTCTCTCTATCAATCACTAAGGTAGAGCTGACTGACAGCACAGGCTAGGGGAGTGGCGTCTTCGTCCCCAACTGCTCCCTGTCTGTCTCTAGCATCCTTGGAGGGGTGTGTGTGACCAGCATCCTCTGGGAGTTGTCAGTTGACAGGGCCCGAATAATTACAGTTTCTCACTTGAGCTCAGCAGGTTCCATATCTAGTTAGTAGCTGCACAAGCTCCTCAGTCACCCCACTCAGCCAGCTTCAGGCCCCATGTCCGGGTCCTTCCCTGCCTTTCGCTTTGCCCTCCGCCTTTCTGAACTCACCAGCATTGCCCTAGTTGGATTTGTGAAACACCTTTGTATTAACTTCCTAGTTGTCCTCGCTGATCTCCAATATTTTCTGTATTCAAAGACTCCCTAAAAAAACCTGATTGTGTATCACCTCCTTGGTCAGCAACTTTGATGGCTCCCTGATACTTACAGACTAAAATAAAAACATCTTACATGACACTCAAAACCCTACAGATGCAGATTTCAAGCCCCCATCCATCCAGGCTTCACCCTGCTTCACTCACTTCCACCTGCGTCTGGTCACCCTGGGCAGCCAGCCATCCCCACCCACAGACCGGCTCTACCTGCTCTTCACCTCTCTTAGCTCACCAGGCCCCCTCTGTCTAGACGGCATCTCCCTCCGCCCACCCTTGCTCTGAAGTGCTCGGGTGCAGATGCAGCCTTCCCTGTCCCAGGCCACCCCAGCCATGTCTCCAGTCAGTTCCAGTCCCCCGGTGGCTCTGCAGTACACTGAGTTCCTCTGTTATGACGTTTGACTTTGCCCGCCTTATATGGCTTGCCGCTGTGTGATTAAAGCCCCTTTAAGGTAAACGTTATATTTCAGTGTTTTGTCTCCCGATGCACTTTGCCTACTGGTTTTCGCATAGTGGGCGTCCAACAAGTGAGATCATTTGGACTGTGTTTGAAAGGGTTGTACGTGATGATCTCTAAGGCCACCCTCTACCATGAGAAGGTCTTGACCACGTGAAATAAACCTAAGCCAAGTCTCTCTGTATCTGTTAAAATTAGATAGAGCTGCAAAGACAGAGGTTCCAGCCCTGCCCCGTCCTCTCCTGCTCCTCCCCACCCCCACGATAGTGGCTTAAACAGCACCGTTTATTTTCCTCGCAAACGAGGTGCAGGAGTAGGAGGCTCGGGACTAGGGGCAGCTCCACAGAGTCTTCAAGAACTCAGGCTTCTCCCGCCTCTGCACTCTGCCACTCCCGGCTGCGACCTTCGTGGTCTCTAATGGCTTCTAGGACAGCCATCGCATAGGCGCTCCAGGCAGAGGGCCTTTTCCACAAGAACAGAAGAAGAAGGTGTGTCTTCTTTGAAGGAAACTTCCAAGAAGACTTACCCAAACTTTCATTTGTATCTCATAGTCCAAAATTTCCGTGGCCACCCTGTCTGCAAAAGAAGTTGGGGATTACAGACTTTGAACTGGATGGCAATGGGCCCAGTGAAAAATGGGGAAAAATAACACTTCGTGGGCAGCTAGTAGTGTCAGCCACGTTCTTAACGGTACTTTTAAAATTGAGTGGAGTTTATTCTGTCAGATCCTATATCCTCCTCTGGCCACGTAGGGGACAGGATTAGAGATGGCCAAGAGCGAAGAACTCGGGACAACAAGCAACATACTTATCCTTCTCTTAGAATCTGAGAAAAGAAACCAGGAAAAGCCTCCGGTGAACTCACCGATCTAGTTTCTATTTGAAAGAAAACCCACCCTGAAGAAGAGGAAGGGAGGGAGGGAGCGCAGGAGCTGGGCAGGCCACCTGCTGTCACCACAGGCTACACAGGAAGCCCGGGAGAGGGTGGCTCCGCAGGAAATGAGCAATCTGCTAGGCTTCCTATCTGAGTTTCTAATGTGATACCCAGAGGAAGTGGGAAACATTTTAGGATCATTTGTTCTCAGCACAGGAATGGAGGTGATTCTCGAAGCTGAATCTGACCCTGGTGCCTCACCTTCAGGGTGTTGTCACTGACGTCTTGGAATCTCTTACGTATCACTTGGCAAAGCATCCCGCCGAATAGCGTGACTGGTGCTTTGTTCCACGCCTTCTGAAACCCACTGATTTCCAAGAGCATGAAGAGAGTAGAGGGCAAGCGCTCTAAAAGCGGAGAGTTAAGTAGGAAGCTCTGAATTGGCACGGTTAATAAAAAATTAAGGATTGCAGTGAGACACTTCAGGCAAAGCTAAGCAAACCAGGGGATTGGGTAGTGTGAACGCAGATGAAATTTAATTTGGTTAAGTGTAAAATAATGCACTTTGGGAAAAATAATCTAAACTTCTCATAATCTCTGATAGGCTCTGAACTCATAGTAAAATAATTTAAGAGTCATGGCTGATAGCTTGGGGAAAATATCTGTCTGGTAGGCAGTAGCAATTTAAAAAGCCAATAGGATGCTTGGGGTGGTTAAAAGAAAAATAATATAGAAAATTTAAGATAACGTATAAAACATTAGTGCTATTCTGTGTCCAGTTTTGGTTATCATAGGAAAGATTAAATCCCAGAAAAGGGACTTGAAAATAGTTAGGAAAGTAGTGTGACTTGGGATTTATATAAGCTCACTGACTTGGAAAATGGCATTTTGAGAGAGAGAAGAGGTGTAATAGTGCAAGAATAACAATTTAAGAAGGAATACTTCCTCCTCCATCCCAGTGTCCCATGATACGAAAAGGCAACACTCGGTGACTTCAACCAAAAAAATAGATCACACAAAGATATAGTCGTCCCTCAGTCTCGGTGGAACACCGGTTCCAGGACCTCCCCTACCAGAGTTCACGACCGCCCAGGAACCTTATGTAATGTGGCCCAGTATTTGCATACAACTATGCATATCCTTCTGTATGCTTTAAATCATCTCTAAATCGTGTACAATACCTGATACAATGCAAATGCTATGTAAATAGCTATTCTACTATATTGTTTAGGGGACAATGACAGGAAAAATGCCTATCATGTTTACTACAGGGACAACCTTTGTAGGCCTAACCACGGGGGCCATGTCAGTGGCAATGTAACTTTCTTTCTGAATGTTTTTGCCGTGCGGTTGGTTGAATCTTTGGATGTGGGACCCGCAGATATGGAACCCGTGGATTTGGAGGGCCGACTGTATGAGATGATCTCTACCCGGTGTTCCTGCAAGTTGTAGATTTCCCTGTTCCAAGAGGGGACTTGTATTACATTAAGGGACACAGAAATTGATTAACATTTATGTCTGTTCGGTCGAGAATGAGGAAATGTGAGGACATTCCCTGTGGGATCCCAGACCAAGTGGGAGCCCCAACTGGGGAGGGCTCGCTCAGCTGAGCCCTTGCAGCTGGCGAGAGAAAACCGAATGAGAAGTCTCAGCGGCCAAACCCACTCGAGTCGTCCGTGTTCCGTCTGCATTTCTGCTAGGCACGAAATGTTTCTTTTTCCTCCAGTCATGCTCCCATGACTCAGCGCGTCCGAGAGCAGCAGTTGGCAGGGGTGCCTCTGGAAGGCAGAGGGTGTTCAGACTCCAGACCAATGAGAAGCAGGGTGGGATGCAAGGCTAGAAAGACATACTATTTCCCTGAAATCAATATAGCATGCCGTCTTTCTCCAGTGGCCACGGCGCTGCATTAACCTGGCCCTTGACCCCACTTTAACCTCGCCTCCTGAAACCCATCATCCCGGGTTATCCATTTTCCAAATATAAGTAACTGCGGAGCGTGCTTCCTGCTATGAACACAACCTGCCCCGTGATGGCAGTGCTGTTGTATCGACAGATACGTCTGTTACTAGCTGACACCTCAGAGAACCGATTGATTGGCTCACGCAGAAATCTAGATTTATTTGAAGGGCCAGATAGGTCCTTCACAGCATTTTCTCAGTTCAAGATGTCAGTTCTGCCTTAAGAACCGGAAGCTAAGAGCAACTGCACTTTTGCAGCTATTTTGCCAAGGGGTAGCAACCCAATTTCCACCTAGTCTAGCATCCGGGCTGAGATTTGCTGAATCCACCCTTCTTAAGACACAGCAGCTAAAATGATGCCTGAAATCCCCCAGATACTGTGAAGCTTCCCTCCCCCACCCCCTCCATTCTTTCTCACATCCTTGAAGCACGTTACCACTCGTGTCCTGCATTCTTTTGCTGGCACTGCCATAACAACATACAAAAGATGGGTGGGGTGGGGAGGGCACTTAATGGACAGGGATTCATCCCCTCACGGTTCTGGAGGCTGGAAGTCCAAGATCAAGGGGTTGGCAGGGTTAGTTTCTTCTGAGAGCCTCTCTCCTTGGCTTACAGAAAGCCGACTTCTTCCAGTGACTTCGCCCATGCAATCTTCCCACTCTGTGTGACTGTGTCCTGATCTCTTGTTATAAAGACACCAATTAGATCGGGTTAGGGCCCACCCTAATGAGCTCATTCAACCTTCATGACCTCTGAAAGGCCCTGGGGTACTGGGGGTTAGGACTTTAATACATGAGTTGGTGGGGGACAGAGTGCAGCCCATGTCACCACCATGAACTTAAAACTCAACAGTTGCTGACTTTCCCTGGTCCCCGTGGGTAACAATCAGAGTCCCTGGAATTGTCCCTTTTTTCTTACCTATGAGAAGCTTGCAAAACACAGGTTGCCCCTGCTCATCTGTCAGTCAAGGACCTTACTTAAAACACAGAGTCGTTCTAGGACCAAAAACCCTTAGCAACATTTTAAATTCAGGAAATCCATTTATTTTATCACAGAAAAAAAAAAGGCAGGAGCTATGTGAACGAGGGGACAGATCTCTCCATGCGTGGCCTCAGGCACTAGGCAGCCATATTGTTCTTGCTGGGTGAGATCTTTCCAAACAATATTCCACAGCGCGACACCAGCCGAGCCACAGCCCAGCAGCCACACACAACCTGTTCTTGTCAGTGGGGATCGCCATGCTCCATACAAAAATAAAGCGCTGCATTTACCACCCGATTCACTTGTCAGGAGCACTCTGATCCCAGGGCGAGCATCGCTTACCATTTTATTCCTCCCCGCAGCCTTCACAGGGGGATTCGGAATACAGCTCTGCTGTCGGCTTTATTTTCTGCCCAGGGCCCTACTAAAATGAACTCTGCCGTTTAGTATTTTCAACATGTAAATAGCAAAATTCCATGCACGGTCCTGACCGCAGGGTCCAGCCGTGCCGGGGAGGAGGACCCCGCAGTGGAGGGCCAGGCTGCCGCTCGGACAGGGAGCACCCAGGAGGCAGGCAGCAGGGCGGCTGCCAGTTAGAAATCCAGGTGTCAGCCTTGGCCTCGTCAGCTTTTGTGTCCACGCTAGCCTTATAAACCCGTCCAGGGTCTTTCTCTGGGGGCAGCCAGGAAATGAAGCAGGAGAGCCCTCCCCCAGTTCCCAAATTGAGAAGCCCCACTGACCAGAGGCAAAGAAGACACCGCCACCTTAGCTAAGTCTCAGCTCGAGGAAGGTCCAGGAACTGGGCGCCCTTGTTTGTCGGTCTTTCCGAAGAATAGAGAAAATACCACATCTGGGGACGAGATGCGAAGGGGTGGGAATTTTGAAAAGCAATGCAAACGCGGTTCCTTTTAAGGAAGGGAAAGAGACCTTGAGAAGGAAGATGCACACACGTGCACATGTACACACACACTCTTACACACACAGGAAAACATCCGTGTCCCTGCCATAGTGGCCCAAGGGCGTAGAGAGACGCCCCCAGCACTGGAAGTCAGTCGCACTGGGAAGAGAAGTGGGAAGGGGGCACAAAGGGGCCCAGAGCCCCCTGGGCAACCCCAGAGCCACCTCGCCAGACTGCGCCGCTCACTGAGTTGGCCCGTCCTGACCCTCGCCAGGATAGCCTGGAATGCCGCTGGAGATGCAAGACAGTTTTAGAAACAGGAAACTGGACGTGTTCTGCTTAAAATACTTCGGGCTGTGTGTGAGAGAGAAAGAGACGGTCTGTGTGCCGATAAGGGCCGTTCTTGTGCGGACGCGCCCTGGCGGGCCCTGGGCAGCCGGGCCGGCATCGGGCTGGCCTGGCGGACTCCCCTCCTGGACAAAGCCTCCCTTGTTTCGCTAGCCCTGTTCCCTGAGTCTCAGAACCAAAGGTCTTTTCTTCTTCACTTGCATCAGAGAAAGCTGCTGTGTGCGGATGCTCAGAAAGTAAACACACGCATTCGAATATCTGTGGCTCCCCCGCAGTCAGCGAGCCGTTTCCCCCACCCAGGAGGAGAAAGGAGAGGGCCTCCCTGACATGCTGCTTAGTCTGAAAACAGGCCGCTGGACGCATAATGAAGAGCCTCCGAGGAGTCGATCTGCATGTTAAAATGGTGTTCAGCAACCCGGCTGTCACACAACATAATTTGAAGATGAATGTGCATCCAATCCGACGGCCGGTCGCTGACTGGCGGGTCCCGGCTGTTGGGGTTACCTGTCTGCTCGGTGGCAGCCGGACTCCTGAGCGGCTGCACCAGAACAGCCCCCACCCCCAAATCTGTGCCGGGACAAACGGGCTCCCTCTCGACCCCGCCCACATTCGCCCATCAGGCTGATGCCGAGAGACAGCCTGAACTCGAGAGGCGTGGTTGAAGCAGTGGCTGTGGAGCTGGCGGAAGGGCAGCCGGCACGCGGGAGTCCGGGGCTGTGAGCAGTAACAAAGAGAAGCGTTCCGCGTGACACTCGGACGCAGAAAAGCCTGCTGCAGCAGCCGGGCGCTGGCAGGTACAGCCCGCCACGCGGTTTTTGTCGCCGCCACGGCTCTCGCCGCCACCACCACCGCAGCTCACAGCCAGGAACAGCCTTCGCATGAGTGATGTGTAGACGCCACTTTCATCTCCGAACATTTGACAGCAATTAGGACCTGACCCCAGGGGCAGGACATCACAGGAGCACAGGAACACTGGAGAAATGAGGTTAGAGCGGAAAAATTAGCCATCTGCCTGGTGCGGGCTGTGTCCTCCAGGTGACATTTACATAGGAATGACAGGAAACACGTATCCATTTTCATTGTCCCGTGCTACAGCTAGACAGAGCACAAAACCAGCGTGGAAGGGCCACGCTTTCTTTAAGGCCCCTCTACTTAGGGAGGCTGCATGCGTCTTTTTTTTTTTTTCCATCCGAAATGCCTGATGGAGCTGCAGCTAAATGCCAAGCCCTGGGGAAGGATTCGAATTAGCTGGAGGTTTTACGCATTGCTCCCTTCTTAAGGTTCCCAGACACTGAAAATAGGCAGCCTAAAGCCAAATTCGGAGCAGAGGGAAGCGCAGCAAATAAAAGTGTGAAGGCCCTACTTTGGATGCGGCAAATCCCCATCTGAAAGGCGGAGGGGAAGATGCTGTTGAGTGAGGACTCCTAATCTGAGCCCAGATATGTTTCAGCAGCCCAGAGCTGCAGGGGTGACGGCAGGGGCTGCCCGTGTAACGTGAAGCCTCACCCACAGATGCACGTTCCAGGCACACGCAACTATGGGCCCCAGCCAGCAGCTCCGCAGTAAAGAGCTCAGCCTCCCGGAGCTCCTGGCCAAGGCCGCGCCGTTTGCTCATGGCAGGCCGACCGAGAGAGGCACCAGGCATCCCTGGTGCTTGTACCGCGCTTCCTGGGAGCCCTGTGGCGCTGGGGAGAGCCACCCAAGGACATCCTTTCTGTATGGGCATGTGACCAAACACTTTAGTCTCTGTGCTCATGTGACCTAGAAGTCTCACTATCCCAAGATGGCCAAAAAGCCAGCTAAATTGTTCAAAAAAAGTTTAGGCTGATACTTTAAAACTGAGTTGACCGATCATGATTTATGGTTCCAGCCTTAATCCTCAAGTCGCATCATTTTTCCTCTCCCTTCCACTTCCCACCAACTTACCTCAGTGCCCGTGTTCTGTGGTGCAGCTCCCGCCGGCCCCCTCATCCCCCTCCCCCCGGGCAGACTCAGCTTCTGGTGGGCCACACGGGTAATTGAGTCAAATGACGTAAATAGGGCGCTTGCACGTGGGGAGAAGGTTGTGAATGGATTTCATCATCCTTAACCTTCTATGCTATTCAATTTGTTCAGTTGCCTTGACCTTAGGGTGCCAGATATTTTCTCAAGATTTTGAGAAGAGGCAATGTCACTGTGAACCAAGGAGCTGGCATGAAATAAACTTGGCTTGTGCACAGTGACCAGAAGTAAGACCACACTTCTCTGCCCTGGGGGAGGCAAGTGTCTTTCACCCCTTTCTGCTTCCGCGTGCACACCTATGAAATTAGAATAATAATGGCGAATCCTGCCTGACTGCATGAGGCTAGTGCAGAGAAAATACCCATCTGGGTGCACAGGGCAGATCATATGTATGAATAGGCTTGAAGATCAAAACTCTTAATAAATCTAATCTAGCAGCAGAATTGGGATTTGGGGGTTAACAAACTCTGATAATACCATAAAGTTTCCCAAATGTAAACACTTCAACCTTTCGAATATAGAACTCCCCAACTTATATCAGTTTCTAGGTAAAGGGGCTTTCTCTTTCACTGTTCACGCCCCACGTGTTCAGCCGCGGAGTGTACGGCATTCATTCTGATCCACATTGGAAAGCATGGGTTACTTTGCTCCATGTTCTAGAGTGTTTCTGGGTTTTCTTCTGCAATTTACTTTTGGAAGATAATGCACCTGTATTTGCAGGTAGAAAATAGATTAGGAACTTGAGAATTTACAACATGTAACGCAAGCACTGTGCAGAGACTAATGCATTCGGGGTAAGAAGCTAGTGGAACCAGTTGTAGTGATTGGACGTGGGGGCAGCGGGTGTCGAGCATTGAAGTTATGAGTTCAGTGAGCGTCCTAGGAGGAAAGGGGATGACCGGAGCGTTTGTACCCCTTTGTCATCAGAGAAGGGAGACGCATGCGTAGCCACACAGGAGATGAAAAGCGGTTTTGTCAAAGGTCAGTCCCTCGTGAGTAGCAATGAAAAAGGTGGGAGCAGGGTAAACCTTTCCACGTGGCTTCTGCAGGTCGGTATGTGCATGGTTTATGCTCCTGTTGAAAAAGGAGGTTAGTTTAGAGTCTGTCCTTGGTCCTGAGTCACGGATTTGTGACACCTGCTTTCCAGATGGACTCACGGCACCCCGAGAACCCCCCAGTTCTAGCCAACCCTGTTCTCTTCTACACCACAACGGTTGCTGTCATCTCAGAACCTGTGAAGCGAGGGCCTCTTGGCACCAAATGAGTTTTCTGGAGCAGAGCTGTCTGATAGAACTTTCTGGAATGTGAGACACATTCTGTATCTATGGTCCAATGTCGTAGTCTCGAGCCACATGTGGCTCTGAGCACTTCGTAAGTGGTTAGCGCACCTGGAGAACTGAACATTTTATTTTAATTTGCATGTAAACAGTGGCGCTGCACTGAGCAGCCGGCCTCTCGGTGTCCATGGATGTCTAAGGAGCCTGGGAGTCAGACACGGTAGCGCCTCGTTGGTCCGCAGGCAGAGAACAGCAGAGACCACAAGTTGACAGAGAGCAGCGCTTAACACGTGTGACACATGCCTAGTGCCCTGCAAAATAAACTGAGACTGATCTGTGACAGAGCGAAAAAGTCTCTCCCTGTTGGCCTCCCCTCCCCCACTCATTCTCACTGCAGAGAGTAGAGAAGGGACCTATGGAGTCAGGCCCGGTTACTGTTGAGCTCAATTTGCCATGACTTTTATTTCCCAATAAGCAATCTGGCCAGCTGTGGCTGGAAATGAAATCACCAAAGCGGACAGCCCCTCACCCCTCCTCCAATCATTGATTTATAAAGAATCTGCTCCTCGTTCCCGTCTGTCATCACTCCTGTGGTCGTGTGTGTTGCTGGCAGACCCCAGGATGCAGACAGAGTCCAAAACAACTTCTTGAAATGGACAGCGAGTATTCATTTGTATTTCCAAATTTTAGGAGCTATGACTGGCCTCTTCACAAACATCTTAGAAACAATGTTAAATGTAAAAAAATCAAGGCTACAAGCCTTAAAGAACACAGTTAAAATTGTGAGCACTTGGAGGATTTTTTGGTCATAGTTATTTTTAAAGCTAAGTTTCTAAGTTTATTTCAATTATTTTTAATTTCTATCAACCACCTTGGGATGATAACAGCTTGGGGTTTTGAAATAAAGGGTGACAAAGCCCACTGAAACACGGGCTGGAGGGAAGTCTGTGAGTCAGGCCATCGTGGACATTCATAGAAACCCCAGTCAAAGATCGCCCTCAGTGATTTGAGGAAATGAAGGGCAAAAATAAAAGCCATTGACCTTGGTCTTCAGGCCTAGACTCAGTGGCTGGTGTGATGGTTAGCCACTGTGTGCAAGGCCTATAGAAATGTTTTGATCGTGTCCTCCAGGGGTCCTTCCTGTCCTTCCTTAGTCCAATTCTGAATCAAAGGAGGCCATCTGAAGGTAGGTTTAGGTGACTCACAGCATTTCCTGTGGGAACTTAAAACGACAAGGGCCTCATAACTGTTCTAGAGGTAGAACTAGCAATTGAACTGGCTGTCCTCGGTGTGCCTGTGACTGCTGCCCCTCGGCTTCCATCTGAGCCCGGGCCTTGCCGTCCAGCGTGCATGCCTCGTGTTCCTAGGGTTAAGCGCTCTGCTTTGCCAGTGTCAGTGTTGGGCTCATTTCCCCCCTGTTTTCATGGGGGTTGTCCAAAGTCAGTTCAGGGCAAGCGCTGCTCTCCTCGAGAACCTCTGTCAGCACAGCCACACCGCTGCCCCGCACTTCTGCCTACAGCGGCCAGCAGCCTCATCATTTTTCACCTGCCCATCAGCACACGTATATGCAAAGCGCTTTCTAATCAGTTACCATCTGATCTGCCCAGTCACTTTCTTACACCCGCCCCCACCCCCCGCAAAAAAAGGTTCCAAAGAGAAACAAAACCGGAAAGGGGGTGTGTGGGTTTCCTAGAGCCCCGTGTCAGGTCTCCAATCCATCTCTCTGCGCATGTCAGCGTGTTGCAGCTCTAGCTAGACAACTGCAGTGCTTCTGCAGCAAAACACAACAGAAATTAATATTCCAAAATAAAATCAGAGCAAAATACCATAAATTAACTGCCACAGACACCAAAGAACTGTTGATTTTCAAAATAATCCTGTTTTTCAACCTACATGAATTGGAAAATTGTTTACGCAGTTATCATTTGCCTTGGGTTAATACATTCAGATTTGGCATGCTATTGGGTGGAAAATATTTATGTGAGATTTTTATTTCCCATAAATAAGTTAAATGTCAGAGGTAGAGCAGAGCTTATCGTATTATGTTTGGCTCCTCCCTTCTTTCCCGGAGTGGGGGAAAGTGCGGAGTCTCCTTGCAGCTGCGAGAAGTACCTCCAGTGTGAAAGGAAACTGAAATATTTCCTAAGCAACTGGAACCATAAAAAGCTTTGAACTAAGCTGAAGGTAACAGGCTTTTGAGGGAACCCTGAGTGCAGTGGAAAAAGTAGGGTGTCAGAGGGTGTCCACTGTGCCCCTCACATGGGCGACAGATGAGAACAACTGATTTGGTGGCCAGGTATATATAAACAACAGCAGTGAAGCCAGGGTGTGTTGGAAAATCAAAGGCAGACCTGGAATCCAACAGAAGCCAAACTGAACGACTCTGTCCCCAGAACCACTTCCGTCTGCGGGGACCTGTCCCTTCCTTTGCTTTCCAGGCTCCCAGCCCGGGGTTTAACCTGGGAGACTGTAAACTCCAGTTTCTCTCCTCATCTTTAATTTAGCTAGACGGACCTTTGAAATGGCAACTAAATGACATTTTGGTGAAATCAAATCTTCCCTACTAGCCTCAAGCACAGAGGAGTCTAGACCACACGGCTGGGGCAGATGTACCCAGCACCTGCCGGGGGCCCAGAGAGGGCGCGCTCTTAAAGGGTTACTCCCCTCCTTTGTCCCCGGCAGTGTCTCCTGCAGGAGGTTACTCTGTGCACAGTCCTTGCTCCTCTGATGGCCTGCCTAGCAGGAGGTTGCCCAGGGCAGTAAAATGTTTATTACCTGTTTACTGTGTGAGTAACTGCAGTCTAGGAGGAGAAAATATTTCCCGGTTTACCCACGGCACTGAAAATAGGATTAAGAGTTCTGAGGGCTGAGGAAAGAGCAGTATAAAACCCAGAGAATCACAGACCGTGCAGTCCTGAGAAGCCCAAGTGCCCCTGCCTTATCCTTTTATTCTAGTCATGGAGACTTTTCCTCTTACGCGCAGACCCGTGTAATTCACCATTACAGGCTTGGGGATTGAGGATTTTCTAAAACTCGGCGTCGTCCCCCAAAGAGAGTTTGGTTCTCATCCCAGGGGGAGCTATCCAGCTGCACCCGAAGACGGGTCATTGGCCTGATTAATGTTTACCTGCCCATTTATTTCTCTTTCCTCCAAAGTACGTCACAAACAGCTTAATTGCCACCAATGTTGCAGTGTGAAGTTTCAGTAAAGTACTATAATAGTTCAGGTCATCCTATAACCCTCATTTGCACTGAACTCGCTTATCATGGTTGAGATAATTTATGTCTAAGATTTAAAAAGTTACTCTCATAAATCTTCAATTAGTTCTGAAACATGAATTCCTCTTGCTGTCCTCCCCTCCACTTTTTTTTTTTTTTTTTTTTTTTTTGCCTTTCTTAGGGGTCTTCCTGTCTTGATTATTAATGGAGCACAGAATTTTACTTTCTTTTCATCGCTCACAAAATTATTCTTAGTCATCTGTGAATCAGAGAGGCTGGGTGCCCTAAAACGCTGCTACTCCGAGAAGCAGGCTGCAGGACTGAGCCCCAGTTGCATTTGGTGCCTTGTTCATTCACTCCTTCCTTCACGCTTTGGCAGCTATAGATGTCACAACAAGCATCCCTTTCAGCTCCAACTACGTACCAACCGCTGTGCTAGGATGGCCAGGTATGGCTTACTTCCAATCCCAACCACTTGTTTTAGATTCCGAAACTTGAAGACTGTTTCAGAAGTAAAGGGAACCATAAGAAACAACCCATAAATGTGACTGCACTGTGGTCCTGATGTTTGTAATTTTTCATCACAAGGACCATCTCTCTGCATGGTCATCTTCTCAAAGTGCCCGTTTCAAGGCTGAGGTCCAGAGCTGTCCAGGGCTTGTGTACAATCCACATAACGTGACCTGCATTGTGGATGATGGGCAGTCACTCTAGTCAGTCAGCCCTGGGATCTGATAAACTCAGAGCTGATGGGCGAAAAGGCTCAGCGGTCATTTCAGTGCCAACAGATGTCATAGTGCTTGGGACGTAGAGCTTATTGTGAAGGTGATGGACTCTTTTGCCTTTTATATGTTTGTCATTGTGAGGACACCGTTAGCCAGTTAGTTTCAGAGCTGGAATTAAAGCTGAGGATCCCCAAGTACGTTGATGGCTCTGTCCTGAGCTTCTGAACTTCAGTTGCATGGACTGGTCTTCTTGCTTCTTTTGCAAACTACCAATAAGACTACCATTTTAGATTTTTTAAATGTTGTACTTGATATATTAAAGCTGATTTTGTTATAACATTATCATAGGATCCCAGAGCTGGAGGAAATGAGATGCATTTGCTCAGGGTTGGAAATCCTTTCTGCAGTGCCCTTGGTAAGGGGTTGTCCAACCTCTTAACATGTCCAGGAATGGCCAGTTCACTAACCCATTCCACTTTTGGACAGCCCATCCTTTTAGGCCTTGCTACAATACAGGTGAGAGTTCATGGAGAGCCAAGGGATAACGTTAAGATAGCTTCTTCAGATTGCCTCGTTATGAACTAGGTGAGCAAGAACTGTGATATTATGGTTCTCCTTCTACTTCTTTTTTTTTCTTTAAAGAGTGGGAGGAGATTCAAGACATTTCCATGATTCTTAAACTTTAATGTGTAAAAGAAGCACCATTGAAGGAGACTTAACTTGGATGTTGAACACACAATGTAACACACAAGTGATATATTATAGAATTGTACTCCTGAAACATGTATATTTTTGTATGTCACCCCAATAAATTCAATAAAAAAGTAATAAAAAAAAAGAATCACCAGGTGAGCTTATCCAAAATGAATGTTCTTGGGCCCCACTTCCCAAGATCCAAGACGGGCCCCAGGAATGTGCACCCCTCGAGCACCTACAGCTGACCTGGTACAGGTGGTCCCCATGGACCACCTGGTGAGGGAACTCTGACCCAGGCTTGGAAATTTACCATCTGATAAACAAAGGTTGCCTGAGACATCTTTTACGTCTTCTGTTTTCTCAACCAGAAAATTATTTCTAACGGCTGCTCTCTGGAGGCATTGTATGTAGATTAATGAGGAATTCGCCCATTACTTTACATCTGTAGTCCCAACTACTTACATAGGAAATCACAGTCTAGGTTTTCGTGAATCTTCTTCCCAGTGTTGCTTATGGGCAAAACATGCTGGAACATTGGTGCTGACGCCCACAGAATCGCGTCCCTCTTCCAGGGAAGAAAAGGCCTCCGCTTCCTGACATTTTATGTTTACGTTTAGTCTTGTGGTGGCTGCACCGTGGGTTAGGTAGGAAGGACACTGTAAAAAAGGGTCCCTTCCTGTTGTGAAAGCTCTTTCTGTACAGGACCGTCAGCCCATAGCATGAGGTCAACTGAGAAGAGCTCTGAGAAACGGCTTCGGTTCTTGGTGCCATCACAGCACGCAGTAGGTCTACACAACGTCTGCCTGAAACCTACCCCCAAACAGAGCCTCTTTGAAGAAGAGGAGCTGCGGCCCCTCTGTTCATTCCGTGTGCAGCCTGATCACCGCTGTCGTTTTACAAACCGAAGCTGTAACTTTGGAAGAAGACTTCGTGAACGGACAAAAGTAGGGAGAGATTCAGAGAAGTCTCCAGAAGGCAGGTGTGGTGTGGATCCTCTGTGGGGGTCTTCTCACGAGGCATCCTTGCCAACAGTCCCCCCTGGAGAACCTCTGAAACAGACTGACGTGTACACTGGAGAATCCCTTCCCAACCTCTGGGCAGCTTTCCAGCCGGCTTTTCCCTCCCTCGCCCTGTCCACTCACCTTTTTTACGGGCAGAATCTGCTTTACAAGTGGACACTGCAGCCATATCCATTCAAGAGAAACTTTCTCTTGGGTCATCTGCTTTATCGTGTGGCATTTTATCGGGGCAGGAGATCCTTTGGGCTGAGGGTCGTGGAGCGAATCCTAAAGAGAGGCCAGCAGTTGGCTGGCTGGGGTTTCATTCTAGGGAAGAATCCAAAAAAGGAGGCTCAGACGTTTTATTTTTAGGAACAAAGAGCAACTTTTCAACTGAGTGCCTGCCAGGCCCTCTGACATCAGCATCCTATTCTGTGTTGCTTCAACCCCACCACCACCGAGCTCTGGTCCTTTGCCCTGATTCCAGCTCCCTTAGGGTCCCGGGAGGTGCTCTTAGCAGGGACACACAAAGAGCAGTCCTTTCAAAAGAGAAAGTGTAACCTCAGTACTAACGTAGCGACTTCTCTTCCCCTTCCCCACTCTTGCCCCATCCATGGGAATGACTGTCGGGCTCTGTCTGAAAAGCTTCCAGCCTAAGCCCGTGTGAACCAGGAGGAGGGTCCGAAGATTTTGCTTCGATACCATTATTCACTGCATTCCCATCCTGAGGTAGTGAAACTAGTCCTCAGAATGTCTCTGAATCGTCCTCCCTGAGAAAAGGAGCCTGTCATGGAAGGTCCTCAGAGTCACTCTTATTCTACTGCTGATTGATAAGCATTATATGTGTACAGAGATACGCCAAGCAAAGTGGTTTTCCTAGAAAAGGCTCGTGATGGTCAACCAGGAGTGTCGCTGTCCTGCAGGTGGCCTTCTCCCGTGGGTTATAGCTCAGACAGAATGGATAAGAGAGGGCTCACTTCACTAAAGTATTTGTGTTCTGTGTCCCTGAGACTATCCTCGGGAGAGTGTATTCTGACTCATCCCTCACTCGCGCTGCACCAGGACCCAGGGACCGCCCGTCTGCCCTCGTTGGGGAGCAGGGTGGACGCCTCGAAGCTCTGTGGCCTCACCCACCTGTTCTCTGCTCCTGGCCAAGTCCTCGAAACCCAAGGGCTCTTCACCAACCTGGCGTCTCTCCAAGCCTTTGCTAATGGTAGGGCCTCCGCCTCTACTGGGGCTTGGAACTCCTTTCGTGAATTCAGCAGGAGATGAGCTTCAGGAAGAGGGTGGAACTGTTCTTTCTAAACACTATGCACATCGCAAAGCAGCCACAACCCAGCTGGGGCTCAGGCACAGCCCGGGGCTGCCCCGCACCCTCCATCCCTGTCGCATCGTGTACACTTGGCGTCGGCGCCGACGGAAGCCAGGCGAACTTCAGTAGTCCAGTCCTATGTTACGGGCTGGGAGGGAAGTGTTCACACGTGGATGTCCAGCTGTTGGCCCAAGAGAGCCATGAAAGCTGCCAAGCCTTGACCTCTGTGTCCCCAAACACCACACCTGCCAGGACCGTGTGCACTGCAGCAGGACCGTTTCTGCCTGGGCCCACCAAGGCCACCTTCTCTCCATCGCTGTGGCGCTAAGAGCAGCACCAGGAGCTCACAACGGCATCATTTACTTCGTGAACGCTGGCAGAGCGGTGTGAAGGTCTGGTGTCGCTTATCTACACTGCCGCTGATCACAAGGAGACACTGCTGCGCATACACCGGACTGAGTGCTGACACTCGCCTAGCAGGGCCCTCCCTGTGTTCTTGTTAAGGCCAGATTAATCTGAGCAATGTTTGATACTGACTTGTGGGAACTGTAAAGCAACTTGTTTTCTAAGAATCAAAAATGCTTTTCAGGTAGGTCATCTTTTACTAGAACCTGGTTAGGCACCTAACTGAAACTGGACTGTCAGAAGTATCTTTAACAAGGCAATGTATAAAACCTGATAAAATACGTTAGGCACAAAGATGGGACGGAGAAATGGCATGAACACATTTGGGTCCAGGATAGAGAGAAATATAACTTTCTATGGATACAAAGGACCCAAGCGGTAGCCTATGTGAGTGCTGTCTGCTCTCACATCATAACTAACTGCACCCCCCTTTCCCTGGAGTGACAGGTGTTCAGCTCTCCTGTCCTTGCACCTGGCAGTCAGATGCGGGTGTTCTTGGCCATCAGGCAGCTTTTCCTCACGTGTTGGTGCAGGAACCCAGGCTTGTTCCCTCTTGGCCTCTGCCGTCACAAGTCCCCAGAGTCCTCTGTATCGTGTTAGCAATCGGAGGGAGGGAGGGAGACGATGGAGAAGGCACCCCCTTCTTTACCAACTCTGGCCAAGGGACACCTTTCCCTTCTGCTTACATCCCGGTGGAAACTAGCGTTTTGCCCTGTCTCTGGTCGCTGCCAGGCAGCCCTCCCAGCTGCTATAGAAAGGGGACAGTTCGTTGTTTCTGCCACATGGACTTGGTTACTTTTTAATAAATTGCTTATATGCAGAAGAATATGCATATTTGGAAAGGACACTATCACAGTGAGAAGTCAAATCCACATGATATAAATTTTAGGAGGTGTGATGGTACAGCTGAGAAGTTGACAACTAGCAAATGAAACTCACTGTAGAGAAAGGTGAAGCAGTGTGTCCAGGGAAAATAATCCAAATCAGGTTGTATTCACGGTACGACAATATTCCAAGGTATCATGTTCCACCCAGAACACAGATGTGGGAATCATTGGATACCATCTATGAGCACAAGGATGCAGCCAAAAACCCACCGTAATGGCAGACGTGATCTGGTAAAGGATTACTAATATGACAACATAATCTCGTTCAGAATTTTGGCATATCTTCATCTAGAAGATTATACGCCATTCTGGCTACTGTATCTCAAGAAACAACTAACCAGAACTAAAGAAGCTTCCAGAAGGAGCCAAGTGATCAAAGGTAGGGGCTCATAACCTTTTAGAGTCATAGAGTCTTCTGAGACGCTCTCGCCCTACACCCCAGAGGAATGCATGCAGTTTCCTACCCATCCATGGCTAACCTGGAGGACTCGGGCCAAGGTGAAGAGCCTCTGGTTTTACAACAAAATACTACATGAGAATAAATGTAAGAGTTTGGATGCTCGCCCTGGCTGGTGTGGCTCAGCTGGCCGGAGCACTGTCCCACGGCCGAAGGGTTGCGCGTCCAGTTCCGGCCGGTGCACAAGCCTTGCCCAGCCCAGCCCAGGCGTGTACAGGAGGCGACCGGGGTGCTTCTCCTTCACATCGGTGTTTCTGTCTCTCCCTCCCGCTCTCTCTAAAAAAGCAGTGGAAAAATGTCCTCTGGTAAGGATTTAACAAAGAAAAAGTTTAGATTCTTCCTAATAAAGACTGAAGGAAGCTGTGTGTGTGATTAAATTTTTGGAAATCGCCAAGTGCATGATCAGTGCAAACGTGGACGTGAGACCAAGTCAGGAGGACCCTCCTGATGTTTGAAAGAGGCAAATTCAAAAAGAAAAAATTAGAGCATCTCCAATTTACATGGCCAGTTTCAGAGGCTTGTGGAATTTCATTAACTTAAGATGCAGTGAGCCTAGAATTATAAATAGTGTTTAAAGTGGCTTAAAGGGATTTCATAGAGGATCGGGCTATGATGAGCGACATCGGAGAAAACCCAGGGACTCGGTGTGTGGCCTGACCTTTGCCGTGACATCAGCACAGACAGCCATCTTCCCTGACCTGTCTCCCACTCAGCCTGTCCCTTGGTGCCGCCCAGAGAGATCTGGTGCTGATCTGAATGGATGGGTGGCGGGCCTGGCCCAGTGTGCAGTTTTTTGAGGTTAGAATTGACCACTTACAGCAGCTGGGAAGTTGTTGTGGTACCAATGTTCCTTTGGGAAGCAAAGGGATATAAATTGATCTATGGAAGTGACCAGGCTGGTATGATAACGCCACAGGCAATAGTGGTGTTTGGTACTCTTGGTATGTGTGCACAGGCCTTCTGTGAGTGAGGTGGGGTCACCTCCACCCTTCCACGTGTATGTACCGAGGGACAGAGAGTAAGTCCCCAGCCCGGCCTCCCAGGGCCCGTCTCCCGAAGGTCACAACCCCATCACCACCATGAGCCTGCGCAGCAGCAAACCCCCGGCCTTTCCTGGGTTCCGATCTTCATCTGCCTGGGCCCCGAGCCTTCGCCTCGCCTTGTCTCCATCGACCTCCTTGTCACACAGTGAAAGATTCCTGGAATCACACTAAAGGAAACCTTGAGCTTGGCACCGTTGGGGAAAAAGAATGACAGCGTCCGAGCAGTTACCCACTCTGTTTTCGTGCCCGGAAAAACCAGCTGGGTGGGTCGTACCCTGGAGAAACAGCTGAAGGGGCCTTGGGAACTGAAGAAACAGCGGGGTGGGGGCCGGCTGCCCTAGGTGCCAGACCTTCTTTTGTGACAGTCTATGGTTGTCAACTGGGGCAACCACAAGTCATTAGAAGTTCCCCTCACTGCCACTCTCTTGGCAGCTCCTGCTTAAAAAAGAAAAAAAATTACGCGTGAAGCAAGTTGACTGCCACGTGTCTGACAAAACAACCAGTGAAAATCTCTTTATGGGGGAATAGGAGAAATGAGGAACCACACCTCGCCCAGTGTTCAGCACATAATCAGCATTCAATAAAACTTAATTCTTTGTTGATTGAAAAAGATTATAGACTTCTAAGGGTTTTCCAAATGAAAAGCCGTGATATGATTTCCCATTTCTGAACATCTCACTCCCTCTGCCACTTGCCTTATACTCCAAAAGCCACTTTGACATGGAGGGAGCCACCTTTAAAATGTTTTAGAGGCTGCGACTATAATTACTACATTGAAATACTTTAAGCCTTTGTGGCATTTCTTTAACTTTGCACTTTCAAGCCCAGTAAAGCCAAAATCAGGGTGACTGGATGCCATTTCACAAAATGTTAAAACTCCTATTAACGGTTCTTTCCTTTTTTTATTCTAAAGATTATTTAGCAACATCATAGACTGTGTGGAAGAGGTGAGGGAAGCATTCATAGTCCCACCATCCTTACAAAACTAGTAATTTCACTTTTTAATATTCCCTTCTAGATTTTGATAATATCCTTGCATATTTTTACTACGTTCATCACAGCTACCATCGTGGTGAGCAGAGAATTTTTCATCAGACCTAGATGTAATATGTAAAACAGACGAGAGGGAGAAGAGAAAAACCGCAGAAAATAAACAATAATCACCTCAGTTAAATGACGGCCCAACAGCGGCGACCAGTGGCGCTGTCTGCGCGAAGGTGGGCCTCTCTCGCCCTCCCAGCCTGGGGCACCAGGCCTCGTAGGCCCTGGTGGTGGCCCCGCAGCCGTTCCCATACTGGCTGGGCCCACACTGCCTGGGTCCCTGCTCTCCAACGACCCCAGGCCCAGCCCCGCTTGGTGAGCCGCCCCGGGGTGGAGCAGCAGGCTAGCCAGGGATGAGGGCGAGGACCCACATTCGTATTCCAAGCAAGCGAGCTGCTGCCCGGAGCCCCTGCTGCTCCAGGCTGGGATGGAAACACCGCTCTTACCTGCCTGCGATGGCGCCCTCCCGCGGAAGAGGACCCTGCCCTGCGGGCTGGGTGCCCAGCACCTTCTCATCGCAAGGCGAGCTGGCTCCCCTTCCCAACCTCTCCCGTGCGGCGCCCACTGACAACTGCAAGGGCTGCGTCAGGCTCACGAAGTGCTTCTGTGTGTGTTATTAGTGCCCCCTCTCTCCACTGCACCCTGGGGAGGCCAGCGGGGACATCTCGTCAGCCTCCCGTGACACGAAAGGGAAACTGAGACTTGGGAAGCTGAGGCCGTGTCCTAGGTCACAGAATACAAGGGACATTGTACTTGGACCCCCCCAGCCGTTCTAGGAAGGACAGTGGCCCCTCTGTCCAGCGACAGGCCATGACACACACTTGCCCTTGTCCTTACTCAAGCAAGCAGTTGTGCCAGGCGCGGGACCTGAGGAGGTAGGGACCCTTCCCGCTGGGCGCTAGTGCACAGGGCGTGAGGTGGCAGATACGGGAGTCTAGCAAAGCGATGTTTAAAAATAAGCGCTTCCTGACCAAGATGGAAACGTTCGTGTGTCTGCAGGATGGCTGGTCAGCAGGACCACAGACCCAGGTGTGCACTGTCTCCTTGTGCTGCCGTTTCCGTCTCGTGTTATTAAAAAGTAATGTATCGATTGCTGCTACTTCAGTGGACTCAGCATAGGGAAGCTATTTGTTTTTGAAAAGTGGCAAAGGCAGGAAATGACTTCCCTCTTTGGCATGGCTTCCACCACGCTTTGGGAATCTCTCCCTCCTCCCGCATTTCTTTGTAGGTTTAGAAAAGGAGTCTATCAGTTCAGTGTTATTTTAGCAACAGCAACGCTTCCACCTGGGCTATTTTTAGCACGTCAGGTGCACTCTGCCTGCCATGAACTTGGTACATGCCAGTGGTTCATTCAGCAGCCTCTCTCATCTGAAAGGCAGCCCGTTTCAGCCTCTGGCCACCACAGCTTCGCCTTTACAGATGCTCGAGAATCTCGGAACCTGCAGAGATATCTTTACCGGCGACTCCAGCAATGTCCCTCGGAGGCGCACAACGCAGTCCTGCGAGCACTCCGACGCTAAATATACCTTCTCAGGCCAGCCCTCGGCCGCACGGACGGGGGCGGCAGCGAGAGGGTTTTTCACATCCAAGGCTGAGCAGGTTTTCTCAGATTAATTAGGCAATATTATTTATTTTGGCAAATGAGCTCATTTCACCTGCCCTGCACTTTTTACTGCTAAGCGTCATTTTCTCTTCCGTTCAAGGTCCGACCGGAAGCCCAGGTACAGACACCTGTACCAGGTATGTTTTAATCCCATGCAGCCTCGTGCTTCTAAGCTCGGTTAAACGCTTGGTCCCGCAGCAGCCGACTCAGGCCAGATCCCGTCCCATTCGCTCAGAACCCGCACTCTTCCTCAGCCTCACCTGGGGCCTCAGGCATTTGCGGGGAGGAGAGAGAAGCCAGGGGTTTCTCTAAGGAGTATGTCCTTTTGGAACTTGACAAAGGAAAAGAATGTTGAGCTCTCAGGACTGCTGGCAGGCCCGTGTGGCAGGAGAAATCTCCTCTCTGGAGCTAAATTCTTGTCCACCAGGAACGCGTTGATTTTACCGGACTCTGAAAAGGTAAATTGTTCCTGGCTAAGTCCTTGGATTCTCGGAGAATATTCTGTTCCCCCTGAATCTTCAGCACCCAGTGCCACTGGTCAGTGTCCCCAGAACCAAGATCAGCTAGGGCCAGGCCCAGCAAAGGCGGGAGGACACCACCCAGAGAGGAGTCTGAGAAACCCACGTGATTCAGAAGCCTGGCTTTTGCCCTGGGACCACCAAATATGCGCCCCCACCCCTGCCCCCCTTAGGGAGGCTGTGGAATTAGACCTGGCCTCACCCCAACAGAATAAACTTCCCTCAGCAGGTTGTTAGGGCGAGTGAGACCCACAGATAACTTTATTCCCTCCAGTTTCCTCCCACTTGCCTGTTCTCCAGGGTTCACTTTGGAGGCACAAATTTGGCCACCAGTCTAGAAATGGAGCCACGCCTGACAGGGTGCGCTCTTTCCAGGAGGCCCTTGAACTGCGAAGATGGGCCCGAGGGCTCCCAGGCAGGCCCCCCGTCTCTCCACTCTCTCCTTCGAGGGTCATTTTGTGGTTTCAATACTGAACATTTCTGTAATGCTCTGTACCTTGAGGACTTCTTCAGGGGGCTGTTATTGCATGGCAAACTCCATTACTCATCAAAATTTATTTAGCAGGAGCAGCCACTAAAAGCAAAGGGATAAGCAGTGGGCTCACAAAACCTATAAGACAGGAGAACAAGAAATGCAAATGAATTACAATAGCAACAGCTGCCCCTTGTTAGTGCTTACTGGGGCCGGATGCTGCTCTGAGCAAGATGTACGGCACTTTAGAGAAACCCCACAATGGTCCTACGAGGTCGCATCCTTTCTGATCACAATCTTTCTTTCTGTGGAGACACACAGCATTGACCGGGCACCTACTATGTCCTAGGCACCAGGCTAGGTCATGGGGATATAGCAATGAATGATGTCAATGAGATTTCTGCCCTCATGGAGCAGGGAAGACATACCGTGGTGAAGAAAACAATTGCACAAGTAATTCCTAGAGGACAGGGAGCAGGTGGGATTCTGCAGCTGGAGCAAGAGTCAGAGTGCGAGTGTGTGCATGTGGCGTGCAAACCCTTAGAAATCCATGTGGGGCTCTCTGGACCTCGCCCCTTCCAGTCTCTGCAGCCCCACTTCCTCCTGTCCTGTGCTCCACCCTTCGCAGCCCAGCAGCATGTGAGATGTCCCCAGAGCTGCTTCTTAACCCCATTCCTTTGCTCATGTTGTCCCTGGGCCTCTAATGCTTTCCCGAACCAAGTGCCTTGCAGCTTCCAGAGTCTACTGTCCCGGAAAACGCTCCGAGGCCTTCCTCTCCCCAGTCAGGCTGGGTGAGCTGAACCTCGCTCCGCACTGATCTCCATCCCTGCACTTACACAGGGATCTGTCTGGGGGTCTGTTCTCTCACCGGCCTGGGTGCCGCTGGGCTTACACGGGGGCCATCTTTGTTGCCTTGTCAAGTCGTGAGTGGCGCAGATGCCGACCTGCAGGTGCTGCCGGTGAAGGCTTGTCGGTGAATGTGCGCCTGTGTGTGAGAAGAATGTGCCTTCTCCGCCCTAGTGGAAAAGGTGAGGAATCAAAAGGCCCTCCGTGTGACCCAATAGCAGTGAATGGGAGCAGGGGAGGCTGGTGCGTGGGGCAGTAGAGGCTGTGACTGCCGGAGTGGGGGAGGGGGGAAGGGGGACAGCTGCAATGACCGAGAACTTACTGCTTCATCAAGCAATCTGTTCCTCTGTCACATCCACTGGAAAGTCCTCCCTTTTGTGAAGCAAACTCTGCTGGAGGCAGTGAGAGACCTGCCCTCTGGAACAACAGAGCGATTTGACTCCCTGTTCTCTTATTGGATGAGTGTTGCCGTGACCCGCGTTAGATTCACTTTTCCTTACCAAATCACTCCAGTTCCTTCAGCTCTTTCTCACTATCGTGCCACTCAGCTGGACGCCCTCCAGCCTCTAGACGTCCCTTCTACACCACGGTGTCCTGAGCTGGACAGTGTTCCAGATGGCTTCCGATCAGCGTGGACTATAATGGTAGATTTCTTTCCCGAGCCTACAGCTTACATTTGATTTCACTCGTTTTACAGCCTCGTCACTTTAGCAGTTCTCACTGCTCTTGTGGGCAGTGAAACTCCTCGGCATTCTGCATCCAATGAACTCTCATCAGACTCGGCTAACAGTTCCCGTGACAGCGGGCACCGGTTACCCAGCACGCACCCATGCGCGTGAGCAGGCACAGCCCTACTCATTGCACTCCGTGCCTCACTGAATCCTCCCATCTGCACTGAGGCCGCGTGAGGTTGGGTAATTTGCCCAAAATGCTGGCATTTGAACCCAGCAGACTGCCTGACTCCAAAGCCCATGTTCTGTTCAACCCACTGCCCCACATCCCATCCTGAGTTCACGGGGCTGGTTTTTTTCACTGAAACTCTAGGCGTGTCTCTGTGAAGTTTGGGGTGAGTTCCTATGCAAACTTCCAGCATCAGAGAAACTCCACAGCACAGTTTTTAGCTCATCTTTTAGGGTTTGTGTCGTCACATGCGCTGCCTACACCAACAAAAGCGCCTTAGAGCTCCCCGGCCGAGAGTCCTTTCCGGGTCGACACCGCTGGGCATCATTAGGGCCCAGACGTCCATCAGCTTCTCACCGAGCAGCTTGCCTGTGAATCCCCTGCACCTTTTTCCGCCGTGCCCAAAGTTCTCAGGAGAGAGCGTGGGAAATGCCATAGTGGTTGGAAATCTGTCATCCGCGTAGCACTCCTCCCCTCCGGCAGATTAACGGCACTCAGGAATCGTGTGAAAGGTGGTCTGTCTGTTTTACATGTTTTCAAAAATTCCGTGTTTAATCTCTTGTCCTGAAACTTGGCCAGGGAGCAATGTCGTGTTCACCTTTACGCCCGTGAGAAAGTGAGCTGGTGCCTGGGCTCCGGGCTTCATTGCTTATTCCAGTCTTCGCTTATTCCCTCATTCATTCCTTCCTCCTCAACATCCCAACATCCGCAGTGTTTCCACAGCCACAGATGTAAACAGTTTTGTATCTCAAATTACTGTCCTTTTCCCCAGACATTAAAATAATGCATACTTCCTATGGAAGTATGGGAAGTGCAAATATAGGTGAAGAAAACACCGAACAGCTCTGTCCAGTAACCCTGCAGATGGCCTCTGACATCTACTAATTCTTTTTCTAATCTATTAATAGAAGGCAGTTTGCCTAGGTGCTAAAGTAATTTATGACCAAGACCTAGGGTTGGGTTCTCACACCTAGAGCAAAAGCCACAGCCTAATATCAGCTAGAAAGGCAGTGAGAGGGATGACCAGTTCAGGAGAGAAGGAAGGATGCGCCCTGGGCAAGGGTGGGACGGGCTGGGGAGGGGAGGGAGGCGGGGTCCCCCCTCTGTGAGCCCCCAGGTCTGTTGTTCAGTTCTTCAGTGTGTGACACTCGAGGAGGCGCATGGCCGTTCCCCGACCCTCTCGGTGCTGTTTCCCCTGAGGGGTGACTGCGCTGCTCTTCCGCTGTGGTTTTTCTCTTTCTGTCATAACTGTTGCGCCCCATGTTCTGCAGCTTGAGAGTTTTATCTGGATGCATTTCTCTCTTCCCCTCAAATGTCAGTTTGAACATCAGGGATTAGAAGACGAATCAAATGGGCAGGAAGAGATTCCCTCTGGGTGACTGTGATGTGTTGGACATCTGTCCCCAGTTACACTGTGTTCATTTGAGCAGCCATCTCTCAATCAATCACTGTGATTTTTCACAGCTGGATGGATGGACAAACATCTAACAAAATGTCTTGTAAATTCTCATCAAGAAGTTCAGGTACAGTGCCGCCCAGAGGTCCCTTCCAGCTCAGTGATTCTTCGGATGTATGATTGATATTTTAGAAACAGGGGTATCACTTGCAGTAGCTGTCACTGACTGGCAGTCTGCGTGGAACTTCAGTATGGTCCAGGGAATGAGGAAGGAATGCGTTGTAGAGAGGCATTTGGGGAAGAGACAAGCCAAGTCAGCAGATGGCCCAGGTAAGAGTGCGGAAGAGCCTGTTGTGGGGAAGTTGATGGAAAATAAACGAGAGAATCGAGAGAGGGCCAGAAGGAGTATTTGCTAACATACAGAACATGATCCTACCGCGGAGCGTGGCCGGGAAGGACAAAGGAAAACTGCAGTAACCACTATGTCAAAAACTCGATCCCGAAAGGCAATAGTGGGTCATACCTATAACCAGTGGGGAGAGGTTTCAGACACAGATCAAATTTTGTGCCTGGTGTCATTTGAACAGCTGGGCATTCATCAGGCTTTGTGTCCACCCCTGCAAGCACATGGGCATCAGCTGTAGTAGCCACTTTAAAATATTATCCAGAAAAATGCAAAGACTTTACACCGACCCCTCAGTTCTTCTCTGTAGCAGTGTGCACTGGGCTATACCTGCCAAGAAGGAAAGCACGCCTTCTCTTTCCTGCTCTTCCGTGGCTGCTGGGAACTGTCATTTAGATAAAAGTCTCAAGAAAAACAGATGGCTCTCCCCTAAAACAAAACAAAAGTTGAGTTGTGGAGGGGTCAGGTGGGAATTTAGGAGGGTTATATGAAGCCACCAGTCACAGACCCATTTTCTGTCACTCAGTCATTCACTCATTTATTGAGTCCCGTCTGTGTGACAGGCACTGCAAGAGGCAACTGAGTAGCAAAATGAAAGTTGTCAAGAGACTCACGGCCTTGCCGGGGAGATGGACTGGCCAGCAGCACACAGTTGTAACACGGGCAGTCAGAGGGCCAGTAGAGAAAAAGCAGAGGATGCTTTAGATGCTCAGAGAGGAGGCGAGCAGCACAGCTGATGACAAGGAGCACCCACTGGGTGTGACATTCAAGTTCAATGTTAACGGGTGAGTAGAAGGAGTTAGCCAGGTGAAGAACGAAGGAGAGGGGAGGGTTGGAGGCAAAGGGAATGGGAGAGAGCAAGACACATCCAGCCGAACAAAAATAATTAGGTAGAGCCAGAGCCTGGGGCCAGCGTGAGGGCAGTCCACACACGGGACTGGAGAGGTCAGTCACGACGTCTGCCCTGCTAGGGAATGCAACTTCCACTCTGCTTGTAGTTGAGGGGGCGGCGAAGCATTAACCCATCATCTGTCCCATGACTGGGTGGCTGGGGGGTCTATGGGAGGGCAAGGAGAGAGAGCAATGGGACACTGGTGAGGAGAGCCACCCAAGGGAAATGTGCATGGCCCTGGGCCGATGAAACACCGGGTGTGGTGCTAGGAAGGAGGTAACAGCTCCCAGATTCTCCACTGGATTAGACCTAAAGAGTGAGCGGAGAGAGGAAGAGTCTCGGATGACCTCTGGCAAGATGGCTGCACCATTGTCAGAGCCGTGAGTGTGAGGCCAGAGTGAAGGGCTAAGGGCGACACAGGGTGGCTGATTTCATTCCTGTTCCACTATGAGTGTCTGCTTGCTGTGAGAATTGCTTCCGACTGCTGTCGCTGGCCGCTGTACTGGTGTGAGACTCAGTCACTCAGACGCGTTCATGTCCGGTCCTGCAAAGCTAGAGAGCCTGTTGGGCGGGAGGGCATGGGGGGGACCCTAGGGAGAAAGGCAGGGGATTTTGGCTTTGCAAACCTGGATGTTTCCTTGGGGAATTATTCTTAGTTTGGTTCTCAAGAATATTGTGTGCTGATATTCATAGTAACAACTGTTCCGCGGCGCCCAGCTGTCCGACACTGACCCAGTCTGGAGTAAAAAGTTACAGGTGGGGGAAGGGAGGGAGACATGTGCTTTGAGCAAAGAGCTGTTCAGGCTGGCAGGAACCTAAACCAGCTTAGCACAGCCTAAGTACTAAGACATAGCCAAGTCCTTTCCAGAAACATTTTCTTACCGACTTTTCCGAGGCTGCTTCCCTCTGAGGACAGTTAGCTGGTGTCTCAGCGTTCATTCAAGGTTTAGGCTCTGAGCACTTGACTGCCAGGTATAGTTCTGGCAATGATTCTGTTGCATAGACCACTCCTGCTGGCTTTGGTTTGTATGTCTAGAGGGGTGTAATAAAGTCTTTGCAAAATTAGAGATCTAGGAGGCAGCACACTCCCTGATGCTATGGTAATTAAAACAGTCTGGTCCTGGCATGAAAACAGACACATAGATCAGTAGAACAGATCGGAGAGCCCAGAAGTAAACCCACATATATATGGTCAATTATCTCATGACAAAGGAGCCAAGAATATACAATGGGGAAGTACAGTCTCTTTAATAAGTGGTGTTGGGAAAATTCCACAGCCTCACGCAGAAGAATGAAGCTGACCACTAACTGACACCATGCACAAAAATTAACTCCAAATGGATGAAAGGCTTGAACATAAGACCCGAAACCATAAAACTCCTAGAAGAAAACATGGGCTGTAAGCTCCTTGACATGAGTCTAACTGATGGTTTTTTTAATCTGACACCAAAAGCCAAAGCAACAAAAGTGAAAGTAAGTGGGACTTCAGCAGACCGAAAAGCTTCTGCACGGCAGAGAAAACCGTCAACAAAATGAAAAGCAACCCACTGAACGGGAGACAGTAATTGAAAATCATAAGCTGATAGGGGCTAATATCCAAAATATACAAAGAATTCATACAACTCAAAGCAAAAAAAAAAAGGGCAGAAGATCTGAACAGATATTTTAAAAACAGGCAGAAGATAGAAACAGACATTTTCCAAAGAAGGCATGCCGAAAACCAACAGGTACATGAAAAGATGCTCAACATCGTTAATCATCAGGGAAATGCAAATCACAGCCACAGTGAGATACCACACCTCCTAGGGTGGGTATTATAAGAAAGATAGGAAATAATAAGGATTAATGAGAATATAAAGACGGGGAACTCATGTGCACTGTTGGTGGGGGCATGGAAAATGGACAGTATGGAAATGGAAAATGGAAATAGTATGGACATTCCCCCAAAAAAGTGAAAATAGAACTACCACACGATCCAGCAATTCCACTTCTGGGTATTTATCTAAAGAAAACAAAACACTAATTCAAAAATATACATGCGATCCCATGTTCATTGCAGCATTATTTACAATAATCAATATAGATGAACAACCTAAGTGTCCATCAGTGTATGAATGGATAAACAAATGTGTAGAATACATATAGTATTATATGTTATATATGAAATGGAATATAATTCAGCCATAAAAGGAATGAAATCTTGCTATTTATGACAACATGGGACCTCGAGGGCATTAAGCTTAGGCAAGACAGACAGGCAAATATCACATGATCTCCATTGTAACGGAGTCTAAGGGAAAACGCAAGCTCATAGACACAGAGCAGGTTGGTGGTTTCAAGAGGCGGGGTGGGAGACGGGAGAAATTGGTGAACTATTTGTTTAGTTTAAATGAATTGAATAAAAGTTACTTGTTAAAAATTAGAGGTCCATTTCATTCACCACCACGGTGGACTTTGAAAGTGACTAACCATTTATCCAGGCACATCGTACTTTTCAAAACCAGCACCAGTTTTCAGAGGAGGGGCGTTCCTTTGTGCACATGCCAAACAGCTAACAGATCGGGGCCAGCAGCTTCCGAGTAGCGCTGTTCCACAGACACCTCCACGCTGCCGTCGTCTGCACAGAGTTGCTCTTTCCGTCCACTGAGTCCAGCTGTCCTCACGTAGTCGAGCAAATAACTTGTAAGTTAACTTCCCATTTCCCATTCTCTCACCTTCCTCTCTTCCCTCGGGCCAGTGTGGGTGTTCTAACAGAAGTTCTGCAGAGCTAGAAATGTAATTTCAAACTCGCAAAAACTGTTCTCGAGCTTCGGACCCCACAGTGTGCATCAGAGTTGAATGAGAAATTACAGAATTAGCGTCCGGTTGGTGTTTTCCTGTTTTCACTACTGCCATAGACTGATGCACTGCATAAAGTTCAGACGACCAGGAAATCTGTAGCCATTGCCAGCCCCAGGAGTTTCGCCAGCGGAGCCACTCAGTGTCCCTGTGTCACATGCGTCAGGTTTATCCGCTACGGACAAGCAAAGCTCGCTTTCTTTTTTGCTATTGTAGTGAACTACAGACATGGGAGCCCAAAAAGTCATTGGAAACCCTGAGTCAGATCCTTGGCAGTTGTAACAGAGCGGCAGAGTCTGACTCGACTGGTTGCCCTCATTGCCACCACGGTTATCTTTAATCCAAGACGCTGCGGTCCAGTGAGGTCCACGCCAGATAACAAAAGCAGGCTTTCCCCAGTCTTATTCCAGGTGCTTTCCATTCCCAGAGCCTACAGGTGTTTTCCTGGCTTACGGCTGCTGAAATATGGAACAGCAAACCAGCTGTCATTCATAAGAATCGGTGCTGGCCAGCTGGCCAGGCCTACTACAGGAATAAGAACACATCTTTTCACTGGGGTGCACGGAGCCTTGCCTCTAAGGAGACAGCTGAAGAATCTCAGGTGACAGCCCTTGGGAACAGTGTCTGTGGCATTCAGGCATTCCCCGCCCTGAGAGGCAGGACAGGAGACATCTGTTGTCAGCGTGATGCTTCCAAAAAACGGTGGCTGACCACGGCTGCTCGCTGGGCTTCAGGCAGAGGACAAGAAACGGAGGAAAAAGCTTGCCCGACTACGTAAATTAATTAATCTTACGTGCAGCATCTTCCGTTGAATTCATTGGGAAGGAAACACGCAGAATCATAATTATACAGGGCAATTGGTCATTTTAAAAATTGGATCAGAAGTTTAATACCAAGACCCTTGTGTATTCCTGATGGGAGCATAAATAGGTTAAATCTTTCCAGAGGGCAATCTGGGAATATGTTCCAAAACAGGAGACTTAAAAATATCCGTGCTCTTTGGCACAGAACTACTCGTAGGAAGTTGTCCCGAGGGAATAATCAGAGGCACACACAAAGGTCTACGTACTGGAGTATTCATTTTTTTTAAGATTTTATTTATTTATTTTTAGAGAGGGGAAGCGAGAGAGAAAGAGATGGAGAGAAACATCAATGTGTGGTTGCCTCTCACATGGCCCCCACTGGGGACCTGGCCCGCAGCCCAGGCATGTGCCCTGACTGGGAATCGAACCTGTAACCCTTTGGTTCTCAGGCCGGCACTCAATCCACTAAGCTATACCAGCCAGGTTTTTATTTTAATTTTTATTTACTTTTAGGGAGAGAGGAAGAGAGGGAGAGAAGCATCATGTGTGAGAGATACATTGACTAATTGCCTCTTACACGCCCCCAACTGGGGACCTGGTCCGCAACCCAGGCATGTGCCCTGACTGGGAATTGAATCAGCAACCTTTCAATTCACAGGCTGGCACTCAATCCACTGAGCACACTCGCCAGGGCTGGAGTACTCATTTAGCATGAATCGAAATGGAGAAAAACTGAAAAAGATTTAAATGTCCAACAATAGGCAGTTAATTAAATAAATGAAAACACATCCATGCGATGGAATAATGTGATCCGTGTTTTATTTGACTGAATACTTTGGAAAGAATTTCACCAAATGATCACCATTTTGTAGTCATGATTACCAGTGGTTTTGCTTTATTGTGTTCTATGTTTCTGTGCGGCCCAAATTTTCTAGAGTGGATAAACTTAGCATCAAGAAGAAGAATATTTTAAGGAACTATAAGAGCGTGTTTACATTTCTAAATTTAAAAATCACCCATAATTCACCTACCTAAAACAACTTTTCTTATGTGTTTGTATTTTTTTTTACGTTATACACTTAAGTTTCACACAGTTGCAGTCATAGGGCGTTTGACATTTACTATTCTGCTTTTCAACTAACATTATATTTCGTATTATCCATAGTCTATAATTTTATATTCTCCACTTGTTAGCATTACAGCACATGAACGTGTAAGCGCACCGTAGGCACTGTGAAGTCTGCCTTGGGTGAAGAGGGCTGTCATTACCTCCCACCCCTTGCCCCACCCCCACCCAGGACGGACTTAATCCTCCCCTTGCCGCATTTTGCTGTTACGGAAGCCATCTCCCTCCTCAGGCGGGAGTTACCTGTGGACTGGCCCACACTGCGTATCTCCATAGCCACGGTCACATACAAACCTGGTGCTTCGTAGCACCAGGCACGTAGGTAACACTTGCTCATTAAGGCAGATGCAGGAAAGGAAGGAGAGATGGGCCAGCCAGCAAACCGCAAAGGGGAACGGGACTGGGATTCGAAGGTTTGAGGGCTACTGGGCTTGAGTAGCCTTGCAAACCTACTCATTCTGACCTCAACCTCAGAGAGGGACGTAGGTAAGGGGCGTAAAGGTGTGCAGCTGCCCTGTTACCAATGTTTCCCCTTTAGTCATTTTGTAAGCTCATATTTTACTTTCACGGTAAGTTTTAGACCCTGGGTTATAAAGGCCTGTTTATAAAAGCTCTCATCCCAGCTTCTAAAACTCGTCTTTCACTTCTTGGTCAGGATTTTTCCCATTAAGCATTTGTCACATTCTTTTCCAAATCTGCGTCAGTGCCCGTAATGGCAGTTCAGATGATCCTAGCAAGAGAAAGAAAGGAAAGAACTAAGGAAGGACGGTTGCTTCATGGGCACAGAGTTTGTGGGGGATGACGGGATGGTTCTCAAAGTGACAGTGTGAGAGCTACACAGCTGTGTGAGTGTACTTAACGCCACTGAATTGTACATTTGAAATTATTAAAATGATAAATTATGTACTTTTTACCAGGAAGGAGGGAGGGAGGGAGGAAGGGAGGGAGGGAGGGAGGGAGGAAGGAAGGAAGGAAAGTGAGTCACGTGGTGCCCAGTCTTTCTATAGCTGTGTTTTTCACTGGTTGAACCCTTTTCTGAGCAAGATTCAAGGCTGCTGTAAGTCTTTTTGAAGACAGGAAGAGTGAGTCCCTCAGATTTGTATTGTACCCCATTATCTTGACCTAGCAAATAGGTCCAAAAGCCACCCAGCCTCCCCCTGGCCTTCCCCTCTGCTTTCTTCCCTTAGCTCTTCTCGGGTCACCACAAGGAAGGGGCTGATGGGCATCCGCGTCGGCAGCCTGAAGAACTAGGGTCAGAAATGCAGAGGCTCATTTTTTCTTCCCTAAAATGATGGTCTGCCCCGAGCTTTTTTCCTTCTAGAATCATACTGGAATCATTTTGGCGCTACCCTGGGTTTATTTGAGTGGCCACGTTGCGTCTTATCTGTACACGTGCCCTCTTGGGAGAAATGTGTGCTAGCACTATGTGGTAAAGACTTTTTTAGCTATCATTTAAAAAACACAGAAGTTTGTGCCGAGTCTTGCTCTGACCGCAGCCCTGGCTTCCAGGGTTGCCCGTGGCCCACGGCCCCTTCCCCCACCGTCCTCGCCTGGTCCCCAGAGAAGAGTGCTGGTCAGCACTACCCCTTCACGGGTGGGCCATGAGCACAGAGGGAGCGTGGCTCAGTCCAGGGTGGATGCCACCTGTGGGCAGAGGAGGGCCAGCACTCTGCTCCTGCTGGTTGTACAGGAGCCTAAATACCATGTCTCACTGAGCCCAAGAAGCACATTTTTAGATCTCTGAAATCAAAAATTATGTGTGAGTCTCAGAGTTGATGAAATACGGTATATTAGGGAGAACCTAAAGACAGCAGCCTATACCATGTTGTAGAAATCTTTGAAGTCTCTACCTTGAAGGAAAGTTAGAATCTGACTATCCCTAAGTCACAGGCAAAGGAGAGAAGGCGGGTCTATTTCAGAGTGAGGCCGCTAATTGCGAGCTTCAGCTTTCTGCTGGGCCCGGACCGCAGTGGTGATAGATGCAGTACAGGCCTCCTTTCCCATGGGGCTCCGAGGACGTCTCTGCTTGAATGCGAGCCTCTCTTTATCAGAAGGGGCTCTATCGGTACCTTCCACGCAGACGCTACAAGAAGAACAGATCCATTGTGGATTAGAGGTCAAAGATGTCATTGGAACTCCGTGACTTGCTGTGGGCAAATGTGACCTGGGCTGGGTTTTTGTTCAGTGTCCTCTTCCTCTCTCCCACTAGGCACAAGGGGCTCCCTGGGGTCCACCAAATGTACCCATCCCTTGTGCCACCCCTTAGAACCTAAGGACCTCTAGGGTTAGGGGCTGTGTGGGTTAGGACATTCCAAGTAATATGTTAGGTATGACAGGCATCTCCTAGAAAACCTCAGCCCGTGTATGAAAATGTCACCTTGAGACACTGACATGGGAGAGAGACTTTTAAGCGGCCGTTCGTTATCTAGAAAATCATACCTGTGGGTCACGACCCACCTGCCCACACTAAGGACTCGTCCTTTGCCTGCTCTTCGCGCCAGATCCAGAGTCAGAACCCGAAGGTGGGGGCTGGATTCAGGTCTGAAACTGTTTAACGTGGGGAAAGGAATGACTAGGTCACGGGAGACAGCTGGCCGGCTGTCCTAGACGGGCACGGACACTTTCACTCCCACCGCCTAGAAAAGGATGGTCATTTTTAACTGAGGCCCAAGTCAGGATTGTGAAAGCAAAACAAATACCCTTCTTCCCACACCTCCTCCCATTCCTGTGTTAAAAATGGGGGTGGGGAGGAGATCAGTATGATGCGACTTGAGGAAGGGAAGTGCATCACAGACTTTTGAAATTCCAAATACAACAGTCTTAGTTACCTGGGCCCAAAGAGAGCCCCACTCTTTCTGTAAATGTATTTTTTCTGGGTGGCACCAGGGAAGCCCACAGCGTTAAGGTCAAACCGAGTGAACAGCGGAGGAGGGAATTCCAGTGGGTCAGGTTTCTGAGTGACAGATACGGGTTAGATACAGCTCCATACCTAACTCAGATTCAAAGGGGACTTAAGGCTTAATGTCTCCCAGGAGCAAAGGGGGAGGAAACCCAAAACTGCACCCAGGGCTGTTCCCAGAGACTGCCTGGTTGGCCTTTAATGCAGAGGCAGCGAATGCGGAGGCTCTGCAGGCGCGCGGGTGACCCACTGCCTGGAAGGCCTCTCTTTCTTCCCTCCGAACCAACTGACTTTATCGGACAGGGAGAGTGACCCAGCAGAATCCCTGTGTGAAGTTTCTGAAGCTTCCAATGCCACCTAGGAAGGGGCTAGGGAACTGTCTCCCTCTTCCCTTTCTTCCATAGCTATGGAGACGCTGAGGCAGACCATCCCCCCCCCATCCCCTTCACTTCACCTTGAGATGCCAGGTGGGTGACGTGCTGCCTTACACTTGGGGGACTGGACTCTCCCAGACGAGTCTCCACGCACAATGCCTTGTGTTTTCCACGGCTGAGTTTGGCATCCTATTGGCATTTCGGGGCACGATCAAATCACCATCACTCTGGTGACATGAATAATCTGTCCATAATGACAAAACCGTAGCAGGTCCTTGCCATCTTTCCCTATTCTTACACTGATTTCAAATAACACGAATGCCACTTTTGGGGCGTGGGGGATAGTTTTCTTATTCAAGTCCCCTATGGGGGGGGTGGTAAACAGAGATCACAGAAGGATGATGATGCGAAATAACTGTGAAATCACCCCTGCGTGGCTCAGAACTCTGCATTACCCACCTGTGGAGCGAGGGCTCCACCACACTCGGGGGGCAACCCCGCCAATCAGCCCTGCGGCTGTGGGCCCGTGAACTGCGTGTGAAACAGGACTCGTTTAGCCGTGCTCACGCAAATGGCGCCACACGAATGTGGCCTCCGAGTCGCGTCCTTCCTGGTGTTCCCATGGACTCCTGTCTTTCCGGACGGCTCGGATCAGGGCCCCTTGGCCGTTACCGGAGCTCGTGAGCCAAAGGAAACAGGCCCGGTTGCCTGAGCACTGTGTCTTCGGCGAGGTTTACGAGCTGTTCCTGCGGCTGGGTTCTGCCTCAAAAAAAACAATCAGATTTTCACTTGGATCTGTGAGAGCGCCGCTGAAGGGAGTGCACGCCGATGTCCGTGCCCGTGCCACCAGGCCTGTGCCTCGGCCCACGGCGCTGGAGTGGCCGCTTCTCTTAGTGAAAACTTTTCGCATTTCAGCATTAATGTATATGTCTCATCTTTTGAAAGTCTAGCTGAATGCACAAAAAAAACCTTGAGAGCAAAAACATTAGGTGACATAGGAACTGTGCCCGTATTTTATATGCCCAGGGTTCATAGTATCTTCTTAAATATAGTAACTATCCATGTATACACCATTCCTTGTCTCTCCCCACTCTGAGCAAATTCCTCATCTCTTTCGAGGAAGCAAATCTTCGTTCTGCTTGAGCTCTGTTCAGAACTGCTGCGGAATTGTACTTTTGTTGGCAGCTGGGGCGGGGGGCAGATGAGGAGGAGGAGGTGCCCTCTGGTGCTTCACCGGCCCGAGCAGCCACGGACCGCACCCGCACTCTGTTGGCCACTCAGTGACGGCTGAGATGCCCCCCATGCGGGACGGGAGAGGCTGTGCCCGCGGCCAGCAAAGCCAGGCCGACGACTTTGCCGGCCTTGACAATGGCGGCCACCGGCCTCTCTGGTCAGGATGAGACCGGCGTTCCTGCTGCCCACCCTTCCACAATCCAAAACCCCGGCAGCAGAGCTTGAAATCCCCGAACTTTCCAAAGCCAGTTGCACTCGGGCTAAAAGAAAAATAGGAGATTTCACCCCATATAGAAATGTCTCGTCACTATGTTGTACACCTGAAATTAATATATTATACATCAACTGTACTTGAAGAATAAATTTTAAGAAAAAAGATATCACCCCAATAGCGTTATTGTACTTTACTCCCCCTCCCCACCCCACCCCTAAAATGTAGACAACAGGAAGCACAGCTCAGGATAAGAATGTCCCCTGCGAGGCCTCCCTGCGCTGTGGGGGGTGGGGACGGCCGTGTCTGCCAGCCAGGCTGTGTTCTGGGACTTTTCCCAGCCCGATTCTTCTCCTGTACTGACCACTGCGGTGATTTTTCAAAGGGCCACGCCCTGCCCCCGGGGATGTCATTCCCACTTGTCCTTCTGTCCCCTTCATTCCTGCTGTGGTCTGTGTTTGCTGTTCAATACCAGACGTCCTTTCCCCATTGGGTTCTTGTCCTGACGACTTCCTCTCCTCTGAGCTCCCAGCCCCTCCTGGAGCCCCCCTTCTGGGTGCCTGCCTCTACTTCGAGGGGTGGGCCTGTTTCTCTGCAGCCCTGAAAAGGAAAGGGATAGGCGGGGAGGCTGGTGGGGACCAGCACTGGAAACCCCAACTAGGAACTGTCTCTTCCTGTGGCTCAAGGGCCCTAACCCTCAACTCCGAGGGGCTCTTCTGGAGGAGCCCCCACAGCTGACAGGACCAGAGGCGCTCTTGTACAGAGCCGGTGAGCGGAAGGAAGCTGAGGGTGTCCCCGTGGTTCCTTTCCCCAGCACCCCCCATTCCTGCCGCTCCTCGGAGGTGCCATTCACACAGTCCTGTGCAAGGACTCAAGATCCTACGAGATTTTTCAAAGTTCTTCCCCCTACCCCTCCACCACCACCACCAAATTCATTCCCTAACAAAAGGGGTGCAGACGCTGGAAGGACAGCTCCCCATCTAAAAGGAGGAACAGTCGTCCTGTGCTCTGTGCCCTCCTCCGGCCCCCAGACCAAACTCCTTTCTCGGAGGTGCAGATAATGTGGATTAAGTTTTAAGGGTTTAAATGGATTTTTTTTTGAACTTACTAACTTCTTTGAGATTGTCAGGAATCTAGAAAATGCTTAAGTATTTTTTGAAAGATTGAAACACTCGGTTCCCTGCACATTTTAAGGGCAGGGTCTCCCTGCAAGCTCCCCCACCCCACCCCTTTGTGTCTCCCTAGAACCTGGGCTGCCCAGCTGAGGGGGACACAGACCCGTGAGGAGCTGCTGTCCTCTGGCCACCAAGTCAAATCAGAATGGGTGGCCCCGGATTCCTTCAGGTGACCTGCTGGCAGGAGCTGGCCCAGCCCAGGACAGCAGCCGCCAACAACACCCCATCCCCACATTCCCCGGGCCCTTTATTACCTTTACTCAGGCAAGGAAAAGAAAGCAGTCTGTCTCTCTTCTACTTGTTTAATAAAAGAAAACATAACCATAGTGTGACACAGGACTCTCGGTGGATGCAGAGAAAGAGTAGCCTCGATATCAGAGGAGGAGAGCGGGGCGGAGGGGTAGGTCCAGCGTCAGACGTCAGAGGAACTGTGCGCCTTCGGACACGGTGGGGAAACCCGTAGCAACAGGGCCCGGAGAGCCAGATGGGAGCCTGCAGCCCCTCCCTGAGGCGTGAAGACAGAGCAAACCGGGGAAACCATCCGTCTTCCAGAGCCTGGCGGAAATTTCAGAGCGTTGTAACTGGAGTATCTGCTTCTCCTCACTGCTGTGTGACTAAGGGGTGGGAAGACTTGCAAAGGGAAGGTTTTCATCTGCTCAGAGGGGACACCCAGTCTCCAGCTGGCTGACACCATGTGTGCTTTTACCTGGGACCACCACCGTGTTCTTTAATCATGAATTTCAGCGGCCTAACTGTGGTGATGAACTATCTTGTTAGAAATTATATTTACTACCATCTCTAGTTTGCATTTAAAAGATGGATGGGACAAACGGCAACATTAGTTATCTTACGAAAATATCATGCCACTTCTGATGCAAACGAGGAAGGTTTCCCATGAAGACCAAGAGGGATTTTCTGACTTAAAAAAAAAAATCCAATATTGAGCCTAAACCACTAGCTAAGCCTCAGAAATACTTGCTTGTCACTTTGTTGTGAATTCTACTTGTCATTGAAACCCTTTCACTGGACCGCCATCTAACTTCCATTATTGTCAAGTCTTCTTGGGAAAAAAACAGGAGCTCAGTGAAATGTGCAGCAGGAAGTAGAAAGTTGGGGGAATAAGTTCAGGAAGCACAAACATGAAAAGGTTTCCTCTCAAAGTATTAGTCCTGTTTCCCGTTACTGTTTCCCTCTCTCTTTATCCCCGGGATACACGGTCAGGGCTCCAAAGATGGTCCACGTGTCCCCTGCTCCACTGCTCCCGGTGGAAAGTCAGGTGGCAGGTCTAAAATACTACTGTACACTAAATTTGCATTGAAATAAACTCAGTTTTTCAAAAGCAAGAAGGACAAGGAAAACTGGAAATATGTATGCTGATTTTTGAGCAGGGATCACTGTCTCTGCCAGATTTCTGGAAGCCACGTGGGGACAACATGAGGAAACCAGGGACGAGAAATGAGCAGGAGGAAATAGGACCATTAGTCCAGGAAGGCACCCCCCACGCATGTTGCATACAGGGAAAAAATTGTGCGTGAATTCTTATTCTTGCCAAAATGTACCGTGCAGTTAAATCTGACTCAGTTCCCACAGTCAGGAACGTAGCCTCGGACAGCTTCCCTTCGCCTCCTGGCTGGTACCCCAAGCCGGCCTCCCGAGCCTGCCTCCCCACTTTCCTCCTCTTGGTCCGCCCTGTTTTAATCTCCACTCTGCCCAACACCTGCGTACTCCTACTCAAGTGATGCTCCTATCGTTTTATTCCATTTAACAGTCTTTAGTGTGGCGCCCTGTGGGTCCGACAGGTCAGAGGTCAGACCCGCCCCACAGAGCTTAGCTCCCACACACCCCAGCACACCCCTCAGCTGGGGCCTGGGGGCCACCGCCCACCTCCTTGCAGGTGGCTGCTCCTGCCTCCTCCCCCGCTCACTCAGATCAGACCCCACTTCCACACAGGCTGCCCCCGCTTACCCACAAAGCCCTTCCCAAACAGAATTAGAGATGTCGGGGCGTGGTAGGAGCCTCAGGGAGCTCCTGCGCAGGCGTCCCTGTTTATGACGACTTGCCCCAGGTCACACAGTGGTAGAACCCTTGTGTCCCCTGTCCCCATTCTGCCTCTGACCATCCCAGGTCTGACCAGACTGGCTTTAGGGAAATCCTATGGGATCGTGGGGCCATCCTGCCACTTGTTCAGAGAAGGGAAACCTTGTCTGTGCACTGGGTGTTTAGTGTCCACCAGGACCGTGGCCTTGGCTGCCCTTCTCCAGGACTCCAACCACGCCACCCACCAGCACGCTGGGGTACTGGAGGCCCTTGGGACTCCCTGAGCCACCCAAGCTTTTTAAAAAAGGGGTGCATGTCCGAGTTAAAAGAACGCTTTAACGGCACATTATACATCCTTCCTGCAATGTCCCAGTGCTCTGATTTCAGGAGGAGGGTTGAGGTGTGTGTTTCTCTGGTGAGAGGTGCATTTTGGCCATGGAGTGACAGTATCTTCCTGCACGAGAAATCAAAGCAAAACTGTAAACACAGCCCATACGCATGGATTTTTGCATTCTATTAGGCAAGTCAGTTGTTTGCTCATTCGGTTGGTTTGTTTGTATCACTTGTAGCTGAATATTCGCTGAAAAAAATGAACCCTAAGACCTGGAGACTGAAAATGGAAATGCTGGTAAGGGCTGTGCCGTACTGTGCAGCTTCGAGTGGCAGGCACGAGGCTCCGTGTCCTCAGACCAGATCCCCGAATTTACAGCAGGTCAGAGCCTTGGCGATATGCAGGGGTCCGGCACAAATAACGCCCCCCTTTTTTATTACATCAGAATCTTTTAGTGCAGAGTCATACAAGCATGTAATTCTGTAACATAACAATATCACACTCAGGCAGACCATCGGACATTTTCGGTGAAATGGTCAAATTGCTGTCCATCTCGTGCACGACACTCACGCGCCCTGCCAGCCACACTCAGCGGCGTTCCTTCTGCCGTATTTTACTGAGCGAGTCGCCCCTCCTTAGCTGAGTCCTGAGCGGAAAGTGGATCCTCCCCCGGGGCACATGTGCGTCTCACAGTGGGGCATGTTGGGCTCTGTCCCTGAGAAGCCTGTGGGAGGTGCTGACCGTGACCGAGACCCTGCTGCGGCCCCAGATACTTCCGCCGTGCTGGGGGCAAGGCTCTGCGCCATGGGGACAGCCCCTGCACGTCGTGAGACTTCTAACAGCACCCTGGACATGGACGTCCGCTCTCTGGGGGCTTCCGCTTACCGACTAATGGGGAACAGCGACTTCTTTTTTTTGGAAATTCCCTATGACTACATCAAAAAAGGGACGAGAACATGGCCTTGTCAGCCTTTTTTACATGCTTCTAAATATGAATCGAGAGGAGGGGTTCAGCCCTGACCAGTGTGGCTGAGGTGGCTGGGAGTCGTCCCGCAAAGTGAAAGGTCGCCGGTTCAATTCCCAGTCAGAGCTCATGCCTAGTTTGCGGGTTCAGTCCCAGAACCAAGAGGCAACCAGTCAATGTTTCTGTCTCACACTGATGTTTCTGTCTCTGTCTTTCTCCCTCCCTTCCCCTCTCTCTAAGAACAAATAAATAAAATCTTTCAAAGAAAAAAAAAGAGGTGGCGTTCACTGGCCCTCAGACAAAAAGTGGTTTCCAGTGGAAACTCAGCCCAGGCAGACTAAGCCCGAAGTCTCCCTGTCGCTGGCTCTTCCCGCGTCACGTAACGGAGACCTGAGACAGGCCTGAGGTTCACCTGAGCGGTTCATCGTCCCCCCTCCCTGCTCCTCTGCAAGCATCTAGCCTTTCCTACTTCATTTCAGCTCTTGAGAAAGTGTTGGTTGCCTTGGGAAGCATTTCATTGCGCTGGTTGAGAAATTGACTATTCTTAAGATAGGGGAGGACAAAGAGGAGAAGAAACACAAGGGCAAAAGCAAAGTAACCAGTGGGACCCCGGTCAGAGAAACTGGTGTGTAGCGCAGAGAAACGGTCCCCAGGAAAGGACGGCCAGGCTCTGAGCCCTAGTGCTGGGGAGCTGTCTCAGGCTGATAGCCCCCTGCACCGCACAGGGTAGCACTCCCTGTCCTGCCCCAGCGGTCAGCGGCCCCACCCTCCTGCTCTGAGGTTAGCCTGCTACAAGCAGTGGGGGAGAAGTGGCAGTCGTGAGCATTTTTAAAGGGGGCCTGCAGTCTCAGGTGGACGGTGCGTCGGAGTGACGTGCCCGTGGTCACGGAGCTCACCCAGGTCTGGGAAACGTAACAAAGGGGAGTGTCCAGCCAGCTAGCAAGGGAAGAATTAGAACAAGAAACTTTGGGAGAGAGTGAGGAGGGGCAGGCATTGGAGGTATTCTTGTGGTAAGGAGGTCACACTCGGCTTTAGCCTCTGGTAGAAAGGAAGAGGAAATTAGCAGCACATCCCAGGTAATGAAGCAAAAATATTTACGCTTTTAAAGGGTGTATCTGGCCTATCACCTCAGTCTTAGAAGGTCTGCATCCTGTTGTCGACAGGAGTGAGTGTGGTCCTCACTGAAGTGAGAGGTGCACCTTAGTGTCACATACATCCTAGGATCCAGTTCCGTATTTAGCTACTAACCTAATTTTTATCCTAAGCAAAAGGTGATGATTTGGGAACAGGGTGGTTTCCCTCTGAAGGCTGAGGTACTGATTTGACCATTAAGAAAGAACAAAATCTGCCCTGGCTGGGCAGCACAGTTGGAGCACCATCCCAGACACCAAAAGGTTGCAGGTTCGATCCCCAGTGAGGGTGCAGAGTGCGTTCAGGAGGCAGTGGATCGATGTTTCTCTCTCACATAGATGTTTCTCTCTCTCCGTTCCTCTTCCTCTAAAAGCAATTATCCTCTGGTGAGGGTTTTTTTAAAAAGAAGAAAAAGAAAGAACAAAATCTGAGCTGAAAATACAAACCCCACAAAAAGTTTCTAATTCCGCATTAGTGTTCATATTGGTGATGTCAGGGGCCAGCATCTGCGGGCCAAGCCCCGCCGAGTCCTTCCACCTGGGCAAGTTCCAATAAAAGGCCTGGGAAGCATAAGACTGTGGAGAGGATGGTTTCTGATTGTTCCCAGGTTCCCTTACCCAGGTGGCTGTGCGCGCGTGGGGCAGAGTCAGGGGCGGTGTGCACGCAACGCCAGGGCAACCCAGGAGACTCTTTGAGGTCCATATTTCTTTTAGGACCATTGTTACCCCAGTTCATCCCCAACCCTTCTCAAGGTTAACAGGAGGCCTGGGCCAATTCTATTTTTTGGAGTTACCAGGTAGATTTACAAAATGAACAAGTGCCAATAAAAAAGGAAACAGAAAATAATGTTTTTATTTTTAAAGTACAGTGCGGTGTAATTGTACCCTTCACAAGATAAACATGGGACTTGGAAAGATAAACTTGGACTTCAAAGTCCATCCGTCATAATGGACTTGGTCTGGTCTCATAACAGGGCACAACTTACAGCCATGAAATAGAAGGTATCTTTCAATCCTATCAGCGTTTCTCAGTGACTCTATATAAACTCTTGTTTAAAGAATATGTCTAAAAATTTAAACTCAAGGATTTTTGAGGCCCAGGCCTGATGGACCCTCATCCCCAACCACCCCCAAGGCCCTGCCCTCTGTGAGCCCCTCTCCCAGACTCGCTTCCTCTAGATCCCGGTTCTCCACCCAAATCTCTAAATGTGTCAAGTTCCAACCCCAGCTTTCTCAGTGAGATTTCTTTCCCCTGCTTGCTCATGCTCTCGGCCTGTCTGGGCCTCCTCGAACCCCCCAGTGCTGCCGGCCTGGCCTGCTCCCAGGAATGTGGGGAGGCAGCCTCCTCTCCAAGCCTCGGTGTGAGCGCACCTGGTTGGCCTGGAAGGCAGGTGGCTTCAGTAGTCAGAAAAGCAGCAGCGCAGCTGACACGGACCCCCACCTGCTCTGGAACCGTCTTCTGCTGGGAGGGCAGAGCAGGGCGGGGCCAAGACTAAGCAGCTTCTAGGAAGGGCTCCTAAGAAGGGCTCTTCCCAGGCAGCCAGGGCTGGAGGCCCCGGCCACCCTGCCCGGGCTGCTGAGAGGATGGAGGGGTGGGAGGGAGCACCCTCGGGCTGCGTCCGACCCCCGCTCGCCAAGTGCTGTCCCATAGTGGCTGCAGCAGAGAGTTCCGCTTGGCAATGCGGTGGGCGCTCGCCTATAAATGGAAACATTGGCCTGGCTCCCGGGCTAACTCAGGATGGGCTCCGCGTCCGTTATGTAATCTTCGCTGTGATGACTTCATCAGGAGGGGGGAGGCAATGAAGAGAAAGGCACGATATGGGGGAACAGTAGCTCAGAAGGAACTCTTCCCCGCAGCTGGGCTGAAGACAGCTGAGACGCCTTCCTCCCGCTCCCGGTTTTTAGATCAAGGAAAGAAAAAGCAGCGGCAGATGGGTGAAAACCTAAATCCGGAAGCCGCTGACAAACCACTTGCAGTCCACGCTCCTGACAGCGGCCCCTTGCATGCCGTCCCCACCTCCGGGGGGCAGGCCTCGACGCCCCTGGGCTGGGGTTTTCTTACAGCCCCGCGGAGAAGACAACCCGTGAGGACTAAGTGACGGTCTTCACTGTTGCCCAAGTTCTTAAAGTCGAAAGGCTGGGCTGGCCCTGGCCACGCTCTGTGGTTCCGAGCCTACACTGGAGGGAAAAAACCACCGAGAGCCGGGTGGTGCCACAAAGGGCAGCTGGTCCCAGCGGAACAGGGAATTCTGGGAAGATGCTCAGTGCCCTTCAGAGCCGTCTCTGGGACTTGCCGGCTCTTGGTCGCAGCAGTGAAAAGCTGGCCTCGTTGCTGAGTCCGTAGCCAAACCCAGTCTGTTCAGGTCTCGAAGTCTCCAGAGAACTGCGTTTAAGGCGTCTCTGCACACTCCAGAGCTTAAGGTGGGCTCGGTGGAAACAGTCCCAGACCCAGCCACAGCCAGGGCCCCCCTGGAGCGCCCGCCACAGGGTGCATTCCATGCACTCCCTGTCTGTCTAGCCTAACTGTTGTTCATGAGGTTCGCCGTTTTGAGGTTTTTGGTGTTTGTTTGTTTGTTTTTGGTGGGGGGGTATTGTTTAATGAATCCTCTAAATGTTGACCATTTAAGTTGTTTTTACTTTTTCGCTATTCTAAGTCATTCAGGCGATTCAAGATATATCTTTGCACAAAACTATGAATTTCCATGAGATGATGAGTCCTTAGAAATGGGATTTCAGGATGCGATGTATCCATGTCTTTGATCACTGTCCCTCCGACCTAGAAGCCAGTCCCCTCTTGTCCGTCTCAGCCGTTCTGAAACATCACTCCCTCCTAGAAGCTGAGTCACCTCCCCAGGCTTAGTCAGGTGCTGTCACCACTGGGTCCCTGTGCTCTGCTGTCTCTTTGGCCCAGGGTGTGGCTTGTGCTTCCTCATCCCCAAAGAAGCCACAGGCTGCTCAGGAACTAGCGGACTCTCATCCCTCATCAGAATTTTGGAGTCCTTGCAAATAAGCAAATAGACTTTCTTTCTTTCTTTCTGCAACTTAAAGACTTTATTTTTTAGACCACCAGTTTTTTAAAGTATTTATTCATAATAGAAAATTGAAAGAGTATAAAATAAAAATTGCTTGTAATCCTTGTCTAACATGATTATTCTTTGACAGCTGATTTAGAAACTGCTTTTTTCTCCTCTTAACTATATATTGTAAGCTCTCTAAGTGATTAGGTAGTCTGAGAAGGCATGATTTTTATTGGCTGCCTAGTATTCATGGTATGGATGTACCATAATTTGTTTAATCAAGCTCCTATTGTTGCACACTAATGAACTTTTAACCAATTTAGAGTTGCTTGGGTGGTGGAATTAACCACAACAAAGGGATCAGAAGGGCTCTGTAATTTACATCAAAGGCAGAGGAAAAGCATAATTCTCAAAGTTGTGTTGTACTGGAGGGACCTATGGTAACTTTGTACAAAGAGCTGATAAGGGCAAGTGGTATTTTTGTTTTTACCCCCAAGAAAGTCCTTGAAAGCCTGACCTTCCTGTGGCTGATGACAGCTCATGTCTTGCACAGGGCTGCCGACTTTAACCCTTTCTTCCTCAGCAGAGGCTCCACTCAGCAGCTCCGAGAGGCATCTATCGCAGGACCATCTTTTTTCCGCTCTCCAGTCTTACGTGATACTGGTTTAGGCTAGAATCCATCCCAGCTGGTTCGTCAGCTCAATTCAGCAGTAACTATTCCGTTGCAACTTCAGACCTAGCTCTGTGCTGAATGTAGAAAACATTAAAAAAATACCTACAGACCTTGTAGGAATTATTCTACCGGAAATTTATAATTTGTAAGTATTTAGAAAGTTGGAGCTTTCTACCTTTCTTATGTTAATTAGTAAGAAATGCCTTGTATACAACATGGTCTGAGCGTGGAAAATACATTATTGCATGGGGGCGGGGCAAAGGCTGAGAGCAAATACAAAAACATCTCAAAAATATTAACAGAGTTGCCTTTGAGTGTTAAAAATGAATGTTGCATTTTCTTTCTCTACAATTTCATGCAATACTTTCAAATTTTTCTAGTGAACAGAGGGAAAATCAACAAAACGTGTTTTTTAAACAGTACAGTATCTAGGTAAGAACTTCATTCTTCTCACTGAGAGCCTAGAAAGACGAGCAAGTTTAAAGTCTTAGTCCCGACTATCTTGGGAGCTAAGCGAGAACCAGGAACAGAACACTTCCTCGCCCTGACTTTCCAGAGCTGCACGTTGTTCGTGTGGCGGCAGCACTGATAACAACAGGCACTTTGTTGTGTTGTGGGGCTGGGGGGGGCCAGTCACTTGATGGAGCCGAGTTCCTACCTAAGCCTGTTGGGTTCCCACAATGCAAACAGCTCCTTCTTAGAGGCTGAACACAGAACTTGCAAAACCCATTTCACCGGCTTAGCATTGGGCCCCAAGTTACTGCTGTTTCAGTGATAAGCTTCCTAAATTGCTAAACTGCCTCAAAACTCAATCGTCTTGGGGACACAGCTACCACACATCATAAAACAAACCTTTTTATCCAACCTTCTTCAATAATCTGCAAAAACAGAGGTGTTTCTTTGGGGCAGGCCCTGCTGGGGCTGTGCTGTGAATTTACTGTAAGCAATCCTGCAAACCCACAGTGAGAAATTGGTCTGGACAAAGAAATTCTGTGCAGGAAACCACCATCCTGAAACCCAGTTTCTGCCCTGACAATTGATCAACTTCAAAGGGAATGCTACGGTTTTATTTTATTTTCTTCCTTCCTTCCATTTACGGTGGAATGGGCTATCTTATGCTCTTTCTTTAAACGGCAAAGTTGGTAGCACAGAGGCATCCTAATTTGGGGTATCGGGTCCATATGATGTACATTTTTGGGCTCTTTCAGTTTCATCCTTTGATTCCCAAGAGAGTTTCTACCTTTTAATTCTATGCCCTTGCTCTCTCCCTCACCCCCTCCCATTTCTTTTTACTCCAGAGCCCTCTTGGGTGGTCTGCACAATTTAGACCAGATGCATGTTCTGGTCGGTGGCAAAGTCAGAATCCCAAAGACACCACCACCAGCTGTGGGGCATCAGACAAGTCACCTAACCTGTCAGAGACTTGGGGATTTTTTTTTAATCTGGTAAGATGAGTCTAATTATGGAGGGGACCGTGCTCTGTAGAGTACTTTGCATATAATAGGTGCCTCATAAGTGTTTAGTTGTTTTCTTCCATTGTTGCCTCCGTTTTCTCCATGTTTGAAGACCCTTTTCCATCCAGAGGGGACTTTCCTCCAATCCTTGCTTTCCATAGTTCTGCCTTGTATCAGACCGAGGGACAGGAAGTCTCGTGGCCGTTCAATGCTCCCTCACTGAGCGAGGGAGTGTACGGGCCTCACCCTTCTCGACCATGGCTGCTTGCTCCTCCGCCTCACAGCAGAGCTGCAGCAGTCCTGGCCTTCCGGGAAGAACCATAGCCATGGCTCCTTTCAGAATTCTTGGGCGTGCAAGGCCTGAGCAGCCCTCTGAAAATGTGAGAATTTTTGTTCCAAATGCAGAAGAATCTGCAATAGAAACCTAAGCGACTCAGCACTCTGACTTGCTTTGAAAAATGCAGGGTTTGCACTCGCATCAGGGCACGGAGAGCTGGGAAGTCCCACCTTGCAGTCAGTGCCCACAAACCAGGATTATTTGCCCAGGTGATTCTCAAACTGGGAGTCATAGTAATCACCTGGAGGGCTGGTTGAAACACCCCCAGAGACTGTGGTTCAGTAGGCCCGAGTCAGGCCGGAAATCTGCACTTCTAACAATCTCCCAGGTGATGCAAAGGCTGCTGAGCCTGGACCCACACTTTGAGAACTGATGATTTATTGGGCCCATTGTTGCTCCCCCCTAGAAGGGAAGGGTAGACTCTTCTTAAGCCATTAGCTTTCTATAGGGTTCCATTAACTCATCTCCAAAGTTTCCACTGTCAAGGAGAAGTCTTCAGAATATGATTTTCATTTGAGGCGCTGGGGGCTGAAACAGAGAGGTCAGATGGCATCCCGAGCCTCAGAATGCCAGTTCCCCGCCTTGAGTGCAGGGAGGCACAGCCAGGCACCTCTGTCCAGTCCGCAGAGGGTTCCTCCTTTGCTGCTGCTCTCCAACATAAAACTGCTGAACTCTCTCCCGGCACGTGTGGTGTCTCCGTGAAGCCTTAGCTTCCACGTTTGGAAAGACCTCCGCCTTCAGAAACTTACAATTAGAATCGTACCTTTGCAGAGGAAAGCCTCTGGACTCTGGTGAGAGGTTGGCCGTGGAAGTCTCTTGATGTATAAAACCTAGGCAAAACTCCGTTTGGAATTGATTTACTTTTTTATTTAATTACTTGATCCAGTTCAATGTGCGTGAAAAGCACGGGTTTTTGTTTTTGTCACCCCCCCGACATACTTTGTGTTATGTATTGATTTATTAGTACTTTTTCCTATAGGAGGAATCCTCCTGCACCCCCTCCCAACCCCGCACACCCTCCACTCCCATCGCCTTCCCAGCCGCTGGCACGTGGTGTGGCGCTGGCGGGGAAACGCGCCTCGGAGCGCGCGCGCTCCGCGGACCCGGGCTCCCTCCACCCAGTCCCCGGAGCGGCTCGCCCGCCCGCCCCCTGCGCCGCCCTTCCCGCGCCCGGGGCCACCTTGGCGGTTCCTTTGTTAGGGACGCCTGCGCGGAGAGGCGTTTTCTGGCCTGCTGGGAGCGCACGGGCCCCACTCCTGACTCCTTAGAGTCCCCTAAGGGCTTGTAAGCATATAGGCTCGAGTAGAGAGGCTAAATTACGCCCCGGGGGACTTTTTAAGTAAAATCCTAAATTTCATTTAGGCTGTTCGCAGGCCACGCGATTGCAAAGACAGCCGACGCGCGCCTCTGCTCGCGGGCTCTGTGAACCCTAGGCTACGGAAAACCCTATCCCTCCCGGACGGTCCTCCCGGGGCCTGGTTTACGCTCCTCTCCCTCCTCTCTCGGGTCCCCGGCGTCCCGCACCGTCTCCTGGCGCTTCCAGCTCTTCCGTTTCCTGCCACCGCCTCCCCCACCCCACCCCCTGCCATCTCCCTTCCCTCTGGCTGCAAGAAAAGTCGGTAATAAGAAACCAGTCCAGTGTCAGTGGGAGAGCGGGGGAGATCACCCCAGAGATACACGGCACTGGAGAGAGAACTCATTTTGTGTAAAGAGGGCCTCGAGTCACCAGGGAATTCCTGGATTGTCTCAGGCTGTCGTGTGTGATGTCCATCACGCCGTGCGAACACCATCTGCTCGGCATTATGCTCTCAGTTGCCAGGCTACCTGCTGTACGCAGGAACACTTGACTGCCTGGCTCCTGGTCCGCAGCGTCGCCCGGACCGCGCGGGCGGGGCCGGGGCCGGGGTGGGGGAGGGACGCCAGTCCTGATTAAGCCATCTGCAATCGGAGGGGCGGGGGGGCCCGCGGCGCCGGCGGGCGGGCGGGCGGAGGCCCGAGCGCCGGGCTGGCAGCACCATCTGCTGGGCCAGAGAAGGAACGGCAGCTGCTCCTTGTTCCCCTGACGAGGGCCGCCTGGAAAAGGCTGAAGCCCTGGGCATCCATCCTGAGGCCCTGGGCGTCCATCCTGAAGCCAGTTCGCCCGCCACGGCCACGGAGGCCCGTCACCCCAGTCCCATCAGCCTTTTGTCATCCACCCCCACCCCGTGGCCAAGGAGCCAGCGATCTCTGGCTCACAGCCAGCAACCTGGGCCCCTCTCACCCAAACACTAGGCGTGTTCTTGAAAACACTTAGGAGGAATAAAGCTTCCCTGCGCACAGATTTATAAATAAACAGCTGGCTGCTCTTGGGAGATATTTTTTACCACAGCTGTTTTTTGAAGTAGAAAACTGCCTCTTTGGGGGAGGTAGGGTGTTTTTACACCTCCTACCTCTCTCTCCAGCCCGTAGAAAATTGCTAAGATCTTTTCCCTGCAGGAGAAAAGAGATGTAAACTAGCTTCACTGGTTTTGATTTCTCCCCCTCCCTTTATTTTACTGAAGAGTGAAAGGTGTGGGAAATAATGAAGATCTATGTAGCCATTTGGATTGCTGACGGGAAGAGACTGAAGGAGGATTCTTAGTAGAAGGCGAGGGAGGTCGTTGGGTGGAGGGGGTGGCGGGGATAGGGCGAAGAGCAAGCCACTAATTAAAACTAAAAATACTGCATCACTTGGCTTCAAGGCATTACAATTCTGGTGACGAAAGCTCAGCCCGGTTTTCTCTAGCGACACGCAGTGTGTGTCCTCCCTGGAAACGAGAGCGCTGGCATGAAACCCTGAAATCCGACAAACTATTGCTCATTAAGCCCCCTTAGACTGGAGGTTAAAAGCCACCCTGTAATGAGAAACAGCTAATGGGCTCCTCCAGCGCCCGGTGTAAGGCGAGTCATTTGGTGCGTCCTCACACTCTGGAATCGGCACCGGGGGCCGGACTCCAGGTGCCACTCATCCGCTCTGAGTGCCGCAGAGCTGCTTGGGAGAGGCCTGAAGGCGTTTTTACCCAGGCCGGCAGCGTTTCAGTGGAAGGAAGTCCTTTAGAAATGCTCACAGCCCAGCTACCTCTAGGTCTTCGGGCCTCCAGTGAGGAACCAGAGGCAAAACTTTTAGGGGTAAGCATCTGGTGAAATATCTAATCCTGGAAAGGAATAACCTAACTATCCATTTGAAAAGGTTTTTTTTTCTCACTGTGCTCCTTTTAAACTGTTTCTTTTCTCATTGATTTTGAGAGAGAGAGAGGAAGTGAGAGAGAGAAACCGATTTGTTCAATGTGTTGTCCCACTCATTTGCTGGTTGCTTCTTGTGCGTGCCCCGAGTATGGACCCTTCTGTGCAGGGGACACTCTGACCAGCTGAGCTACCCAGTCCGGGCCCCCACTGTGCTTCTGAAGTATTTATTTTTGTGGCAGGGAAACAGGGGCCAAAAGTGGCTGTATGTATCAACACTGTCGGGGAGGGGGGTAGAGAAGGCTGAGAAAGTAACACGTCACTACTTACCACTTCTGAGCATGCACCCCAGCTTCCCAGGAGGGTCACACAGGACAAGAATATCTGGAAGTGTGCAAAAATAAACAGGGCTGGCCCAGACCAGCCCTCTCATAAAGTGAAGCTGTAGAAAACTTTATCTTCCCTTGGGTTTTTTCTTGCCAACTCTCTCCTTATCAAAACTGGGAAATAAATATACTGAAAAACACAGGAGGAAAAAGCCCCGTATATCTGTATTTTTGCTGGTTGGTTAGCAATCCTTCCGTGTGAATTCCTTTGTGTTAAGTCCTTTAGCCATTTGTTTCTAAAGGTGATGGGAAACAGCTTTAGCCCATTGAAAGGAAAGACTTGGAAAACAGGTAGCAACACTGAGAGGAAAGGAACTATCTTCGCCCCTGGCAAGATATTTTTTGTCAGTCAAAAATTGAACTGGTAACATAAAGGTCCCTGGCATTTTAAGAGTATAAGGTCTTTTTAACATAAAATCGCATAGCTCCCTACCTAATAATAATTGTCTGTGTACAGACAAAATACAGAAAGACCAAAAGTTTTATTAACTTCAGCAGTAACACTTGCATTCAAAGAATAGAACATACTCTACGTTCTGCTTCAGAGACATACGGTGTATTTCATCTACAGGCAATTCTGTGCGCACTTGGCACCAGGGGCCGGTAGCCTGGGGAAGGCCCGTGCTAGTGGAAAGGAGAGGAGTTTAGACTCGACCAGTGTTCTCGTTCTGCTAGTTCTGTTCATCCATTCATGAACTGTGTGACCTGGGCTACTACACTCACTCACCAGAACTTTCTTGGGTTTATTTCCCAGGTGAGAGGAGTAACGGCGTTTCGTTCCGTTTCGTTGTTCGGTTGCTTCGCCTGTTTTGTTTGGGTGGTGGGGGAGGGATTCGTCACTGGAAACCTGAATGAACTGGAAGCACATTCTGCGGAATGTTCGGACAGTGCATGCCATGACCAGGTGTGCGCGTGCAATGAGCAGGAAAGGGGGTGTCTGGGAACCGAATCTTCTGGTCCCTTTCCCTCGTCTACATTGTGTCGTCTACATTGTCCACTGTCACAGGCTCCCCTCTGAGCGCCATCTCAAGTAGTCCTTTGCACAGTGTGTAAATAGGTCCCTACCGCTCTACCTCGATTCCTTAGGGACCAGTCCTTAAAAGTTGCCGTCATTTGAATGACTGGCACATAATTATAGAAGCCAAATTAAACCCCCCACATTTAAATTAGCCCAGACATTACGAGACTCAATTTATTTTTGAAGATGTTGGGAGATCATATATTTTGGGGCAGTGTAACACGTTGCTGCTTTTCACCATCAGCAACTTGCACTAACAGGATTTGGTTTTCAATATTTATCAAAGCCTTCAAATGTTGCAGTCACGGTGGACCCCTGAACAACGTGGGTCTGAACGGCACAGGTCCATTTCCATGCAGGTTTTTCAACAAGTATACAGCCGGCCCTCGGGGTCCCCGGCTCCCTCCCAGTGCTGATTCGACCAACTGGATCGAAACAGCATCTTCAGTCCGCAGTTGGGCATTTGCAAACATAGGTATGCGTTGGTCTAGACCACGTAAGGGACTGGAGCGGCCACGGATTTCGGTACCCGTGAGGGTCCTGGAACCAATTCCCCGCACTCTCTAAGGAAAGACTGCAGTCAAGCATTGAGGAGAGTCACAAATTCTACCTGGATGTTCAAGTGCACAGGGGCCAGCGCCCCAAAGCCCACATTGTTCGAGGTGCGTCTGTAACTAGAATTCCATCGAACAGCAGCTCTGTGAATGAGTAGATCCCAGCAAACTCCTGCAGATGCCGCTCGTACTCCCTAAGAGGAAGTCCCTTTTGGCCAGCCAGGCAGGAAGGACTAAGAGACAGGTCAGGCTGCCTCTCCAGAGCTAAGGTGAGCCCGGCCTGAGGGCTCGTTTCCCTTCCTTTGGGAGCACAGAGCCTCAGCTGAGAACCCGGTCCTCGTGTTCCTTAGCCAGTCCCTTCAGAAACAGGATGGACGTGGTCTCAGACCCCAGAACCATGCTCTGTGCGTGCTCCCCCGCGGCCTCTGCAGTCCCACTGTGGCAAGGCCCCCTTCGAGGGCTGCTGCCTTGCTTGCATGGAAATAGAATGTGTGCCCCTTGGAAGGCCTCAGGCCCCACAGCAGGGCCTCTGCTCCAGTGCCCTCCCTTCAAATGGGCAGTCGCTGCATCAGCCTCTCTTTCTGTTCTCTCAGGAGCAGCACCCAGGTGGGCTTCCTCGGACCACCGGCCCCATGCAGTCCTCCGTGCCCCCGGGCTCAGGCGGCATGGTCTCGGGAGCCGGTCCCGCGGGTCCCGGCTTCCTGGGCAGCCAGCCCCAGGCGGCCATCATGAAGCAGATGCTTCTTGACCAGCGGGCCCAATTGATGGAGCAGCAGAAGCAGCAGTTCCTGCGGGAGCAAAGGCAGCAACAGCAGCAGCAGCAGCAACAGCAGCAGCAGCAGCAGATTCTGGCCGAGCAGGTAACACGCACCCAGGGTGTTGGCTCATCCCTGCAACCTCCCGTGTCCGCGAGGGACTTGTGGTCTGTGTCCTTTGTCAAGACGTCCACAGTCTAGCATTTCCCAGGATCACAAAAGAACCCGCAGAATTTAGAGCTTTCAATTAGTCAGCCTCTTTCTTAGAATGAATTAGTTTGTTCTTAAAAAACAGGCTTCAGCCATCAGTTGGAAGGCCCATTTGCCAGAGACGTGTCTTGCATTCAAGCCCGACTCCTTTCCTTCGGGTTTCTGGTACAGGGGTCAGCGTAATCAGCGCGGGTGGCAGGGGGCTGGCACACCTCCTTCTTAAACTCTAATATTTCTAGCAGGAAGAAAAAAGAAAAATAATTCAGAGAACTTTGTCTTTTGAAAGAAAGTGTCGGGAGGAGGGGTTGAGGGGAATTCTACAGACTCGGTCATGAACAATGGACCAGGGACAATGGCAGAATAATAGGGCCCACGGAGCCACCTGGAAACCTGAACTTGAGGTCACAGAAAGGGGGCAAACTTAAGGAAATTCCCAACAGCTCAGACAATCTTTAAGTTAAAGGAAGGCCTAGCACAAAGCCTTACCTTAGGCATCTTCACCCCCGCTCGCCGTGTAACTCCTCCGGCTTTGTTCCAGTGTGATTCTTCTTGGGGGTGTTTTGTTTTGTTTTGTTTTGTTGTTCAGAGGCCCATCCCTGCTTTCATATTGCCCCAGGAAGCCTGAGGCCTTCCACAAGAGACCCTTAGGTGGCGCCTGCCCCGGTCTGCACAGGGCCTCGCACGCGTGTCTTACAGGAGATGTCAGGTTGTCATCCAAGGCTCAAGGCCCCACAGAGCTCTGCCCCACAGTTACTGCTCTTCTAGAAGGTTCCTAATAGGGTCAGAACTTTGGAAATTTATTAAGTATCCTCCACCACCTACTGTGTGGGACACAGACATATTGGGATCCCTACTGACCAAGCGCTGCAGTTCAAAGTAACACCAGTCATCCCCCGGATGGAAACACTGTACAGTGCACTTATGTTCCACTTTTTTGCTTTTGTTCCTGAACAGCTGTGTAATTATCTCCCTTTTCACCAAGGCCGGTCCGCACCTGACAGCTCTTGTACAAACAAACCTGTATCCCTCTCACCCCGCAGAAGGTGCGTGACGGGGAGCCACGCTGATGCCTCTTGGGCAGTGGTACCCGGAGCTGCTCGGGGGAAGCTGGGCTCTGAATCCTTCCCTCAGCCAGTCCCAGGAAGTTTCAGGTGTTCCTGTGAGTGTGAGTGATGGCTTTTGATACATGTGCTGTGACCAAGACCAAGTAGGGTCAGGGTCAGCAGGCAGACCTCAGAGGGGCCAGGCCAGGATGTGCCCACTCAGTGAGGCGAGCCGACCCTGGGAACGAGGAGGTGGACCAGGAGAAGGGCCACCCCAGGGTGACACCCGGACAGAGTAGGGGATCCCTCCCTCACCCAGGACAGGAAGAGATACAAGGCTCCTTGGAAAGAATGAGGCAACGAGAAGTCACAGAAACAGAAAAATTAGTATAATTCCTTAGAGACTGCGTGTACCAGGAGGTGACGAGGGACCAAGGCGAGAGCAATGTGCCCCAGGCCAGAACGTGCCCGGTCTCCGGCCTGTGGCATGGATTCGGAAAACCACCTAACCTCGGTCCTCATCAGCCCCTTCATAGGGCTCTTGGAAGGCTCATATGGGCCAATGTGTGAAAAGTCTTTGGAAACTGCACTTCTGTCTATGGGGACCTGTCCCATGACCCTAGTGTCACAGAGGAGCTGCAGTCACACGAGCCAGCCATCCTATGGGACTAGCCCGCAAGTGAAACTGAGAAAACACTCAAGTCACTGCGGCATCTCAGCTGCACCTGGAGACACCGCCTCTGGCCGCAGGCCGTCTAGGGGGTCTGCAAGGGGTGGGCTGTCAGCTTCTCGTTGTCAGGATGAATCTTGCTGTGTTGACACCAAGAGGGTTTCTTGGTCTTTGCGGTAGCAGAGCTGTCCCCAACACTTCCAGTTTTGTAACAGCGTGTTGGAGACACCTGGCCTTCCTGAAAGGACAGGTGAGGGCAAACAGAAGGATTTGGGGTCTTGCTTACCTTGGGGAACTTTAAAATAAGTCTTGGGTGGACTTCGAAATCAGAACGGAGCAGGATGAAAGTAGGGGCGAAGGTAACATTTAATGTCTTCTCTAAAGAGTGCAGGGTATGTCGCCACTCCTGTATTCCCAAAAGTCCCTCAGAACCTAGAATTTTCGAGCTGAAAGAAATATTAGAGATCATCAAGTCCCTTCTTTTTACATATAAGCAAACGGAGGCCCGGGAGCTGAACTGACTTATGGGAGATCACCTAGCATGAGGGGCGGAGCCCAGACTGGAGGCCCCGCCCCAGCCTGCCCCTCGGATGTTTCCGTTGTAAGAGGGACAGTAAGTGGGAAATTTGGCTGGAGAAACTTTTATATGCTCGGCCTACTTTAAGGAATACCCTTATATTGTTTCCTAAAAGATTAACATGATTTGTCTGCACTTTGTCCACGCAATTAATTACTTTTAACAGTTTGTGCAAAACACCAGGTAGGCCCCGCAGGACAGGGTTGCCACGGTGCTGGCCGGCCTTGTCGAGAAAAGAGGAAAAAAAAGGAGAAAATGATAGAGCTGCCCAAGAACAAAAACAAGAGAAAAAACAGAAAAGAACACGTGTTAAGAAGTGGTCGATGTGTGTTATTTTCTAATGAACACTCGGAAGAGCAGGGCCCTCGTTGTGGGCGCTTCGTAGCCCTTGCAGATAAAAGGTGCCTAATGAATATTCAGTAGCTGCAGAAGGAGGTTAAGTGACACACCGAAGAGGGTCACGCAGCTACCTGATGGCAGACGAGAACTAAGACCCCTCTCTCTGCTCTCTCCACCTCATTCCTAATCTCTTTCCCTTTTCACACACAGCGCGATAATGATCACCACTGCCGTTCCGGAATATTGATAATAGCACGAGCAACGCAGAATCCCCGGGGGTGGAAGAAGAAAGACTAGCCCGCAGGCCTCCCGGCTCCGGGTCCGTGTGGATTCCCACACAATTTCCTTGAGGCAGTCGATGCTGGATATTTCACTTATGGAGATGGATTTTACAGGCAGGGTGGCCTCTCGGGAATAACATTAGCCTTTTTTATAGCCCCTGAGAATCCCATCTTCCAATACCCGAAGCATCTATTTAGGTCATTAAAAATTAGTCGCTTGTCCCTTTGAGCTCAGTGCCCTCAATGTAAGGAAAACGCGCAGGCTGATGTGGGAAAGTCAGAGTCAAAGCCGCCGCCAGCCTGTGCACACGAGAGGCATGGAGGAGGATGCTCCCCGCAGCAATGTTTGGGACCGCCCCAAACTGCAAATGCCCTAAATGACCTTCGCTGGCAGGACAGGTTAAGCAATTGTGATGTTAATAGGATGGAATACTCTCAACAGTGAGAAGGAGCAGACCGCAGCACCCACATGACTGAGTCTCACAAAGATTGTGAACACAAGAAGCCCGACACCAAAAGCAGACACAGACACGTTGTGTACGTCCATTGTATGAAGTACAGAAGCAAACATGCCCAATCAGTGCAGTGAGGTCGGGGCCGTGGTTCTCCGGGGTCAGACGAAGGGTAAAGACTGGCCAGAGGGGCTCCTGGCAACGTTCTGTGTCTTGATCGGGATGGGGCTTCCAGGAGTGTGTTCCCTTGTGAAAACCCACCAAGCTGTACACTTTGTGTGCTTGCCTGTCTGTACGCTATTCTTCAACACAAAGTCTAGCTTGGGAAGGAACCCTGCCTTCCTCAGAGCAGCAGGTATTGAACTGCACGCACGGCCCTCTCTGACGTCCCGCCCGTCTTGTCCTTTGTTCCAGCAGCTGCAGCAGTCACATCTGCCCCGGCCACACCTCCAGCCACAGCGGAACCCGTACCCAGTGCAGCAGGTCAATCAGTTTCAAGGTGAGGCCTGCGTAGCCGGTAACCTCGCCTTATGTGCTGTGTCTGTGTCAGGGAACATCAAGAATGTTTAAGAACTGAGAGTACCATCCAATCAAAATGCATTCTTAGGGGCCCCCTGCTGGGTCCCAGAGAGATTCTGGTGGGGTCAGGGGGGCGTTGGGGTGGCTGGGAGGCTGAGGCAGCTGTTCTTTGCTGAAAGTACAGAAGTATTTCAATAGTTCAACCAACAAGAGCATGCTGGTGCTGGCTGGCCCACTGTCAGTGTTGCTGACGTTGGGATCGTCACCTCAGTGACCTCAGGAGGGGGTGGGGGCGGGGAAATCTTGTACCACATCTTTCTTGCTAACCCCAGTGGGTTGTCTGGCCAAAGCCTTCACTTCCAACTGCCCAAGTGGGAGCTACTCTGGCTCTCAGCAACCACCAATATCTACTGACTATACAAAACCAAAGGCCTGGAGGATAGTTGGGCCATCTTGGTCCTGCTGCCCTTTGCAGAAATCCCAACTCATGGCCCCCACATGACGTGTGCCTCTGGGTACACCGGATTTCATTCTTTTGCCAAGTAGGCGGGCCATTCAAATATCATTCTTTCCATGTCCAATAAAGAGAACCCCCAATGGTCTTGTGTGGGGTGGAGGGTGAGCCTGCGGACCCTTCCCAGCCTATTCACACAGAAGCTCCAGGGGTCCCCTAATAGTAGAAATCCTAATTCCCATCCCCTCCTTTTTCCATAGAACCTAGCTCAAAGCATCCCAAGTTCTCACAGTTGCCCATCCCTTTGCGAATCTGTCAGGAGCCGTGAAGCACTGTGCACAGAAATATGCATACGTGAAAATATATAGCATTTCACAAGGGCTACACCCCTCTGTAGACTGCGGGTGGAATGTGATCTAGGGTAACATCTTTCAGTCTCTGAATGACGACACACAAATAGGTTATGAAGACAATGCAACCAGACACAGCCAACATTTTTTTAAATGGAATACGGTAGGAAAGAAACTCTCGGAGTGTTTCATGATAAGGGAAACTCTTGTTCCTGCTATAATGTGCACGTGTGTGTGCCAGCTCACGCCCTATGAGTTGGGCTTTAAGGTCTGAAAGCCACTGACGTTCACAGCCGGGTCTCACTGAAGCAACCGTGAGCACACTGACACCTGAGTGGCTACCACTCCCTTCCACGTGACCCAGAGAAGGACAGAAGAAACTGGGCTGGCCACAGGTGTTCCGTGCGTGACATCAGTGCCAGCGCTCTTTGAAGAATTGTTTCTCACTCGGTTGTGGGCGAGGAAGAGTGGAAGGTAGTCATTGCTACGTGGGTAGTCTCTGTCGCAGACACAGGGCCCCCCTCTGTTCCTGTAGTTCTCACACTTCGCCTGCGTCAGCACCCCCAGCAGAGCCTGTTAAAACACGGGTGGCCCACCCACCCCTGAGTTTCTCACTCAGGAGGTCTCTAGTGGGACCCGAGAATTCACATCTTAACAGGTTCCCAGGAGCTGCTGCTGCTGGCGGAAGTACCTCGCTTTGACAACTGGAGCTTTATATCTCGAACTAATCAAAAACACGAAATCTGATAAACTTGGCAACGTGTCCATTGGGTCTTCTAGGTTCATACCTCATTTGTTATTTTCTGGAATAAAGAGGCGCACCAAAACTTAATGATTCCTCTGTATTATGAATTACTTTGAATGCTTTGTTTCCAGTCTAAAAGTTCTACTCTTTGAATTTCTCCAAAACTTCAAAGCACAGGTAATAAACCTAAAAAATTTAGCTACACTTAAGCTCAACAACCAGTGTGTTCCTGAGCTGAAGTATATATTTATTTTTTTTTTTACTATTTTCAGTGTTTTCATCTATTTACTAACACCCTAGATATCGCAATGTTATGTATCTGGGAAAAGAACAAATTGATAGATGAGAATGGTGTCCTTGGGGAGAAGTTCTGGTCGGAGGAGGAATGTGCGTGAGAACCTCCACATCTCAAAGATTTTAATGACTGTCTTTCCCTTACTGAGCTCTGTGTCTCTGGGCAATGTTACGTGCCTAGGAGGAAATGCTTATTTTTCACAAATGCAGGCATCCGTGAGTGACAGTAGAACATAGACCCTTCTCGGAAAAAAATTGGTATCATCCTCTCTGTTAGAGTACGGAAGATTGTCTATGACTTTGTGACGTTAACCACAAGAAAGTAGACAAGAAAATTAATTTGACGACAGTGTCTCACAATATTATCTATTTTAGATAAAAACAAGAAAGGAGAAGAAGTAGTCTGTTGTTGAACATATGTAGCAATCAGATAAAGGCAAGTTAATTCTTTGGATGCATCTGAATTTTTTCCTGTTTGGTTAAAATTACTGATGGCAAAAAAAACTAGATTAATAAAATGCTTTTTGTTATCCTTGAAAATATGATGCTGATTGCTGATTTTAAAATGCCTTTTTCCATGAGATTTACACCCAGATAGCACAGCCATTTATACTAAGTAAAAATAAAGGTTGGCTTGGATTAATCTTTTCACACCTCTTAAAAGGCACTACAGCATTGCCACTCTCTTCCCCAAGGAACCGGCTTCCAATTCGGAAACTGAGTCCACACGATACCCAGGCCCCAGCTTGTCCGTGACATGCATGCACAAAATTGCCCACGATACTGAAGTCTTTCTCCTCTGTTCCCAGCAGCCCCTCGGCCTGTTGGGTGATTTGGGTCTATCTGGTCAGTCTCTGAGTCAGCAATATTTTTCCCATAAATTTTTAAATAAACAACTCAAACCCCATTTCACCGCAGTTGATCAGATTGGCCAAGCAGTCAATACAAATTCTGCCGTTAAGGTCACAAAACTTCATAACAAGATTACAAGTTGCACTATGTACTCCCATCCGGTAGTCAGTCGGGAACTTTTGATTTTTTAAAAAATCGCTTAGATGTAATTAAGCTCAAAACACACACACACAAAGGAAACATTTCTAAGGATCGGCCCTGGATCTTTCCGCCTTCCCCACAGCAGCCATGCCATTTTTCAATGCAGAAAGGTATTGATCTCAAGCCTCAAAAACTTAAATCATAATCAAAATTCCCATAATTTTCTTTCTTAAAGGAAGAAATAATATATGGAGACATATTTGCTGCCCAGAAATCAATGCCCCTATCAGGAAGGCAAAAACACACTTCAGGTATCTGCCAAGGTGCCAGGCTTAACAAGTTACACTGTTCTCATCTGGTTTCTCGTCCCAGTTCCAGAGAGGGTCAAATTCACTTATAGCATCGATTGGCCCCCACACTGCATCTTTTTTAAATGTCCAGGAGAAGAAACTATTTTTCTTTGTCTCATAGAGTTAATCATTAGCAGGGACGTAGAAAAATCCATTGTGGCTCCTCCTAGTCCCTTCCAGCCTTGACGGGGGTTCGAAGGGCGACCTTGCTCTTCTCCTGGCTGGTTTGGAGGTTTCCTGGGAACGTGGGAGGGAGGACTCATTCAAATGCCTGATCAGAGTGGAGTGACTTGGTACGTTCGTACTCTGGCCAACGTTAAAACTCGCTTGATCTGCTGAGAGCCGTACTCATTGCCGATTTCAAGGAGTGGACTTCACTGGAGAAAGCCGTAAAGTTCACTGCCAAGTAGCAAGTAGCAGGATGCTTTCTTTTTCCAGCTCAGGGAGCCGGCCAGTGGCATGCCCCATTATGATTTGGAGAATCTGGAGCATGTGGAAATCTACGGAGTGGGTAAAAAAAAAAAAAACAGCACTCAATCTGTCAAAGTAGCTTCTTAGCAGAAGCAATGGCCTTTAACCTCGCAAATTCTACTCAAGTCTTAAGGGGAATTAGTGTGATAATGGTCTTTACTGACAGCATTCTCTACTGAGCCACGGTCCCCTTCACAGAGTATGCGCAGGGACCGTCATTTCTTCTGAATTCATTCCAGGAGGTGAGTTTCCTCTCACCTGCAAGGAAAAGGGCATCTAATTGGTTGTGGATGGCATCACATCAAGAAACATGAAAAATAATTTGCTTCTGAAATGTGGACAAAAATAACATCAGGTGAAAAGTTAACCACAGAAGCGTGTGCACATAGGATCTCAGTTGCTGTGTGTCTGTTTATATATAAGTCACAGCCATAGTCTTCTTTGGGAGGTGGGAACTTGGGTGACCAGTCTTCATCTTTGTGCTTATTAACGTTTTACAAACTTTTCACAATCAGCGTTTGTTACAAGCAGAAAAAATGATTGTTTTTATTCAGGATTTATTATCAGAGTAGACCCTTTTATGTAAAAGAATCCTGCCACTCCCAAAGAAAATCCCAGCACCTTGTCCCAGTGCATCGCGTATGGAGAAGAGTGACTGGTGCGTGTTCTTCCTCCCCGCAGGTTCTCCGCAGGAGATGGCGGCCGTGCGAAGCCAGGCGGCCCTCCAGAGCATGCGGTCGTCCCGGCTGATGGCACAGAACGCAGGCATGATGGGAATGGGACCCTCTCAGAACCCAGGGACAATGGCCGCAGCCGCTGCGCAGTCAGAGATGGGGCTGGCCCCTTACAACGCCACGCCGACCAGCCAACCAGGAATGTACAGCATGAGCCCAGGGATGCCCCAGATGTTGCAGCACCCAAACCAAAGCGGCATGAGTATCACACACAACCCGGCCCAGGGGCCGCGGCAGCCCGCCTCCGGGCAAGGGGTTGGGATGGTGAGCGGGTTTGGCCAGAACATGCTGGTGAACTCAGCCATGACCCAGCAGCACCAGCAGATGAAAGGGCCGGTGGGCCAGGCCTTGCCAAGGCCCCAGGGCCCGCCACGGCTGCAGAGCATTATGGGGACGGTCCAGCAGGGAGCCCAGAGCTGGCAGCAGAGGAGCTTACAGGGGATGTCCGGGAGGACTAGTGGAGAATTAGGGTCATTCAGCAACGGTGCCAGCTACTCACTTCAAGCTGGCCAGCCGAGGCTGACCAAGCAACACTTCCCACAGGGACTGAGCCAGGTCATGGACGCTAACACTGGTGCAGTGAGGACCCTCAACCCGGCTGCCATGGGTCGGCAAATGATGCCACCGCTCCCGGGGCAGCAAGGGACCAGCCAGGCCAGGCCGATGGTCATGTCTGGCCTAAGCCAGGGCGTCCCTGGCATGCCCACATTCGGCCAGCCCCCGGCCCAGCAGCAGATGCCCGGTGGCAGCTTCGCTCCAGGCGGCCAGAGCCAGGCCTACGAGCGGAATGCCCCTCAGGACATGTCCTACAGCTACAGCAGCGAAGCAGCTGGGGCTTCCTTCCCTGGGCTCGCAGACAGTGCCGACCTTGTGGACTCCATCATCAAAGGCGGGCCGGGGGATGAGTGGATGCAGGAGCTCGATGAGCTGTTTGGAAACCCCTAGTCAAGCGGGGCCCCACGAGCCACAACTCCAGTGGTGAAAGCATACCATGGGCAAACAAACAGGATGTGGACCCATCCTCGTTTTTTGTTTTTTTGACCCACGTAAACTGAGCAAAACTGTGGCGGGCTGAGAGTGGAAGATCCAAGTGCCGATCCGCAGCCCCGTGGGGCCTAATTTCACCTGGCCTTCACACCACAGTCAAGACATCGCCGCGCAGATCCCCGCTGCAAGAGAGGGAGACGCTGCAGAGGCAGGCGGGGAAGACAAACCTGAGCCCCCGCAAGGCACGCCCTGTAGTCCGTCACGTGGCCCAGCAAGAGCTGCTCCAGCTGGACCGACCGCTGCCCAAGGCAAGGCATCTGTCAGCCCCTCCTGGCCCAGGTGTGGACACTGCAGCTTTGGCGACACACGAGACAGAGCCTTGGGCAGGAGGAGCCCCACAGAGCCTGCTGGGTGGTTGCGCAGGCCAAGAGCACAGGTCAGAAATGTGCTGAGCTCTGGCTGGAAAGAGATGTCAGGCTTCAAGACCTGTGACTGGACGTGGAGGGCAGGCACGAAGAACGGCGGGGTGTCGCAGGGAGACTACCCAGGATCCTCCCGGCCTGTCTCCTACCCTGCGATGACCCTCAGGAATGTCAGGTGTTCTGCTGGCTGCCTCACAAGGAGGGCCAAGGGAGCCGGGAGGAGGGTCTGTCCTACAGTCCTGGGGCAGCCCTCTGCTGGTGACCATGGTGACCATCACCCCACGTGGCTGGGATGGAGCCTCCGGGGAGCCCAGTAAGACGGCGGCGCATCAAGGCAGTTCCCATCCACTTCCGGCACCAAGGGGCGGGGATACCCTGGCGGAGGCTGTGCGCCTACCCGCATGGCCACCTCTGCTCCCCCCCTGCCTTCGCCCTCTTTGTGTCCATCCCAGCGTCCTTGCTTCTCATCACAGGTGGATTCCAAGAAGAAATGAAGCTTTTGTCTCTAGGGAGCCTGGGCAGAGTCGAAATGAATGCAAGGAGAACTTGGACGATGCCTGCAATGCCAAGGCGACACTGGGGTGTTCCTTCTCTACCGCGTGTGGAGCTGAAGGGACAGGCTCTGCCTGGAACCCAGCAGGCTGCTCCAACGCTCAGCAGTGGGTTTCCACACACCAGGTCCTGCACTAACGGTGTGCCCAGGAGGGCCGGCCTGGAGATCTCCCGCTCGGGCTCCCTTTGGGGAAAACCCTGGGTGATGCTCTAAAACCAGCCTTGCCCTTGCTCACCGGAAACACAAATCTAAACCCCTGAGAGATGAGGCACTGAAAAATCAATTACTCCACCTTACACATTTTGATGGCTAAAAGGAGGAAGATACAGTTCCTCCCACACGGGCAACGCAATCCACTTCAAAAGTCCTGTACAGTCGTTCTCGGTGTGATTCACTCAACTCTGCCCCCACTGAAGTCTCCCCGCGGCACCCACGAGCTCCGGGTCCGTGAGGCCTGTCCCTTTTTTACAAGGACCTACCTGTATGTCCTGCCTCCCCTCCCACTGTCCTATTTCGGAGGCCATGTGGCATTATTGTCCTACGTGAGTGAGAGTGACGTGTGCTTTTCTCCTCCCACCCTCCCTTCTGTGTCCGAAAGGCTGGCTCCCTTCCGGGCAGTCACGTGCAACTCACCACACCAGAGCCCGGCCTGGGGACCATGGGGAACTGGACGGACCGCCCTGGGGGAAGGTTCTGAGAAGGGGGAGGGTTCCAATGGAAGGCTGAGGGCAGAGGATGTAGGGGTGTCAGGCGGGGGAACACTGCCTTGACTTGCTCACCAGGTCCTCAGGTTACAGATCTAGTGAGCAAGGAGCAGGATGGAGCGAGGAGAGGTGTCCAGGTGGCCCAAGAGAGCCCAGGCGGGGGCCCGTCTCTCTGGGAAAAGGTGTTAGTAGGGTGACCGCAAGCACCCTGCATGGGGAGGGAGCTGCCAGGGAAACTCCTGAGTGGAAACAGATGAAAACCAAAAAAAAAAAAGTAAGCAAACAAGACAGAGTAGATAATTACCTTTTTCTGAAAGGTACAGGAAGTAAATATATAAGCAACGATGAGAAGCTAGAGGTGGCTGTTGGGAGAGTGGCTCTGTTACCTTTTAAAAGCTTCCTCCAAATGCTCAGTCCTGGGACCAACTAAATAGAGAGGTAGATTTTAATAACGTTGTTTTGTTTTTGTTTTTACTACGGTGCTGATGTATATGTAATGTCTAAAAAAGTTATTTGTAAATAAGTTTTTACAATACGGCAGATATCACTGGGTCTACTATCTGTAAAAAATATATACATATAAATATATATATACTGTTTGTTTAAAATAGAGTATTTTTATTTCATTCCTTAACTCATCATCACAGCAGTGGTATTGCACTTCAGATGACATCTAATTACTAATTTGTACTGTATGACCTATGGCAACTTGCTCCATTTATTCAGATTTTTCTAGTTTTCTCTTTTTACTTTGTACATTGAGCATTGCTTATTTCCTTTTAAGAAATGTACAGGACTCTTAAATGTAGAAATGAAGTGATGTTGACATACTACTTTTAAAGAAAAAAAACAAATAAAAGATTGTTATCTGAATCAACCCAAAGTCTAGTTTACTTTTGGATTGTCGCTGGAACCCCAACCTTAATGAAGCAGATATATTATTCCTGGGTTTTGGTAGCATTATTAAACATTTCTGTAACGGTAGAGAGTAATCCATCATTCACAGCCTTTTTAATCCAACCACACAACGAAAACGTTCTCAACCTGCACGAGGGGATGTGGCAGACGGGACAGAGACAGCCGATTTTCAGGGGAACGGACTGAAGTCCGGCTGTGCATTCAGCACCCTAACAACCCAAATCCACCTGGTTCATTCAGAAGACTTGAGAAAATGACAGTGAAATTTTTGTTTTAAAAAAAGGTAAGAAATATACTTGGGGGGGGGGAGTAACAAAAAGGTTTCAGCTCCCCTGGAGAGGACCCTGTCCACACACACACGCACATGTGCCTTACTTCTTCCAGCCCCACACCCAGACACAAAGAGTTAAAGTGCTTCGACAGGCCCCTCCTCACCGGTGCAAGGGATTGAGACCCCGGGACAGGATTTATGTTCCAGAGCGCCCCCTGCAGGATCAAGCAGTGGCCAGGTCCTGCCTGAAGGCGCCCCCTTGCTGGGCTTCTTGCCCTTCTCTGCCCTGTCTCCACCGCTCCTTCGTTTCCCATCCTGGGAGCCCTTCGGTAACCACTCCCACACACTCGACTCCACCCCTTTGCTTCTAGAAGACCTGACCTAAGGCCACTGTAGGAGAGTCAAAAACTGATCCAAAACAACGGTGATTTTTAATACATACAAACCAAGAGAGCATGAACTTAACCATGGAAGAGGAGGCCAGCCCTACCCACGGTGGATCACGGTTCCACACGGGCTGGCAGATCACGCCACGTGACACTGGGTAGCATGAGATCCGAATGTGAGCTGAATCTGGAGCGAGGTGCGGGGAGGCTGATACCAGCAATACAAGCATGCAGTCTGAGAAGCGCTGAGTACTCCTCGTCCCGAGGACTTAAAACCGCATCTTTGATGTACGTGAAACTGTTCAGCATCGGACGAATGGAATATGTGTCTGCCTTAAAATGACTTTTTTATACATAACCATATTGACCTTTATAAATGCCCAGTGCCCTAAGTGGGTGGTGAGGGGAGACGGAGGGAGGGCATAACCTCCATCCGGGAAGTCAGCGGGCATCTTCTCACCCAGTGAGAAAGATGAATTTTGTTCCTGAAAATCGAGGAACATTCGGAAGCACTGGATGAGCCATTTCAGCCTCTGACCAGTCTTTTCCAGAAACACTGGGGGGAAATAAAGGTGAAAAACAAATAACCAGACACCTTCCCTTATGAATGACTTTGTTGGCCACACCCACCTCCAACCCTGCAAGGAAAAGCGGGGAGGAAAAATCCCGTTGTACAACCAGTCCTCTATCTATATTTGGGGGGGGGGGGTTGTTTGCCCTCTTCTCATCAGTTTTCTCTTTTCCTTTGGGTTTTAAGCTCTAAGGACATTAGATTTCCATCCTGGCAGCTTCTGGACAAGCTACCACGGACACCTGTCTCGTTTCACGCAGCAGGTGGAGGTAATTACGGCAGCATCCACACAGGCGGGGCTGACGTGCCCGTGCCCCTGCCCCGCCCTGGACGGCTGCTGGGCCGGGCCCCACTGACGCTGCGGCTCCGTGGATCCCTCAGCTCCCACGTCAAGCTCACAGCGCTTCGGAGCTACCTACTTGCAGGATTTAGCCTGGCTTCACTTTTTAAGCTTTTTTTATGAGCATCTTCAAGAAAAAATTATAAAAAAGAAAATAAATACACTTAGCAACTCAAAAATTGTCAACACTTTGCCAGATCGCATGCTTGGTTTGTGGAACCATTTTCAAAGTTCTCCACAGTCCAGCCAGGTCAGCCCGCCACCTCTCAGCTTGCAGCTCCAAAGAGTGAGAACATTCCTTCCCCAGGCCTCACTGCCATGATCCCACCTAAGGGAACGAACACTCATTCCCTGTGAGCACCTCCCTCTCACTCTGTACGTAAATCGTCCCAACTGCCTCCCCGCTGTCCCCCAGAGCTGTGTTATTCTAACCAGGATGTGACCGAGGATCCTGCATTGCCATTTGGTTTCTATGCCTCTTTTAAGACTCTTTTTAAGGCAGAAAAGGTCCTCTCCACCCCTTTTTCATGCCATTGACTTTTTGAAGCAATAAACCTGACTTCTAAAAATAAAATCAGCCAATTTACTAATAGGCAGAAGATGTATTTGTAACTGTCAAAGAGATCAGAAATCCCCATCTCTCCAGCCAGTGTGTTTGCTCCCTGTAGCCAAATTTGTAGGAATTAAAATGATGAAGAGGTTGCCTTGGTGACAATAGAACTAGAACAAAGGCATTAAATTCTGTAGTTGAGATGTCTGAAGATACAAAGCTCAATATAGTGGTACGCCCAGTTTCTCTTTCCATGCATTGTTCAACCGAACTCTGTGTATGTGTTTATAATTTAAATAGTTTCCATTTAGATGCAAAACAGAAGTTGTTTATAACCCCCCAAATGTAAGACTTGAACAGTTGTTTCCCCCTCACTTCTGAAGGCTATGATTAGTAGTAATTGTGTTTTGGGGTCAAACATTTGCACTCCCTCCCTTCCTTGTCTTCAGTGTATAAAACAATTAAAATGTCACAAGTCACCATAACTGATCAGAATGCCAGAAGTAGAAAGACTGCAGAATCAGCTCATTTGAGGGCAGTAGCCCCATTTTATCTGCCAGGACACCGAGGCAGAGCCACAGAGGAGCACAGGGAGGAGCTGGAGAGGCGTGGCCTGTTTCTGGGGCCCGCCCTCTTTGCTGTTCCCCCTGCTCGGAGGAGGTGTTTGTCGGAAGCCTGATAGCAAAAGACGGGAAACACGGCTTGCATTCAGGTAGCCCTGTTCCTAGACCAAAACGTTCTCAGCATACCTTGGGACATTTAGTACTAGTATTTGGGGTGCAAGAGGTTGTCATTATCTTCTCCCCTCCTTTTCTGGAAACACTGGTAGTTTCAATGCCCATATTTCTTTTTCTATTATCCCCAGCCTTTGTAACTTCCTTTGTACCCACAAAAAAGGGAAGTCCCAATAAACAGGTTTTTGCAGGTATCCACACGAGATTCAAGGCATCCAAGTTTCTTTGGAAAAAGGGACAGAGAGCTTTTTTCCCGATGTGAGGTCATATGCTCATAATTCCATTTCCCTAAGGTCCCTGAGTTCTGGGAGATGGACTCATTCCCATTTTAGAGATGAGGGAAGTGAAGGCCATTCGCAACCGTGCCGGCCAGTGACTGCACATAGGGTCACAACAGCCACTGGCCCCAAGCCCCATGTGAGACAGAAAGTGCATCCAAACCCAGCCCAGGCCCTCCAGCTGTGACCAAGACCCACCCCTCCCCCTGCCAGGGGCAAGCACAGGTCTCTGGATGGTTCCTTGAAAATAATATGCCCTTTTAATTGTTTTATAAAGTTCATTTTCACAGCCAGACTCATTTTGTGCAATTAGCTGGTAACCCTCTTCTCTGGCTAATCTATCTGTTGCTTTCCTGCCACCAACGAAGGGGGCTCAGCGGCCTATCAGCATCTGTCTGGAACTTCCCATGGAGAGAGCAGCAGTGTCAGAGATGGGTGATGGCGGTGGCCACAGACAGCCTTGCACGCGGGTCAGGCGGCTGCCCACGGGACACTCAGGCTCAGCATACTTCCACTGAGGATCCTACTATACCCTCTCAGTGCAAACTTCAGTTCTTAAACAGGAAATCTACTCTCGAACGGGTGGGCTTCTGCCCTGGCTGGTGTGGCTCAGTGGACTGAGCACCGGTCTGTGAACTGAAAGGTCACTGGTTCGATTCCCAGTCAGGGCACAAGCCTGGGTTGTGGGCCAGGTCCCCAGTAGGGGGCATGTGAGAAGCAGCTGATCAATGTTTCTCTCCTTCTTTCTCCCTCCCTTTCCCTCTGTCTAAAAAACAAATAAATAAAATCTTTAAAGGATGTTCTTCTACAAATCCATTTCAAGAAAAACAAAATAAATGCTTTTAGTTTGTTTTAATTGAACAAGTGATACCACGTAACCTCCAGCATGGAAATGCCTTCTGCAAGCATTTGAGCAGAGGGGAGTGGAGGGGCAGAGTTAAAAGTGCTTCAGTTTCTTGGCGACGTTGAGGTCCAGGTACTCATCCAGAAAGCTGTTTGCAATCCCCAAGGTGCTGAGGACGGTCAACAAGGCCAAAACCCCCAGGCTCAACCAGAAGCCAGTGATCCTGCAGAGCAGAGATGAGGGAGGGAGGTGATGAACAGCAGCGGCTACAGCAGTGAAGCTGGGGCATCCTGGGGCCGCTGCTCATTGTCGACACTGCCCAGAATGTCCATGTTTTTCCATTTGAAAATTTTGGTTCATCACGTAAATCAAAGGGGATACCTAACCACAAAGTTCAATTATCTCCTTTGAACATTCGAATGATTTTTAAAGCGGGGCAGAATTATTTCCTTGGTAACTCATTGGAGAGAGTGCAAAATTTCTGCAGGGATTGAAAATGTGATGACCAAAGAGTGCACACTCAGTGCACACCTTTATACTTGAACTTCCCTGTCTCGTGCCTAATTGTGCATGGGCTTGGGGAGACAGTGGCCTCGGACAACAGAAGTCATCTTTGCAATCACAGCCATCGGTGCCATTAATACTCTTGGGAACAGGAAACCAATTCAGACTCCATATGCTACTTTTCACCCAAACATCAACTCATGGGTCTCCTTACCTTTTTTTAGCAGCTTCTGAATATCCCCAGAAATACTGGTAACGTGCATATATGTATACCAGACCCAGACAAGTAGCAAAAACTATAGAAAAAAATAGAGAAGATACAGAATGTGAGGGCAGTCTCTCAAAATGTGTGAAGACTGAGAAAATGCTTACAAAATATGTGTCCGACAAAGACGTGAGTCCAGAACACACAGAGACCTCTGGTGGCCGTTCAGTGGAAAAGCAAGCTAATGTTTTCAGTGGGCAAAATACTCAATAGAGAATTCACACAGGAAGATAAACAAATGAGTCAGTAAGCACATGAAAACTTTTTCCACATTATTCAACATCATTTAATACCAGCAAACTGTGATTAAAACCACACAATGACACCAGTGCACAGCAGAATGGCTCAGACGCAAAAAGACTGACCGTACAAGTGCTGGTAATGTTGGAATCCTCCTCCATTGTGGGCGGGAAAGCAAAACAGCACAGCCACTGGCGGGGGGGGGGGGGGGGTGTCTGGTAGTTTCTTACAAAACCAAACACAACTTTTGACCCAGCAACTTCATTGCTATGTATTTGCCCAAGAGAAATGAAAGCTCATGCCTATAAAAAGCCTTGCACAGAACATCCATCTCAGACGGACATTATTCATAACAGCCCCAAACTGGAAACAGCCCCAGAAGCGTGTCAGCAGGAGACTGGACAACCAATCGGTGGTAAGCGCGCGGCGGAACGGCACTCGGCGACGAAAAGAAACACGGGGAATCGCAAAACCTGCTGCTGAGTGAATGGAGCATTACCCAAGAGCACACACGGTTTGATTCCTATTGTGGAACGTTCCGGAATGGGCGGAGCTAAGCTGGGATGAGAACAATCAGAACAGCGTTTGCCTCTGAGAGGAGCCGGCTGGGAAGGGCCCAGGGAAACATTCCAGGGGGTCGTCACGTCCTCTAACTTGATAGGGATTTGAGTCACGCGGGTGTAGACACTTGTCAAAACTCATTGAATCATATACTCAAGATGTTTGGATTTCTTTAAAAATAAGTTTTACCTAAAAGAAATATAAAGCGTGGTGTGATGTCCTGCCACCCTGTCCAACGGAAAAATATCAAAACTCCCCTAGGTGAGGGGCCCTCTCTGGTCCTCAGCACCGCACAGGTGCAAACTGCTAGATCACCAACATCTTCTTTCGTTTCTGCTACGTGCCAGGCATTATTCGAGGGATTGGGGTTAGCAGGGAAATAGACACAAGCTCCCTGCATTTATGGAGTTTATCAGCACAGACAGACAACAAACAAAGAGAAAAATGAGGAGAAAATGACAGGCTTGAAGGCGTGGTGAAAGAGATGAGGGAGGGGACAGCGGGACAAGGGGAGGCGCCTTTGGTTTTCCATTCGAAGGGGACGGCATTAGCGTTGGGGCCTGAAGGACCTCAAAGAGGGTCCCCCCCCCAGCCCCCAGCCCCAGCAAGGTGCCCGAGGACGTGAATCGATGTGGAGCATGCTACGGGGTGGATCTCCCTCTCTAATGAGCGACTCCAGGAAAGCCAGTGGGGACTGTCCGGAGGACAGCTAATAGGCAACTTACTTTGAATGAGAAAGAAACAAGAGAAAATTACGACAAGAAGACACCTGGAGAAAGCCTTCCCTGACAGGCAGTGAGATCCAGAGGCAGAGACTGAGTCTCATTATCAAAAGGCACTTTTCTCCTCAGCAGTTAATGTGGCCTCACCTGACAAGCACCGAGGCCTTCATCCGTGCCCTCGAGGGACAAAAATGTGAGTTGGAATGAAGTTAAGAAGTCTTTCTCCAAAGGACATTTTATCTGATATTCCTCAGTTGACAGTGAAAATTACAAGAAGAAGATGATAGGGCTGCCTTTGAAAGCAGCGGGATTTGGGTCTATTTAAGTCTTAGCAAGCGCGGGTCAGACCCAAACGCGGCAGAGTTATCGGGAAGCAAGAGGGACTGAATCTCTCCAGCTAAGGCAGCTGGTGCTGGTCTGACCTCAAAGGGCCGGGCAGAGTTGGGGTAAAGCCCTCAGCTGGCCCAGGACTCCCCAGTCAAAGGGAAAGTACATATTGGTAGGGTTGCTACATACCAAACAATGGCACTACATCCTTGGGAACACTCAACAAAAGGCTCATGGGTTGTTGGGTCAAATTCCAATAGAAAAAAAATTATACTGTAGAAGATTGTTAACTCCTTCCTGAAGGAAAAAAAATCCAATCAACCCTGCTCTGTACTTGAAAGCTAATTTTCCCTACATTGGTGACTGTGAAGTTGGACAAATTACTTAACCTCTGTGTACTTCAGTTTCTTTATCTGTAAGGCAGGAATTAATTATAGAACCTGCCTCATAGGAAGGTTTTTAATCCTATAAACCCTATATGTGAGATAATATGTGTATAAAACTTAGAGTGCCTGGCACATAGTAAGTGCTCAATAAATATTAGCTATACTAATTAGGGTGAATTGTTAATTCTATGTTCTATTCCTGTAGATAAACTAGAATTTAGAGTATTAGATTTGAAGACAAACATATAGTTTGTTGCAACTTTTTAAAAAATTACTGAGGCTTCTGGTCAAGATGGCAGCACAGGCAGACATGGCTCACCTCTTCACACAGCCACATCAAAATTACAACTGAAGTGTAGAACAACCATCACTCAGGAAAGTCAGAAGTCGAGCTGAATGGAAATGTGATAACCACAAAATCGAGTTGAATGGAAGTCTGACAACTGCAGAATTTAAGAAACCATATCCATGTACACTGGTGGGAGGGGTGTGGATGCGGAGCAGGCTGGCCCCTCACCTGCGTGGATAAACCTTCGGGAGGTGTATCTCCAGAGCGAGGAGTCCCAGACCCACACCAGGCCCCCCAGTCCAGGATTCCAGTGCCAGGAAGATAAGTCCCCACAACTTCTGACTACAAAAACCAGCAGGGATTGAGTTGGTGGAGGAGGGTGCTGGAGCCCTAAGCAGTTCCTCTGGGGACACCCACACACAGACTCACCTACTCAGACTCACTCCCTCTGAGCTCCAGCACTGGGGTGGCAGCTTGAAGGCCACCAGTGGCATACAGACTGAAGTGTCCGGCATCGGAGTGAGCAGTAGCCATTGTCCTTTCTCTGAGCCCTCCCCGCATGGAGCTGGTAGTCTGGAGCCATTTCAGAGGCTCCATCAACCTGGCGAACACTGTGTTACTGATCTGGGGATCCACAAAGGCTCCACCCCACCCAATTTATGGGCCCACCCACACTGTTTTTCATAACAATGGCTGGTTTGGGTTCCCAAATCCTACCAAACAAGCAACTGCTGGCTTCAGTGAGCCCTAGCAGCAGCCACATTAGAGTCACAGTTTGGCTTCACCTGGGAATCTCCAAGCCTAGCACAAGTAACAGCCATCTCAGAGTGCTTTACAGCTCAGGCAGGGTACCCCAAGGGAAACACAGGTGGAGGCTGACCTTGGCCTGCACCACCTGGGAAACCCCAGGGCCAATGCACCCGGTGGATAGATACAGACCACGTCAGAGCACCACCACCCTGCCCCTGCACAGCTGACCCTCCACAGAGGGTGGAAGTAGGTGGTTAGTGATCATAGCCAGTGGCCCTTGCAGCTGACTGGCCTGGGTAAATCCCTCCCATTGATCTGCCAACAGCAACCAAGGCTCAACTGAAACAGAAGGGTGTACTGAGCCCACACAAAGGGCTCACCTCAAGGTGATAGGGTCAGCTGTGCCACTGGACCCTACAGGACACCTACTACATTAGGCCACACTACCAAGACACGTAGTCAAAACAGCTCTACCTAGTACAGAGAAACGAACACAGGGAGGCTGCCAAAAAGAAGAGACAAAGAAACATGGCCCAAATAAAAGAATAGACTCCAGACAAAGAGCTAAATGAAATGGAGATAAGCAATCTATAAGATGCAGAGTTCAAAACACTGTGTATAAGGATGCTCAAGGAACTTAGTGAGGACCTCAGCAGCATAAAAAAGACACAGTCAGAAATGAAGGGTACACTAATTGAAATAAAGAACAATTTACAGGGAAACAACAGTAGAGTGGATGAAGCCGAGAATCAGATCAATGATTTGGAACATAAGGAAGCAAAAACAACCATGTAGAACAACAAGAATCCAAAAAACATGAGGATAGTATACACAGCCTCTGGAACAAGAAGTCCAACATTCACCTCATAGGGGTGCCACAAGGAGAAAAGAGCAAGAAATCAGAAATCTACCTGAAAAAAAGTAGTAAAAGAAAACTTCCCTAATTTGGTGACGGAAATAGACATGCAAGTCCAGGAACTGCAGAGAGTCTCAATTATGATGGATGCAAAGAGGCCCACTCCAAGACACAGCATTATTAAAAGACCAAAGGTTCAAGATAAAGAGAGTCTCTTAAAAGCAAGAGGAAAGAAATTAGTTATGGAAGCCTGTCAGATGGGAAAAGGTCTGGGATATGGGTGAAGAGGTGAGGGGATTAAGTGGTACAAATAGGTAGTTACAGAATAGCCATGGGGATGTAAAGTACAGTATTGGAAACACAGTAGCCAAAGAACTTATATGTATGACCCATGGACATGAACAATGGTTGGGGGGGATTGCCTCAGGGAGTGTAGGGCGCTGGGTGGTGGTCAGTGGTCACAGCCAGTCCACAATCAATAAGAAATAATTTTTAAAAATTATTGAGTTAAATTAGAATGAAGCAAAGTAAGACTATCTGCAGCACAGTGCTCTTTGGTGAACAGAGACTTCGCTTATTTTGTTCAAAACAGTTTCCAAGATTCACAGATTGTGGTTGCATGCATGCTCCTAAACATCTCTGAGAACCGCAGCCTTCGCTGGCACCGAGTCGACTGTATTTTAAAATTACCTTGGTTGAAATACCATCCAGCCATCCACAGTGTAAGTAAGAATATGGGGTAAAACTCCACACAGTTTTGTCTGCAGGAAAAAATAAAGACATGAGTTACTTCATGAGAAAACCCTACTCCAAAGTACTGAGTTTTACTCTAGAGGTAAGATGTCCATTCCCTTTTTACAAAAATAATGTAAGAATGTACATAAAGAGCATAAACGATCCTCACATATAAAATGAGTCTTTTGAGGTGCAACCCAAACATTGTTCACACCTCAGGGCAGGCCCAGGGACCACAGTCCTACGTGTGAGTTTCCAGAAGTAGAACTGAATCAGAGCTCTTTTCCGAAAGAAAGACCAAGGGGCGGTCATAATTCTCAACCTAAAAAGCATTCTGCATCTTATTTAAAGAACCCGGAAAAATAACTCAAATCATATTGAATGGATTTCTTCCCCCAATTCCCTCATAGCCATCACCTTCCACTTACATCACTCAGCACATTAAAAAAAAGGTCTTTAAATAATTTCCCCAAAAGCTCTCAAAGTAAATGAATGAGCACATTTCATTCACATTTAACAGAGGACGAATGTTTTAAGGCCGCTGGTCAGGGGAGTGTGGGGCACGATGCTGGAGCTGCAGGGACTCACCCCGCACAGTCCCTCTCCCATCCTGGAGATCCTTGCCCTCTGTAACTCAGTGGGTGAGTGCGTGCTGGGCTCTCAGCTGATGTCCCGGAGGGGTGCGTGTAAAAAACAGGGAGGTGAGTTTACTGTCTCTCTCCTTTAACTTTTTTGTACTTATACAAAATCCGGTGACCCACATTTCTAGAATCCCAGTATGGCAGAATATTCAAAAAAGTGCTATCTTTGTAAATTTTCCTTTTCTCTGTGGTTTTTAGATGGGCAATAAGGTCACAATTTTAATTTCTAAATTTCAGGAGTAGAATTCGAAGATGACTATGAAAACCTAGTGAACGGCCAAAAAAATTACAGAACTTACTAGAATAAGAAGAAGATAGTATTACTAGAGAGTACGCAGATTTGCGATGATTGGGTTTACTTGGGCCTGTGGCAGGTTCATTCTGGAACAGGAACCGAACAATTTAGCATTAAGCAAATAAGGATACATTAACAAAACCTAAGGAAGAGACGATTCCTCTCTTACTCAGAACCATGAAACCCTTGTTGGAATACTACACATACTTCTAGGTTCCAGGCTTAGAAATAAAATGAAAAATTTTAGTCTAAAAATAATGACCAAAATTTTAATGATTGCAGAAAGACAGTTAAAGAACGAGCGCTAACTAGTCTCAAAATATAGACCATGAAAGACACTTAGTCGTGGTTCTCAAGTACATGAAGAAGAGTGAGGTCAACAGCTACTCCTCTCTTCCAGTGGACAGAACCAGAGGAAATGTATTTAAATTGCAGCAAGATCAATTTATAACTTGGGTCTACTTTTTAGATTTATAAAAAGCTCTTCATCTAAAGGGGTCAAGGTGCTCCAATCAGAGTGGATAGAAGTTTCTAAGCCAAGCAATATCACAAAGGAATGACCCTTGGTGAAATTATAGTTGCTATCTTCACAATTAAAAAAAAAAAAAAGACATTCTGGCAAAAGTGTTCTGCAACACTCTTGAGAGAGTTATCGCAAGGGTCCTCCCTGTAGGAAAGGAAGAGGAATTGAATGGGGACTTTGCAGAAGGGGCCCTGGGCTGGTAACTTGGGCTAGTTAGGCTTTGAACAAACAAAGTGACCAAAAACGTAAGGAACACATGTCTAAGAACAGCTGTCTCATCCTTACGGTTTTCCGATTTGAGGAAAAGGCTCCCGGGTAGATGATAGTTCCAACCCACCTGTTTCGAAGTGGAGAGGAGGAAATAAAGATAGAAAAGATAGAAAATTGACAGCATAACTCATTCAGCTTGAGGCTACCGCACCCACAGAGGGTTCTTGGAGCAAACTGCCCTGCTTAGAGACAGAGCAGTCCTTCCGAAGACCCAGCCTTTTTGTAAATGCAACCTCTGAATCTGTAATAAAGGTGGGTAGACAGTCAAGGCACCGGGCACCTCAAGCTTCGAGCACCCTGAGTAGGGTTCTGGCCAGGAAGAGTGCTTATCTCTTCCCTGCACATCTTCCCCCCGGATCAGAAGCGTGAGAAATACCGTGTGTAAAGAAAGGACCCACGGAGATAGACAGCAGGGTGGGGACTGACTGTGGGAGTGGGGGGGGCAGGGGAGAGCAGTGGGGAAAAACTGGGACTGCTGTAAGTGAACAACAACAATAATAAACAAACAAATCAATCAATCAAATAAGTGTGAGCATGTGGCCAGCCCAGACCCCTGGCCGGTGGGAGAAGCATTACTCACTGTGCACGAAATACTCTCTCAAACTCAGGGGACCCAAAGACTGCCGGGGGTGTGACTTTGTATTTTAATCTTGCTCTTCCTACCTGCGCAGCAAAATAACCTGCGAGTAAAGAGGAATTAATGTTAACAATCTGGCACATTATTATTCATTAATAAAATGCACAATTAAACCACAATTCGATACCACTACAAACCTATTAGAATGTCTAAAAGTAAAGGGACAGGTCATGCCAATTTAAAACGACAGACAAGTGAGGAGAGAGGAGCAACTGGGCCCCTCACCCGCTGCTGGTGGGAATGTGAAACGGCACGACTACTTAACCAACCACTCGGAAGGGGTGTTCAGTGTCCAGAGGCCACGTGATCTGGCCCTTCCACTCTCAGGTGTGTCCTTACAAAGACTTGTACATGGGCGTTCACAGCAGCTTTACTTATAATCGCCTCAAATTAGGAACAACTCTGATGGCTAATTTTATGTGTCAACTAAGCGAGGCCCAGTGCTCAGTTGTTTGGTTACTCTTCAGTCTAGGCGCTTCTGTGGAGGTATTTGTTAGATGTGATTGACGTTTACATCAGGAGGCTTTGAGCAGAGCAGATTACGCTCCTTACTGTGGGTGGGCCTCATCCAATCAGTTGAAGGCATTCCTAGAAAAGAATGAAGTCCCCAAAGAGGAAGGACTTCTGCCTCTACACCGCCTTCAGACTCAAGATAGCAAACCACCTCCTGCTGGAATCTCCAGCCTTCCAGCCCACCCTGCAAATGATAGACTTGCCAGCCCCCACAATGACGTGAACCGATTTCTTAAAATAAATATGGAGTGTGTGTGTGTGTGTGTGTGTGTGTGTGTGTGTGTGTGTGTACACCAAGTCGGTAGTTTGTTTCGCTGGCTAACACAAATGTCTGTCAAGAAGAGAGCGGATAGACAAATGATGGCATCTGTGTGTATAAATTCAATAGGATACACTCAACAGTAAAAAGGAATAAACTATTGCTACAGGGAGCCACATGGATGGATCTCAAAACAACGATGCTAAATAGAAGAAGCAAGACCAAGTAAAAGGCTAACACTGTATAATTCCATTCATAATAAACTCTCAAAAGTTCAAGTGAACCTACAGTGACGGAGAGCAGATCACCGGCTGCCTGCAGCCGGGGAGGGCCAGAAGCAGGGCAGGGGGTGGAGAGCATTACAATAAACTTCTGCGCTGATGGCTGCCTGTCTGACTCAGTTTCCCTGTTATAAATGATAGGACTTGACTCTTCATTTGCTGTCCAGAAGGTGCAATAGATGCTCAAATGCCCATGCAGCTTATAGCTAACTCTGTGAGCCTCATTCTCTTTCAGTAGTTCTCAGTTCCTGCCCTGTGTCCCTCTTTCAACGCCGTAATTAACTTCTGGGGTCTCCTATGTTCCTTCAGATGGTTTCTTCCAGTTTCAATTTCTTACCAGTTCTCCCCAGTAACATTCTGGTCTCCTTTATTTTAGCTCTTCAGTATCTGTTTTCTACTTGCTAATGCTTTAACAAGAGTTTCCTTTTCCACACCCAGTTTGTAGGTTTGGAGTTAGGGGTGGTATGTTTCCTCTCGAAGCGTGATGCTCTCCTCTCCCTTCCGACGAGAGGTGAACCATCGGTGACCCTGGTTTAGGAAGGGCTCCGGCACCAGGCCACTTCCCTTCCCTTGACCCCTCTCTGCTACTAAGAAACTGTTGCGTGGGGTTTAAAAGCTGGAGCTGAACGTCTCAGTGTGTGAGGGTCACTCCTGAAGCCTTTCCCATTCAGACCAGGGTCACCTCGCTGCAGCCTGAGGCAGCAGAGGGAAGATCAGGAAATGCGAGCCCCGTCGGGTGTGGCTCAGTTTGTTGGCCGTCGTCCTGCAAAGCCATCGGGCCCCGGATGATTCTGCAGCGCAGGGACTAGGGGGTCCCTCGGGTGGCCATGCCTCTGTGCAGGTCTGTGTGCTTCTGGGGTCAGCCACAAACATCCTGCTCGCCTCCAGAAATGGCTGTGACTCAAACACAAATTGTGTGTCTTCAGGTGTGATATTTTCATAAATCCACAAACAGACTGGTTGAGCAAGACGCTGAGGGTGGGTGTAGACTGGACTTTACCCTCAGCCGCGGTGCCTCCTTGCAGTGCGCACCCCTGCCCAGCGTCCGGGTAAAACACACTTGGAGAGATAAGAAACGTGTGCAGTCCGTATGAAGCCTTGCCCACCAGTGGTCAGACTCTTCCCTGTTTCACAGTAACAGACTACAAACTGAGCAAATGGGGTCCCCGAGGAGGAAAAGCCCTCTATTTTGCCAAGCAACTGAGATACGGAACAATCCTAGTGGGACAGGGCTTTAAAATGTAGAATTCGGTACTTAATCCAAAGCTCATATTTCTGCGGGAGATTTTTTTTAACCTGATAATCACCTGCCTTAAGCAGTTTATTTAAGAAAACACATTCACGAAAAGATCAGAGTTTTAGAAAGCACAGCCAGAGTTCACAGGCAGGCACAATGTTACCTTTGGAACATTCGTAATTAATATTTAGAGTCCACTCTCCCCAGGTTAGCAAACTCCTAATGCTCACTGACCTGGGCTGAGAGCTGTATCCACAAGTGGGAATTAACCCCTGCAATGGTCCAAATCTCTGCCCGTCCCCAGGGAAGAAGGGAGGTGACCCTGAGCCGACCACGGTCTCCCAGGCTTCTGAGCACCCAGGGCCACCAGCAAGTAAGTATGAAACCCAAACACCGGCCCTCACTTCCCTCTGCCCCCCACTCACACACGCACATGTGCATGCACACGCAGACACACTGCCCTGACTCTTACCTTGCTGACAGACAGAGAGGACAGACACAGCAGCCAGCAAGATCGAATTCTCAGCCATCTCTCCCAGGGAACCTTCTGCTTCACAGAACTAGCTGCGGAAATAAGGGGAAGATAACACTGGCGCTTTTGCAACCTTTCTCATAAGGCAAACAAAGCCAGCAAAGAAAAAAAAAAAAAAAAACAGATGATTCCAGCAGCTGAGTTACCTTTGCTCTGGAACAGGAACAGGAATCAGGAGAGCCAGCAGGTCTGGGGCTGCCAGGAGCAGGTCTTCCTCTGGCCCGGGAGTCGCTTCCCGAGCTCGGCTTGCCCACCCACCCCCACGCTCCCCCGCTGCCCAATTCGCCTCCAGCAAAAGCACTGGCGGTAAAACAATTTCCCCTCCCCGGAAGCTCCAAGGCCTTGCTGAGACCTTTCTCACCTCCTGTAGAAAAATAAAAGCTAGAAAAGCATTTATTTAATCCCACTGAGATTTAAATGCTTATCTAATTTAAAAAGATCCTAACTCTAGTCCCCAGTAAATAGCAGACTCAGACCTCGAACCCGGGTCCAGCATACCCCACCTGGGCCCTGTCCCGGTGCCTGACTCCCCCCAGTCACCCAGACACTGCCCTGATCACGGGGACCACAGGTTTTTTTTTTGAGATATGACTAACATAAAACACCGTATTCATTTCAGGTCTGCAACCTGATTCAACATTTGTATCCATTACAAAATGATCGCACCAATAAATGTAGTTAACATTCACTACGTCACAGAGTTTTACATGTGTTTCCTTGTGATACAACTTTCAAACACACGACACCGCATTGTTACCTGCAGTCACCGTGTTGCCCATTGCACCCCCCGAGACTGACGGATTCCGTAACTGTAAGTTTGTACCACTAGGCTGTAAGCTGTGGAGCGGTATTCCAAAGAAGTGGAGCGGGATTCCAAGCGGACCTCGGGCAGGAGACGCAGTGCTCCTGCCGGTGTAGGGCCCCTCCGCTGTGGGAGCAGCGCCCCACAACGCCCAGGTGCAGGGCGGGTCCTTCCGCAGCTGGGGGCTTCCCGGGAGCCCATGCATCAGCACTGCCCACCTCTGTCAACGAGTTTTGCTCTTTAAAGATGCAGCTTCCCTCAAAACAAAGTTGGGGTCCCTGCCTTGTCTCAGTGCACCTAGAGGGAGCCCCAGAGCCCGCAGGAGGGCCAGCGTGCCTCAGGCTCACACAGGCCTGCACCCGAGCTCCGGGTCCAGACCCTGAATGTCCCATCTCCTGGGGTGGGAGCCTCAACTTGTTAAGACTGGCTGATGGGGACCGAAGGCAGGATAAAATGAAATAGGCTCTTATGAGGGTTGAGTTAGCTAACATTTGTCATAAAGCACTTACAACAGCCCACAGCAACTAAAACTGTGTGCTGTGTGTTTGTTAAATAAGTGCATAAAGTACCTGGAAAAGTACTTAGCATATTAGGTACCTAATGTTAAAAGATATTTGTTAAAAGGTAAAAATCAGGCCTCTTGGGCAAATACAAAATGAAAACACATCAGAGATTTTATTGAACTCATTAATGAGGGAAGCAGTGTGACATTTTAACCAGTTCAAAGGATTCCGAGAAGCATACATATATAGTACTACAAAATGATAACTGAGTAAATTTTGAAGATCTTATTGGCTTTATTCAGCCATTTGTGAATCGGGTAAAACACCGTCTAGCAGATGGATAGGAGCTCCGAGGAGCTGTACGAAATGAAAGACTTTCATAAACAGAAGGAGCAGGAACAAGGAAGTCAGACTAGATAAAAGCAAACTAGTTATTGCAAAGTCACTTTCCCTTAGGGGCTGGCAGGGGTTGATCAGGCCGATTATGTACCTAGTGCTAGGGAGGCGCTTCCTGACTGACGGGTGTGAGATCCCAGAGCCAAAGCTATCTGTAACTAAGTCTGGTTTGGGTGCTCAGCATAAGTGACTCCATTTGGGGCCTGTTACCTTGTTTCTCACAAGAGGGAATGCGGAGTGCCAAGATGGATTTACGAATACGTGTAAACCAGGCCTTCGCACAATGCCCTGTTGGTCTCTGTAGGCCCCCCTGCTCTGATTTGTCCTTGAAACCACGGAAGACTAAAGCTAGGCAAGAAGAATCGTGGAAGTGCAAGGTCGCACCCAAACTTTCTCGTGTACTTGACTGAATGGTTTTGGCCTTCGGTACGCAGCAGAGATTCCCAAACTGCAAGCCAGCCAGCTGCCCCGAGCCCACATCACCACCGACTCAAAGAACTTCCCGGAGGGCAGGCCCGAGGGGGAGGTCTGGGCTGGGCCTGGGGGGGCGGGAGCTCTCCAAGTGAACAGAGGGAATGGCCAAACGAAGAGGTGAGCAGGGAACTCGGCCCCTGCCTCACAGCGGAAACCTTCGGGTGTTCCTAACTCCTGTTTTGAGAAACTTGGGACCATCCCTGCTAGAGAGCTAGTTTTTCTTTAAAAAACAGACAACTCCAGAGCAACCTTTGTGTCTCCCCAATGAATCACTGCCTTTCCACTTTCCTGAGATTCCCTACTGACTCCTCCCACCGATGCCAGTCAGTCCCCAAACCCGGGTCCTAAGAGATGATTGACACACGGGGAAAAAAAAGTGCCCCAAGTGCTTTGAAGTCCCACGCCCTTGTGCGTTCTGAAAGTGCCGCTAGTTTCTGCCTCTAGGAAGGTGTGCGACAACGGAGCTTGGACAATTAAGTGTTTAGCACCCCACGTGGGGTCAAAATGACCGCATGATTGAAACGCTGCCATGGCATCAGCAAAAACCCACGACAACCTGGGTTTCTCTGGACATTTTCCCCGGAGATCAAAGGTAAAAAACACTTTCCCCGATGGTCGTACACAAAGGTCCTCCTGGGGTGTGTCCTGTTCTTCACATTTTTTAAGAAAAATAAGAAGCAGAATATTGCTAATTATTGTAAGGTGTTTTTAAAATAGGTATATTACCGATATAAATTCAAAACAAACATGTAAGCATTCCTGAGAGTTTAGTTTATTAGTTTAATCACCGTTTGTTCCCCAAATTATACTCTGGGTACCCGGCAAAGCAGAGAAGCCACGGTTTGGCCACAAAGACAACCAAACGCAGAAAAACCCCCAGTCGTGTGAGGGAGCTGCTGTCATGAAATGTGAACTCTAACTGAAATTATTTCTGTATGAAATAAGATGAAAAGAGGTGATGTATTTAACTACAGACACGTCCTCTCTCAGACCAATGGCCCCCCAAACTACCACTGGCCTCATCTCTCTCTGTCCTACCCCTAACCCTCCAAAACGGGCAGCTGTCCTCTGCTTTCTGCTGTCCCTGCAGCCGACAGCATCTGTCCCCCGGGATGCCCACAGATAGTCACGGTGATCCCAGAGGTCGATGACCATAGCATTCGCCCTGACGAGATCGGGCGCGTTCAGGGTGGCGTGGCTCTGGAGCACAGGCAGCAAACACGAGGCCCGCGGGCCGAATCCGGCCCTCCACCTTGTTTTATCCGGCCCGGCACCTTGTTTCTACCCGGGGCGGTGCCGAGCTCCTTGCCCCTAGTTAAGGAGTAGTTACATGTATACAGTCCTGAAATTACATTCGGCCCTTTGAAGGCAACCGTGAGGCTGACGTGGCCCCCCGTGAACATGAGTTTGACACCCCTGCTCTAGACTTTAATATTCACTCTCCCCGGGCCTGGAGTGCATTGCAGTGCCCTGCTGGAAGAACCCCATAACAACACAGCGGGTGTTTAAACGAAGCTCAGACAAGCCAAATTTAAAACTGCACCCAACCCACAGTTTGCAAAACTTTAGAGAAAAAATTGCAGCAACCCTGCGGAATATTTTCTCCCCCTTCAGAAGTTATGGCACTTTGCTCTGTGACATGGGTGTGGAAACCCAAGCTCCAGGGGGCCAAGGTCACGGCCAGGTTACACCAAGCCTCAGCTAGTGACATTGAGTGGCATTCCTGCCTGTCACCGGAGGCCAGGAATGTCCCATCAAGGCTCAGAGACAGAGAAAAAAGAGTAGAAAGAGGAGGAAAATAGAGGTGAGCCCCAGGGCAGCGCAGTAAAAAGAGCACAGGCTTGAAGCCAGTCACCCAGACTCGCAGCGCTGCGCAGGGCTGGGCGAGGCCCTAGATGCTTTTTTCAGGGAGAGGGAATGATGCTGGCCGTCTGGGGCTCCTCTGATGAGTCAATGACAGAGTGTGAGGGACACAAACAGCGCAGAACCGGCCAGGTCTCTCCACCACGCCCCTCCTGCCCTGGGGGTGTGGGAGAGACAGGCTCTGTTTGCTGAGAAGGCCACTCACTGGAGCAGAACGCCTTATAATTTCTAAGACTGTGCGGATTTCCCAGGAGAATGAAAGCAGAGCATAGAATTGCTTCAAAATGGCTTTTGACAGTAATAGAAGGTCTCAGCCGAGTCATCTTCAGTTTACGGAGGGCTCAGGGGAGGATGGTGTGGGGCAGAATCTAGGCCTGGTGAGGAGAATCAGAAATCATCATTGTCATCTGTGGTGAGCACGCAGCCAGCCCTCCCCACACAGGCACCATAACACACTGAGTTCACACCTCCGTGCGCACACCCATACACACTCATAAACACACTCACGCACAGGTGCTCCCACACAAACATGCAGACTCATGCACATTCATACACACACCCATGCACATAAACTCATAAACACACAACAACCAACACACTCACAACATGCTCACACAGAGATTCACACACACCCATATACACACATAAACACACGCAGGTGCTCACGCGCACAGATTCACACACATCCATACATGCATTCATGCATATTCATAAATACACATACTCTATACACCCATGTTCTCATTCAAAACACATACCATACTCATATACACCCATGCACATTTGCATACTCATATGCTCACACAAACACTCTCACACTCACCAACTCTACACTGATGTCCCGAAAGGGGACTTGTAAGCTGAATGCTTAGACCTCAGACACGGCCTCATACCAACAACATTCTAACTGGCGCCCGTGTCTCCAGGTTGTCCCCGTAAACAAATTGTGACCTGGCAGGTGACACGCATGTACAGGCACTAGGACAGCAACTAAAAGAGCCTATGCCCTTGGTTTGCCTCCTCCTTTTATTGGATTGGACAAAATTCCTTTGCTTTTTCCTGTACGATGGCTCTAGTAGCACTTAGTCGTCTTTAACTTCATTTGAAACAATTTTGTTAGATTGTATTGGGACAGCTGTCATATCAGTGTGCCTTAAAAAAAAACTTGTCCAAATTGGTAAATGTTTGTGCAGCCATTTTAATAGTGAAGATGGAAGAAAATATGCAACATTTTTGGATTATGCTCATGCTTGATTATTTCAACAAAGGTAAAAACAAAAAAGACTTGTGCAGTGTATGGAGAAGGTGCTGTGACTGGTCCAATGTGTCGAATGTGGTTTGTGAAGTTTCATGCTGGAGATTTCTCTCTGGATGATGTTCCACGGTTAGGTAGACAAGTTGAAGTTCATAGTGATCAAATGGAAACATTAATTGAGAACAATTAACTTTATACCACATGGGAGATAGCTGATATATTCAAAATAGCCAAATCAATAAAATTATTGGTGAAAATGAAAAGTGTGTCCTTTATTTTGTGGAAAAAACTAAACAGACTTTTTGACCAGCCCAGTAACTTTTTTAACTGAATAGTATTGGAAATTAAGTACTTTAAAACAAGGTGGTGGGTGTGAACTCCCTGCCCCGTGGGGCGAGGCCAGGTTCCCTGGGGGCTGTGCTCAGAGCTACATTCTTCAGCTTCCTGGGACCAGAGCAGCCAGAGACGGGAGCCCAGGGGACCGAGCACTCTGGAGAGGCTCAGGGCTAGGACAGGGCCGGGGGCCTCTGCTGTCCACTCCCCCGAGCTGGCTCCCAATTCCAGTCAACACAAGTGAAGGTCTGAGCCCTGGGCCACCACTGCACAGAACTGTCTCAGCTAATCTGCATAATCAAACAATGAAGTGCTTGTTTTATTCCCATTGTTCAGACAGAGAAACCGAGGGTCAGAGGTTACAGTGCCTTTTTCAAAGTCAGTGTAGTCAAGTCCCGCTGATTCCAAAGCCTTTGCTCCTCAGTGGCTGCACGCTGAAGTCACCGCATTTAAAGTACTGGTGCCAGGCTCGCCCCACACACAGCATTTCTGATTTCATGGGTCTGGGCTTCAGCCTGGGCACCTGGACCCTTTTAAAGCTTCCCAGGCGATTCTAACACACAGCCAAGGTGGAGAGCTGCCACCTTAACCAGGATTTCTCAGTGTGGCCACATCACCTGTGGTGATGTGAACGTGAGGATTTCCAGGTCTCCTCCAGGATCCATCGGGAGCATCTACTGCATGCTGGCTAAACATAACAGCCTCTCCTGATGCACGCAGCACTCCTGAGTTTCAAACTGTTCCCATTTTACAGATAAGGAAACAACCCCAGAGGGCTTCGGGAGCTTGCCTCGTCACCCCGTTCCACGCTTCCCAAAGAGGAAAGGTTGTGACATACCCGTTTGGGGTGAGGTTGGAGACAGAAGAGCCCGTAGAAGCCAAAGCGCCATCACTGGAGCCCAGAGAGGAGGAGGAAGCCTAGCGGAAGGTTCTGGACCAGCAGGAGGGAAGATGGGAGGCTGGGAGGGCCGGGACCTGGTGGGCCTTGGAGTGCAGCCCAGGCAGAATGATAAAGGATGGAAGTTTTTTCCACAAGGAGGAATTTAGGGGTGTGGGGTGAAGAGGGAGGAGAAGACAGACGTGGGAGGGAAATCGAGGCTGAGTCGGGGCCAAGGGCTGCTCCGAGGTACCAGCAGAGACACGTGCAGCAGGACCTGCATCTATCTGGTTAGCTGCATGCTGGGTCCACCTGTGCTTGCAGCTCAGTGGCTGCAAGGTGCACCCAGGCCCGCAGTTCTGCCGTTAGACCAGCCAGCGACGCTCTTCCACACAGAGCAGTTTAACCGAGAGAGCGCTCTGAGTTGATGACACCAGGGTGCCCAGCGACCGCCTCAGAGAACTTACTGCGAGGTTTCTGCCCACCGCAGGAGGACTTACCTCCTCTGCACCTAAAACACTGCGTTTCTCTTTGGCGTCCTGTGCACAGTAAAACCCAGCATGCGATGGCGCTGAGTGATTGGGCTACTTAAAAGAAAGGGGTGGCGGGGGTGGGTACTGTGGTTTCCCTGTCTCTCCGGGGCTTGTTAAAGGAACGGGCAGCTATCCCTGCTTGATGGAAAAACACAAAAGCACATTAAGGACAAACAGGTAAAAGCAGCTCTGACTTCGAAACGTGACGCTGAGCCTGCGTCTGGGCCGACACACCCAGCAGCAGTCGTGGCAACACAGCGCGTGGCCTGTTACACCGAGACTCAGGGCAACGCTGAGCGAGCGGAGGCCGCCGGGGCGCCCGGGTCCTGCAGAAAAAGGAACGCAGCAGAACACACCGAAAACCCCCGCCTGCTCCAAACAGGGAAAACTAGTGTGACACCACGGGACGGCTCGGGTCTGCCGCCTTATCAAGAGGACAAAGAATGTCAAGTACAGCGTACCTGGTTTTCTCTTCTTTTCCTTTTTTTTAAGTTTAATCAATCTTTTTATTTGTCTTTGATAAAGTATTTAATGTTTTTTAGTTTTTGAATTCTTAAATTTTTTTTCAGCACGTTTACATTCAATATTATTTTGTGTTCGTTTCATCCCTTCTTTCTGCTTATCCCTCCTCTCAGTGTCCAGCGGTCCTAGGCAAACCCATCCGGGACCGAGTTCCAGACAGAACAGCTCCAACTGCCCTCCTCTGCGCCCACCTCCATGACCCCACCTCCCATCCTCTTTCGGAGGACCCACCAGCTCCTCGCACCTTGACCCTAATTCGCAGCTGGGAGATTCTGAGCAGCCCCACCGCTCACCGCAGTGGCTCCCACTTGGTCCTTTCTATCAGAGGTTATATCTTGTCACACCACTAGGGGGCGCAGATCCCAGGTGACCACAACTCAGGATTCAACCCCTTGGAAGATGGAGCTTCAGGTGAGCCAGGGGCCTCTCCGTCCCAGCTCCCTCCACCCGCTTTCCAGAGGTTCTTCAGAAGCAGCAGAACTGGAACAAGCCCGTTCACAAAAACTGTTGGCCAAAGCCTCACCTAATCGATGCCCTAAAACACGCCAGAGTTTCAGAGATCAACAGAGTGGCCCTTTCTGGCAAGAGCCCCGTGACACGCCGGAGCATCAAACTCTGGGTGTTTAAATGTAAAAATCCCAGGATTTAAGCCTTAGTCCTGACCCACTCAAAACTAGACACAGGCCAACACAGACTCTGTCCCGGAGACTCACGTTCCAGCAAGAAAGGGTCCGAAACAGGACCCTTCCAAGGTGGCATCCGCATCGGAGACTGCGGGAGACCGTCAGTCAGGAGAAGTCCCACCTCCTGGACACAGCAGCCCAGGGGAGAGGTTCCGTTCGGTGATACATATTTTCAAGAATCAAAAGCCCTATCTCGGACTTTGATCTTCAGTGCACCTGTGGCTTCTGGAGGGGTTTGGTGAAATTAAACAGTGGTCTGCAAAGTACTTTGCATGAACTTTTTGCAAATAGAGCAGGTCAGAGAGCTGGGCAGAGTCTGCAGAGATTCCTGGGTCAGGCAGACCGTTTGGTTGGTAGAACAGAAAAGAGGGCCGGCTCCACCGGGACGGAGAACAATCTAAAGCACAGGAAGGAAGGAATCTGGAATCTGGAGACACTCATGAGACTGTGTATAAGCAGTATTTGTTCATTCATTATCGAGCACACTGAGCATGCGCCACAGGCCCAGTGCTGGGCTAAGCCCCGGAGTCAGGACCAGGCAAGACAGCAGCAGCCCTGCTCCAGTGGCGTTTCCAGAGGCGTGAGCACCAGCGCTAGCGAGGCTGCACAGAGCTAGCGCTTCTTCCTCCACCACTGTGCTGAATGCCGTCAGGGACAAGTCCAGGGGCCATGGGAACATGCACCCCAGGACCAGCCTAGTCTGGGGGCCACAAGAGCCTTCACAAATGTGCCAACCTCTGCTGAGGGCTGTCACACAGTGTTAGCTGGGTGAATGGCATGCAGGTGTGTGCACTGGGGTGGGCAGGTGAAAAGGGAACTTAGAGCTGAGGAACAGCAGTAAAAAGACCCAAAAGGGGAAAAGCCATGAATGACATGGTCAGAGAACTGTGAAAAAAGTCCAAGGTGGCTTCTGCACAGAGACCTGGGTCTGGTGAGCCAGGGCCCACCCACACAGGGCCGTGGTGAGTGTGTGTGCTTTAGACTGGAGGCTCTCCGCTTAGTTACCCCACCCCCACCACCCCCAACCCCTGGGGACAGTTGGCAATGACAAGACACTTTTCCTTGTCATACCTGGGGAATAGAGTTGCTAGTATCTAGTGCGTAGAGGTCAGGGTGTTGCAAAGTATTCTACATTGCACGGGGTGGCGCCCGCAACAAGAAATGATCCCACTCAAAACACCCGCAGTGCTGAGGGAGAGAAGCCCTGTTGTACCGTGAGGGTGAGGAGCCACTAAAGGGTTTTAAGCCAGAGACTTTGTGATGAGACTGGTTTCCAAAAGATCCCTCTGACCTCAGAGTGGACTGATGCGGGGCACCAGTGTGGACATAAATGGGTCCGTCCGGAAGCCTGTTGTGGGCAAGACGAGATGGTGGCCCAGACTGTGTGGGGGGGCAGTGTCCATGGGCAGAGAAAAGTGAATGGACAAGAAAGATACTTGAAAGAGCAAACCAGTCTGACGTGGGGACAGATTGGCTGTGGAAGGCAGCCCAGCCCACGCTGTCTGAGGCAGCAAAGCTGGGGCGGGGCTTAAGTCTGATGCTCCATGTGGACAGTGCCACGCCAAGGCAGCGAAGTAGGGGAGCGTCCTGCTGAACCACTGGCTGAGATGGGCTGGGGGACACACAGCGAGCCACTGAACACCCCCCACCTGGCCCCACCCGCCACTCAGGAGGGGCTGCTAGAGAAGCTGCCCCTCAGAACAGCCCTGCAGCGGGAGCGAAGGAGAATCCATCTGCCATCGCCCCTCTCTCATTGAGCAGTTTCCCCGGGACAGTTTTTAAACATATCTGCAAATTCTTAGATATGTCTCCCATCATGAGGTGGGACTACACCCTCTCCTGTGACGCTGGACTGGCCTTAATACCTCGCGCGCAGCCGGGAGGATGCAGACGCAGTGACGGCCACTCGGCCTCTGCCTGCTCGCCAGGGCACTGTGCTTAGAGCCCTGGGCTGCCAGTAGGAAGTCAGCTACCCTGGGCCACCACGCTGGCTGGTCCCAGCCCACAGCCAGAGTGCCCCGCTGCGCCCGTGAGTGAAAATACTCTCAGATGATTCTAGTGCACAGTCGCTTCCAGCCGTTGAGTCTCCCAGCTTTGGCCTCAGACACCAGCAGCCAACGGTGTCCTACTGACCCACATAAGCTGTGAACCTGATTAAACAGTTGCTCTAAACCCCGTTCAGGGTCATCTGTCACACCTGAGTCGTCACGGGAACAACTTCGAGTTACAAGTTAACAACTCAGTCTTCCAAGTTACATCCCTTGGCCCCCCTGACATCAACCCTTGCTCTGCAGTGTGGCGCTTCAGACAGGAGCCAGGACGCAGTATGGCTGGCAGTGCTCACGTGGCAGATAACAGATACCCCACAGGGAGTCAGCCGGCCATGGTGGAGCCCGCGTGGAGCGGGCGGCGGAGGATTCAGCGGAGCGATGGGGCCGAGGGCACTGGGCACAGTGCACTGGGTGTGTCCGACAGAGGAGAAGCAGGACTTAAGGACTCCCGCACTTCTGGTTTCTGACTTGAGCAACCAGGTAGGTTCATGATGGTGCCATTTACTGAGATAGGAATTAGAAGGAGGGACCGACTCCATTGGAAGTGCCTATGAGTCCAGTGGATATGGCAAGAAGGGCCCAGGTCACCAAAGATAGTCGAGGTCATCGATCTTAAGATTGCTGGGCTCCAAGAGGGCTTAGGATCCACCCCTGATTCTTCTTTCCTGTGTGATGAACATCTCCTAGGTCTGAGGTTGGGACCTTTGCCCAGCTGATTCACGTATTTCGAGACTAGTGTCCGAGGCAGCCCCGGGAGGGAGTATGGCATTGGCAGAGCTGCCACATACGGACACACACACGCCCTGCAGCCCCGGGCCGGCAGGAGAGTCACTGTCAGATTTTTTATGTATGGGAAAAATATTTTCATTATTTTCAAATGCATTGGAATCTTTTCTCCACATGCAACTCTCCTCTCTCCTCCATTTCACCTTTAATGCAAACTGCAAATGTTCCACGCATGCAGAACGCTAGTCTGCTTTGCATTATTTACCTAATTGGTGTTGCTTTAGTCCACAGATTCAGTAGTGGTCACAGGCTTGCAGGAGATCTCAAAAGGTGAATGGGCCTGCCACCTCCTGTCCCTGACCGTAGGTAGGCAGGGTCCCCCTTTGAAATAAGTCAAGGTCAGACCTGAGGACACCAGCTTTGATAGGAATCCAGGGCAGAGCCTGAGTGGTCTCCCGTGACCCACTCCGTCCTGTTCTCCCAACACACAGGTTCGGGTACTTCCAGATGCCTCATCTCATACCCCACCACTAAAATCAGAAAGGCAGCCCTGGCTGGTGTGGCTCAGTGGGTTGAGCACTGGCCTGTGAACCAAAGGGTTGCTGGTTCAATTCCCAGTCAGGGCACATGGCTGGATTGCAGGCCAGGTCCCCAATAGGGGACCACAATAGGGTTGCACAAGAGGCAACAGGGGACCACAATAGGGGACCACAATAGGGCTGCACAAGAGGCAACCCACACATTGATGTTTCTCTCCCTCTCTTTAAAAAAAATAGTAAGTCAAAAAGGCAGTGCGCTTAGCAGTAACAACTTCAATTATTTACAAAATCACATGAGGGGTGGAAAATGCCAGAAGGAAGGATGAAGGAAAAAGGAAGACATGTGTCCTGAGGTGCCATAATCCAAATAATGTGATGGTCTGGGGTTTTATCACAATGAACCCTCACAAAATCCTCTCGGTATTAGTGACCCATATTTTTTACACCAGGAAAGTGAGACACAGACTAACCTGCTTGCCCAAGATTGTGCAGCTAATAAGACGCAGAGCCAGAGTCCACGTCTGGCTCCAAGCCAGTGCTCTTCGCATTCTCACTTTCTTCCCAAGAGCCTTTGTTTCCACGACTCCTTACAGAACAGAAGGCATCTCTGTAAGTTTTGGGGAGACGTGGCTGTGCGCACGGAACCGCTGTACCTCTCCATGAGCACCACCAGATGGCACAGTGCGAGGCTCAAATCCTGCTTCTTTTTAAGGGCGCACTTGGCGAGACAGACAAGCGTGGGGAAAACAGCTGCAAGGAGAATGTCAAAACAGAGTTCTATTTAGGAAAGTGGAGCCTTCTGCCTGGCCCCGTCTCCCACAGCGCTGCTTGGTTGGCTCTCCGCAGACTATAAATGAATATGCTTCTTTCTTCCTTCCCCATCCGACTGCTAACCCACATCTCTGATTCTATTTTCTCTCCATCCCAGGCTCTGGTCCCACCCACATCAGGGAATAGAGTGTCCTGAAGACGGAGGGCAGCAGCCAAGCTGGATGGTGAAGAGAATCCTTCCCCACAGCAACTGGTGGGCAGTACCGCAAACATATCCCTCCCCACCCCTTACCCAGCACACGCACACACCGCAGCAGCCACACCGCACGCGCATGCGCATCGGAGCGCTCGCCTGTCTGAGTCAGCTGAGGTTCCTCCCAACTCCCCCTCCCAACTGCCTGCCCTGCTGACTCCAGGCCCCAGCGACAGAAGCAACAGCCACGTACGGATGGGATAACCCACTCCTGCAACTGCACACAGCCAGACTCCTGCCAAATCCCCTACCGTGCAGGGCGGGGCAAAAGTAGGCTTACAGGTGTGTGTGAAACACAGGGTTTATTCTTGTATTGTTTCTAATTAATTACTGTATCATTCTCCATGCCAACAACTGTAAACCTACTTTTGCCCTACCCTGTATATGTATGGTGCCACAGACTAAATGTTTGTTTCCCCTCTGCCCAGGAAATTCATATGCTGAAATTATAAGTCCCAACGTGATGGTATTAGGAGGTAGACCTTTGGGTGAAGCCCATGTCACATCTCAGTCCATCTCTCATGTATGGAACCCCTTCCCGGTATTGGGTCCCCAGCGTCTTAGATGCCTGGAGTAGTTTCTTTCTCGCCTGATCAGCTCCACACTGATGCGACCCACCTGGAGTTTGAGTCCGTAAGTGCAGAGAGGGAACAATCAGGGCGGCAGGCGACCTGCCCCAGGAGCATGCAGCTCCCAGGCACAGGCCCGGGCTGGGCGGAGAGCTGGAGCTCACGTGGGCTGCAGTTTTGCCAGAAAAACAGAATGGAAGGAGACGGAGCTGGAGGTGCACTTAAGAGTGACCCGAAGGCTCTCAGCAGCGCTCCAGGAAGTGAGCAGAAAGCACACACATAGGGGAACCAGGACCAGGATGCTTGAAATCAAAACTTCAGAAGAGAGGAAGCAATTACTGGTGACGAGACGTGCGGTCTGATCCTGGGAGTGAGGGGCTGAGGTAGGCCAGAGGACAAGGTCGGCGGGAATGACGGGAGGGACTGTGGGGTCGGGCTGTTGAGTGGGTTGTCTACCTGCACTGAAAGGCTAACGCCCACCCTGAGACTTCTGACGGGTCTGGGTCTCTCGTCTCCTGGCGAGGCTTGGAACATGGGGTCCAGCTTGTTCTGTCCTCTTCTCTGCCTGCTGTCCTGTCCCTCCCCTCCACACACGGTCACAGGGACTTCTCTGTCCCCAAGCCCCACCAGCACAAAGCTGTTGTGTGTAATAGACCTTGACCAAATATTTGCGGGTAAAAGAGGAGACCACAGCAGCACACAAAGCTAGAAATAAACCTGAACATCACACATAATATCCTGGGGTTCTCAACAAGAACTTCTCAAGGATCCTTTGCCCCCTTGGGTTTCCCCAACTCTGCTGGCTTGAAGCAGGTCGCCTCCCTCCAGAGAGGCTGTGCCCTTACCCTTCTCCCTCTCCAGGTCACCTGGTCCCCCGCCCCCCTTATTGCCAGCCTCCAGGGTCACACTGTCAAGTTCACGGGCAGTGGACATTCACACACACAGCAGCACTGTCCTTTCACACCTCTTGCCACTGTGGGACCCACCTTTGGGAATTTTCCTAATGAAAAGAGCCACCAATTTCCTCCCTCCAGATGTATAATTACATGAAATTGTTCTAACACCTGTATCACATTCCTACTGCCCAAATGAAATGACATCACATAGGTGATGGTGTTTAAAATCTGAGAAGCACTTTTCTAGTTCAAATACAAGAGGCGCAAACTTTTCTGTACAATCCCACAACCCAGTCTAGTAAAGACTGGTCGGTTTGTCGGCAAGGCCCCAGGTGCGCAGACCCGGGGAAGCTGGGCTGTGGGTGAGTGTGATGCTCAGCCAAACGAATGAATGAAGTGTGTGTACAGGACACTGTGATTTACAACAAGAGACATGCATTTGGTCTTTGTCCCAGTTTCTGACACAGAGCTCCTAAAACTTCTGGGATAGTTCCAGAGCTATAAAGGTGAAAAGAACGTGTTATTATTTATAACAAAAACCCATTTCAACCACATCTGGGTGTATGTTAATGAGGTGACTCTTAGGAAGCCCTTAAGGATGGGGGTTTGTTGCCTTGAGATCAACCATTTGACTAGAAAATTGGAACTTTCAGACACACACACACTGGGGAGGGGAGAGGGGCTGGAGGTTGAATCAGTCACCAATGGCTAACGATTCAGTCCGTCAGGCCTAGGTAAGGAGGCCTCCATGGAACCCAAAGGGTGGGGTTCAGAGAGCTTCCAGGTCACTGGACACGCAGGGGCACAGTGGGCGTGGAGACGCCTCGCCCCTTCCCACATACCTTGCCTGATGCATCTCTTCAATCCCGCTGTTCCTGAGTGGTATCCTTCTATAATAAACCAGTAATCTAAAAGTCAACCGTTTTCCTGAGTTTGGTGAGCTGCTCTAGCAGATTAATTGAACAAAAGAAAGGTGTTTGTTGGAACCTTCCATTTGCAGCCAGTGGGTTAGAAGCACAGGTGGCGGCCTGGACTTGCCTCAGGCATCCGCAGTGGGGGCAGCCTTGTAGGGCTGAGCCTTACCCCAGGCAGCATCAGACCTGAAGGGAATCACAGGACACCCAGCGGGTGTTGCAGAGCTGATCAGTGTGGGAATCCACCCGCACTTCAGGGGTCAGAGGTGCCCCGGGGGTGTCGCGGGGCGAGAGCATCGGAGAAACCCAGGAGTGTGTGTGCCTCACCGCATGACCCAGGGAGACAGTTACCAGGCCATTTTTGGCCGTCTCAGTGCAGACCATCCCACAGTCATGGCGGGAGCCAGGCTAGGCGGGGAGGGAATGGGATGAGAAGGTGGGCAGAAGGACTGTGCCTCTCCTTTTCTCAGAGCTGGGGGTGAAAGGGGGAGGCCAGTGCAGTGGCCGCTCAGACCCAGCCCCCATGACACGGTCTGGACTCTGCTCTGCAATTGCGTTATTTTACAGTCGACTGCCCCCTGGGGACCCTAACAAAGGGCACCTCCCAGCACCCAGCTCTTCCCACCCTGTGCCTTGGGCAATGCCCGCTATGCCCTTTCCCGAGTGATCGTCTGGACAGAGTTCTCAGGGAAAGAAGTAGAAAGGACCGGTCTGCAGCGGTGGAAAGAAGAGAAAGGAGGCGTTCTGTGCACTGAACTGTGCCCTCCCCAAGAGCCACCTGGTGAAGTCCTCACCCGCCATGGGATCCGGCCTGGAGACAGGACCTTTGAGGAGGCGATTAGGTGAAGTGAGGTCATAAAGGCAGAGTCATGCTCCAACAGGACTGGTGGCCTTAGAGGAAGAAGAAGGGGTACCAGGGGTGCATGCACGTAGGGGGAAGGAAAGGCCACGTGAGGACACCAGGCCAAGGTGGCCATCGGCAAGCCGGGAAGAGAGTTCTCACCAGCCCTACCGGAAGATTCGCTGTAGACTTTCAGCCTCCAGAACTGTGACGCAATTTACTGACTGATACAGGAAAAATAATTTATAAATAAATAAATAAAGGAAGGAAGGGTTCTGTCTAGGATACTGAACCTGGATTTTTCTTCACCATCTTGTGTAGCACTGTCTCTAGAGGCCTACCTGGAGGGGAAAGGGAGAAGGGGAGGAATGTGACATAAGGGGACTTGTCACACGACAAGGACACTGGTTCCTACAGGGCCAGGCCCCCCTCCTCCCTCCCTTGCGCCCACACCCCTATCTGCTGCCTTCCATCCCCCGGATTTCTGGTGCTGGCGTCAGAATGAGACCGATATTCGGCCTCAAACAAAGGTAATTATTTGAGTTGGGAGCTCTCCGCCTTAATCTTGAGTCATTTCATAGTCCTCTCAAAGGTTCGCTTAGTTTTTCAATAATCCAGTTTAGATAACTAAATTTCTGTGGTGGGAGTCATGGAGTTTTTGGTTTTGGGGGTTCTTTTACCTTCTGATTGATGTCGGCATCAAAAGAAGCTTTAGAACCTTTCCTGTTGTTAAGGACCCACCAGGCCCCTCTGCAGAGATGCCTGGCTGTGACCCTCGGACGGGGATTAGGAAGGATTCGCAGAGGCTGGAAGAACCGCAGGAAGCAAGCAACGAGGGTACCTGGTGTCTCTCTTTGTGAGCACATAATGGGCCCGAAGTGGTGCATCACCCAAGGTGCCCTGTCGCTCACAGACTCACCCACCCTCCTCCTTTCACTTCTAACCTTGCTGGGGGGGGGGGGCGGGGGAGGCTGCATTAATTACTTAAACAGTCGAGCAGCTTGGAGGCTTCTTTTCAGCTGCATCGCTCACGCGGCTGGCTCTTTCATCACCAGCAGGTCGAGGCTGCCAACGAGGGTGGGCGGCCGGGGCGGCCCTGCCAGGGGCGTCTGTTTGAACAAGGCCCGTTCCCAGCCTGCTTTGCCATGCAAATGCTTCCAGGAGCATCCCCGCCTGCTCCTTAGAATTCAGTGGGATGAAGACACTTAGGGGGGATATGGCTCCGTTTCCAGCCTTCCCTCCGAAGGCTCAAAGCCATGTCTCCAACTTCTCCTTCGGCTGTTCTCAGAGTTAACATCGTAAGGAAAATTCCTTCATTCTCCAGAAAGGACTGTTGAAAGTGGGAAACCACTGAATGGTGTTGTTTTACTTTTATTTAGGACAGTGTCTTTTAAATATGCCCCTGAATACCATTGGCCCTGGAAACGTGATTTTCGTGTGCACAATCCCAGGCTCCTCTGGCTCCGCTCACGTCAGGGCAGCCCAGTCGCAGAGCCCTGCAGGGGGCGGGCGGCCGGCGAGGTCTCAGCACTGCTGTGTCTGGCCAGGTGCCCGCCAGCCACACAGTCAGCACCTGCTAAATAACTTCCTCGGTGAATTATTTATGGTGCGGATCCATTAATCTTTTATCGTGACTCTAAAATGTAGGTGTGACCATTCTGTAAACTTTTCTCACAAGTGGGCACTTTCCCTGTATGCGTGGCACTGTTAACAGTTTAACAACAAAAAAAAAAAAACACCATGTGCTACATGATGCTTTTCCCTGTTGGTATCATTGTTTAATTAAATTAATGCCCATCAATGTTACAAAGATCAGCAATCTTCTGAGAGTTCTTCAGACACAAATTCTCAAAGTCCCAAGCAGGGTAAAGGAAGCACAGCTTTTTTTTTTGTCTCTGGAGCTCAGAAACATTTCCATGGGTAGAATAAAAGATGGGAAGAGGCCTCAGCAGAGTGGACCAGAGGGGTCCTGGCGATCCATGACTTCTTTTGCTGCTACGTTGACACGGGCACCTGGTGGGTGGGGCTCAGCCCTGCCCTGAGAAGCCCACAGTCCAGGGAAACCCACAAGCAAGTAACAGTGGACATCGTCATAACCTTTTCCCACTGGGTGGGCCCGGCACATCTCACACACCCGCTGGGCTGTAGGAGACACCAGTGCTCGGGTGAGCCAGCTGGGAGCATCGGAAGCATTGAGGCCCGCAGCCCCGGCAGCCGTAGCAGTGCACCCGCTCATTCTGGGCAGGAGGCAGGCCAGCTGAGCAAAGGTGCTGGGGGGAAGGGGTGGCCAGGACTGGGAAGACAGGGCCTGCACGGCCTCCCACACACGTTAGTCAAGGCCCCGTACCGGCCCTCTTGGCTGGGTTTCCAGAGCAGCTGTCTCCGTAGCATTCCAAGAAAAAGCAAAAATAAATAAATAAATAAAGGCAGGTTATCTAAAAGGTCACTAGCAAAAGCCTGTTTGTCCTTCGGAACAGCTCAACCCCAATCAGTCACCAGCTACCGTGGACACAGCAGGCAATGGGGGAGGGAAGAAAGTCAGCCTCTCTGGGAGAACTTCTAAAGCCCAAGTACAAGGGTGGCCATACCCCCAGAACGCCACAGTTGGAGGCACGAAGCCTAGCGGCAAATCTGTCTCGGAAGGCAATTCATCTTGGCCGAGGCCCTCCGAGGTCGGCCTAGGGCGGCTGCAGCTGTTGTGTGGCAGAAGAGACCTGGCGTAGGCTGACTTGTATCTCAACCTCGGCCACTCTCTTCCAAGCAAACGTTACGGGCTCTTCAGAGAAGCTTTGGAGAGAATCAAGCAAATAGGAGAGAAGCAAGCAAACGGTAGCCAGGCTGCCCTCCCTGCCTGCGTGTCCTCCTGGGCTGTTTTCCCCGGAAGGCAATGAACCCAGCACAGCTGGGAGGAGGCTCCGCACAGGCCGCTGCTCTGGCCCCGTCCCGCCACCCCACTCCACCACCCTGAGAAGTCACCTTCTGGGCTGAGCTCTCGTTCAGGGTTGGGCAGCAGGGAGTGGGGTGCTGGATGACGAGCACAAAGGGGAAAGGGAATTCAGAGAGAGCACTCAGTTCAGTTCACAGAGGGCACGAGCTTGGCTGGACCACGCCCAGGGGCTCCCTCCCCCTCACCGAGGCGCCCTCTGTTCCTGCCTTCCCATGGGGGAGCTCAAGAGTTGGGGAACTGTTCGATTCCCAGTGAGGGCACATGCCTGGGTTGCAGGCCAGTTCCCAGCAGGGAATGCACAGGAAGCAACCATACATTGATATTTCTCTCCCTCTCTCCTTCCCTTCCCCTCTGAAGATAAATAAATAAAATCTTTTAAAAAAAAAAGAATTGGGGAACTTTAGTTGTAGGTAACAGTTAATAAACTGCGTAGTTAACGCATGGAAAAGCTACTGTGTCAGGAACTGAAGACACGGCCCACCCTGACGGAAGGAGACCACGGGCAGTTGCACTGTTGTGCTCCAGAAGAGACCATGAGCAATGGAGGTGGAATCCCAGCCACTGAGTTCCAGGGAGAGGCAGTCCGACGCCCAGGACACAGGACACGGACCACAGATGAAGAAAATCACAGGTCAGCGGATGAAAGGGGGTTAGGGAAATTGCTGGACTGCAGCTTTTATCTGATTAACCTCTTTCCTGAATTCCGAATCCCTTATTTACACTCCCCCCACCCCACCCCACCCTTCCCCGACCCTTAAAAAGCTGGCTTGAAAGGATGGTCTGTTAGGGTACATAACCCGCCATCTTCTCAGATCACCCGCATCTGAATAAGGCGCCCATAAAGATTCAGTCCCTGCCTCTGCTCATTGGATCTGGTGGTGACAGGCAGCCCAAATGCCGGCTTTTCCGGTTTCACTTCCAGCTTGGCTAACCACCTGACCTCCCTTTACTTGGAGATTTTCATTAGAGAGCTCGTCATTGCAAATTCTTTCTCTGTGCCTCGGAAATGTATGTAAACTTCTTGAAAAGCCTCTACAAGTTTATGACCCAGAGAATGTCTTTCTCTGGAACCTCAGAACCATCACCTGAAACCATCAAAGGAGCCACTCCTCCACCCCCCCACCCCGTCTCTGTGGGAGGCTCAGAGCCCACCTTCAGCCGGACATCTCGCTCCCAACTTCTGTCATACGGGTTTCTCAGTAAACACTGATGGCCTAGGACTCTCCCCCAAAGTCCTCCACTACCTTTTTTAAGCTCCATCCCCCCACCCACCTCTGCTGCAGGAGAGCTGAGTTCAGACTGAGCTCGGGCCTCGCTCCCTTACCGCACCGCGTTGAATGATGTTCCCCTTGCTTATGTGAACTCTGATGCAATCTGTGCTTTGACACCCTCTGCTCACACCTTCCAAAGCCCTCTTCCTCCTGTGCAGCGGTGGCTCTAGAACCTCCATGTGTCAACCTGGAGGGCTTGTTAGAACACGGGTCCCGACCCGGGAGGCCTTCGGGTGGGCTGGCTGACTTTCCAACTACTTTCCAGGTAAGACATGCTGGGCTGCTTTGGAGGCCGTGCGCAGTTCAGCCTGTTTCTCCCCTAGACCGCTCGAGGCTCCTGGAGCCCATGGAGGCCACCACGCACCGTTCTGTTGTGGGGTCCCCTCCGGGGGCTTTCTTCCCCTCCCTCCCCCCCCACCCCCGCATCTTCTCCCTCTCTCCCTTTTTAACACTCTCTCCTTAACACTCTCTCCTCCTTTCCTCTCGGGCCTGTTTCTTCCTTTCCTTTCTTCTCCTTCCGCTCCTAGGTCACAGCCCCTCTCTTCCAACCAACCTTCGCCTTCAGAAAACAAACAAAAAGTAGCAGCCTGCTACTCCTTAGGTAGTACTTAATCTTGCCATTTTAAAGGCTGTAGTTGTTTTGTTTTTTAACAGCCTAATCCTTCCTGGGGCCCTCTTGGCACGCTGCTTCCCTGGGGGTGGGGGAGGGGGCTTTCCTCATAGTTCTTGGTTACCTAGCAACTTGTCTCCTAGCTGACAAGTCACCGCCCCTGCAGAGATGCTGGCTGATGTGCACACTGACAAAGGGAAATTGACACCGTCGCTCCAGCCCCCTCTTAGAAGGCCTCCCTGTTCATTAGTGCTGTGCTAAGTGGCTCGCTGTGGGCAGGTCCCCCGCTGCCCCCTCCCCATTAGACGCAGCGCTGCTTCTCCCGGGGACGCTGGAGTGACGGCAGCTTGTCAGGCTCCCAAGGCGCTGGGTATGTACTGGGAATTTCAGATTTAATCCCTAATTAGATCCAGCCCATCACCTTTGTCACAGGAGCCATAATAGTTTTCTCATTGTTGTCTTCGAGTCACCGGGGCTGGGCGGAGAACTATATCCATATTTATGCGTGGGTTTCCTCGTGTGCTGTTACATCCTCGGACTGTGAAACGAGGGGCCTTTCTTTCTCCTGCAAAAGCCTTTCTGAAAGAAGCTGTTTGCTTAACATCTCCTACCACCATCCTTTGTTCCTCCTGCACACAGGCGTCAATTAACTGCTGTAGGCCGGGCGGGTGACTGACTTGAACTGATCACAGAAGACAGAGATGTCCGCCGGTAGCCCTTCTTATGGTAGGAGCGCTGACTGATCCCGGGTGAGGCAGCAGACTAAGGAAGGAGGAAGGGAGGGCAGTCCAAAATTAAAAAACGAATTCTGCCCTTATTTTAAAAAGCATGGGCAGCAGAGATACTTTTCACAGAGAACAATGGTAAATTACCCAGACGCCCCGTAGGAGAGCCCATAGGAGAATGTGGAAGCAATCAGTCTGATAACACAGCCGAAGATCGTGAGGTCAGTTTTATGAATGGTAGGGCATTGACGTGAGTCATACCCATCTTAGAGATAAATGTGTACTTCCATATGTAATACATGCAACATCTAAAAACATGTGACATGTGTACAGCATGCGAATACAGCAGGTGATATATATGCCTCTCTACAGTAATTCAGGGGGAAAGAATCCCAGCGAGCTTGAACACTGATTAGGTTGGATACATGCGAAAATGTACGTGGCTGTTTAGAGAAGTTAAAATAACACGTGAAATGACGCGAAGAGTTTAGAGCTGCAGTCTCCCGTGGTAGCCACTGCCCAAAGTAGCTGTTGAGTCCTAGCACCATGGTTAGTCTGCACTGACGTGCATCCTAAGAGCAAAACTGGATTTCGAAGTTCAGTGTGAAAAAAACACGTAAACTGTCTCATTAATAACTTACGTTGATTACATGATGAGATGACTTTAACACATTGGGTTAAATAAAATATATTATTAAAATTGATTCCACTTGTTTCTTTCTACGTTTCTAATGTGGTTACCGGGAAATCTTAAATGGCGTACGTGGCTCACATTTGTGGCTTCTGTTACATTTTTATTGGATGGTGCTAGTTTAGAGGTTAAAGTTTAGTAGGTCCTCTGTTCTGGAAAAGCATTATACTTGCTCATATTTATAAGACATACGAGTTATGGAATCTGGCATGATTTGAATGCACTGTATCCACAAAGACCAGCTCTAGGGCTGGCTTCCTACGGCCTGTAAGGGACCGGAAGCAAATACTGGGCTTGCGGCCCTCCTGGAAGGTGGGAAAGAGGACGGTGGGAGGGAAGGAAGGAAGGCATGGAGGAGGGCAGAGGAGGGCCACAGCTGCAGAGGGGACAGGATCACTGAGAGGATCAAACGCAGGGTCTGGCAGGAAGGCTAAGTGGCCTCCATCGAAGATGTCACCTGTCACTCTTCCTTCCCAAACCAACTGTTCTCTACTGGCCTGTCAGCTTGACCTCTTGGAGTTGAGACATGTCCTATTAATGTCCTCAGAGGAAGAACACTTTCATTAAGCTATGAGTCAATTACATATCTTCGTGCGGAATTCCTTATTTGTCACTGATGTGTTTGATTGTTAGAATTTTTTCCTTCAGGACTGCTGTTGACCACAGGTGGTAGTGGCGGTGGGTGGGGCTCCCAATGTATCCGGAGCAGCGAGGTACTGGAGCTGAGGACGGGGACAGGAGGTGTGGGAGTGCCCCAGGGGATGGGGACAGGGCAGAGCACTGAGAAAAACTCACCTGCCTGAGCCATCCTGAGCTACGACTACCTACCGTGTGTCACCAGGCGGTCGCCAAACAGCCCCAGCAGACGCTCTCACAAGCCGCTTGGGAGAGAAGGTAGCAGAGAAACCAGGGGGCACTAGCTGTGCTCTTCCTTCCAGCCCCTCCAGACACTAGCCCTTGATGCTGCAGGTGGCTGCCCTGGGGGCCACTCTCTTGACCAAGGAAAGGTGCCCCCCACCAGTTAACCTGTGGTCATGGAAACCGGTTACACTTGCAAGGACTTTTTCTTCCAACAGAAAAAATTCATGGTATCGCATTCTTTCTCGAGAACATTAAATTGTTATTCAACTACTACATCCCACTTGTTCAGTAAATATTCACTGAACTCTCACTATTTACATTCATCCATTTAACACATACCGAGCCTCTCCTACGTAGAAAGACCGCCTGGGTTTACAGCCTGGCTCTGCTACTTCCAGTCTTGATGACCTTGATCTCTCCGAGCCTTTCTTTATCTTAAAGCGAGTAAAGACACAGTGTTGTTGTGAGAATTAAGAGTTAGTGTGTGAGAAACACATGTAAGTGCATGAAAAAGACCTAGTGCGCGAGAAGCACGGGCACGCAGTAGGTGACACGCAAGCATTTGCGCTTGACGTAGGCCAGCGTGTGTGGGGGGTGCGACAATAAGCACAGCACAGTCTTTGCCTTGGATGTCTGATGGCCTTTTACACACTCTGACTCCCTTTAACCTTCACAAGCAGCCCATGAGTTTGCACGGTTATTCTGAGGCTCAGACAGACCAAACCTCCGGCCTGTGATCACACGTAAGAAATGACAGGTGTGACTCGGAACCAGCGATTCTGCCCCTAGGTTGGGGCGCTCGGCTCGGCTGAATGCTGCCTCCGTTCTAGTCTTCCAGGGGCCCAGCCTTAGCTCGGCCCGTGAAGCAGAAGGCTCTCACCCCGTGAAGCAGAAGGCTCTCGCCCCAACGGCAATGGGAAGGTGTCTCCTTTGCAGCAGTAAGAGAGTGTCTGCGGAACCAAGTAAAAGCAAGCCCTCGCTGATTTTGGCTTGCATATTAAGAAAGGTTAATTATCTCACATTTTTTTTAAAAGTCTCGGTGTAGGTTGCTTCAGGCTTTGATGATCTTACGATGTCACGAAGGACCCAAATTCACCCCATCCCCTGCACTCCATGGGTTGGCTTTGTACCAGCATCAGAAGGTGCTGCAACTCTTACAGGTATTACAGATACAACATCCTCCGATAGAAGAGGGGATGTCCTCTCCAGGAAGCTTCTCCCCACTTCCTTTGGGCCTGATTAGGTCAGGAGCCCACCCTTAAACCAGTCACTGACCAGGAAAATGGCATACCGTGATTGGCTCAGCAAAATCGTGATTTCCCCCCAGTGGGAAATAGGATGGCTTCGCAGAGCAGTGAGGCACCTTCACCTGAAGGAGGTGGGCATGACCACAAACTCAGAGTGCCGGCTGTTGGTTGCCTAGGCAGCCAACAGTGTCTGCTACCAGTGACTTCAGGTAACAGTCATCATCACCAGGTGGCATCTATCAAGTAGCATTACTTTACCAGCTAACAGGTCCTCATTTCAATTTAGAAGGAAAATCCAAAATCAAAGTAGACCACAGACAAAGTCCCTGCTGATGTCTGCCACACTGTAGGGGTGAGATTTTTACATTTCTGCTCGAACCCTTTTTATTCTGAGAGTTCGGTCAGGGTCATCAAAACATCTAAGTTGTCCCAACCAGTTCAAATCTTTAAAAATATTACTTGTGACTGTTTCTCTTTGGGTATTACCTTTTTTTAGACCAAAAAGTGGGTAGAAGGTAGTAAAATATGCAAAGGATGTGCAGCAACCAAATAAAAATGTTATTCTTCCTAGGAGATAGGATTTTATGGGATTCCTGGATCTTTTTTGTATCTGATTGTGGAGATCTTGACAGCTCTTCAGTTGGGGAAGGTGGCCATGTCTGTTAAACTAATTATAACTGTTCACTCCACGATGCAATTTTTACAACATTTCAGCTTCAAATAGAATGGCTTCGATAAACATAAAGCAGCCTGCCGCATCCCCGATTCCTACAGTTGAGTTTACACCAAGGAATTACATTTAGAGATTTCCAGACACATGTTGTACATGAAAATTCAACAGGAAGTTTCTTTCCCTTCCTCTAGATCTGACCTACATTTCTGAGATGCATGAGTGGGCTGAAACCAGGGACTTCTCTTGCTGCCATTACTCACGCTGTGTGTTCTGAAGGTTTTTTTCTCCTCGGTGGCTCTGATGGCCATTGAGGGGACTGTAGACATTGGGAGTCTCTGCAGCCCCAGGAGAAATAATGTTCTCAATAGGGCTGGCCGAATCATGCAGCTCTGGGCTCCTGCCTCCAACGGATCCACCAGGGAAGTCAAGACGGCTGTGCTCCCAGCGTGGAACAGACGAAACCCGTGGCTCTCCCGTCTGTACTACTGTAGATATTTTCAGTGTGAGCAACCATTTGGTGGCTACATCCTCCCCAGATCGTACGCCACCCACCTATCGACTCTAAAGGAACGAACAGCGTGGCGATGAATTAGACCCAGTATGGGTAGCCTTGCTACCTACTTAGAGAGTGGTGCCATATAACTTCCAGACCTTGTTAAAAATGAGCCAAGGCCCACAATATACCCACTCGCAGAGAGTTTCTTGTACTCTAGACTGCAGTGTAAACACGGAACATCCCCGCACCTCCTCGGCCTGCCCCTGAAGAGTTCTGAAACTCAGGACATGAGTCTGGGATTGTATGTAATTCTAGCATCCTTTTGTGGTAAAAATACTCAACAAACTAGAAATAGAAGGGAACTTCCTCAACCCAATGAAAGACATCTCTGAAAAACCCACAGCTGACACTCTACAAAGTGCTGAGATGGTGACTGATTTCCCTCTGAGGTCAGGAGCAAGTCCAGCCTGTCTGTTCTCGCCATTCCCGTTCCATGTTGTACTGTGCGTTCTAGCCCAGGCAACGAGGCAAGAAACTGAAATAAAAAGCATCCAGTTGGAAAAGAAGTAAAACTATATTTGCAGATGACATAATTGCATATGTAGTAAATCCCAAATAATCCACCAGAAAAAAAAAATGAATAAGCTTAGCAAGGAGGTAGGGCACAACATCCACACACAAAAATCAACTGTGTTTCTATAAACTAACAATGAACAACTTGGAAGTAAAATTAAAATAATATCATTTACAATGACATCAAAAAGAATAAAATATTGAGGAATGAATTTAACAGGCAAATGCAGGATTCGTATACTGCAAACTACAAACCATCATTGAAGGAAATTAAAGACTTAAATAAGTGGAAAAACTTCCTGAATTCGTGGATGGAAGGCAGTATGTGAAAGTGGTGAGATTCCTCAAAGTGATCTATGGCCTCAGGACAATCCCTACCAAAATCTCAGAGGCTTTTTTCATGGGAATGAATGAACACGCTGATCCTAAATTTTATATGGAACTACAAGGGACTCAGAATAACCAAAGGATCTTGAAAAATAAGAACAAAGTTGGAGGACTCATGCTTCTCAATTTAAAAACACATTACAAGGCAATAATAAGCAAGATTGTGATTCTGGCATATGGAAAGACACATAGATCAATGAAATGGCACTGAGTCCATATTGAAACCCAAAGGCTAAGTTGGTTACCACGTGGTAGGAAAATTCTGATGAGGACCCGCCTCTGGGATGAGACAGCGCACCCAAGACTCAAATTCCAAAGGGAGACCAACATCTGCGTAGCTTAACCGGGCTCCCTTGTCTGCTCCCACCCCAGAAGCGACGCTTACAAGTAAGGAAATCAGACTACTGTGAAGAAAAGTCATTCTAGGCTGTCCCAACCCCTACTGATTTCCACGGAGTCAATAAGTGAAAAGGCATGTTCTTGTGCAGGGTTTCCTGCACCTCATTTTGTCGTTTTGCCATTAAATATATATCTCCGCTGCTTTACTTTTTTCATTACTTCCGATGCTTCTCTGCTGCACCCGTACCTGAACCTTCCGCCATATTCTGTATTCTCTCTATATATACCTGTCCCTGCCCCGTCCAACCTCGTCACCTTCATCAACTTCCTTCTCTCTCTTTCTCTCTCCGACACACCCACACTGTCTCTGCATTCTTATCATGCAGGAAACAGTTCACGAACAGATGGATTTGGGACTTTGAACTCAGCTAACTTTGAATCCATCAGGCAAGAGCCTAAGCTTTAAGCTCATTTCCTCATCCACAATATGGGGATAATACAAATATCACTCGTGGCAGTTTTGTGAAGTGTAAGTGATGTATGTATAAGACCTGTAGCCCAGAGCCTGGCACACAGTAACTTCCCACCTAGTGGGAGAGAGTAGCTGTGAGCACCACCACCTGCTAATCCGAAGAAACGTTTGTAAATAATAAAAAACGCGTCCCCGGGCCGGCTTCCTGTGGTTGCAGCGTAGAGAGAGACCCCGGTTTAACCCAGTGGATGACAAAATTTATATCTGCACAGAAAGAATTCCTTGTTATGGGAGACATTTTCCTAGATGTGGTATCTCCGATGCTCTAGTACTGACCTGTGTTTAGTTTCTGCTAATAAGCACGTGGTTCTGTCACATCGGTTGCTTTGTAAAGGGGGGGTTTTAGGGGGACAGATAGAGGGGTACAGAAATATACACTGAGAGAAAGATAACAGGAGCAGGATTTGGCAGAGTGTGTGAAATTAATAGCTGTCTTCAATAAGGACATTAAAAGCAATTATGATGAGCACAGTGGTCAGCTCTGTTCCATTTCCATTAAGACAGAAATGAATTATGAGGCTTAACTGTGGCATTTAAAGTAGAGATTTAGCTAACCCTGGATTAAACCCACTTAGACAAAGGAATCAAAGGACGGATCCTGCAAACCAGTTAAAGATGTAAAACACTGTTTGGCTTTGAAGTGACATCCAGGACGCTTGTTAGGGAAACGTCTTTATGAAAACAACCGTCGACGGTTTCACAGGTGTGCTTCCCGCTGCATCCGTGTGTCGCCCAACTGACTGGACCGTCGTCGGTGGATCATTTGGGGTGATTTTTTATGCAGAGGCAACTTCGTTAGCTGTTATCACAGTTTGGAGAAGACAAACAGACCGCCCCGGACTGGTGTGCGGGCCTCTGTCAGCCGGGGACACGCCGTGTCCATGGCACCACCAGCCTCCTGGCACCGGAGCGGCGCGCTGTCTTCCTGGGAGGGTTATGGCTCTGGACTTGGACTCTTTCCACCCCGAGGCTTGTGAACATCTCAGGTGATCTCCAATCCACCGGATAACCAGAGCTCCTCACTTCAGGGACACACGCTTGACCGTGGCAGACCAGGTTGCTCTTCCTCGGAAGATACACGCAACAGAGTCACTTCTTACCCTTCCAGCCGGCTCACTCGTCAAGTCCCAGACAACACCTCTTCGGCCTCTGTCGCCTGCCTGGTTTCTTGGGTCTGCTCTCTTCTGATGTCCAGGGTGACTGCCTCTGTCTGCAAACCCAGCTCCTCCCCTGCACCCTCGGCAGCTCACCCCACCCCGCCTCGTCCAGAAAACAGACGCTTCCAGAAAGGAACACCCCTAACGTTCGCCACCAAATCGTCGCACCTGCCTTCCTCCCTCTCCTCCAGGTACAGTGGATGGCCACCCTCACCTGGCCTGCCCTCCTGACTCCAGCCCTCCCTCAGCTGCCTTCTCAGGGGCCCGTCAGCTCCTCTTTACCTTCGGTCTCTCCCCTTCCCTGTGCAGTTTGCATCAGCATTTAGCATATTCATTTCCTCTTATCTTAAGAAAGAAAAGCAAAACTCTCCCTCATTCCCCGCTGCTAACCCATCTCCTTCCTCTCCACCAAAGTTGCCTATCTTTGCCGTCTGCAGCCCCCACTCACCCCACTCCAGCCTTGGGCACCTTTCACCAGAGCCCCCCACGGACCCACAAGAAGCACATTTGTCCCTGCAGACTGCGCCCAGCGCCTCACTTCAGTGACACCTGCCTTCTCTCAGCCTCCTCGTGTATTCTCCTCCCTCTCCTGTCCAGTGTCCTTTCTAGACCCCCGCACCCCTCCCAAGGACGTGTCGTGTTTTGTATTTTCTCCCAGGACTCTGCTTTAGGCTCTTTTCTCTCTCCACTGTTCGAGCTTTCCCTGGATGAGCAGTCGTTTTACTGGGTGTCATTTACTAAGTGACGTCTGCCACAGCTCAGGCCGGCTCCTCTCGTCTGGATCCGTCTACTAAGCTCCACACAGCCGACTGCCCCCCCTCCACCACGCCCTGGAGCTACCTCCCACAGACTCCTCTGCTCACCAGGCCCAGCAAGAGCTCCCTGTTAGTCCTTCCTTCGTCCCCATGCACTCCTCTTGCAGGTCCCCTTGCCACGGAAATGACCCCACTACTTACCCTGGTGCTCCAGCCAGGAACTCCGCAGTTATTCTCGACTCTTCACGTCCAATCAGTAGGCAGGTCTTCCAACTGTCTTTTCTAAATGTCTGTCCATCTAGGTCTGTCTCTCCATCCTCACCACCACCTGCTGGTCCAGGCCACCAGCCCCGGCTTAGGGTGTGCAGCCAAGCCCTCCTGACTTGTCCCCTTGGTTTCTACCTGCCTCTCACGGACAGCTTGGACTGATCTAAAATGTTTACGAGACTGTGTCCTGCACTCATTCCCCTTCCTCTGAAACCCTCTAGAACAGGGCTGTCAAACTCGTTTTCACCGGGGGCCACATCAGCCTCGTGGTTGCCTCAAAGGGCTGAACGTAACTTTAGGACTGTGTACATGTAACTACTCCTTAACAGTTAAGCGAGAGCTCGGTGCTGCCGCCAGGTAGGAACAAGGTGCCGGTCCAGATAAAACAAGGTAGAGGGCTAGGCTCGGCCCTCAGGCCTTGTGTTTGCCACCTGTGCTATAGGACATCCCCGGCTCCTCAGATATAATGCAGACCACAGGGGTCCCAGGATTTTCTGCCTCTCCCCTTGCTCCACACAGGTCACCCGGCCTCCCGCCCTGGGGGCTCCCTCCCTGAGACAGTCCCCCATGTGCCTCTCCTTCCCTCAACCCCTCTAACCCTTACTTAGACTTCTGGTCTCTGCTTGAATGTCACTTTGTGCGAAGCTTTCCACAGTGGTTTGAATGGTGCCTCCCTCCACCACCCCCCTCTAGGAAAGCTCTTCTAGGTCCTAATTCCTGGAGCCTCTGACTGTTACCTTATATGGTACAAGACCTGACAAAGCTAAGAGTCTCAAGACATTTTCCTGGATGATGGGGGTGGGCCTTGTATGGGCTTGAGCTGCTGTGACAACATTCCACCGACTGGGCAGCTTAAACAACAGAACGGTGTTTTCTCAGAGTCCCAGAGGCTGAAAGTCCAAGATCAAGGTGCCGGCAGGGTTGGCTTCTGATGAGACCTCTCTTCCTGCCTTGCACAGGGCTGCCGCTGCCTCTTCCTCTTCTTTTAAGGCCACCAGTCCTGTTGAACTGGGCCTGCCCTTCTGACCTCATTAACCTTCATTACCTTAAAGGCTCTATCTCTCAATAGTCACTTTGGAGGTTAGGGCTTCAACATAAGGGTTTAGAAGGACACGATTCAGTCCAGAGCAGGCCCTGAATGCAATGACATGTATCCTTACAATGTGGGCACACACAGGAGAGAGGAGGTAGTGTGACCACAGAAGCAGAAATCGGAGTGGTGCGGCCACAAGCCAAGGGGTGCCTGAGGCCCCCAGGGGAGGGAGAGACAAGGAACGGGTTCTCACCTGGAGCCGTGGGAGGAGTCTGGCCCTGCCAGCTCCTGGTTCTAACCTCTGGCTTCCAAAACTGCACGGGAGTGAGTTTTTGTTGTTTTAGGCCACCGGGTTTGTGATCATTTGTTACAGAAGCCACAGGGCCCCTGCTCACTGGTGACGCACATCACACTGAGGAGTAAGGGTGTGCTTCAGTCCTCTCGCCTGCACGGCAAGTCCGAGAGTGCAGAGGCTTGCTTTTCTTGGCCACCGCTGCTTCCCCAGGGCTGGTACGTCATAAGAGCTCAATAAACACATATAAGCTGAATAAACGAGCTGGTATTGAGAAGTTCGTGGATGAGTTGTTAACTCATGGACCGGGCTACGAAAACCAGCTAGGGAAGTTATTCCTTATAGGAGACATTCTCGGTCTGCGGGAATAATTAGGTAAGGGCTTGTTTGGCCATAAGAAGGACCCGCCAGGGGGGTTTCAGCTTCTGCCGTTGGGACCCTGTGGTTTGCTGTTTTCCCAGCAACTTGAGCTTTGGTGCCCTCTGGTGACAGAAATGATTGTCTCTCGTTCTAAGTCTGTCACGGTTGACACGGATCTAGTTACCTGCTGCTTGCTGTACGAGATGTTCTCATTACGGAGAAATTGAATTCTGGCCTCACAGTTAAAAAAAATCTACTGGAACTGTGCATTTAATCATGAATTTGACAAGAGTTACATAAAGCACAGAAGCTCCAAAGTGTTGGCAGAGGTCTTTTTGACTGTTTTCTTCTGAATGCTAAGATTTTCTTGTGAAGTTCCAAATTTCAGGTCATGTTTATTACAACACTTTCTCCTCCGACAGCCATGGTGTTACGGTCAAGTTTAATCGTCGCTTGGAAACCTCACCCTGCATTGTAAGCGGCCCACTTCCAACCGCCGAGACTGACAGTACCTTCCAGAGCCTTACAACTTGACCGTGGTTGAAAAGCCAGTTGTTCTTTTGTTTCGTTGTGTGTGTGACAACCACACACGTGACATGATGGCAGGTGCGCCGTTTCCGAACGAGAAGCGACGGGCCCGGCCCGGTCTGCCCGCGCCTGACCGGACCTGCCTTCTCTCCTGCGCCCGTGGGAGCGCTGACAGCCACGCCGCCCTCCGATGGCGATCTGCGTGAGCTGCAAAGCCAGCCGGTTCCACCCGGCAGCTGCGTGTGTGAGTGTGCTCAGCTTCCTGTCGCAATGTGCTTTTCAGAGAGTCCTTTCAAGACGGTCTGAGAGGAGGGAGCACATAAATTCTCTTTTAGGAATGATTGCGTAATCGTGTTAGCAATAATTTGCCGTCATTTCGACCGACCGGCGGAGGACCGCTCTGACCCGCTCACATTTGGTGTGAGGTCTCTCTGACCCGCCTTCCAGTGGAATAAACAAGCCCTCTTGCCGCTAGGGGGCTGCTATTTATAGGCACTCCACAGGGGTTTCTTTTCTAAATTGAAAGTCCTTTCATAATGTAAACAGCCACCTTCAGATTGGGTTTTTTTGTGTGTTCAGAGTTTTGGTTTCCTGTTTGCTCAAAGCACCGTAGACTGTGCATTACACCCCCAGGGCGGTGAGCCCAGCTGAGCTGCCCATACTGTGGGAAACAGATCCTCACGGCCTCACCCCGGGTGGAGTTTGGTTTCTTGTCCTAAGCTGGACAGATGATGAGTGTGGTGAGGGGACTAGATCCTTTGGGAGGGGGGGCGGGCAGCGGGGAGGAATAGCATCACAACTTGGAAAATACAACTTTTCAACTTAAAGAGGAAGGAAATCCTGACCCATGCTACAACATGGGTGAACCTTGAGGACCTTGTGCTGAGTGAAATAAGCAGTCACAGAATGACAAATACCGTATGGCTCCACTTACGTGGGGTGGCTAGAACTGTCAGAACCATAGAGACAGGAAGTAGCATGGTGGCTGCCAGGGGCTGGTGGGTCCTGGAAGGGAAGGGGAGTTGTTATCTAATGGATACAGTTTCAGTTTTGCAAGATGAAAAGGGTTCTGGAGAAGGTGGTGGTGATGGTGTTACAGCAGTGAGTGTAACACCACTGAACCGTATTCTTGGTTTCCAGAAGCCGAGAGGGAACACGAGAGAGCAAGAATGGGCATCTTGTGGCATTTATTCCTGTGGACCACTATATTGAGGCTGTCCGATTTTCCATTTTCTTTAAGCACATATTTACTGAGCACTTACTATGTACCAGGCCATGTTCTAGAGGCTAGAGTTACACCAATGAACAAAAGAGATCTCCCAAATTCCCTATCCATAGGGATCTCATCTTCCAGCAGGTGGAGAAAAACATGAAATGAAATAAACAAGTAAGATACACAGTATGTAGACCGAAATAAGAGCTATGGAGAAAGTGGATGGAGTGTATGTGTCCAAGGATGGTAATTTCAATTAGCATTCATCGTGCCTTGGATAAAGCTCATTGGCTACGATACTGCCACTGTGCAAAGCTAGCATCGTAATTTCAAATAGGGAGGCCAGAAAAGGCCTCAGTGAGGAGATGGTGTGTGAGTAAGACTTGAAGGAGTTGGGGAGGTTAGCCGTGTAGGTATCTAGGGAAGAGTCTTAGACAAAAAGAACAGTCAGTGCAAAGGTCCCGAGGCAGATGCATGGCTGGGGTGTACAGGGAAAAGCAAAGGGGCCACAGTGGCTGGAACAGAGTAAGCAGGTGGGGCAGGGTCTAGGAGGAGGTCAGAGCTGTAACAGAGGCCAGCCTAGATCCTCAAGGCCGCAGCAGCCCATTGTTAGTGAGACCTTGGCTCTTCCCCAGAGGTGGCAGCTAAAGGAATGACATGACCCAACGTGGATCAGCAAGGGGGCGCCAAGGGCAGAAGCAGGGCGACTAGTATAGGGTTCAATATTCAGGTACAACATGCTAGAAGCTCAAACCACGTAGGGAAGAAGTGGTCAGACTCTGGGTGTACTTGGAAGTGGGGCCAGCAGGACTTGCTGAGAGGCCAGCAGTAAAGGTGTGAGGGAAAGAGAGCAGACCAAGGTTGAAGATGACTACATTCATTCCCTGTGGCTGCTCTTCACAGCACCAATCCGGGGACTTAAAACAACAGGAGGACATTCTCTCCCGGTTCTAGAGGCCAGACGTCTTCAGTAAAGGAGTCTGCAGGGTTGCCCTTTCCGCGGAGGCCCCGGGGACATTCTACTGCTCGCCTCTCCCAGCTCCCGGCGGCCCCAGGCGGCCCCCACCTCTGCCTCCATCGTCACCCAGCCTTCTGCATGTCAGCGTCATCTCCAGTTTTGTCTCTCAGAGGGCACTTGTCATTGGATTTGGGGCCCACACAGATGTTCCAGGATGAGCTAAAGATCCTTCACTTAATTACACCCGTAAAGACCCTATTCCCGAATAAGGTCACAGTCATGAGTACTGGGACCTGGACACATCTTTTGGGAGCCCCCATTCATTCAGCTCATGACAACAAGTCTGAGTTACTCAGCCCGAGTTCATGCAACCTGCCAAACGGGGAAAAACGGGGGCTGGACGGACGTGGGAGGGGAGCCCAGGAGCTCAGTGCTGGACACGCCCGGGTGGAGGGGCCTGTGTGACCTCCGGTGGGGGCGCTGGCCGGGCAGGTGGGTGCAGGAGGCGTGTGAGGCAGACCTCTTCCTTTCCCCTTCTGAGCCAAATGCACGGAACGCCGGCCCACTGCTGATGGAAACAGTAACAAACACTTTGAAAATGTTCTGCATTGTAAGACAACCTGAAAGTGGTGAAGAAGTCCTGACCAGTGTGGCTCAGCTGGTCGGGCACCACCCCACAAACTGAGAGGTCACCGGTTCCATTCCTGGTCAGGAATCAGTGTGAGTTGCGGGTTCAGTACCCGGTCAGAGTACATATGAGAGGCAAACGATCAATGTTTCTCCCTCACATTGATGTTTCTCTCCCTCTCTTTCTCTCTCCCTTCACCTCTCTCTAAAAATAAATAAATAAAATCTTTTTTAAAAAAGAGTCATAACGATGACAAGCATATGTCCCTGGCTCTCCCACATCATAAAAGAGCAGCTACATGAAAAACTGCAAAATCTCATTACAGGAAACCAGAGGGAATTTCAACTTAAAAAAAAAAAGATTGTATTTATTTTCAGACAGCGGGGAAGGGAGGGAGAAAGAGAAGGAGAGAAATGTCAATCTGTGGTTGCCTCTCACATGCCCCCTACTGGGGACCTGGCCCACAACCCAGGCATATGCCCTGACCAGGAATCGAACCTGCAACCTTTGGGTTCACAGGCTGGCGATCAATCCACTGAGCCACACCAGCCAGGGCCGGGAATTTCAATTTTTACAGGAAAACTCAGATCTGAGAGTTTGCAGTTTTGATGCCACGGTCAAAATAAGGAGGTGCTCATACCTTCCTCCTTGAAGCAGTCTCTTCCCTTGGCTCCGAGGGCCTCACGCTCTCCCCTTCCTCCTCCTACCTTGCCGGCTACTGCTGGCGGTCCCTTAGCTGGGTCCTCTGAATGCTGCCGGCCCCTCTCTCCCATCTATGCTCCTGTCCTGGTCGGCATCACGGGTCCCGTGGCTTTCAGTGCCGCCCACATCCTGGTACCTCCAGCGCACACAACACCCTGACCGGAGACGGTGAAGACCGAGTCCTGAACCACAGGGAGCGTGAGGCTATGCCGCACGCTGGGCCAGGAGTAACAACGACCGGCAGCCATTCGGGCCTGAGTTCTCCTGATCAAGTACAGGCCGACCTGTTTCTGCTCCTTAGGAACCACCTGGCTGCTTGACATTAAAATGGGAGATTGTGAGGAAATAAGGACTTGGGGGCATGATTAATACTGCAGGCATGTAATATGCCTCTATCTGTTTTAACAGACTCCAGAGGTGTTCTATTTAAATGCATGTCATCCTTAATTTGCCAAACACTTCTTTTAATATTCCAATTTTCTAAAGTCTTTTTGGAGTGCCTCTTTTGGAATTATCTTCGACATCTGTTTTTAAAGTATACATGTTTTAGCTATATTTTGTTTCCATTAAAAACACTATTGTGTGTCTCAGGAAGGAAAAAAAGTCCCTGAGTCCTGAGCCACTGCTGCCCGGAATCACACCATCTCCCTAATCTCACCTCCCTGAGGTCAAGGCCTTCTCGCTGTTGCAGCACTGGTGGCTGTGAAAGGAAACCCCTCGGGGAAATGGCCCGAGAGTTAAGACGACAATGGGAGAAGTAAAAAACTTCTTAGACACCGGTGTCTTGGCGGAAGGCCTGTTGCAGGCGCCGAGCCCCTGGTCCACGTGGGGAACTACCCGGCCAAGGTGCTGGCGGACCAGTGGGGACTGGGTGTCCCAGCACATCGACATCCAGAGGACACAGCTTACCTCTGGAGCTGCTTGGGATTGTTTCGTGAAGGAGGATAAATGTTGACATGGGATAATTGGCTGCGAAGTCCTGAAGAACGCATCTTCTGGAAGTCACTTCTGTGTCTCCATAGCCAAACTATCTCAGGCTTCACTGGCCTGTGACCACAACCGAGATTTCATCAGCATTAACCTCCAAATCTCCATGACTCACAGCCTCCACCAGCCTGACATCAAATTCCCCGCCCCTGAGCGTTTTTGGGAATTCACAGGGTGTGTATTTATAGCAACCCTAAAGTTGCAAGCTGGGCTGAGAGGGGACCTCAACCCTGACCCCAGAGAAGCCCCTCCACGCTGGTGGCTGCTCCAGCTGCCCAGACCCCGGCTTCGCCTGGTCCCGCGGGGCTGGAACGCTCTGAAACTCCGTGTGGGAGACAGGCTTCACCTCTCCAGTGAAGTCAGAGCCTGTTCTGCTCCCTTTCAGCGGGCTGACAGCACCAGGGTTCTTGAGCCTCCAAATGTCACCAGCCTTAGTCACCAGCCCTTTCAACTCAGACACAAGGCTCTTTTCTCCCTCTGCATGAAATCACGAAATCGTGCGGCCTGGGTGGAAGGCAGTGCTGGAAACCGCGCTCCTACAGCCCTTCGCTGCAAGTGAGTCGGCAGGCTGCCAGCAGGTGCCCAGTGCCCGGGGAGGCCCCGCCCCTCCGACGTCAGCGGTTGTGAACAGATTGATGCGAGAAGCGAGATTGCCTAACGTTATTTATTGGAACCATCTGAGTCTCCACTCTGACTCCAGCCGAAACACTGTTGTGGAAAGATCTTTTTTTTTTTTTTAAGAATCGGAATGTTCTGTGCTCTAGACTGATTGCCCAGTAGACTGTTCCCGTTTCCAGCAGAAAGCAGAATCGACAGGGGATGCGGAGGTAGGGAGCAGAGCCCTCTGGAAGAGGGGCCATCTCCTGCTCTCTGCAAGCCCTGGGCCCTGAACCCCGCAGAGCCCTGTGGGATGCCCGCGGTGGGGCTGGGGCGCCAGGGGTGTTACTCCTGCCCGGACCCAGCCTCCAGGAATCCAGGAGAGGGACTCCTTAAGTGGAGACCCACACGCTTCCTTTCTCCAACCAGCTCTGGCAGCTGCACGCGCTGCTGGGTGGATCTGCGGAGAGCAAGGGAGTCAGCAACCCAGAGCTTTCCCATAATATGTGAGATTTACAACAGCAGCGACATAAGATGAAGAAATTCAACTTCTTTGAGTATTTACTGTGTGCTTGGCATTGTGCTAAGCATTTTATATACAATCTTACTTCAAGCTTATGATGTGGATTTAGTATCCCACTTTTACACACACACACACACACACACACACACACACACACACACACACACATAAACTGAGGCTCAGAGAGTTTTCATTCCAGAGGCCAGTAGCTGGTAAGTGTTGGACCCAGGAGCCCAACCCGGTCTCACTGCATAGCCTGAGCTTCGAGCCACAAAACCATTGCCTCCTAACACTCAGATGTAAAAATATCACCCCAAACTCCCTCTGAGAACAGAAAAGCCCAGCATAAAACACAGTCTCTTGGAAGGACGCCTTTGGACACCATGGCGGTGAATTTGGTCTTTGTTCCAGGAAGATGAATGTGAGTGACAGGAAGCAGGCATCCCGGGCCAGACCCTCCCCTGTTCTGTGTCGCTGGCAGGCCCCAGGGCGTCTGGCTCCCTGCCACCACCCCTGTCTCAGAGGACTGGCCCGGGAAGCTGCTGGGTGTGTAACTCGGGGAGGTCCCTGTACGGGCAGAGCTCTTCCCAGGGGGTCACAGCTCTGGGTTCCACTGGATTCGGGGGCTGTGTGTCCTCAGAAAAGTCGTGGCACCCCCAGGGCTTCCTCAAAAGCCAGAAGAAAAGTGGCTAGTGTGGTCGCTCCCCCACCCTCCAGCCCTGTCGGCCCTGAGGGGATATGCCTGGGGTTGGGGAAGACCACTTCCAGGGAGCTTCGAGTTGCTGAGAAAACTGAATCCGCAAAGGATGCTACTTGTTTTCATCATTTCAGAAACCAAGGAGTTCTGTCTCCCAGGCCATCACTCTAGTTCTATTCGCCACCAAGTAATTTCACTAAAGACGAGCTCAGAAATGAACAATAAAATGGTCATTAAGCACCTTATGACAGTACAGGCCCAGTGAATATTTTAAAATAAAACCCCTTTGAAATTTTACTCTCTACATTTTTTTTCACCAAATGATTGGGACTGGCTGATGGATTATGTTGATTTTTTTTTTACGGGTCAAGTAAATGAAATATTCATTGCCATTGTCCTCATCCAAAAGGACCATCAAATTAAAGTCTGGAGAAAAGAAATTGTGACGATTTCCTCCTTTTCTTCAACATCATCGTAGAAGACTTCTTAAGATATCACTTCAATCATTAACCTTCAGGAAATGGGACGGACGATGAAAACTGAGAAGGCACCGGAAACTCACGCACTGGCGAGCAGCAATCCTTGCCAGGCCAAGCTTTGTGACAAAACGCACCGACAGAACCAATTTATTTGCATCCCATTTTATAGGACACTAAGTAGAAACGCTAGAGTCACAATTTCATTATTCCCGCCCTCATGCATATTGCACTATGAATTAACACAGTGATGCAAGACCGAGAACACCTTAAAGGGGAAAGGCAGCCCAGGGCTCGGAGCCACTCAGTCTAAGGCGCACCATTCTGTCAACTTAAAAGTACCACCATTGTGTTATCTCACTCGCTTGCCCTAACCTAGTGACATTGAACCTGGAAACTGAAGTGAGAGGGCAGTCGTCTGTGCTGCCTGTAATGCTTAGAAGAACTAAGCAACTGGAAAGAGAACCTCCCCCTGGGGAATAGGCAGCCAATGAGAGGCTGCTTGGGTGATGTAATGCCTTTTCTCCCTGGCCAGTCCTTGGTTAAATAGAAACAAAGATAACAATAATGTTCTCCAGGAATTTGTCGATTCCTTCTGCCTGAACGACTCCTGGCATTTTGCAGACACCTCATTGATCTCAGTTGGTGGGTGCAGGGTTTCATAATGAGCCAGCCCCTAGAAGGGCCTCAGCGGTATGCGGATTAGTTTGAGCTAAAAGCAATTGAGATGCTTGGGGCCCAAAGAGAAACCTCTGCCTCCCCCCTCACCACCACCACCACCTTAACTACCAAGAGGAATCTGAGTCAGAGGCCTTGCCCGTAATAAGAGGTTGTCAGAGATAACCGCTTTTGACCGATCTGTCTGGCTGGGCAGGGCAAAGTACTAATTACAGAGCATCAGCTTTTCTTCTCACCCTGCAACAGCCCTCTGAAGCCCCGAGGTGCCTGACCTCATCCCCAGCTCAGAATGTCCTGTGTGCCTCCCTGTCCCTCTCTGTCCCTGAACCTCTCATATATGCATGGTCTCTGACTCCCTCCTGCATAGGCGGTTCCTGTGTGCACAAAATTAAATTTGATTTCCTCTCATTAATCTCCCATGTTGATTTGATTCTTCAGCCAGCTGAAAGAACCAAAGCAGGGAAGGGAGACTTTTTCCCTTTCCCCACATGGGCCTGACCTCTACTTAGGGAATGGCAAGGATTTCCAACGTTGCACCAGGCTACAGCCAAAAGCAACAGATGGACCGCACGCAGCTGCCTCAGAACAGCGACACGACTCTTTCGGCCCCAAGGGTTCGCCCGCCTCCCTGGGTTAGGTCAGCAGGAGCATTTTCCACCACCCAGCAATCCTCACAATTCTCAGCGACACTGACTGGGTGTCCTACAAATTTCACCCAGTTTTGCCACTACCAGGAGACAGCCTCCAGCACTACACGTTAGGGCTGAAGCCCCCCAGGTCCCCATTTCAAACACCAATCACAAGCCCAGGTTGTCACCTGTGCTCCTGACAAATGGCTATAAATAGGAGCTTTCCACAACCCCCTCTCAGGATCCGTTAAGTTGCTGGAGTGGCTCACAGAACTCAGAGAAACTTTCACTTGCATTAAGGACGTGGGGTCTGGACGAAGAGGTGCACAGCACGTGGAGGCTTTCAGCAACCCGGCTCGTCAGCTCTCGTTGTTCACCAGGGTTTGTGGAGCTTATGGGAGCCCCACCCTTTCCCCTTTCAGAAGTCAGTATGTGGGGCTGAATGTTCCAACCTCCTAATGACTTGGTCTTTCTGGGGACCAGCCCCCTCCTGAGGCTGTGCAGGGGCGCCACCCCTCAGGCACCCTGTTACTGTAAACCCAGGTGTGCTGTAGAGAGAGCTCCGAGCAGGAGCCAGGGGCAAAGACCAGATATACTTCTTTTTTTTTTTTTTAATTTTTATTTTAGTTTATTCAGTACAGTTTCTATCCTTTATTCCCATTCCAGCCTATGCACCCCAATGTTCATAGCAGCACAATTTACAATAGCTAAGTGCTGGAAACAACCTAGATGCCCATCAGTAAATGAATGGATCAAAAAACTATGGTACATTTACACAATGGAATTCTATGCAGCTGAAAGAAAGAAGGAACTCATACCCTTTGCAACAGCATGGATGGAGTTGGAAAGCATTATGCTAAGCG
>CM052545.1:10911917-10950303 GCA_028533065.1 Trachops cirrhosus | reverse complement strand
GTCAGGGGGTGTTGGGGAAGAAGCTGCCGCTTCCTGTCCTCTGCTCACCCACTGACACCCATGTCGCTGTTGGGTGAGGGGCAAATGGGATCAAGCTGCAGCCCCTGTGCGTCCTGCTTGCATTTTTGTCCCACCCCCCGCCCCTGCCCCAGAGCTGGAACTGGCAGCCTGCAGGCACTCCTGTTGCCTCTCCACTCCTATCCTCACCTTGGGGACGTGCCCGAGCAGGCCCTGCTTTCCCAGGGGAGACGGACAGCTTCCTAGCTGCTCTGTCTGCAGCTGATCCCTGTGTCTGGTGTACAGGGGAAAGCAGAAGCCCGCACCACACTGCGACCCACACTGCGACCTCTGCCTATTTCTTAGTTCATTCAGAGGCCAGAGCAGAGGGGTGGGCGCAGCCCCCTCCCCTGCCAACAGACACCAGAGATAAAGCAAATGTTATCAACCACGATACTTTGAAAGCTTGTAGCTCCCCAGCGCTCCCTTCCTAAGGCAGAGTCTTCTCTTGGCATGTAATAAGATAATAAGGCTAAAAGCTAAAATGCAGCTGCACATTTAGGTTTCAAACTGCAACTGCATTGAGTTGGGCGGACCCACTCATGCACTGCACTGCATCTCGGATCTCCTCTAGGTACTGCAGCTGATCACAGTGACAAGCAAAGTGACAGGTAGTGGGAGAATCTGCTAATCCACGTTTTGCATCTTTCCTATCCCACCCTCACGCAGGGAGTTCCCCTTGCCCTGAATTCAAGAGTCATTGTCACACCAGCAGCAAGATAGGCACGCTGCCTATTCAGGCAGCTGGAAAGTGTTAGTCTCTCTGAACTGCTAAGGGCCTCCACCACTTCCTTTTTTCTGCTGCTTCTAGGCAGTATGAAAGGACTTCTGATCTATTGTAGATCCTACCAAGAACACGTGTAAATGCTTCAGTAATTATTTTAAAAATGTTTTACAATGTTCTTTTCTTATGGCCTGTTCCTAGAGTATAACTCATCTTTTAAGAACAATAATGTGTAGCCCTAGCTGGTGTGGCTCAGTGGATGGAGTGCCGGCCTGCGAACCAAAGGGTCATTGGTTCCCAGTCAGGGCACATGCCTGGGTTGCGGGCCAGGTCCCTGGCTGGGGGCGACCAGTCAGCTGGTCGATGTATCTCACACACTGATGTTTCTCTCCCTCTCTTTCTCCCTCCCTTCCCCTCTCTCTGAAAAATAAATAAATAAAATCTTTAAAAAAAAGGAACAACAATATATAAATAGATTTGGCTGGGACTACTTTTCTTATTAAACATGTAATAGATGCTTATTTTTATTAATACTTTTTAATCATAAGATAGGGTTCAAAGTAAGAAAAAACGTACTTTCACTGAAGCTCTGGACATAATAAAATATTAGATAAAACATTTTTAAGGTCTATTTTTAGAAACATTTTCTGGAAGTTCACTAACAACAGATGGGGATATTTGAAATGCAAACAAAAATTAGAGCATTAATTCCCAACCGTGAAATTTTGCCACATCTTTTTGCTCTAGTAAACTCCAGAATATCATAACATGTTATCAAATACTCAAAGGCACATTAATTTTAATCACCTTAATTTAAGCAATACAAGCCATAAAATCACCTAAGAATGTAAGGAGTAGGCTTATAAAATCAAGTAACTACAGGATAGTCCATTCAAAAACATGGGGAATTGCTGGATTAGTTCTTATGTACGAGAAACAGAATAAAATTAAATGCAACAATGAAATACTGCACCATCCCTTTCCATACTATAGCAAAAGAAGTGTTTTAGAAAACATATATTTTTTGTCTTCGTTAGTGGTACCACATAAACAGTTTGTCTCAACTTGAATCACGATTAGTCATGATTTTCCAGAGTGACGCTGAGAAGGAACTCATAGCGGGTGGAAGGGCCAACGACCTAAGTCAGCAGTGAGAGGTCGTGGCTCCTACCCTCTTGGCTTCAGCTGCTGTGACTCTCGAGTTTCACAGCTTCACATGGCCTTACACAGAGAGCACAGCTGACTCTTTACTGGGAAGAGTCAATGCATTGCCTTAAAACATGCTGCCTTCCAGCAAAACGAGCAGTCACGAGGCTTACTGGGTAGTAGATCCAGCACACTCCGTGCCGAATGTTATCCTTATATTGCCCCTTGAAGATCAGTCTCCCGTCCGTGTCGTACTCCTGTGCCGGCCCATTGAGCTCTCCGTCCACGTAGGTGCCCTGCAGAACGCCCCCGTCCTCATAGGTGTAGACGCCCTGGCCCTGCAGGGCGTCGTCCACGTAGTAGCCCTCCAGGGTGCTGGGAGAGAAGGGAGAACAAAAGGAATTGTCAGCCCACGGCTCAGGTCTCCAGAAAGAAAGGATCGCACCCGAGAATCACACACCTGTGGTCAGTACCTCCTCCTGGATTCTGCTAGAAAAAAAACACTGTGAAAGGTTAGGAACAGAGAGGGAGATTCGTTCCTAATCTCCTGGTTTCCACGGACCTGTTTTCTCCGCGGGAGGAAGTGGAGAAGAAAGAAGCCACAGGTGCAGAGTGAGAACAAGCCTCATCTGAGTCTGTTCCCAAGACCGGTGCCGACCACCAGTGGGCAGTAGAGATTCTGCCGTCACCCTCTCCACGCAGGAGCCCCTCAGGCCTGACTTCCCTCTGGAGCGGTCCAAAGCCACTGGCGGCAGACTCAGTGTCTTTCAGACGGCTTGCAGAGTGGTCTCCAATAATACCGATGTGGCTGAGAATGTGTAGATGTCTACATGTTGGTTGGAAATCATTAATGCATTATTTGTTAGTGACAGCCATAAATGGGTGTCCAATCAAAGGAATCCCCTTCCATCACTTTGGAAGCTACAGAGAAGTTTATTTAAGTGTGTGTGTGAGCATACGCAGGATCATGGAAAACGGGGGCAAGTAAGGAAAACCGCAGGCGAACCCTCACCAGTAGTGCTAGCACCTGGTAACGTCCGAGACCCCCAGTCCTAGAACAGAAGGATGCTCAGAAATCGCTTGGGGCGATTTCTCCATCTGTCTCTCCTCCTAAAGCAGAATTTCAATAATGCATTTTCAGTGTTAGCCTCACAAAGGCCAGTATGCCATGAAACTAACTTTGCCAAAAACTCCCTTCACGGACTGAAATTTGGAATAAGCAGGGGGAGACCAACTGAAATTATTTTTTGAGTTTAAAATATGAGATGTTTAGCAACAAAGACAGTTTGATTATTTTAACATGCACAGATAGCATTCATTCATTAAAACAACTAACAATCATTGACAGGGTGCCTTCTGAGTGAAGAGCATGCTGTGAGGTTCCACAGTGCACAATGCAGTGTGTACCGGTGACAGGTGGGACACAGGCGGACCTTGAGGACTGAGGTGGCTGCACCTGACTGTGTCTAGTAAAGCCTTGTCTCGCTTTAACAAGTGACAGAATGATCTATAATTATTAACTGCAAAGCACAGTCCAAATATCGCTAGCCTCTGATTACATTGTAATTACACCATTTGTCGTCTCCCAAGGAGATAAATAGTTCTCTTTCAGTTTTGTTTGTACTATGAATGACAAATAGGCTTATTTTAAAGTGCACTTTAGCAGAACCCTTGCATAAATCATCAAAATTCTAAATCAGCCAGGCTGGAATTAATGAGATTTGACTGCCATTAGACTCCCACAATTTAAAAAAAAGCCCTGGTGAAGGATAACTAATCAACAGACATAATGATGTAATAAATATTGCAAAAAACTATTTCATCCTCTACATTTTTAGGATTGCTGGAGAAAATACAGTTGCATCTGGATTTCAGAAAAACAACAAATAAATTTTTAGGATATGTAGGCCCCAACTATTGAATGAGACATCGTGACACTAAAATATTTTTCGTTGTTGATCTGAAATGCCATTTTCCCTGGGCGCCCTGGATTTTTATTGGCTAACCCTGGCAACCAGATGGACTGGATTCTCAGCAGCATTCAGAACTGAATTTTGTGTTGGGTGGAATTGATCTGTCAATATTTCCCAGGTTTCTGATCAACCGTACAAGGCAGGGGGGTCCTGTGAATCCGTCAGACAATAATACGGACTTAGACGTGGTCCCCCTGCCCACATCCAGCAGCTTAATGAAGCCCATCCTTACTAGTCTCATAAGACCAAGAATAAACTGCTGTTTCCTCTTCGCCCAACAATATAAGACACCCAAATGCAAATTCCTGAGGCCTTGGAGAGCAAAACTTTACTGTATTATTTTCAGCACCTGCCTGAGGAAACAGCTTCGCTCCCTGGGCAAATACATTTACGGTGGCTTGGATGGTATCTGAAAACAAAGGGGGTGCGTGTTTCCACACCACGCCCTCCAGAGCAGGAAAGATGATGCGGCTCTGAAATCCTCTGTCATGAAGGAAATAGAAGAAAAGCTTCTCAGTCTGGTGTTCAAGGAGCTAACCTTTCTTTCCAACGCTTTGCTCCTCCGGAGGAGGTTGGCAAGCCGTGGCCTGCTGCCTGTTTGTGCAAATATAGTGTCATTGGGCCACAGCCATGCACATTCCTTCCCGGATCCTCCCTGGCTGCTTTCCTGTTACAACAGCAGAGCCGAGGGGTTGCGACAGAGACTGTACGTGGCCTGGAAGGCCTGGAATATAGACGGGCTCGCCCTGTACAGAAAAGGTTTGCTGCCTCCTGCTCCAGAGCCCTCTGCTCACTGTAGCACATTTACCGGCTCCTGGCACACACCTGCGCCTCCTGGCTTCCATACTGCGCTTTCCTTGCTGCTTCCCTTAAAACACTGGTGACCACGCTTTTGAAATCCCTGAGGATACAATCAGAAGACAAAAAAAAAGTGTGGGTCACATTCTCTTTTACCTAAATCCACATGTTTGCTTTCATTCTAAAATTCTCTTTAATTCTGAATTCACAAACGTGGTCTTCGAACGCCTAACAGCGTTGGCCTTTCCTTCAGAGTTTTGGGGTCTAGCTGGTTTGGGGCTTTCCACTGCCTGAGGCGTAAACTCTGTTTTCCATCCCCAGTGCGCTACCTTCCTCAGGCAGCACAGCCAGATAAGAAGAACCAAGGGGGGAATTTAAAATGAATCCTACTTCTTAAAATCCCCATCTACAACCAAATTACACTGACATTCCTATGAAAAAACATTGTTTTAGGAATCATTTGATGTGACTATATATTATCTCTTAAAATACTGAAAAGTAAGTAACGAAGAACATCAACAACAAACCCAGACTGTCTGCTGGGATCCCTTCGACCAGAAGCTTCAGCTCCCCGCAAGGCGCGCTCAGCAGCTGGAGGGAGCACCATCAGCTTCCACGCAGTATGCAGCGTGCCTGCCTTCAAGGTCCTCTACCTTTTAGATCAGGGGGTCAGACTCATGGTCTCCGGGGGCCACGTCAGCCTCTCGGCTGCCTTCAAAGGGCCAAAATGATTTTAGGACTGTATAAATGCAACTACTCCTTAACTGTTAGGCAGTTGAAATTACATTCAGCCCTTACATTCAGGCTCAAGATGACAGTAAAATACTTGAGAAACAATTAGTGAAGTTCAGTTTTGTTCTCGGAAAACAAACTTTAACAAAACTCTTCTCGCGTTGTTATCAACTCATAGTCATAGTAACAACATTAATATAAAAGATAGCAGTCCATCCTTGAACATGAGGGCTGTATGCTGAGGGAAACAAGTCAGACAAAGAAAGACGAACCGCTGTCTGCCCTCACTCACACGCGGAATCTAAGAAAGCCCCGCTCAGGTGGCTGCCCGGGGCGAGGGTGGGGGAATGGGGTGCCCTTGGTCAGAGTACTTGAACTTCCGCCTGTAGGATGAGTAAGTTCTGGGGTCTGGCCTATAGCACGGCGACTAGAATTCACAACACTCAACCAAACACCTGAAGCTTGTTAACTCAGGATATCTTAGATGTTATCACCACACCAGCAAAAATGTTAATTATGTACAGGATGGAGGTGTAATCCAACCCTATTGTGGTATCTCCACACTGTATACCTTGAACTTGTGTATGTCATGTCAACTATATCTCCATAAAGCTGGGGCAAAGGCACATAAGGTAACAAAAACAAAAAAAACCCTTAGATTTCCCAGGAGCACTTTCTGGGTGCCCTCCAGTCCCCAAGGGCTTCAAATCTTCACAATAGCTCTGAGCAGGAGTATGAGTATCTCCATTTTATAAATGAGGAAGAGGCCAAGGTTCTAGGACCAGACTCCTCCGAGTTGGTCCTCAGGAGAGCCTTCATCACACAGCCAGGCCCCCACCATGCCGCTCCCACTCCTACAGGAAAGCCACAGAGTTCACTGCAGGGTTCCTCTGAACTTCCCACAGGGACAGCTAAGGAGTGACCTCAGGGAAAGGTAAGGCCCTCGGGGTCAGAGGTGTTTCCTTGCCTCTGGTTACAGGAGGTAGTGGATGCAGTGAGAAGAGGGGTGGTTCTGCTCTTGAACTCCCCTGGGTCTGAGTCTCCGCTCCAGCCCTCACCAGTGGGGACCCTGGGCAAGTTAGTTAACTGCTCTGCGCCTCGCTTTCTTCACATGTAAAACAGGACTATAAAACCGACTTCCCAGATTGGTAAGAAGCAAGTGAACGAGGGATAGCCGTTCAAAGTTATCTATTCTTTCCACTCCCTTTCTTCTTGTGCGCCCCCCAAATGTTTGCCTTACTCAGAACTGTTTATTAGAAGACAGATGAATATATTTGTTGCCTTGAGTTCCAACAAAAGCTGGATGACTGTCAGAAAAAAGACTTTTTTTTTTTTTGCCTTGTGTGGGAGGTTGGAATACATGACTTCAGAAGTTCATTTCAACTCCAGTTTTCCTCAAATGTGACCAAGCACTTTCTGAAACGCGAACACAAGAAATCCCTCACAGACCCATCACCTGGAACATGTCAGCTTTTCTCGTGGCTCATCACATGGGCAGCCTCACTTAGGTTACTCAGCTGGTGATGAACCACAGAGGTCTCTTATCGGGACCCATGAATGTAGCAAATCAACTTCAGAAAATGACTGGGGCGCAGGAAGCTGAGCTCACAGAGCGATAAAAACACTTGGGAACCTAACTGGCATGTGAGGAGAAGCAACGACAACATTAAAAAAAAATCGAAAGAATGAACTCATCTCTATCTCATAATCGGGCTAAAAACACACGATTCCTTAATATTACAAACCCCAAAGCCTGTCCACATGGAAACACGCCTTCCTCGTCACCGTTCTAGGGTTTTGGGAAGTTCTGCTAAATTGTCTTTACATCTATAATCTTGGCTGAAATGGCAACAGTTATGAGCAAAAAAAAAAAAAATCCATGAACATAAACTTCTAGAACTGAGGATTAGTATGAAAACTAGAAGTGTGTGTATTTTGCACAGTAAACATTTTCATCACACCTGCTGGGGCCCAGCAAGTCCACTCCGGCCACGCTGAGCAAGCCCAGCTTCCTTCCCCTCACTGCACAGATGCCTTTATCTAGGACCAAGAACCTGACCTTTACACACTTTCTTCTTTCCTTTAAAAAGAGGAAAACATGGAAAACCATAGCTGCTGGAAAAACAACTTTCAGACGCAGGTCAGTTCTCACCTTCATCCCTCATTTGTGGGGTAAACCGTCAGGCCGGGGGTGAGCGGTCTGACTCGGGTTTCTGACTTAGCACGCCTGTTGTAGTAACTTAGCTCTCCTGGTCTACGTTTGTCCTGTAGTGAAGGAAGGACCAACTGTTGACCTCGATCTCAAAACTAGCAAACGTTCTAAAGCCGAGACAGAAGTAAAAGGGTAAACAGTGTACACTTTCACTAGTTAAACTTAACTCAGGGGTTTAGAAATGGCTACTTCCTTATTTTACCTTGAATACGTGTAATTCAGACGCTTGGATTCTCCGCCAGCAGCACTGAACTGCCACGGGAGGGGGCGAGCAAAGACAGGGAAGCGCGTTCACTGTGTGTGTTTCTCTATTTCTTGGGTTTTTTATTCTACCAAGCACTTGCCACACATGCAATTCAAAAATAAAATCTGCTTTCATCTAGGACTTCGGCTAAAAAATTTAACAGGGACATTTTCCTGGTGATCTGAATATTTAAAATCCTTATTTAGGTTGATCTGTGTTAAGGGAAAACCTGTGGAATTTTTTTTCTTTTTAAAAAAATTGTATTTATTTTTAGAGAGAGAGGAAGGGAGGCATAGAGAGAAATATTGATGTGCAAGAGAGAAACATCGATAGGCTGCTTCTTGCGTGCCCCCAGCCACAGATCCGGCCTGCAACCCAGGCACGTGCCCTGACCGGGAATCGAACCAGTGACCTTTTGGTTCTCAGGCCAATGCTCAATCCACTGAGACACACCAGCCAGGGCAGAATATTCTTGATATAAATTCATACTTGAATGAAACCTTCTCATAAATCACACACCCAGTAAATGGCATAGATGATGGTGATGGTTGGTGGACACATATTTAACTCCAAACTCATCAAGTGACATATATTAAATATGCACAGCTTTCTGCATGTGAATCAGCTTAATAAACTGGCTTTTAAAAAGTCACACCCTTGAGTTCGGGTTTCATATAAGATTAGAATGTCTGCGTCTACATCTTCTGTGTCTGTACTTCGTGGTTTTGCAGACGCAGGTTCCTACAGCGGCGGTCAAAGCCTTGGGTGGGAGCATCAGCCGGCACCACGTGCAGGAACAACTCCTAAAAACTCTCCTGGAAACTCTGTGTCCTCACCTGTTGTTTCAAAACCTTGATTTCAGCCTCTGTGCGGGAATGCTTCCAGACCAAAGCCTCCCGAATGGCAGTGAAGGCGTAGGGTTCCCCCTAATCTAACACACCGACCCTAGAAGTCAGCGTGGCACTAGGGAGAAGAATGAACAGACAATGTAAAGAAAGGTGCTGCTTCACGCTGCAACTGCCTTCTCCACGACCAAATCCAGCCGTAAGAGGGTCTCACCGACATGTACCGCGAATCCCTCAGCAGGTGTCTCACAGCAGGATCGGCGTTGGGTTTAAGAAGGTCAGTGACGAGAACCTGTCACCACACCGCTTCATCACGTGTCATACAAGCAACGACACTGACCCACTCCCCTCAACACGTTCGTCCCCTTCCATCTGAAGAAAGTAACAAAGGCCGGGCCTCCTAATACCATCATTCTTTGAGTCTACTGTTTGAGCTAAGTGTCTCCCCGCAGATCAGCGGTACGCATGAAAACTAATGAACTGGTGCCTCAAAAAAAAAAGTCAGTGAATTTTTTTCTAGCCCACAGATAGTTATTGGTGCAGTAAGTCAGCTCTGTCATGTCATGACACACAAGCAAATTACTGTGTTTGTGCAACACACGGGGGTGACGGGGTGCAGCTGCTTGGAGCCAGAAGTGACCGGCTTGACAGAGGAAGAGAGGCTCTGGGGAGACTCGGGCCCCACTCAGCGCCCAGGGCTGAGGGATCAGCATTTTGGAGCTGACACGTAGCTAGCTCCTTCCCGGCACACTGGTTTGGCGGCTTGGCTGGGCCATCAGCGCTCTGTGGATCAGGTCTGAGACACAGCCAAGTAACCTGCACTAAACTCCAGCCAAACTGACGCTAATAACCAACCCAACCTGCTGGGCTGGTTTGTTGGAGTCAACCAATCACTTGCTCCCATCGTCCCACTACCAGCTGTAAAGTGCCAGCGAGCGTGAACGAGCGTGTGTGTATGTGTTCTGGGTAAATTCTCTCTCTCAGCTCCCACACTCATTCAGCAAGAATTTTTTTTTAAGCATCAAATTATGGGAAAGTGCTAGGAAGCCCAGAAGAGGAAACAGACAAGATTCTGCCCTCAAGGAAACTTCTGCCCTGTAGGGGAAACAAGACATTTATATAAGTTACATTCGCGAAGTGAATCAGAGAATAATTGCAGCATGAGGGAAGGAGGGAGGCTTTCCAGAAGACAGCAGTGAAGACGCCGCTGTGGCAGTCGGACAGGAGGAAACAGGACACGCTTCCCTGCGGACAGGCGAAGGGAGTGCGGGAGAAGAAAGCACAGCCCAAGTTGGATGAGCCCTCCGCAGCACTCAGGGACCCACCCGGCATTCGAAGAGGGGCACGAGAAAGGAAGCAAAATATCTGACCATTTTCAATGTACAGTTTGTGAGCAAAGCTCTGCTAAAAAAAAATTGGTGGGGTGTAGGGTCAGGAGCAATGGGAAAGAAAGTCGGAATGAATAATTAAAATGAAATTTTACAAAAGCTCTATGATGGGTTTTTATTGTTTCCCTTACCCCTCCTTATGGCGGATAATCGACAGCTGGAGGAACTGTTCATCTCTTTACAAACAACCCACTCTAATCTGTCTGTGGAAAAGGGGTTCTGGGTCAGAAGCCAGTCTCTGTGTCCATCCTTCAACTGTCAGCTGAGGCACTTCCTTTCCCAGAGGAACTCCCAGGCCTGGAAAGCTCCCGGGCGTTGCCGGTGTCAAGAGCTTAGGAAGTGCTGCTGTGTTCTATGCAGCCTTCCAGCTCCTGAGCTAAACCGGTTCTGCCTTACCCCGCCAGGGGGTCTGAAAAGCGCTGGCACTTCTGTGGCCCCCAAGCCTCTCCATGCCTGGGAGAGCCACGTGGCCACTTGTCGTTTCTGAAGCTGACACGGTTCACAAGCCATCGCTGCAAAGCTGAGCCCCGTCCACCCGTCTCCTTGACCGAGGAGCGTCTAACAGTCATTCCAGCCACACAGGAGGGCAGGCAGCTTCTGCCCCACAGCGTCCTCTTACGGGAGGTGAAAGCGCGTGAAAAGAGCACAGCTGAGTAAAATGTTTTAACTAGAGGTGGGACTCGGAAAACCCTCGAGCCGACGTCAGCAACGAGGCATCCACACGAAGACCACTCATCCCAAGACAGGTATACACCCCGCTGCAGGGTGGGCGCTGCACCCTTCCTGCGTCTCCCGGTCCAGGCCTTACTGCCTGGGCCGGGCGCGTGGCCTGCAGAACTTCGCTAACTGTTTTCCTGACCAGCCCCAGGAGGACAGGCAACATGCGGGGCGCCTGGTGCAGCTGCAGCACCAGCGAGGCGGCTGGCTCCCGCCTGAGGACAGCAGGGAGGCAGAGCCTGAGGACCAAGAGAGCGGCCAAGGCCTGGAGCCTGCCGCGCACTTGCAACTGCCTGAACCGGCCCCTGGCGCGAGCCACCCCACTGTGTGGTTTCCTTGAGATGGGAACCTGAACCAGCAGATGAAATCCATCAAAGGAAGGGGTGACTGCCCGACCAGCATGTGAGAGATGGGGGCCCACGGCCGGCTGCGCAGAGTAGGACTTTGACGAGCACCCCCGGGAAGCCACGATGACAGGGCTCAGCCTGGGAACCGCTTCTCCATCACCAGCGGTGGCTCCACTGGTCCCCAAAGCAGGGCATGCATGCACGTGGGGGTCACTTTCCCCTTTTCTGTAAGTTCTACCAGAACGTCCACCAGAATTCTTTCATTTGTATCATTCCTCCACACAAAGTAATTTGGACCCCTCCCTGCAGCGAAAGGAAACAGAACTGGAGCGCTACCTGCCGTCGAAGAAGAAGAACTTCCCGCGTCCGTTCTTCTCTCCGTGAATGAAGCTCCCCTCGAATCTGTCGGTGGAGGAGTAGGTGACCGTGCAGAGCCCGTGCGGCAGCCCGTCGTCGTCCAGCTGCCCTGGAGGAAGGGAGTCACAAGGCAAACTTTAGCACCGTCCACGCTCCCCACCCACGCGTTGGGGCGGGCAGCTGCCAGCAAGGCCCGGGAGCGGCCGAAGGGCCCCTTCCCCGCTCAAGCGGACAGGGAGGGCACAGGCCTCTCTCTTCGCCCACAGCAGCCGCGCCACCTGACTGCTCCGCACACTGTGTGAGCGGACGGGTCCCCCGCAGAGAGACTGAGACACGTTTCAGAGAGGAACGCAAAATAAGCTTGCGCGTTTCAGCAGCGAGGAGGGTTCCTGTCAACAATGACATCTGCTGGGCGTGTCTCAGTTTACCAAGTCCTCCCCGCCCCGGTACTTCTCATATTAGGGATCAAGGCCCCCACACTGATGCTTAGCAGAAATGTAGTTGAGACAACTCCATTTTGCAGTCCGACGCCAGGTACACTGTCTTTGCCGTGAGTCACCTAATTGGAGAACTAGTGTCCAGTACGAGTTTCTAGCCATTCTACGGCATGGGGGGAGGGCTGCTAGCCAGGGCACTTCTGAAAACCCCGCTGCTATTAGTTACACCTAACAAGGCGCGTGGCCTCGTCTCTGAAACTGTCCGAATATTCATATACCTCTTGTGCTAACGTGAACTCCGAGTCCAGGTTTGAGCTGAACTTTAACTTGAATTTACCGCTTTCCTTAATCTCTCAGCTTTGAATGTTTACTAATAACCTTGTCCTATACCCTCTGCTGCTGTGTTCAAAGGGTTTGTACTTTCAATGGAGCTAGGAGCAGCCACGTGGCAATTACAGCAGTGATTTTGAACATGGGCAGCAGTTACGATCTTTAAACGGCTGGTTCTGCTGGGTCACAGGCCAGCGTACTTCAGTCGACACTTAGGATTTTTGTTATTATCTTCATATGTCACAGAACCCAGGAGCCCCTCACAGGCGCCTCCCCAGTCACTCTGCGGAGCTGGTTTTGCAGAGGAGGGCGAAAGTGAAGGCAGTGGTTAATCTAGTGGCTTTTTCTAGGGTGAATGACCTGGGTCATGGATAAAAAGGTACAAAAGCATTAAAAACTGTGGGCAGTGCAAGGACAGGAGACACTTAAATGTGGCTTCCAGATGGCTCGCAGACACAGAGCAGACACAAACTATGTCACCACACGAACACTTCGGTCTCCTAAAACAATTTCTTCTAAAGCGCTAGAAGGATATCATCCCTTGGGAGAGATGGCAAATAAACACATTCATAAGAAACAAAAACCTCTTTACTTTTATGGCGTGATTACATAAGCACAAAGTAACGATGGACAAACACCCTGTTTTATCTTTACATCTGACTCTGTACAGAACGAGGTACCTAGAATGTGTTGCAATGAAACACAGCTGCCTGCATTCATCACAACTGCAGAGTGCCTCCCCTCCCAACACAGGTGTTTCTTTTTCTATCACAGGCCAGGAAATTGATGGTCAGAAGGGAAATAAGCCATAATTGCTTTCTTCTCGCTCAGAAGCCAACTGTATGCCACATAATTCAATGACACTGAGTCATATGAAAGAGTTTGGACAGTTACCTTCTACATATCCACTGATGACATTACCTCTCATGGAAACAGATTAAATCTACCTTTAAATTTTCATTCTAAAAAAACCACTCAGTGTCTAGCTAAACACTTTCTTTTATGAAATGTTGTTGGGATCAACTTCAGTTTAGCTAATAGCCTTCCTATGAATTTAGCATGTCACTTTTGATTTAGGTGTACATATCAGAATAATCATTTCAGCCTTGTATTGAAGTACTTACTAATTTGTTGGGAAGGCTTTCCCCATAGAAAAGAGTTCACATATTTCAGACTTTAAAAAGTTCATGTTTGAGAAGATCCGTTATTCTACTTTAGATCGAGAGAAATATTGTGATAAGCATGAACACTAAAGTAAAAAGAAACCCAATGTAAACTCATTTCCACCTTCCCTCAGTCACAATAGTCCTGTCCTATTTCTAAATAAAACACTGCAGGTATATGCTCAGCAGTGGAATTGCGATATTAGAGGAAACGGAAAGTGTCATATCACACACTAAAAGCACTGGAGGGTCGTTCTGACCCCGGTGGAGATGAGGGCAAACACATCAGCCTTATTCCATGTGGGCTACTTGTTTCAACGCCTGTTTGGACAGGTCGGCAAAGGGGGTCCCATCACCTTCTTAGTCTCTAGGGAGAGAGAGGAATAGAGTGGACGCAAGACGATGGCTGTTGCTGGTGACATCATGTGTTTAGAAGGAGGTGTCTGGACACCTGCCGCTTGCCTGCCATTTTGAAGGTGTTGGGCTGCTTGTTGAGAGAACGCTGGGAACCCTCCTCTGTCAGGCCACTGCCGGACCCCTGGCTGTCCTCTGTTGCTTCCTCCCCAAAGGAGGAGAGGTGACCAATTCACAGGGTCGACGAACAGGAGCTAGACATTAGGGGGTGTCGTCCTTCAAGACTTCCACCCTGAATGTTCGATGGCCTGCCGGTTGGGCAGCTGTTTTATACTTAACATATCAAACAGCAGCCCACCCCAGACAGTGACGACAAAGAGACTCTCCTGGGAAGAAACGGAGGGAGGAGAAGACGCAGCTGCGATGCCCTTGCCTCTCTCTCCCTTCAACGTTAGTGCTCCAGGAGCCTCCGGCACAACCCTCGTTCAGACGCCATCTGGCCAATAGATCGTGCTGTATTTGTCTTGTCAGTAATAGCCAATTCGAGGCAGAGGGAAACCAATATCCAGAGAAGAAAATAGTATGTGTATCTGATGGTGCATTTGGCATTAGGTCGTGTGCTTTCCTGTGATCTAAATTAAACCTCACAACAATCTCCCAAGTGCCAGCTGCAGAGGTAAGGAAGCCAACGCTATGTGACTTGCCCAAGAAGCTCGTTACCTGCTCTGAATGTGCTACTGAAGGCTGCAAGCCCCTTTCCTAAGTGTTTCAGTTCCCCTCCTCTCTACATGAGGGGCAACTAGCTGCAGCCCCTTCCTTCCCTGCTGCTGGTGGACGCAGGTACCTCTAACCAGGTGGGGGTGCCCAGGTCCCAGGTACAGAAGGGAAAGAGCCTTTGCAGGGAAAATAGTTCTCATACAGCTACCAGGACTTGCAACAGCACATCCCGGATGCGAATTCCTGTCCCTTCCAAGCGTAACTCAAAGAGAAACACTAGTCCCCCTTGCTCTGAGCGAGGTCAACTTGTGACAGGCGCCAAGTCAGCCAACAGCCTTCCAGGCCAGTTCCCCGTAAACAGAGGTTGAACACGCGGCCAAACAACCAGGAAGCTGCACTGGAAGGATTGCTCCACGCTGATAACGCTGTGCCAGCTGCTGTGCTGTTTGTCTGCAGCACGATTGTAAATATTTATAAAAGTTAGAGAAAGGGGGAAAATGTAACGGCCTCAGTCTACGCTTCCACTTTGTTTTGAAGATTACTCTCTTCTGAATGGATAGAAAGTGAAATTGCTCCCTTCGAGTTATCTCCGAGCTTTTTCTTTAATCTGAGGAAAGCCAGGCCTGTCTGTATTCTGCGCAGTAGCGGTGCATCTGGACAAAGCACAGCCCTCCGAGGCAGACAGCGGCCTGCTTCCTGCCTCGGGCTCACTCCCAGCAGAGCTGTGGTGTGTGTGTGTGTGTGTTTCCCTTAGAACAAAAGACTTTTACATGCATTGTTGATTTTTTAGACTAGAATTCTTCAGGGAAAAAAGTAATAATAATAATAATAACAATAATAATAATAAAAGGCAAGCTTCTTCTGTTCCGTGCAAAGAACATGCCCTCATGATGATGCATTTAGACTGGTTGTTAAAAAACATAATTTGATTTTTAAAAAAGATTTTATTTATTTATTTTTAGAGGGGACGGGAGGGAGAAAGAGAGGGAGAGAAACATCAACATTGAGAGAAAAACATCAGCTGCCTCCTGTAAGTGCCCCAACCAAGGACCAAAGCCACAAACTGGGCATGTGCCCCAACTGGGAACTGAACTGGCAACCCTTCACTTTGTGGTACAATGCCCAACCCACCAAGCCACACTGGTCAGTGATAAAAACATAATTTTATTTTTGAGTAATTCTTTTTTTTTTATTTAAAGATTGTATTTATTTTTAGAGAAGGGAAGGGAGGGAGAAAGACAGGGAGAGAAACATCAATATGTGGTTGCCTCTCAAATGCTCCCCTACTTGGGGACCTGGCCCGCAAGCCAGGCATGTGCCCTGACTGGGAATCGAACTGGCAACCCTTTGGTTTGCAGGCTGGTACTCAATCCACTGAGCCATGTCAGCCAGGGTTTGAGAGTAATTCTTTACCAGAGCTCAGTGATTAGTTGTGAGGGTCATAATTTTGAGGTGTGGCCACAAGGAGAAGGCCAGTACACTGAGCACGCATTTTTCTTAAGTACAGAGCAGGTACAGGCTTATGAGAGACAGGCAGGATAAGATATTGGGGGACAGGTAAAAACATTCTTGATGTTTTGAAGGGCTTGGGGCAGCGCAACACTGAGATGCTTGTTTTTATTCTGGCTCCTTAGTTCTGGGGATTCCGTTTTCCCCTCTTTGTCTCCGGTATGTTTCCAGGTCTTTCCGTTTTTCCCTGCCCTCGTAAGCGCACGTTGCACTATTGCAAAGAGCCTCCTAGGCACCGGCCTCACCTGCTCACCATTGCCTTGCACCTGTCACTCGCAGCTCTAAAGAGCCCCCACGGCTTCCCATGGCTTTCAGCCCCGTCCACGCCTGTGGCCTGTGACGCCGCCACTTTTTCCCGCCTGACCCTCCACTCTTCTCCTGGGCCCTCAGTCACAGCAGGATCAGAGGACTGTCTCTGAGCGAGCCTGTGTAAGTCCATCCTCTCTGTCTTCACCCACAAGGTTCCCCACTCATCTGAACTCAACTGCGCGCCACCTCTTCTGGGAGCTCTTTCTCCGCCTCCATCCCCAACCAGAAGGAATGTTTACTTCCTCTCAACTGCCCTATTTCATCTGCTTAGATATGATGCATTTATTTGAGATTATATTAGGAACCACATTGTATTTATCCTTTCATCTGTGGGAAGACAAACACATAGGTATAGTAATAAATATTTGTTTCCAAAGCTCAACCTCAGTTCCCACTGAACCAATGAGCCTCAAAGAGTTTTTAAAAATTCATTGCAGAAGCTCTCGTGGAGGCCTTGGGCCTCTGAGGCACAGGGCCGGCTCCTGACCCAGAGGAGCCCAGTCGGTCTGGTACATAGACATGCCACCACCACCCAGCTGTCCTCAGGGATTCATCCACTCAGAGCTCAGAACTTCACTGAAGCCACAGTTTCACCGTGACAGAGAACCAAAATGCATAGTGTGGCAAAAAACCTTTCAAGTCCTGAACGGACCAATTTGTTCCCCAGAGTAAATTTCTTAGGAGGAAGCAAAAGGAAGTCTGTTGCAAAGGCTGAAGTTAAATTCTTTCTCCCCAGATACATTTTTTTCTGAATGTCACAGAACTCCAAAAGAATCACCCTCTGAGGAGCTGCCACTGATACAGAGCACTACTGACATGATATTTACCTGTTGCTTCCAGCCTCAGTTCCCAAGTGTTCCCTACCCATGATGACTCCTTGAAAGTCAAAAATAAGGCAAATGTAGACAGAGAGAGCTGGGAGTGAGGCTCTGGAGGGCCAAGCCTGTCTCCCACAGTGAGTGGCCTTGGATTTACCTGTCTGTGCTTCCGTTTCCTCCTCTGTAAAAGTCAGATAATATTAATACCCACCCCATGAGACTGAATGGATCATGTGTGTGTGAACCGTTCAGCACAGAACCTGCACAGAGTAAGAACTACACAATCATAGCAATAATAAGAGCTGCGACAAGAAAGCCCCTGAGAGCGGGGGCTTTGTTTGTGGAGAGAGGTAGGTTGGTTGGTACTTGAACGCTGAGATGTTCGGACTAGCGTTATACCAGTCTCCCCGCCTGTGCCCGATGCTAAGTAAAGACTGTTACAGATGGCACTAAAAGGCCAAGAAGGGCTGGAGAAAAGCCCACTGGTGCAGTTTCCTGCGTGCACACTCTCCTGCTCCAGACACTGTGCAACTTGGAGCCTCAGCTGCCTCCAATGACTTCTAAAGATTCTGTGTCACTGTCATTGTTTACTGTTAGGTACAACTGAGTGATCATGTGTCCTGGATTGCCCCAAACGTTCAAGGCTTAAGCCTAAATTGTCCCAGCCTAAGAATATACATATAAAAGTTTCAGGTGTACAACATTGTGATTCATCTGTATGTACTACAAAATGATCACCCCCAAAAGTCCGACCACTCTATGGGGATAGATACATCACCATACAATTGACCCCCTTCACCTCTTTCCCCCACCCAACCTGCTTTCCCTGTGGTGACCCCTGATCTGTTCAGAACCCTCCTTGTTTAAAGAACTTTCTCTGCTTCTGAGACTTGAACAAGCTCAAACACAACATCGATACATGTCTCAAGTTGCTTGTTCGAATTCTGCAAAGAGCCTAGGGACATGGACTTGGATTTCTAGACAGTTTCAAAGGAGAAAGTATTTCACCTGGAGAGCACTTCCGTGGTCAAGGGCTGGCATTCCAGTTTTACAAGCACAAGTAAAAGTGAACTTTGAGGAGTGAGAGCGAGCTCTGACAATCTGAGAAGTGCATTCTTTTTCATTTACCTTTCATAACATGAAGGCACAAGAAGTCAACAACTTAAATTGTAAGAAGGCTCCCCGTGGAAGGCCTCAATGCCTTTGCACCCCAATGAGCCCCGACATATGGGCTTCGCTTAATCAGAGAGATAAATAGTTCTGTGAGGTCACAACACTGTGAAATTAAAACAACAAACACTCTTTGAAGCTGATAAAGAAATATATTTTAATAATTGCATTATAATGGATAACTTTTAGGGAATTTAGAAATAGTCTTCTACTTAAGCTCGTCCTAAGACCTCAGGAGCACTGCAAAAGGAGTCAGCTATGTTTTATGAAAACATAAAAATGGACTTCTTCTCCCCATGCAGCAATAACTATGTATCTTTATGCATTTGCATGGTGTTGCGACTTGGTTTTTCCTGATCATTTGTGAGAACTTGTTTCTACCAATGAGATAGAAACCAGATTCAACCCAAAGCTGAAAACTATGTGCTTAGATGCTTAGTTTAAACTATTCTGGGTTTTAAGCTTTTACAAATAAATATATCACAATAGTATGAATTAAAATGATGAAAAATAAAAATAAGTATTCTGGAATAATACCACACAACAGTGCAAAACATCACGACGTACAGGCTGGGTAGAATCGAATAAATAGATACGCCAAAGTGTATTTTCCAGTATTCATTGTTACAAAATCATAACATCTCATGATACAAACAACGAGATTGTATAACGTCCCCACCTCGGTTTTTAGAACTAGCTTACAAAAAAAAAAAAAAGAGGTGGAGAAACTCAGCAAAACAAAGTGGCGAGAAAAGTCGGGGGGAGGGGCGCTAGGAGAGAAGGGGCGGGGAAATACGACACCAAGGCGGTGATATCACCCACAGCCAACTGCACGGAATTCAGAAAGTTAAGTGTCACCCAGCAATTTCGGTCCCGGCTTGCGGCGCGCCTGCACAGCGTGGCGGCAGCCGCGGCCCCGGCTCGGAAGCAGGAAGGGGGAGGGGGCGGTGCGACTGAGTTCGCTCGGGGACAGCCAGGGGAGGGCCACCCGCCTCCCGGTCGCCGCGCGTTCCAGCCCCAGGTCGGGAGCGTTGTTCCTCGCCTTGCAATGATTTCATCTTTTAGGAAGAGCGGCTGCCCAAGACGCGCCTGCCACGTGCCGGGATCAGCCCCGTGCGCTGCGCCGGGGGACCCACCCGGACGCGGTCGCGGTCGCGGTCACCGCGGGTCCCAGCGGCGAGCGGAAGGAAAGGGCTGGCGGCTGCAGAGGGGCTCGGGGTTGCCTGACCAGGCGGCGGCATGGCTCCGCCGAGACCGCGGGTCTCAGGGGACTGTCCTCTTGCGCACCCCCCACCTTCCATCCCCGAGAGGGGGAAGGCCAGAGTGCGGAGCAGGGTTCACAACTCCGAGGATGGGAAGCAGGCTTTGGCCGGAGGGATGGAGCAGCCGTGCCCTTCCCGGAGCCCCCGCCCGGTGGAACCCGGTTCCCGGCCTGCGCCCCGCCGCGCAGTGCGCGCTCCCGGCGGCGTGGCGGTGGCTGTCCGACCCGTGCCTGAGCCGGGCGGCGGGGCGCCCACGTAGGGGACAGTGGCGGCCGTGGGGCCCGGCGCCGTGCGGGTCACCGCCTGCCACTCCTTCCGCGTTCCGAGCCCTCGGTGCCTCCTCCCCCGGCCCCAGAGAAACGCTAGTACCTTCCACCGCCTCCTCCACCATCTCGTCGTCGCTATCCATGGCGGCTGGGGACCCTGCCCAGCTCCGGGCCGCGCGGCTGCCTCCCGTCCCTCCGGGTGCTCCGGCGGCTGGGCGAGCGCTGGGGCTGAACCCTGCGAGTTTGGAGGAGGAGGAGGAAGAGGAGGAGCAGTCGGGGCTGGCTCGCACTGCCTCCCCCTACGGCCCTTTCAATTCCTTGGCCTTCAGTTGCTGCTGCCGCAGCCGTCCCTCCTCCCTTCGCCCACTTGCCCCTCGCCTCCGAGGCCCCGGGGTGCCGCCGCGGCCGCCGCCGCCGCAACTTTCTCCTGTAATAACCCCTCTTTGTTAGCGAGCAGCTGATCCGCTGACATCACCCGGCGCCGGTGCGCTCCCTCCCTCGCTGATTGACAGTTCCCTGTCCCTTCCCAGAAGTAAGGCTCCTTTTAAAACGAAAGGCGCTCCGGGTCCTCGCCGCCTCTGCGTCCCAGCCAACCAGCCCCCCCCCGGCCCATCAGGGTTTCTCCTCGGCTTCTCCGCGTCTCTGTTGCGCTCCGAGCTCGCCACGCGTCGAGGGGGTCTCGCCGGCACTTGGGACCTCCCGGTACCCGCCCTCGGGGGGTCTCCGCGCTCCCGACCTCCAGCTGTGCGGGGTGGAGGGGGGGGCACTTGGAAATTCGCCCCGCGGCGCCGGCCAGCCCCGCCCCCCCCACTCAGACAACCTCCAAAGAGCGATTCTGACGCTCTGGCGCCACGACTTCCTCTCGCCCACGTCGCCACTTCACCCCGTTTGCCACCCGGAGCTGCACGGGTGCGGCACGCACGGGAGCGCAGGTGTCCCCGTGGCGCCGCATCACATCAGACAGCAGGTTTCCCAGACTCCGGGCGGGGACACCCGGCCCCGATTCCGCGGGACCGTGGCTCCCACGCCAGCGTGCTGCCTCCCCTCCCTGCTCAGGACCGCCAGGCGTCCCTGTGATTCAAAAATTCAGCAAGTCCAAAAGGCTGCGGGCTCTGTGTCAGGCAGGAAACTGGCCTCGCGGAAGGCACGCTGGTTCCTCCTCGCGGTGTGGTCGTGGCAAAGGAGCTGACGAAGGACGGACCCTCCGTCTGGCGCGCCCCGGACGGGCGATGTCCCCACCTGTCACCCTGTTTCTCCAAGTGCCAACCGCTCCACAGTTCCGAGCTCTTCAAGAGAAGAAAATCACCGGGCACCCTGTTCCCGGCCCAGCCACTTAGCTCCTTTGCGGTGCCGTCTCTTTACAGGTGGCATGCAGGCTGGAAATAGCTGGTTAAATAGATGCAAATACACACAGTGTACCGTGGAATTACCGGGTGCCGCTCTGGGCCTCTGCCCAGAAGAACAGCTACAGCACCGGGGAGGGGCGGGGGAGAGGAATGAAAGTTGTTCCATTTTGTTTTCTGCACAAGGAGCGCACCAGGCTGTGGAGACTTCTAAGTGTGGTGCTCCCAGCACAGGGGGACCCGCCGCGCCTTGCTTTTTGGCTGCGTGCTTAAATGCCAGGTATTTTTATAGAGTGTTATGAGTTTCTTCTTAAATTCAGTCTTTCCCTGCGAAAAAGGGAACAATGTTAGGGACATTTGTTCCATATACTGCCAGGAATTTCAACCCCCTTTGGCAGTTTCAGAAAGACAGGGAACCCTGCACCAGCAACTAGCAGACTTGGGTTCTGGTGCTTCTCACCACCCCTGGCAGCGCGAATTCCTCCCCCAGGAGAGAAGAGGCTCTGGCTGAACTGGGATAAGGTCCCTTTAGGCTTAGCCTACACCACTTAGAGGACCTTCCGCTCGGTCTACACCTCCCTGGACGCTTCTGGCTTAAGCTGAACCTCCCTAAAGTCCCCCAGTGCGGATGCTGGGGTGCCAAAGCTACTCAGAGAAAAGACAGAAGAGCCACTCAGGTTTCGTCATTCTCCACTATGAGCCACAGAAAGAGGATTTTATTTCAGATTTTTTTTTAAAAAGCCATCATATACTGAGCTTGGTCACGCACTGGTTTTAAGTTATATGACTCCCCCCCTCTTATTTTTCCATTTAAACATATCATCTCCTACCTTCTATGTTGCAATGATACAAAAACACACCAGATACTCCTCTTCTTCCTCAGTTTCCAGTTTATTTCTGGGGGGGGGGCAGAAATTTTTTGAAAGCTAAAAGGAAGCAAAAATAATGTATTCCTTTACTAAAAGGAGGCTGAGGCAGGGGCAATGTATCTGGAAGAAATCTTCCCTCAATACACACAGGTGAACCACAGAGACACAAGTGCATGGTGGGGTAGGGATGTGGGGGATGGGGGCAGGGACCCTGTCACATGTGTCCCGCTCCTGTCTTTGGGTTCAGAGGAGGATGTCCAGCCACCCCCCTCCTGCCACGGGGATTCCCAGCCTGTGCCGTCAGGCGATCCCTGTCCACCTGCCACGTTGCAGACACCAGGAGCCCTGCACACAGCTGGCACCACTGGAGCAGGCCTCCTGGGCCTGTATGGGTTGTAGGTGGACGTAACCAGGGACTTCCTGCAGGATGGGGACTGAGGGGACTGGAAGCTCCCTGAGGACCTTCATCGGATTTGCACTGGAGGCAGGCCGGCAGCAGGCAAGCCACAGGCCTGTCCCACTTGGGCCACCACTCACTCCTGCAGGCTCGGGGCCCAAAATTCAGGCAAATGTTTGTGTGACGCCCCCCGCCCCTTAAGATACATTTGCGTTTTTACAGATTATGCTGGGTGTGTTTTCAATCCCTATCTCCAGACAGCCTGATTCTCAGTTAAAGTGCCCCCCTGCCTGCACAGTGCCTGGTACAGGTTGAAGGTGCGCGCGTCCCTGGTGATGTTGCGGAGTGGAATATTCTGCTTCCTATAGACGGGGCTGCGTCGTGCCGCCTGGGTGTTGCAGCGCGCTTTGTTTTAGCTCCAGTAGGAAGACCGTTTTTGAGCTGTTCCACTTTCCCACCGCCGTGCTGGCCCCAAAGCTGCCTCCATCGTGTTCTTTCCCACAGTTTTCCTCACTGAGAGCTCATTTCGTAAACCCTTTCCACTTGGCCCCCCGCCATTCTCCTCTGTCGTACTCCGTCCCCACCACCGTGGTCATGGGCTAGAAAATCAATAAAGCTCTTAATCACAGTGGGCGGCTGCAGCGGCCTCGTGGCTCAGCTCCTCACTCACCCAGCAGATCGATCCGCCAGCAGCAGCCTCCCTGGGAGGACGGCGACCGCACAGGACAGCCAGTTAGCGAGACCCGAGGCCCGGGTGGGACTGGCTTCCGCGTTCACAGCCAAGAGTGGCTTTTCTCAGCGGCTGTGGTTTGCTTCCATTGCATCCAAGGATATATTCTCTCTTCAGACACATGGAAACGTAAGTCCCTCTTCCACTGCTGCAAGCAGTCAAAATACTGAGTTCTTTCATTCGTTTTGACGGCCTTGGTCATTCCCCACAGAAGGCTGGGGCTTGCTTAGAAGACTGATGTAATTTTTTTTGCAATATATATATTTGTATAGGCATTGTGTGTTTTACACGCCCTCCTACATTTAGGGGAAACAATGCTGTGAATTCACTACTACGCACATTGGCATAGTAGTGAAAAGCCTCGTGGACGTGGAACTTGTGCGGACCCCTCACCCTGCCCTGCTGGTGCTGGTAGGGGTTGGAAGGGCCCAGGCTGTCTTCCGGGGGTCTCCACACCCCTGGCAAGCAGGGGCCTCTGCAGGGGTCCCTGGATCTGTGGCTGGTGTCTCCCTTCTGCTTTGTTTGTTTACACTGATGGCAGGAAGACAAGGACGGAATGAGTGATGGAGCTCTTAAATAATCATCAAAGCTCATTTGGCCCTGCTTACACCTTAACAAGATCCCCCCCCCCCCCACCAAATTTGCCAGTTTGGTGAGTTTATACCCTATTTGTTTTGGTTTCTCCAAGAATTAGCTATGCACCTGGTCAGCAAAGCTCTCTGGGCCTCAGTCTTCCCATCTGGAAGTGAGGAGGTTGGGCTACGGACATTCTGGCTGCAAACCTTCTCTGTGCGCCATTCCTGGGGCAAAGCTCAGTGGAGCAGGGAGAGCCCCAGGGACACGCAGAGAAAAAGGGAAGGGGAGACGATGTGTTCAAGTGCCAGCATCATCTCAACTTAAGGACGCTAAGATCCAGGGGTCAGGAAGGGATCTTTCTCTTGCTCTAGGAAGAGAGACCTGGGCCTTTCAAGAAAACCGAGGAGCTTGGATTCTGAAGCACTGAGTCACAAATCAAGTGCCTGTGTTGGTGACAACTGCAGGAGCCGGAGGAAGGGGCAGGGCGAGGAGCAGCGACAAGCCGTGGGTGAGACGTGGATGAAAGGGAGGCCTTTGCAGCACGTGGAGCTCCACGAAGAGCCACCTGGATCGCCACGGGCACCAAGTAAAGGTCCGGGAGCGAAGGAAGAAGTGGAGAAGATGCATTCTGCTGCAAACAGGCATGCCTGCAGCAGCGGCGAGGAAGGCTCAGGGACTCAGGGCAACCTGATTTGATGACACAGGGAAGTGCAGGAGACAGAGGGGAGCGTGTCCTGACCCGAGGAAGTGGAGGAGATGACAAAGAAGACATGGCAGTTAGTTACTATGGCATTGAAATACCTCATGCCACATTAAGCTTCTTTTTCCCTCTTTCGCTTGATTCTTGTTCTTGCAACATGTTAATGCCATGGCAGTCTATCCAGCACACTAAATTTAGATCTTTGGGGACATGGAGGGAAGGAAGACGTGGGTCTCCCTGTTTGGGTTCACTCTGGGCCCTTCTTCTTCCTCTGAAGTCTTTGCATTATGGGATATGAAAACCCTTGCCAGGCTGGGGTCCGATAATGCTGCTAAGTGATGTAGTTTGAAATAAAAAAGAATAATTGGAAATGATTTTTAAAGAGGCAATTGCCTCAGAAATTACTTCCGAAAAATCAACAGGACGCAGAAATTTAAAAACTACAACTACCATCAAAATCTAATGTGTTTTCTTAAGTATTGATTTATTTGTTTTTTGCCTTTTAGAAATTATTTTACTGATTAAGAGGCTCTGATTAAGATTACCAGGTCCTGAGGTTGGCCTTATGCAAATGCTAACACTGCAGAGGGTGGGCACACTGGGTGTTCTTTTGACATTTCGGTACAGAGTGCATGAAAGGCTATGTCCAGCTGATTTATTTGCCACAGATGTCACTAAATTCATCAAGGCCTAGACCTTGACCTTCCACAAGTGGACTCACATTAACCAGACCTCAGAGACTGATGTACATACCTGTATTATGACCAACAGACCAGAACACTCACATTGTCATGGCAAGCACCATCTCCTTTTGTAGATAAATGTACTCGAGAAGACAAATTCCATCCAGATGCTTGCTTAGTTAGCCTGGAGTCAGAATAAACGATATTAGTTGTGTAGGCCACAAGAGAAATTCCTGATACAATATCCTGAAAGAATAAGGCTGCCTACTCACCCCACCCACCCCTGTCCAGATGGCCTCTCTGCTTCTGAGATTTTAGACTTCTTTCTTTCTTTTCTTCCTTTCTTCTTCTTCTTCTTCTTCTTCTTCTTCTTCTTCTTCTTCTTCTTCTTCTTCTTCTTCTTCTTCCTCTTCCTCTTCCTCTTCCTCTTCCTCTTCTTCCTCTTCTTCCTCTTCTTCCTCTTCTTCCTCTTCTTCCTCTTCTTCCTCTTCTTCCTCTTCTTCTTCTTCTTCTTCTTCTTCTTCAAAAATACATTCTAGTCTCTTCAAATTGGTTTCTCCACATGGCATCCTATATAGCCAACTAGGTAGATTTACACTTTTAAAGTCATAATCATATTCTCTTTCTACCTTCCTAATACAACAGTCAAGTCACTTTGATAGGAATTTAGGGTAGCTCTACATTCTTCAGACACAAATTCAGTTGCTGTCTTGGTTTACTCTCACTGAGTCCTAGTTATTGTGTGAGCACGTTCTGCTAGAAAAACATTCTGAGGGCTGCTGTTGTGCTGGCCTTCATGTGCCTAGCACCGTGCTGGGTGCGTGCAGGCTCGGTGCCAGGAGGTGGGGTCTGCCACTGAGGGACTGGTCCAGATAAGCCCGACAGGTCAGGCTGCTGAGCGTGGCCGTGTTGGGAGCGGTTTGCATCTGACAGATAACTTTTGAGCTGTGAGCATGGAAGACGACAGAAAGTTGGCAGTCCTCTGGCTTTGGAGAACTTCATTGCATTAAGAAAAATCCAGTCTTAATGTAGAATTTTACACTGCCACTTCCTTTATTACTTTTAGAAGAAAACCACTTATAGAAACACTGGAATGATAGAATATCAAAAAGAAGGAAGTAAAATGCACTTGAAATCCTAATAAGCAGCACTGAACCTCAATAAACAAGGTGATATATATCTTTTCAGATACTTTCTAAAAACATAATCTTAGGCAAACTGGCTGTACAGGATATGTAACATTTTGTAATTTGTCAGTTAACTCCATTCCTAATTAGTATTTCATATCCGTTAACTATTCAATAATATACTTGATTCTAGGTATTGTAATTTAACTTTTTTTCATACTGTCATTCAAGGTGGGTTTATGGACCGTATTCTTAAAATTAATAATAAAAGTGTAAAAAATCTGTAATCCGGGAATTATGTCATGTATAGAAGTAAGCAGTCATATGCTTTTGAGAACAGTAGATAATATATTTATTTGCATCTGGACAAATATAAACTAAAATGTTAACAGTAGTTATTTCAGATCTCAAGTGATTTAATTTTTTTTGTCCATTTAAAAGAGTTTTCTTATAATGACTATTATTAATTTATTTAATTATGAAAGGTTGTTATTTAGCCCTGACTGATGTGGCTCAGTAGGTTGGTCATCATCCCACAAACAGAAAGGTTGCCGGTTCGATTCCCAGTCAGGGCATATTTTGGGTTGCGGGCATCATATTCATGCTTCTGCTTCTACCCTTGCCTTCTTTGGAGTAGGAGAGTGGCCTTTCACGACAGACCCCTAAGCCGTTGCCTTGTGTAAAACCTTCCAATATTGTCCTTGCACTTAGGATTAGAGCTAAACAATTTAGCCTGGAGGCCAGGCGCCAGGTATCTATCTGGTCCCTCCCTGCCTCTGTAAGCAGCTCTCACATTACCCTCCCTTATTCTCAGTTGCTGTTCTCCAGGCACTGGCCCTTTTGTTCCTAGAATAAAATCAAGTTCTATCCTGCCTCAGGGCCTTTGCATTCACTTTTCCCTTTACCTGGAATCCTCTTTCCTACATTGTCTCCTAGTTGGGTTTCATCTTAGTGCAAAAGTCCCTCCTCAGGGACGTCTTCTCTGGCCATTCGTTCAGATGACAGTCCTTGCCCAGGCACACTCCTCCTGTTTAGTGCTTCTCCCGCTTTATGCTCATTGCAGCATCTGTCCAGACTTGACCTGTTCTTGTTACTTGTTTCATTCTGTTACCTGGTGTCCATCTCCCCACAGACCCTGTTCATATTGTCAGTTTTCACTGGAACACTAGAATGGCTTCCAGCACATCACAGGTGCTCAATATACGCTTGCTGGAAATTTAATTAATCAAGATTATCTTTGTCAAGTGAAGGAACAGTTTCATCACCTATTACCACCTTCTCCTCCCAGAGCTGGTGTTTTTCTAAGGAAGAAGGAGGCAGTCATATTACTATTTCTACACCCACCCTTCCTAGTTAGAAACAAGATGATTTAAAAAAAAATCGGAATGGTCTGTTTCTCAGGACCCTCCACATGAGGCCAGATTCATAGCTTTTCATTCCAGACTGAGATCTAAAAAAAAAGGCTGCCCAGATTTGAAAAGAGAACGCTTGCAGGCTTTGACTCTCATACATGAGGCTGGACAGGCAGTCCCCACTTGACAAAGAGGTCGTGTTCCCGAGGTTTCTTTGTGTATGGTGTTTGTTTCCAGCACAGAATGTGTTTTTCACTGCAAGCAACGTCCCCAGACTAGCCCACAAAAGCCTATTTAACCTACCATGCTCAGCAGAAAAAAAAAGAAGATTGAAGTACTAGGAAACAAAACAGGGAGAACAAGTAAGAAATACAATTTAAATGTTTATCTTAACAACTAATGCTTGAGGAAATGCAGCTTATAACAGAAGAGGAGGGGCCACAGGGCCAGGGGCGGGGCCTAGGGTGTGGAAGATTTGAGAACAGGAGGCGGGGTTTGGGGGGCGAGCAGTCCAGCTGTTAGAGCCACACCTCAACCCTGAGTCTGATTGGCTGAGGCTGCAGGCAAAAGCCACGCCTCCTCAGGACACCTGGGGCTCGTCCAGGTTGGAGCCTGAGGGAATGATCACAATCATGCAGATCTACCTGCGTCAGAGCGCAGGTGGTCTGCCTCCCACACTTCCACCCTTTGAATTCTAGAGGTTAGAATCGGTGAGAGGGCACGCCCACACCTCCGAGACCCAAGGATGTGCTAATCGGACGGTTCAGGAGCTTTTCCCAGGGAACTTCTGCTTGAGTTACCCAAGTATAAGCAGGATAATACAACTTAAAATAAAAGGTTCAGTGTTGGTTTCATCATTCAAAAATCATAATTTCATCATGGAGATTACCACTATGTAATGTCAGGCATCTTTGCCCCCAAATCTGATCTTGGTGCTGTTACCTCGAAGCCAAAGCTTTCATTGCCCACAAGTTAGGCCTCACAAAACAGAGAGATATCTCCTTACAGGGGCGTTCTTCTAAAATTTCTTGTGTTGTTTTGCATGAGGAAGTGTTCTATGTGCTTGGGAAAGACCCGTTAACCTGAAACAAGTCCAGTCAACCCTGATTTTGGAAGCTCGTGGAGATGATCTTCTTGTATAACTGGCAATGAAGGATGCAAAGAAATTTAACACACAATCGGTTAGTTACTATTCTTAGAAAGAGAACCTCACAATTGTCTTGTCTATCATTGCTAATGAACTCTTAAAGATCACCTAAAAGCAACAGCAGTAGTTATCCTTGTAGCAGCGATGATCTCCATTTAGAAGGAAAGTACAGAGGAGGCAGCATTTCCAATGACAGTGTCTTATTGGGAACTTCAAGCGCTTAGGCAGGAGAAGAAAGGGCCCCAGCGATGAAGAAGACATGCACGTTGAAGATGTCTGCGAAGAGTTTAAATAAATTTGTTTTTCGATATGAAACTAAAAATAGCAATATTTATTAATTAAGATATTATTTCAGGAAATGTGTGATTTAAATATGAAGGAACCAAATTAATGTATTAAATATTACAGGCATTTGATTCTTTCATCTGCAGCCCTAATTGTTTGTATTTTCCACTGGGCTAATTCGGGGGCGGGGAATCTCATTGGAAAAATAAGGATCCCATTTATGCCGTCTCTTTGTAAACAGGCTTTGCATGTGGGATTCATCACATACATGTTTGCTTCCAAAGGAGGCAGAGCCTACTGGACTAAGAGTAAGAGGGATGGATGGACTCTCCAGACTCTGGTTCTGAACTCATTACAGCATGTCCTCTGGGCAAGTTCCCCCTCTCTCTGCAATGGCTCACTTTCATCCACTGAGAAATGGAAACCGTCGTACTTCTTATATTACTGTTTTTTGTCATCTTTATTATAAATATATAGACTCAACTATTGATTGCTTTATATTAATAGAAGCAGGGTCTGAGTCATCTCAGATGACTTCATCTGAAACCATTTTACATTTACTGTATTTTTGTATGAACCTATTAAATCTGACCTGCAATTTTATGTTAAACAAAATAATAAGATGAGGCCGTCAACACTGGCCCCAGTGGTTGAGGAATTGCCCAGGTGTTCTTTACTGCGGTTAGCTCTTCCCTGGAGCCCGTGCTACAGTGTGGGCAGCAGGATACTCCGGAAGGAAGGCTTTGGGGTCAGATGGCCCGAGATCAAATCCACGTCCCACCCCTTTGTAGCTGGCTGATCTTCAGCAAATTTCTCAATCTTACTTAGCCATGCCAGACTCTTTTCTCAAATGAGCGAGGAAGGTACAATGTAAGCGGGAATAACAAACCCACTTCATTGGGTTGTTGGGAGGATTTAACGAGGTCATGCGTGTGACATTCTAGGGCTGCCACTACAAAGCACCGCGAAGTGGGCGACTTGAAACAACAGAAATGTATTGTCTCACAGTTCTGTCGGCCAGAAGTCCTAGATCACGGTGTCGGCAGGGCCCAGGCTCCGCCTGAAACGTGTAGGCCTCTCCTTCCTTGTCTCTTCCCAGCTCTGCTGTCTGCCAACAATCTTTGTCATTCCTTGGCTTACAGGTGCCTCAGTCCAGTCATGTCCAGGCATGTGGTATGCGCTCCATGTGCATCTTCACGTGGTCTTCCTGGTGTGTTTGTCTCTGTCTAAATCTCCCTTTTCTGAAAGGACCCAGTCATGTTGGCTTAGGGCCCGCCCTCATGACCTCACTGCAGCCCGGTCACCTCTGCACAGATCCTGTTTCCAAAGGCGGTCACCTTCGGAGGCGCTGGGATTCGGACTCCAACTCATCCTTTTTTTGGGTGGGGGCGGTGGGGGGGAGTGGGTAGAAACAGGAGTCTTTTTTTCAATAATTCTCCAAAGCGAGAAGCAGTGTCTTCCTTTCTGCTGGCTAAAATCTCTTCCCTGCAAGATGTTATTGTTACAGAGACCTTGCTCGTCGAGTATGCTCAGATGTAAAAACATCAAAGTCTTCAGTTGGGTCTGTTCGTCAATAAACCTGAAAGCAAGGGGTCTGCTTTGTTTGCAGAGGGAGGGCTTCTTTGTAGCAGGACCCTGTCTGGCTATCGGTGCAGCCTGGCACGCCCCAGCCACCCCTCAGCTCGGTTGACCGTGGAAGAATGTAGAAGTTAGGAACTTGGCTGTTGACGTTAAGTAGACCTGGGTTCAGATCCAAGCTCCGTCACCAACGAGGCAGTCTCTGAGCCTCAGCCTTCTCTTCCGTAACATGGGGGTAGGAACACCTCCCAGGGGTGGCAGTAGGACTGATCAGGAGTGCCTGACACCTGGCTGAAGGAGGGAGGGAGGGGCTATTATCTCTCATATTTCACAGAATATTAAAGAATTCAAAGCTTAAGTAATGTTCCCAAGATCACATGGTAGATCAGTAACAGAGGCAGGGAAAGGATTCGAGTTTCTGGCCCATCCAGTTTGGTGGCCTTAAGTCTTGCTATTTCTAATTCCCACTTTTATTTAGGAATGGGGGCTGTAAACTGTGAATTAGCTCTGGCTTAGCTTTCCTCATTAAAAAAAAAAATGGGGCAACCCTTGCTTTCTAATCTTCTACTGCAAAAGTGCTCTGAGGTTATTGAGCCAGGCTGAAAGATGGTGGAATTTTCCCATGGGCACGTGAACACCCCTTTCTTCCCGCTGTTGGTATTCCGCAGCAGCTGTCCTGCCGAGCCTGGAGGCTCCAGCAGGGACGGGCCGGAACTCCAGCTGCTGGTGAGCCAGTGTTCACTATTTATAGTGAGGGGGGGTGCGAAGGAATGGAATTTTCCCCTTCTGAGTAGTTTTGATGCAACCAACAGGAAGTGGGCTCTGACAGATGCTGAATTCCTGTCTGATGACGAGAATGAGGTCATTTACAGTCCTTCTCACACCGGAATTGGAATCACCCGGAACATCTCCTTACAACACGGATTGCGGGGGGGCCACCCCTAGAGTTTCCACATCAGTACCTGGGGTGGGGCCCCAGAATGTGCAAGTCCTGGGGCCCTGCTGATGCTGCTCTGTAATGGGCGGAGGGCCCAGGGAGAGGCTGTCGTATGTGGCAGCAGATCAAACCAAAGGATGCACTGATGTGCACCCAAACAGCCTTTCTGGGGATGCTGCTGTCCCTGTTAAAGCAGAATCAGTCACTCCTGAGCCAGCATTGCTGGGGCAGGGGTGTTACTTTATAAAGAAAGAAAGCAACATAAACAAATAGGGCTCCCAAGAAATTTGTGTTTGGGCTATTTAATACGAATTATTTTTATCTCTCTATTTTCTCCAGTGAGAAAATGCAGTGAAGTTGGTCATTTTATCACATCATAATGTTTGGAGTCAAGGCTGGCAGATTTGACCTCCACTTTCAACTTCAAGCAGAGCCAAGCATGGGCCCTGCGGGCTGATGAGGTCATCCATGTTTGATCCAGGGCCAGGGAAGAGCCAGTGGGCAGGCACTGGAGGACTGTAGCCAAGCTGCTGCGTAGACCTTGACCTTGGCTTTGGCCTCTCAATTTCTTGCATGAGATTGCCCTGCTTAGGTTTTCTGCTTCTTTTTGAGTGAATTTGGGTATTTTACATTTTCTTCAGAAATGATTTATTTCACTCATATTTTCAAAACATTAGCACATATTTGTACAAATAATTCTTTTATAAGAATTATAGTTTCCTATATACAAATAGTATGTTATACAGCTGAAACTAATATCATGTTATATGTCAATTACATCTCAAATAAATACATAAAAGTTTAAAAGAGGGAGTTCTGGTTTCCAATATATGTCTGTTAATCCATTTTGTAATTCCTAACCTTATTGGTTCCCTCCCATTTTTCCCAACAGACTTGCTAATGGATCATTTATTACTGCTTATCGTTGCTGTTCCCTTTGTGAGCCAGCTCTGAATTCATCAAGGTGAGGACCTGCAAAGGTCTGAGATTTTACCCCACGTGCACACAGACAAGGTCATCTGCTGGTGGTCCCCCCCAGGTCTGGGGGGACCAGCATCATGCCAGCTCCCTCACCCCTCTTCCCACAGGTCCACACCACAATGCCCACTCACGTGGTGGTTTGAGTTACTGGAGGGGGATCTGAATCCCATGCTTCAGGCACTTGAATCTTTTTAAATGGACAGTAAGAACGCCTGCCCTTGGCTCTGGATGGAGGCGCTCTACCTCCCTAAGGTGCTGGCTGCACAAATCTCCTAGAAGAGACAGTCCGGAACACCAGCAGCCAGCGAGGGGCAGAAATGCAGGAGACCCATGGACCCGGCTCTCCCGACAATCAATGCCAAGCATTGTGTTTTCAACCTCACTATATTCTGCTTTCATTTTCAATTCTTTTCCAAGACTAAAAAATTATTCTTCCCCCATCTTCTTGCCTTAAATAATCACTTCCTTCACATGCATTGTCTTAAACTAAGAAGGTTTAACAGTGACGACTTTCCCTCTGAACCAACCTTTGACCATGTCTCACGGGCTTTAATACATGGGTTCCCCTGGTCATGATTTGCTATGTTATCTGGTTTTTCTTTCTTATTTGCAGAAATCAAAGGTTTTGAACAAAATCCGTCCATCATCTTTGGGCCTCCTTGCTCTGTTGGTTACTCCCAAAGCTATCATCTTTTCTTCCGATCCTTGTACATTAAAGCCAGAAAGCTCTTCTGCACAGGATCTCTGGGACTCGTGTGCTAGACAAGGTTACATTGCACTTCAGTGCAATCTAAGAGCAAAGGGGATTTGGAAGAAAAATGTTCAAGTGCTGACTTCGCGACTGCCTACTGGTAATCAAATAAACTACCTACGTTGAGTCTCACTTTTGTCCACAAATGTAGGATTGAATGACATTATCTCTAATGTCCTTTTCAATGTATGACTCCAAGAGATTTGGAACTGGTTTCTTTTTTCTTTTTTAATGGATTTTTAGAAAGAAAGAGAGGAAGGGAAAGAGAGAGAGAGAAACATCGATTCATTGTTTCACTTCTAATTTTCCTTGCATTCATTGGTTGATTCTTGTATGTGGTCTGACGGGGGATCAAACCCGAAACCTTGGTATATCGGGATGATGCGCTAATCAGCTGAGCTAGCTGGCCAGGGCCAGAATTAATGTCAATCACGCTAGCTCAGTGATTTCTAGACGGACTTGTTAGGTGAGGCAGTGTGGCCAAATAGAAAGATCTCTGGTCTTAGAAGCTGGAAAAGCTGAGTTCTACCCTAGCCCTAGGCAAGCAAATGCCTCAGTGTCCTCGCATGTTTTCTTGTGTGACACACAAGAGAGAAAAGTCTTATGGCCCTGGGGGCCCATTTCTTCCTCTGCTGTAGCAGGAAGCCCGCTCAGTGGGTCAGGGCCGGCTGATGGAGGAAGAAGCTCTTGCTGGCCTGGAGCCTCCCCTGTGTAACAAGGCTGCTTCCAGGCTCAGGAATCTAGAAGATAACTGGAGTTATCTAGATGAGATCATGCTTCCGTCTGCAAGGTGTGCAAAGCGCTAATGGCTCTGGGCCCCTCTCCTGGGGTCTCTCCACAGTGCGTCCATCCTCCGGTGCTGAGTCCCATGTACCTGTCTGGTGGGTAAGGGGGTGGTAATGGAGAGCCACACAAACACTCCCTACTTCTCTGCTTGTAAGTGTTCCCTCGATAGATCCCAGTTTCAGTGCACACCACGCACACTGTGAACATGTGTGTGCCTGTCCTCTTCGTACAACCGGTATGCATAATGCTAAGTGCTTCGCATGCATCATCTCATTTGATCCCGAGAAGCTTGAAAGTTAGGTATATCATCCCCAGTTCTCAAATAGGACAGACCTGGTGCTCCGAACAGTTAAACCGTTTGCCCAAGGCTGCACTGCTGGGGGAGGCAGAGCTAGAGCGTGAATCCAAATTGTCTGGACATCATAGACACTTTTCATGAAAATGGCACCCAATGGCCTTATTCAAACAAAATCAGTGTACGATGACAAATTTTTTTAATAGCGGAAGAAAGTAAAGTGTAAGGGAGACCTTTTCTAATTTGTCTAAAAGCACCAAATGGACAAGCAGAAGTCCTGATGTAGTACGACCATCTCGTCGGAGATAATTAATACATGGTGATAGAAATGCATATTTTTTCATTGAAATGTTTCACTCAAGACGCCTTTAACACTCATGAGAAAGCAAAGCCCAGGCCAGGGAAGGAGGGAGGGACAGGGCTAGAGGGGTGACCGCAGAGAGCCCAGCACCCTGAGCTCAGGGCCCGAGCATTCGGCTTCACGCAGCTCTCGCTCCTTCCCTCCCAGCCTGCTGACACTCAGCGCCGCCCAGATCTCATCGGAGAGTTATTGGGCACCGGTGTGTCTGTGAGCGTTCCACAGCCCGGCTGCGGCTCGAAGGAAAGAGTTTGTTGCCTTATTGTTCATGTGGGAATCTGTGATAAGGAACATCTGTTTTACAAAAGGCAGATGGGGGAGATCCTCACTTTTAAGAAATTAACTTTATTACATTTTATGAGCTAAAATTGACCCGTTCGATCCATAGCGCTTCAGACACACACGGGATTGTAGAGATCCCCTACCTTCCCGCGAGCACTTTGTTACAAAATAGCCTTTACTTCTTTTCCATAAGGCTCAAATGCCCTACTTCCACATGCTATTTTCAGTTTTTGTGAGGAAAATACTCTTCGGAGATCTGCCAGCCCTCATATTAACTCATTCTCTTCTCTTTCCCAGGGCTCAGCATGGCATTCTCTGGGGTCCAAGCAGGGCCCAGTCTTCCAGATTCTTCCTTGACTCAACTCGCTTCCCGTTTAAACAGATTATCACTTCAGAAGAGCCAGCAGCCCTCAAAGTGCCCCGAAGGTTTGCCATAGCAAATGTGTGTGTGCACTTTCAAGGCCCAGACAGGCACGTGCGCACGCCCACGGCTGGGTGATGAGTCTGAACAGTGAGGTGAGCGTTCATCTGAGGCTGTAGAGTGAAGCACAAGACCTTGCTGTCTCTCTGTAAATCCATACACCTAAATGCAGCTGCCTGGAGAGCCGCATGGAGATGCATGCACATGTCCACACACAAAGAGATACATTACGCAGAGAGGGCCGATGGATGTGTGGAGGCCTTCCTGTAAGAAGCGTACAAAAGCCTTCATAGACTCATAAGTTCAAAGGAGGGTGCCAGGAACTAGGAGGAAGGTGAAAGTGGCACAGGCTCAAGAAGATGACTGTCTTAAAGAATGAGTTCACAGTCAAAAGCCGCATAATCGGGCCCCAGCGTTTCAGGTAAGGGTCGTCCCTGGATTGGACTCTGGGAGAGAAGCGATGCCAGCAATGGGATTTGCTATGACTTCTGAGCACTGCGAACAGAGGAACTGATCTACACCGAAGTGTCCCTAGTAGGAAGGTGGTTTTATGCAAGTTGTATGAATGTTACATCTTAAGTTAATGTCCTTTAGGTCTACATATTTCCCATTTTACTGATTCCAAGTTCTTCCATATTAGCCTTCTAAGAATTAATTTGGTTCTCTGAGACGTCTGTCACTGCTGCTCAGCCCAACAGAAATTTAGTAAGGCCCAAAATAGTTCCCTGAGTTTTTGTTTTTGTTTTTTTTTTTTTATTGTGTGTGTGTGTGTGTGTGTGTTTGGTGTTTCCTAGGGAAATATTCAGTCCAGCACATCTCCCACTGCAAAATAATAAGTGTATCCTGGTGGCATATAAATTAGTCTCTTGAGAGTTTGGTGAATAAAAATTTACTCAGTAAAACTTGAGCTAAGAAAATTGAGTTTCTTATCTTTAACATCAGCCAAAATAGAGCTTCCTCAGGGAATTCACCCTAACCCCTTCGTAGGTTATAAAAAAAAAAGAAAAGAAAAGAGAGCAAAGAAAACCAGATCTGCCATGCAGCCGTGCAGGGGCGATCTGGAATGATGCCGTCAAACCGAAAAGAGAAGGACTCTGGTCTCCAGGTAACGGACCCCTTGCCGGCCAGGTGGCTTCTAGTGCTTTGCTTTGCTCTGTGTGGAAGAAGAACCTAAACACACTTTTAGCCGGTAGGCCATAAAATATAATGTTAGGTGTTAGATCACTGTGTGATTGTTGATCTATAACTTGGAAGGCTTTGAGATAATTAAGTGAAATCGCACAAAATCCATTCCATTTTTACCCACTTATTCATGTCAACAACGTTCTCTGGTGCTGTGTCTATAAAAAAATAAAATTAAGAAAAGCATTCATAATGAAGCTTGCATCATTTAGGTGTAAGTAATAGTAATTTAAAAAAACTAAAACCAATTGAAAAAAGAACAATTTCATTAAGAGATACATTTCCAACAAAACCTCATTTTTCACATTTAATAAATATATGTTATTTTGTTGAATTGTATGCTACTGATAATAGTAATAATAATTTAATCCAAAATAAAAGTTTTGAACACTCAGAGCCTTATAGTTACAGGAAATTTACATAAATTTGTAAATTTTCAATGTCTATCCATATGTGTATTTATGGCAGACACACCTGAAAGAGTGTCAATAAAATGCTTTGCAGAATAAAATGTATTAGTTACCCTGACACACAGTTCAACGGAGGAGCTAGAACGGAAATGAAGGCTCCAGGAGAAAAGGGAGCAGCACACAATTTCCAATAGTCAGGAAGAGCTTCGTCTTGTGTTTTTAAGACTGGATGTTGTGGCTTTCGGATCGCAGTGGTTTTTACTAGCTGCACGGGTCTATCAGAAAGCGTCAGGATGTACAATATGCCAGGACAGCAGCTCTCAGCCTGAGGCTCCTGAGCCAGCAGCGTTGGGGTCACCTGGGAACCGTACAGAAGTGCTCGTACAGGCCCAGCGCCGGCCCCACTGAGTCGGAAACTCTGGCTTTTAGCCCGCCCTCCGGTGGTTCTGACCCAGCCAGCTCCTGTCTGGGAACCACTGCGTCAGACATGGCTGCCTCTGCAGGCACTCACACTTACGATGAAAATCTTTTCACGCTAATTTCAAAGGTGTGAGGGGACACAGGGCCTTACAAAGTTTCCTTGAGGCATATGCAAGCGAACAGGCTTGAGGACCGCTACACCACGCCCTGCACTTCTTTCTAGCTTTAAAGAAAAGAGAGTTTCTCCCTGAGGAGGAGGAGTGCACGGGACGAGCCTCCAGGATGGTTTCGCGAAGGAAGTGGACACGAGTTGGACACTCGGGGGAGAGAAGAGCGTGGCAGGCCAGGCGGACAGCCTGAGGAACACGCAGAGGTGAGGAGGAGGGGACAGGTGCGCCACACTGGAACCTGGAGCCTGCGGGGACAGTAGTTGGAAATAAGTTCGGAGAGACAAGAGGGAAGGGATGCCAGGACTTTATCCTGAGCAGGAGGGAGGTGTGGTCAGAGATGTGCTTTGTTGGAACGAGTCTGGCGTACCCCAGGCGGGAGAGACCAGAGGCAGTGAGGCCAGGTGATTGGGTGGTGCCCTGGGGCCCATCCTCGCCCCAGTGGGTCACCGCCCTCTGTTAGCTGCAGCAGTCCCTGTCCTTTATCGCAGAGAAGCACAGGTCATGCCCACCTGGGGTATGATAAGAAGTATATCTGTTAAAGGTGAGATCATATGGTATTTGTCTTTCACTGCCTGGCTTATTTCGCTTAGCATAATGCTTTCCAACTCCATCCATGCTGTTGCAAAGGGTATGAGTTCCTTCTTTCTTTCAGCTGCATAGAATTCCATTGTGTAAATGTACCATAGTTTTTTGATCCATTCATTTACTGATGGGCATCTAGGTTGTTTCCA
>CM052545.1:10883098-10911417 GCA_028533065.1 Trachops cirrhosus | reverse complement strand
TACTGTATAAATGAATGGGGCGCCCACCTCGTCCGCATGAAACTTAGCTTCTGTTGGGGAGATAAGAAGAATACGCAACTAATGGCACCATAACATAAATGGAACCAAGTGCCACCCATTAGTGTCACATGGCAGGTCTGGAATATTAAGATCCATAAAGATTCTTTTCTCTTTCATCCCTGCTGTATCCCTACCGAGAACGGTGCCTGGCATATGGTAGGCACTCAGTAAATATCTCTTGAACGAATATCAGAGACAAATAACAGCTTAATTGAGGTAGGAGAGATGGTGTACCTCTGAGAGCCAAGAGTTTTGTCTAAAAATGTGATCCTGTTTGGTCCAAAGTCTGCTCGGTCGGCACCCGCAGATCCTGGGGCTGGAGGGGAGAAGGGAAGGCGGCTGGCGGCCCTGCCGACTGCAAGTCCTGTTGCAGATGAAAAAGCGCTGCTAATTCGTGACTCAGGGCCGGCCTGGCTACTGCCCACCTGTAACAGGCGTGGTACTTCCCTGGCGCACAGCTGTGCCTTCCTTATACCTCTGGTTCCATTTGATGTTCTCCCTTTTGTTTGTTTTGCCTCCACTTCCTCACTGTAGGGGTTCAAGGGTTGGGGGGGCTGATCAAAGAGAAAGATTTCAGCATGAGAGGCAGCAGCACCCAGCAAGCTTTGGGTAGGGTGTGGACAAGGCCGAGTGAGAGGAGATGTCCTCCCAGCGTGTACCGTTTGCGGCACGGAAGCCACCATCCGAGACGGGAAGTGGGTGGGGAACTCCCGGGAAAGCGGGGGATCAGAGTGGGTGCCCACGTCTGTGTGACTGGGACACAGTGAGGAGGGTCTGGGCCGAGGAGCTCTGAAGGACAGCAGCCATCTGGGGTCTCTGTGGTCCTGGGATTATCTTATCCACTGCTAGCGGGTGAAGGGTGAGGTGTCCCCTTGAGAGGAGGCTGTAAATGGCCGAAACTCTGCTTTGTTTCGGCTACTTAAAAAACAAACGGATGTGTAAAAATTGGAGCTTAAGGCCGGCGGGCTGTTGAGGGAACAGGTTTCAGCATGCAGTGAAGAAATAAACGACCTCCAGACATCTGGTTACATTTTTTGTGCATCTTTGTAAGGGACTTTGTAAAAAATATTTTTTATTGATTATGCTATTACAGTTTTCCCAATTTTCCTCCTCTATCCCTGCTCACCTGCCCCCCCAAACTCTCCGGCATTCCCCCCACTTATTTCACGTCCATGGGTTGTACACATAAGTTCTTTGAGTCCTCTGTTTCCTGTACCATTTTTTCTCTCTCCCTGTCTATTTTATGCCTACCAATTATGCTTCTTCTTCCCTGTACCTTTTCCCCCCATTCCTCCCTTCCCCTTCCCCACTGTAAGGGACTTTTAATCCTTTTTTCACATGAGATAAGGAAAAAAATCGAGAACGGATGCACTGAGCTCCCTGGTGACGGGTGCCCGTGCCTTTATGCCATGAGCAGCGGAGGAGGCTGTGGGCTCCTTCCGTGTTGGTGGCGCTCAGACCATGAGTTCACATCTCTAATGTCCTCTGAGCTTTGGGGAGAAAGGTCCTTTCTGACGCTCACTGTCTCATCTCTTGCAGGTTGACAGCAGGGACTGGGCCCTGAATGGGAACACCCTCTCCCTTGACGAGGAAACGGTCATTGACGTGCCTGAGCCCTACAACCGCGTGTCCAAGTACTGTGCCTCCTTGGGACACAAGGCGAACCACTCCTTCACTCCAAACTGTCTCTACGACATGTAAGTGTGACACGGGGCTGTTGGGCGGGTCTGTGCCCCGGGGTCCTGAGCCAGGAGAGGCATGTAAGAGGTGACCCTCTTCTCCTGCCCCAGAGGTGGCTGCTCCCTCTGAATATCCGAGGGTCCCCTGCCCAGGGCCTCACGGCTGTGACTGGAAACTCGGATTCTAAACGACCCCACTCCGTGGATCTGGTGAGCTAAGAAATGGAAAGTACTTTGAAGAGCAGGCATGCTATCGAAATAATATATTTAGTGGTTGCTGTCTTCTTGTAGGTGTTTGGCCTATCCATTGCCTCATTCTGGATAATTAACGATAGTGCTATGGGAAATGATAGTGCAAATTGAAATTACTCTGCATGTGGGAGAGTAGGGAAGGCTTTTACAACATGAAAGGAAGAAGGAAAAAATCCGAAGCATAGGGCATGTGGTCTCAGTGCCGTGGAAGACCCACGAAATCAAAGAATCCCTAGTATTTGACAGTAAAGAGGAAGGAAGTATTGATGCATGCCACGACATGGATGAGCCTTGAAAACATGCTGGTGCCAGAAACCAGTCACAAAATTCCATTCCTAGGAATTGCCCAGTATAGGCAGATTCATAGAGACAGTGCAGGTCAGTGGCTGCCTAGAGCTGGGGGACTGGGGAGAAGGGGGTCGATGGCAACTGGACATGGGGTCTGAGGGTGATGAAAGGTTTTAAAATTTGGCAGTGGTGAGGGTTGCACCACTGAAAACTACTGCATTGTACGCTAAATGGGTGAATGTTACGATCATGTTAATTATATCAACACAGCTATTATTTTTTTAAATCAAATAATCCTACCTTCCTCTCGGAGGAGTTTCAGTCTCCTCTTCCAAATGCTCATTGAACCTCTTCTTGGAAACCTCTGTTGATGGGGGGCTTACTATTATCCACAAAGGTGGCTGTCTGGACAAACAAATAGATATTCTGGAATTAGCGTTTGGGCTCTCTGAATGTTCTTTTGTACTGAGCCCACATGGGTTTCCCTGTAACGGCCAGCCCTTGGCCCTCCTTGTCTCCCTTTCTTTCTGGTGCAGTATGTCCATGTCTCCACATAGTAGTAGCCCTACAAATATTTTAGTAGTTTTCATGTGCCCCCTTAATGCTCTCTTCCCAAAATCAAGCCTCTCTGACTTAAATTCCTTAAAGGGTTCAGTTGGGACTGTTTACACTCTCACTACAGCTGTGCTTAGCTCAGCCGCAGAATGCCAGCACTTCCTGGGAGCCCGAGCCGCTGCGTGCACCCGCCCCTGCTCAGCTGTAGCTCGGATCCCTCCGCCGCCCAGCTTGTTAACATAAGTGCGATCCCATCGTGCACATTTAATCTGTCGGAAAATTGCCAGGATTTGACTGTCCCTTATCGCATCCCTGAGGAGGCTTAAAAATGCTTCTGGCAGTGACTCGCTCTCCTTGGCAGTCGGCAACAAGCACTGAAGCTCCAACTTCTGCTTAAAGGGCAGGTAGAAATGGCAAAGGAAGCGTGTCATGAAACGAAACTGATACTCTTATTAACTCCGAGGCTCTCGTGGCCAATGCGAATTAGGCTGAAGCATCGTTCCAAGTTGCACACAGCTTAACAACAGCCCTTTCAAGCAGTGGTGGCAATGATAATAAAAGCTACTTCAACGGCTGTCTTAAATCAACTCTGTGATTTCACTGCAAGGATGTAATTTCTCTCACCAAAAAGAAGTAGGAACAAGAGATAAGAGAAAGGAGCCGTTTGTGCAAAATCAAGGTCCCTGTACTCGTCAGGGTTGTGTTTTCAAGCCCAATGCAACCAATTAGTTATTTGGGGCAGCGGGGAAACTTTGTGAAGAACAATCGAATGTAAAATTCAGACATTGATTAGCGGTGTTCCTAAAACCATGGAGCCTCACACTCCACATCAACACAATGATGCCTCTGTAAGCCGTTTTAACTGCAGCCGGGCACAAAGTGCAGACGACCGTCACGCACCACCTTTCAGGCTGTGAGCACAGGTACCCTGGGGAGAAGGGCCTCCGAAACATTCCCTGCGCACTTACTCTGGGGCCGCAGGGCGCCGCGGCCTCTCCTGCAGGGAGCGCGCAGTGCTCCCAGCACCTCCGCTGCCTCCGCTCTGCTCCGTTACAGTCCCAGACCAGAGACCGGAAAGGCCTATGTGTTCTTGACCGTTGTGTTTTAGTGCCTGCGGCCTTGAAGAACCAGCACCTGAAGCCGAGTGCTTTCTTTTCAGTCTGTCCATTTTCCATTCTCTGAAAATAACGGTAAGGAGCAAGAAAACGAAGAGAAGTCACAGACTTCTCACGGGATTTTTTCAGCGCTCCAGAAGATTAACCAGCTCCATTAACTAGAGCTCCGTTTCAGGAGTATTTGTTTTAATGAAATACTTTCATTTGAGAGAAAGACTTGTGATTTTAATAAGGAATTCCTGAATCCCTGGTCCAGGGATCTGCTCTGTGATGGAGCACAACCTGAGAATTCCGCGCACGTGCACGCGCACGCACTGCCATGTGCACGCTCACACGCATGTGCACTCTCTCACACGTGCACGTTCACACACGTGCACGCTCCCACCGTAGTAACCAGTATCAGTTGAGTCCTCACTTTGTGTCAGACACTCTGTGAGGTGCACGTGGCCCTATTTTGCCGCGACAACCACTCATGTCGGATGAGACTCACTAGCATCGATTCTGCAATAAGGACAGTGAGATTCAGAAGCACGAGCTGAGCTTTCCAAGAGGAGGCAGTTGTCACGTGTGCAACCAGGACCTGCAGTAAAGCCGTCCGACCCCAACTCTGGGTGCTGTGGCCACCCTGACACGACCCCTGGTTTGGGTGGCCGCAGCAGCCCCCTTGAATGAGGTTGCCATTGTTCCTTTTAACCCCACACAAAAGATGTCCCTAGGCCACAGACCCATTACTTTCCCACCATTGATAGAGAGGGAACCAGCCAAGGACTCACTTTCCTGCCCCATGTGCCAATCCAATTTTAGGTCTGGGACCTTCTCCTCCGATGTCGCAATGCCTTTTGTTCAAAGTGTGACCTTAAATGCATGACCCTTTTCTGACCAGATGCATATAAAACAAGCTTATTTCTTTTTGGCCACGCCTCACATGCCCATTTTGGGTTTCGGCAGGTGCTGGGGGAGTCCATGACTTACGTATTTCCTGTCCTGCTGAAGAGCACCGGGCAGGTGGCTGGCTTGGGAGCCTTGGGCAGAGGAGCCTCTGAGAGGCTCCGGGACAGGAGGGGAGGCCGCTTCCTTCACAGGAGGCTCCCCAGGGAAATGTTAAAGCAGGGCGGCAGGAGGCCTGGACTTCCCTCTTGGACAGAAATCTTCATCTGTGTTTTTGCTAGAAAAGAATACGCCCTCTATCTGCATAGGGCGGAATACAGAGTTTTTCCGCTTTGGAAAATCCACAGGGCTCTTTCTTACAACTCCAGAGTGCCCTGCTGCAGTCTCCCCTTCCCCCACCGGCACCACCCAGGCCCAGCAGGGTGGTCCAGTGAGCTGAAATGCGGGCAGGCTGCACTGGATTCGATTTCTCGTTAAGGACAGATTTTTGTTTTTGACCATGATTGTTGGTTTATAAATAAAGTGTGCCAAATGTGCTGGAAAAGGAAGAGAGAGTAATGCTTTTGAAACTTTAATGTGGCTGTGAATCTTCTGGGAGTGGCATCAAAATGTAGGTGCCAATCCAGTAGGTCTGGAGAGTCCCCTGTTAGCACCTCCGGGGTGAAGCTGATGTGGGGACCACACCCTGAGGACGCACCCATGGTGTCAGGAGAGAGCACGGGGGGGCGGGGAATGACTTCCGCATCAGCTCCCCACACCCCAGCCTTTGCTTCTAACCCTTCTGGGAATGACTGTGTACATCTTGATGCCTAGGTTTGTCCACCCCCGTTTTGGGTCCATCAAATGCATCCGAACACTCCGAGCTGTGGAGGCCGACGAGGAGCTCACCGTGGCCTATGGCTATGACCACAGCCCCCCAGGGAAGAGTGGGCCTGAAGCCCCCGAGTGGTACCAGGTGGAGCTGAAGGCCTTCCAGGCCACCCAGCAGAAGTGAAGGGCCTGGCTCCGGGCTTCAGAGACCTGGAATAGAAACTCGGATCTATGCACTACGTTTATCCAATGACGGGACAACCAGGGACTGCTCGTGCTGTGACATCACATCCTCTCACTCTGCGTCCGCGACTCTCTCGCACACTAACTAGGTTTGACTCCATCGCTCATACCAGATTTAAAATTAGCTAGCCTTGCAGCAGCGCCCTACAGAGAGGGATGGCCGAGCACTTGACACAGCATGATGTTCTTGGGTGGTTCAAGTCCAAGTCTGGACCCCGTTCAGAGATGCCAAATGATCAGACTGTAAAAGGGAAAGGGGGTTTTTCAGTCATTTTTAGTCAGTGGTTTTTCCATGATGTTTTTTCCTATGGCCACTGCAAAGTGTATTGTTAGCACACCGGCAGGTGGGCCATATGGAGGATAGAGAATTACTACATTTTTATTCTCTAAATGTAGTATAATTTGCCTTTTAACCTTTGATCTGTATCTTGCAATAGAATGGCTTTGTTTTTTTTCCCTCGCGAACAGAAGCCCACTTTTTGAGTCATTTCACCCCTCAGTCCTGTTCTCTTAGACACTTTTTACAAGAAAAAACTTCCAAATGGAGTTTGTGTCAGCGCCAGTATGTAGGTCTCTCTGGCTCTTTCTGTATCATTGTTTTATTATTATGTCCTAATATAAAGAGCTGGCTCCTAGAGCCAGGGTATTATTATAGCATTATTATTCTCGCATGCAAACAAAGATATCTTTGCGTTAAGATGTGAGAAGAGTTTACTTTGTTTGCATTAAGTTATGGAAGAGTTGTAATATATATTTTAAGAAAGAAAAGAGGGAAATTAGTATTTCTAAGCAGTAACTGTGGCAACTTTGCAATATCTTCAGTAGTGCTAGTAATCCTTTTCTTTGTGCACACACATCAAATGTACATAACATACAGCAGCCTGGCTTGTGGCACAGTGCATCGAATTCAAAGGTCAAAGAGCAAACTTGAATTCTCACACAGAATTCACAAGTTGTGTTTTTTTTTTAATCACTACTATTATGAGAGACATCCTGATCACTAGGTAAAATCAAACCTGAACGCTAAAACTCTTCATCCGTGTAATTTCCAAGTACTTATCTGCTTCAGAGCATTGTGAATTAAGAATAACACCTGTATAGTTTAAAAGCAATGATATCAATAGCATTTCAGCCTTTTTCCAAGCCATGTGTAATCACAGCTGCAGAAATAAGGAGGAAAATCCCTGTTTTTAGTTTAGCTAATTAGGTATGTAACATCCCTGGGATTGCTCTGAATGAATTCTGAGAGTTTGGGGGTTTTGAAAGCACCCTCACCACATGCCACAGCTATGTCTGCTCCAGATGCCTTGGGGAGGCAGCCGGGAGGTCAGCAGCAGCTCTGACCTGCAGGTGTCAACGGTGGCACCTGTCACCTGAGCCAGTTTGGTCCTGAAAGCTAAAGCCTTCCAAGCTGTGGCCCGTAAAGAGCTCTGGCTGAGTAGAGAAAGCTTCCTGGGAGGGGAGATGAGTTAAGAAAAGGGCAGGTAGAAGTTTGATAGTTCTTATCAGTTTCACATTGCTCTTAGAAGTGCTTGACATGGGGCTGCTCACAGCCTTCAGTTCGGGCAGCCCCTGGGCACAGGTTTCAATGCTCCAGACGGTGGCAGAAGCCACTCTTCCCTTTTTTTTGCAAGGCCAAGCTTGCGGGAGCTCCCCTCCCCAGCGGGGCCAGAGCAGCGAGGTAGCCTGGTTCCAGGGAGATAAGCTGAAGGTTCACGTATGAGAGGTTGTCGGGGCTGCTGGAAAGATCTCCCACAAAGGACCAGAGAGAGTTTTTAGCCACCAGGATAGGATCGCTTCTATTCTGTAGAAAGAGACCGTTCTGGAAACTGTGACTGATTGGGCAGTCTTGGGGCGTGTATTCTGATTAGTGCATTGAGTCAAATGGGTCCCAAGGTGAGAGACTGTTAGCGAGAGAAAGATGGTTTTGATGAAGCCCCGTGGGCTGAGTAGAGGAGTCAGGTCTGGGAGGGAGGTCGGGGACTGGACAGCCAGGTCACGGTGCAGCCACACTCTGAGAGATTTCATTTCTGAGGCCTGTCTTGCTCTGGTTGAGACTGTAGTGGGTATAATTTCTGTCCTAATGGGTTATTCTAATTATCCAATTCTGATGGAAACTAACTTTCTTTCTTTCTCTTTCTTTCTTTCTTTCTTTCTTTCTTTCTTTCTTTCTTCTTTCTTCCTTTTTTTTTTTTTTGATAAAAGGGATCGAAGAGTTTAAGTAGTAATTAACCAACTAATTCATTGCATGTTGGATGATAACACTCCAGTTTAAAACCCAGCAGTGTGTTGACCTTCAGACAAATCAGAGGGAACACCCCTGAGCGGGGCCCCCCTCTCCGTCTCCCCCCCTCTGCCAGGTGCCTTCCAGCTCCTCTTCCTTCTTCTCCTGTGCTCTGCCCCCTCCTCTCTCGTCTGTGACAAGGCCTGGGTGTCTGGGAAACAACACCCCAGCTGGTCTCTTCCTCTCTGTTCCTCTCTCTCCCCCTTGTTCTGAGGTCCTCCCTTGCTGGTCTCTCCAGCTCTGAGAGCCCCCCGGGCCCTGTCTGTCTGTCTTTCTGGCTGTGTGGCCCTCTCTCCATTTCCTCTGTGTCATGTCTGGCTCGGTGGCTCCTGCTGTCCCCCATCACACACACACACACACACACACACACACTCACAAATGTAAGGCTTTGACAGGGGGTAGAATCAGAGGGGGCTTGAGATTCACTGACCGGAGAGGTAGGGAAAGAAGTCGAGGGGGTGGGCGTCCCCTAAGGAGTAACTGGTGAGTGAATGAGGGATTGTTGCTGGTTGAGCCAAAGTTGAAGGGAAAGCCTCAGGATGTACTTTTCTGCCAACTCTTTGCATCACTGTGGGTCACAACAAAAATGTGGAAGATTCCACGTGGTGGGGAATAAAGAAACCACTTTTGGTCTCCCCCAAACCGGCTGGCGCCTGGGGGCGCGCAGGGCGCCACAGGTCTCGAGGAGATTCACTCAGAGCAGTCTCAGCCCGACTCCTGCATGACCAGGCCTATATCCTTAGCAGCTTTTCTGTGATGAAATAGTCTCTTGTGTTAGGAATAGGAACTAATCCGTAAGAGTTGTGTCCCCAAATGGACTTCGGGACGGACTAACAAAAACAACTGCAGGAGCTGAATTTCCGATGCAAAGGAAAGATGAAATTAAAAGGCAACGGGCGAGGAACACTTGAGTTTTATAGGACCTATTCTTATTTTAACCTGCTTCCTCCCTGGTCTACCTGAGAAACTAAGAAGGGAATTCATTTTTCAAGACCTCTTGGAACCTGCCTGGGCCCTGGTTAAACTTCCTGTGCCCCAGGAGGTTCTTCACACTTGAAAAAGTACTTCCTTATCACCAACAATCTGAAAAGGCCAAGGTGGAGGCCAAGGGTAACCGTTTACCACATTCAGTTGTAACTTAAAATCGCAGTAACTGTGAACAGTGAACTCAAAGGTTGTCTTCTCAGTGACACAGTATGTGGCACTTCGGTGACTTTCCTTTCATATAAAAAATTTTAAGTCACTCAACTGCAAAATGCATTTAAGATCTTCCAAGAAGGAATAGTTTCCTGTTTTGCTTTGTTTTAAAACAGTTGCCTCAAGTTTCTGTCTTAAGAGTAGTGATTTAGAATCCAGACATCTTTCGTTTTAGGAAAACAAGCAAAACTACATTGCAAGACTGACCGTTGTGATGTGTATTTGCCACAGATCAAAGGTTCACAAAATCTGTTAAATCTACATCTGCTTGAGGTCCCCTGACAGACTGGTATTTTTTCTTTGATCCTTCCCTTCAGGAACTGGAGCCTCGGCATCACTTTTTTATCTAAAAAATTCTAAATTGTAATGGTTTTATTTTGCCAAATGTGTGCATACATATTCAAAGCAATGAAACAATTTCAAGCCATACAACCACAGAGGTGGGAACCCTTTTCACAAATTTTAATGTGTTTGTATGTAAATAGATGTTTGTATGAAATATTTTCATGGTAGAATGAATATATTTAAATGAAGTTGAATTATTCCAGTGCTGTTTAAACAAATTACAAAATTTTTGGTGAGAATTACCTGAGTCTATTGAGATATAATGCAGATCAATTTTGATTTTTACAAATCAAAAGCCTACAAATAACTCTGACCCAAGGCAACTTCCCTGTGTTGTTGCGTGTGGTGCCGAGAGAGCTTGTAGGTTTCCCCAGTGCCTCAGCCGCTTCCTGGTGTAAGTTAGGTGCTCGTGGAGGTGTGTCCACCTTTTAGTGACACCACTCGGGGCCTTCGGGGGCCTGCGAGTGGGTTCAAGGCATTAGAGACACTGGTGCATTTATCCAGAGCACAATTTCTTTGCAGGGCAGCAGAATCAGAAGCCAGACGTGGCCATGTGAACCTCAGAACCGGGTTCTCTGGCCGCCATCAACCGCCACCCTTACTGCCTAGTCACACATGTCAGGGAGGCTGCCCTCAGTGGAGTTGGGGCTCAGCCCCCGGGGTGGGACTTCACGGTTTTGCCAGCAGCCCCTGCTTCCTGGCCTCCACCTCGCAGAGAGGAAGGAGGAGGGCGCAGCTGGCAAGGGGCCCAGTTCTCAGCACAGTACGTTTCCTGTCTCAGCTCTGGGAGACTATGCACGAAGGCACCGAACTTCCGACCAGAGAGAGACGCCCTCGGGTAACGTCGGCCCTCGCTTCCTCTGTCTGTGACTTCAGTCCCAAGACCAACCACATCCCTAGGACATACCTCCCAAGTCTCCCGACTCTTAGGTTACTAAAGTATTCCTTTATAATGATTTTCAACCTGAGTGGGGGTTTTCTTTTTCAGCTTTGGTCCTGGATATAATGAAATGATCACTTTTATGACAAATTTCACTGTGTATACTAGCAATATGTACACACCTGCCAATGTATCTTAACATTTTGACTTGGTTACATTCTGGGTTACTATAATTAATCTTGATTCATGTATTGGGAAATACAGGGACTACGCAACGCCTGCTTATCACAGTAGAAATTCAGTTCATGGTTCTGAGCTCCCTACTTCAACAGCTTTTTCCTCCTGGGTTTTCTACATTCTCTTTTTATTGTGAAATGCATTTGAGGTTGTGAGGTATGTTTATGGATCGGAAGCCAGGGGTATGCTTTCAGCATTTATTGCAACCAAAAGTTAACCCCAGCACAGTTAATGAGCATCTTTGACTGGTCTTCTGTGGAATTTGAACTAAATCTATGAGCCTTATTCAATATCTATAATTCTATGATTTTTTTTAAATTATGGGAAATTAATGAAAGATGTTTACATGAATAACGTTTGCCCTTACTGTGTTATGAATGAGTTTTTTGTAGTGTGTCTGGGTGCATGTGCAAGAGAGTAGGAAAAATGTTTCTGAAACAAAACTTGACAAATATTTGTAATGAAAAGTAAATTTAAAGATTGCTATAATTGCGCTATAGAAACAATGCAAGTATTAAACAAAACATACAATCATCTGTCGTTGTCTTCCTTCGGGCGTCGAGGGCAGAAAGGGGTAACGTTTTCTTATGAGCCGCCCACCCGTGTACCTAAATTGCTAAGCAAACTTTACATTTTAAGTTGTCTAAAAATACTATTAATCATTTCCCGTTTTCAGAGCATTGTAGTAAGACCTGAGGAGGCGTGTGGAAAGATGAGGAGTTTGCCGTGTAAGTGGCATGACTCTGTATATACCCGTGCGTCCAGAAAAATCAGTGAAACCAGTCTCTCTGCTGGACGACACAGGTGGCAAGGACACTGAACATGAATGACAGGGAAACCACCTGGCAGGTGGGACTACCGAGGGAAACTCGCTCCCTGGGAGCGCGTGCAGATCGGGGTGGAGACACCTAAAGTCACCAGAGAAAGAAAAAAGTGGCTCTCCAACCAGCAGGACTCCATTTGATAAAATATCTTTAAAAAACAATCTGGCTGTTTGGAATTTTCTTCGAAACGCAGTGCAGGAGGAGGGGGAGTGGACGGGGAGGCAGACAGAGCCCCGTTGGCCGTGTGTGGGTGAAGCTGGGAGGCGGCGATGTGGGGGTTCGTTATCTCACCCCGTGTGTTTCTACGTGTCCAAGTCCCCAACAGTAAAAGGTGAAAGGAAAAAGAAAGCTATTGAGCACAAACATTTCAACGCAAGTGACACAGAGGTAAACATTACCTGTCCTAATTCTGTCCGAGTAATTGCCTGCCTTGAGTTTCCTGGCTCAGCGGCAAACTAACCGCTACCGTGCAAAAGCGGTTAGGGAGCCTGAAATGTTCCCTGCGCGCCAGTGGAACCGCCCTCGTCTGTGTCCCCGGAGGGAGCATCCTGATGGTGCCAGCACGGCCCTGCCGTCCGCAGCCTCGTTCTTTGGTACCTGTGACCAGGCCTGGTCTGGAGTCTAGTCGTGTGACAAAGTATGATAAAAAGGTTACCGTCTAGATAATATCACTAGGAAACGCGCCCACCCAGGCACGGGTAAACCCGTAGGGTCACAATTCACTGCAGGTGGTGAACGGTGGGGGTGCTGCCGGCCGCCTCTTGCCCGTGTGCACTGCAGACTCCAGGTACCTGATTCTGTGTGCGAGTCACGTGTCTGTCCGTCAGCCAGTGCCGGCCGCCTCTCCCCCATGTGGACTGCAGACTCCGGGTACCTGATTCCGTGTGTGAGTCACGCGTCCGTCCGTCAGCCAGGGCCAGCCCATGCACCAAATATCAGCAAGGCCTAACTTCTACATCGACATCATCTCCGCGTGCATGCACACAAACCCAAAATTCTACTGTCCTCCCCACGTGCCAGTGAATTGTCTTCTGCACCCCCTGGCATGCACACTCTTACCATTTTGTTTGGTGAAACGACAGTGTTTCCTAGTATAACAGAAGACATTATTATTTGATTTTTTCTGCTCATTTTTAAAAGGCTTTTTTCCATGCTGAAGTCTGGTCCTCGGCCGGGATGATGGTACAGGTACACAGGACACTGCACACAGAGCCAGAAGGACACTTCGCCAGTAGACACACCAGGACGCACATGCCTGGGATCAGCAGCCTGCCAGAGGGCCCAGAACAATGAAAGGGGCCAACCCTCGGGCGTCTGCACCCCTCCAGACTGGGGATGGGGGTTCCCCCGAGGCTTTAATTAAATGTTTCTTAATTTTGTTTTCATATTTTGAAGTCAAACCTTTTTTTTTCCCCTCAGGTGCCCCAAATTTTCACACATCTTCAAAAAGCACCTTGGTCCTAGACATAGGGCAGAGCTGCCTACCAGATAGAGAGCTAGCGTTTGGTGGGGGGGTGGGCGGGATAGGAGAGGGTAACTGAGCCAGTGGCCTCAGAAATGGAAATGGATTTCAAGCCCCAAACCTCTGTCTCCCTAAGGCAGTTGCCATTGCCCGAGTTCCAAAACCAGGGCTGAAGGGAGTGGTTCTAAGGCTCACAGGGGAAGAAAGGGTGAGGCATAAAAGCTGCTTCTAGGAGACAAGTTCCCCGCCTGTGCAGCCCAGAGTCAGGGGGTCCCCTCTGAGGCTTGAGGCCAGTAGTAACGAGATGTCATCTGAGCAAGCCTCTGCGCTGGTCTGTGTGCTCCAGATAGGGGCACACAATTTGGAAGTTCAGCAGCTTTTTGTTTTGTTTTGTTTCTGCTGTGGGGGAAATCTGAAATCATGAATATCTAATTTGAACTCAACTCATAAAACCAAGAAAGATATTGGCTGTAGGAAATTTAGGGATATGGCTCCCGTAGGACAAAAATACAATAGAAAGTAAAGAAGTCTGTATTAGAAATGATTTTGAGTCCTTTTCATGCTTTTGAGAGGATTTTGTTAGTTTAAGTCAACCCAGTAATTGTCTGAAAACATAAAAGGGGACAGGTATTATTGACCCAATTCTGCAGATGGGGAAACTGAGGCTGGGAGAGGAGTAACATGGATTGTAGAGGTCTCACCAAGTTTAGTTGGTAGAACAGGATGGGCCTTGCTTGCCATCATAAGTCAAGAAAAAAAGATGAGGACTACAGTGTTCTAAGCTCATTGCCTTTTTAAAGAATTGCTTTGTTTTTTTTAAGCTTTGCCAAGGAGTTAAAAGCAGTGACTTCATTTTCACTTTCATATAACGGAACTCCCAGAAGACACATGTTCTCAGCAGAGTCTGAAGGCACTACTGCTGTTTCACCGCGCTGGGACCCCGTTGCTCATTTTCACGAAGCATGACTCAGCCACCACATCAGGGGTGCTCTTCCTCTGCAAGCCTCTTGGAGCCAAATCATTGCAGGATTGAGAGGAATCACTCACAGATATGAGTGACTGTCAAACGGCGGACACTTTGGGGAAAGGGGAGATTGCGGAGGAGACAAACGACATCAACTACTAGATGCTGCCTGTGAGGAGGTCAAGACCATATGCAATCGAGGCTCCTGGAAGAGGAGTTGATGGAAGTCGTTTCCCTCCTCCCAAGGAGTGTTCTAGGGAGGAATGGAATGGAACTGGTAGGATTTAATATGCTTCATTATTTTGAAGATCTTGATTTCACACGTCATGTTTCTAAACCCAGTGTATTTTTGTAAGATTTTATTTATTTACTTTTAGAGAGGGGAAGGAAGGGAGAAAGAGAGGGAGAGAAACACCAATGTGTGGTTGCTTTTTGCGCGCCCTACTGGGGGCCAGGCCTGCAGCCCAGACATGTGCCCTGACTGGGAATAGAGCCAATAATCCTCTGCTTCGTAGTCCGGCGCTCAATCCACTGAGCCACACCAGCCAGGGTTAAAACCAGTGTATTTTGATACTTGCATTTAATGACTGTCAAAGTTAAGGGGGAAAAAAAGACCTCACAAAGATCCTTGGGTCCAAATAGAACATTGTCAACCGGGCTTATTAAACCTGAAAGCCAAGTTTTCGGCCCCACCCAGCACATTTTTACTGGAAGGCTGTACACAAAGCTACGCATACATTTTCACAAATGGATCCAAGTCTTAGTTTGGAAAATGTTTAAACAGAATGGGAACCTTGACTTTTGAAATGCTCCGATAGAAGCATTTTTAGAGGTGACATGGATTTTAGAAACAAAGCCCATCAGATGGAAACATGTCCAAACACCTACCAGGAAAAGATAGTTTTTCTAAAACTAACTCTTGAAGTAGCATATTCCTTAGTATGAAATACATATCCCAGACACCTGTCACTACAGAAGTGGATAGTAGAGTGGCGTTTGTGAAAGAGAAATGCGTACGCAGCACATCCTCCCGCTGGAAAGTCTTTCTCGGCCACGGGGTAACCAGGGAGCCGGCCAAGCGGCACCGATGGGAACGCAACTCCTTTTTTGGCAAAGCCGGTTTATTGAACTTCACGCGGGCAATGTTACAGTGACGTTATCCCGCAACAGGACTCAGTCCAGGCTTCGTGAGGACACAGCAGTGTGCCGTCAGTAAGCACTGCCGTTAACAGCGAACTACATCAGAGGCTGGGTCAGCTTCCTCTGCCGTTCTCGCACGCAGACTTCTCCCAAACGGACCTGATGTTTCCAGTGGAAGGCCACAGTTACGATAAACCCACACAGGAGTTACCAAAAGTGTGATCTGTGCTTAAAAAGTAATAGTTGTGTGATAGCCACCATTTTGGAAGTGATTTCTCAATAGTCAACGAAGTATTTTATAAATATTTTAGAAAATATCTAAAAGCTTTATCCCCATTCAACTAATAAGTATATTTTTAAAAAATAATTCATAGAAAAAATTAAAGTAAATCATTACAAATGATACAAATATTTTTAAATTAATAAATATTAAAGTGAAAAAAATAAGTCCTTTCACAGAACTGTAAAGAATAGTTACTACTAAGCTCTTACAAAAAGAAACAAATTCCTTTTTTTAAAAACCATTAATAACAGCACTGAACAACATAAATGTGCTTGGAAAGTCTGTAAACTTTCTCCCCCCACTCTACAAAATGTTTTCAAAAGCAACAAACAGCTTCCCTTCTTTAAAAAACGATTACGCCCAACACAATTATTACAGTTGTCACTATTTCACTATAAAAATAGTTACAAATCAACATGAATTTAGATAGTCAAATCATTTTTAATTCTATCATAAGAAAAATGGATTAATCTCTGAACCCAAATAAAGCCAATTCATTTTTCCTTAAGCTCTAATATTAAAAACTGAACAATTATTTTCTATAACTATTACTTTTACTTAGTTCATTTAATAGAATTACCTCATTTTCATAATTAAATTATCCAGTTAGGACCACCATGATGATAAAACAAAAATCCTAAACTAAATGAGATACATATTTAATTGGTTTCCCATATCCTGAAAATATTCTAAGTACAATCATCTTTTGGTTTCGTCTCCTCCAAAATGACCGAGGACAGCAACCTTTCAGAACTAACCAATGTGCGCACTTCAGCTGAAGTTCATGGCTTACGTTCCATTTACGTAACAGTTTCATATGCAAGCTTACTACTTTCTATGTGCAAAGTCTTAAATTCAAAGTAAAAACATCTAGGGGTAAAAAAACTGTCCCAAATATTCTTTCCGCCAGTGAAGGGCAGACAAGATTTTTAAAATATCTAACTTGTTTTTCATACTGAGGAGGAAGAGCATGTTGTGGCCATAAAATTAAAGATTTTAAGAACTGATGTACTGTAACATGTACTGTTACAGAAAACAGGAGTACACCCATAGCAATTGAGGGTATATGCTCAGAGCTACAATCCCAATGGAAGATGTGTTGGTTCAGCCGTGAGTCATGAAGTTGATGGGGGTGGGGGAGAGAGACTCGGTGCCAGATACACATCTCACAATCACCAAAAGCTGAGTCTCCTGTGACAGCCAGCAACCGCGCTTACCTACTTCCCCCAAGTCACAACTCCTCACAGGCTTTCCATTTGTTTTCTACTGTTTAAAGGTACCATAATAAAATACAAAGCACCTTATTATGTCACTTCATTTGCTCTAAAATTTCACTTATTTTTGCATATTTTAGTAGAGTTTAGTAAGAAAACAATTCAGATCACTTTTTAAAAATAACAATCATTTCCGCAGAACTCATTGATATTGATTAGAAATATCGAGTGAAATAACAAGAACTATTAGGAAAGTCATTCTTTAAAGACCGAGACTCAGAAAACATTCTGTGCCTTCTCCTCCCACTGGAACGAAAGCCTTGACTCTAAAATGTACCAATAACGACGCAATTAAATCCATCAATAATACAAAGAAAAAACTACAGGGGGAGGCCACTACAAGTTTTACCCTATCGAGAAAACTCCCTTTCAAAGGTCATACCTTTAAGTGTGTACTGAACCCTCGGGATTTTTTCCATCACTGCACACGGGACTGAGCAGCTGCTGACTCTCAAGATCCCCGCAGGCTCTCGCTGGAAGCCTCCTTCACCGGCTCTCACGGAAAAATGCTCTGACCCTCCTCCCCGGGCTTCACTTTCAACCTCACCTGACAACCGGATTTTCTCTCCTGTGGTCACAGTGGCACCCTGGATTATGTAAAGACAGAGTGAGCATGGAGACCATAAACAGTGACGCGGCAGGACGATCCGTTCCATTTGAGATTAAATCTTCACGCCGGTCACTCTCCTACTTCCAGCTCGTGTCTCTAGTCAGAATCAAACGGCGCGAGGAAGGCCGTCCTTCAGCACCAGCACGTCACCGCGGGCTTCGGCTCGGGCTGCAGGGCAACCCCGTCCCCCGGGGGCTGAGTGAGCATCAGTGGTTTGTGGCTCTTCAGCTTGTGAGCCAGGGTCATAAATATGGCTTCCACGTGGTCGTTGTCATTGGGGTTTTTAGCGGAGGTTTCGAACAAAGGCATACTGTGCGTGTCAGCAAATTTCTGTGCCACGTCTGTAGGTACCTGGATGGCGCTTCTCAGGTCACATTTATTTCCGACGAGAATCCGTGGTATGTCGCTGGCCAGCAAGTGCTGCTTGCATTCTTCTATCCAGGACGGCAGGCTGTGGAAGCTCGCCATGTTGGTCATGTCGTACACGAAGACCACGGCATGCACGTTTCTGTAGTAGTGCTGCACCATGCTCTTCCGGAACCGTTCCTGCCCCGCCGTGTCCCAGAGCTGGATCTGAAAATGCAAAAAGCAGAAAAAAAAAGGCGGAGTAATGAAGTGAAGACAGCAGACCCGAAAAGACGACGACTCTTCCAAACATCACCAGCTGTGGACCTGGCGGTCCATGCGTGTCCTCATCTCACCCTCCCAGCCGCCTGACACGGGGGCAGCACCCCCGTTTCCGGGGAGAAAACAGACTCTGAAAGATTAAGGGACTTGCCTGACCACCAGGGCAACCAAGCACCCCTGTTCACCTGCCTCTGAGAGGGTTCCGGGAATTTAGGACTTCGGTTTCGAAACGGCGACAGTCTCAGGCAAAGCTGGCTGCCCTATTCGGGACGCGCAGCCGATTCTCACCCTTTCCCAGGCTGAGAGTTGGGCCCGGGCGGTTGGGCGCCAAAGCCCAAGCACTTTCTCCCAGAGCTTCTGCTTCTTCCAAACTAAACTCCCTCTCCAACTTCACAAGCCCCCTTATTCAATCTGCCCACAGGTTCCTAGGTCTAACTTAATTCTGATGAAAAATATTCAGCCCTTTCTTATTCTGTCTTTTCCTCTGCAATGGATACAAATTGTTCTTCTTTTTCTTTTTGAATCCTCACCCCAGGGCATGTGACTTTAAACAGAGGAAGGAAGGGAGGGAGGGAGACGGGAGGCGGCGGGGGTGGGGGGAATATCAATGTGAGGAACATCAAACATTGCTTGCCTTTCGTACCCACCCCGACCGTAAATTGAACACACGACCTAGGTATGTGCCCCAAATGGGAATCGAACCCTCAACCTTTATGTATAAGATGATGCTCCAACCAAGCCCACCCAGCCAGGGCACCAATCAGTCTTAACTCCCTAACACAGTGCACACAAAGGATTACACCTTGAATGGGACAACGAAAAATTAGAGTGAAAACTCAACAACAAACCTTCTATAGGTTCCAACAAAACCTGGAGTCTGCATGTAAGGGCGGGCGCATTAGACTGAGGTTTTAGAGGAGGCGGTGGTGCTTAGAATGAAGTGTGTCTACAGGTCACCCGTCAGGAGCCTTGGCCCTTGTCACTAACCCTCACTCTCCTTCCAACTCCTCAGAACCAACAAACCCACCCCCCCACCCCCCCCCACCCCCGTCTTGGCCCTGGCTTTACTACCCGCTCCACTCCGTGTGTCCCTGGCCTCAGGAGCCACCAGTAAGAATTAAAAAAGAACTGGGAGAGGGTGGAATGTTTTCCTGGCTCCAAAACAGGAACTATCATGTACAGGATGTTTCTGCAGGAAAACAGGTTTTTCTAAACAACTCCCAGGCATCCAGAAACTACTGTAGCAAAAGCAAGGTCTTTCCTCAAAGGCAACAGGGCTTCTCTGCCCCCGTATCTCAGGCAGTGCTCGGAGGACTGTTCAATAAGCAGTATGTATTACATGGATTTTCCATTCTTGAAAAATTCCTTTGGTCTTATTTCGATGACTCCCAGCACATGAGACACTCACTGACAGTGAGTCCGTGGATGCCCCCTACACTCCTGCCACGCAAAGCGGGGTCCAGAGGCTAGCAGCAACATACCGAGTCGGAATCTGCCTTTCAAAAACACAAGATCCCCAGGTGATCTTAGCATGACATTTACAGTCGGAGAAGGGCTGCCTTAGAACTTTGCTAGATACAAATCCTTCCAGTCCCCAACTGTAATCTCCACATCAGCGTGAGAAAAGATGGAGCGTGCACCTTGAGCGAGGCCAGCGTTTAACCCACCATGGGGATGGGGCACAAGCCATCCCGAGGCGTCCTTTCTCCCTGAGAGTCCCCCGTCCGCTCACCTTGATGCGCTCTCCATCAATCTCCACCGCTCGTTCTCGGAAATCCACCCCGATAGTAGCCTCGGTGCGGTCGGGGAAGCGGCCGGCGCAGAAGCGGTAGGTCAGGCATGTTTTGCCCACATTGGAGTCGCCGATCACGATTATCTTGAAGATGCGAGAGCGAGCAGGCGGCAGAAACACTGAAGACCCCGACAGCGCTCCGCTGGACATGAAGCTCGCCTCCAGCGACGACTCCATTTCCGAAGCCATGCTCCCGACCCGCCCCAAACGGAGGCGGCGGAAAGGGGACGCAGACCAGCTGGGAAATTACGCCACTGCAAGCGAGCGAGTGCGCCCAGCCCGCGGGCTCGGTCGCGCAGGGTCCCCAGAGCCACCACCCCCAGGCCGGCCGCGCGCGTGCGCACCTTCTGCCCGGTCCCCGCGGCGCAGGTGAGGCGCCCGCTCGCCCAGCCTCGCGGTCCTTCCCCGCGGCGCGGCCGCAGCCCGGCCGCAGCCCAGCCGCAGCCCAGCCGCAGCCCAGCGTCACGCGGGCCGGCGCCCGTCTACCTTGGAGGGCCCGGGACCTGTCGGGGGCTCGACTGAGCGCGGAAGGCCAGCCTGCCGGGTGCTGGGCGGCGCGTCCAGGCCCAGCCCCACCACGTACGTGGCCTCCGCCCTCCGGAGGAAGCCGCGCAACCAGTCTGGGGCGGAGAGAGAATAAGGCCGCTGAGAGGTACCGCCCGGCGCGCTCTCGCGAGACGGCCGAAGAGCCGCCTCTGCCGGGGGCGTGCGCCCGGGGAGGGGCTGAAAGGTGGTCGGAGGCTCGGGTGTGCTGGTGGGCGCCATCGTCCAATTGTTGGGGGATTCCCCGCGCGTGCAGGTGGAGGGGGGTTTCCTGGGCCAGCCGCTGCGGGCTGCGGCATCGGCTGCGCTCCCTGCCTCCCGGCTTTCTCGCCCCCCGAAGTTGGGACTGCAACTGGGACTGGAGGAGCGGAACGCTCCGTCCCGCCGGAAGCAGCCCGAGGCGGGAAGCCCCTAGGGAGGAGCTGCGGGCCTGGGGAAACAGGGCTGCCTTCGGGCTTGGCTGGCGCGTGTTTGTAGGGGAGTAGGTGGGAATTAGGGGTCGCCCACCGCGTCACCAAGAAGGATTTGGTGTGGTGCCCGCTAGGCCTTGGAGGGTATCCGAGGGACCCTGATACCCAGCGCCCCTTTGACTAGTGCCCTTGGCTCAAGAAGTAGAATAGATCACTTGTGGGCCACTGGGGGGCCTAGAACCCTGGAGTCGTTACTAGACAGCCTCGCTGATGAGAATGAAATCCATTATGGTCTAGTGCTGTCCTACCCCTGGGTGAGGATGATGTAGCCATTAAATATTACTGAGTGCAAGCAGAAGTTGTCTTTGACAAAGTACTGTACCTAACAGACAAGACCACCCAACCTTAAAGAATCTTCTCTGGATTACCGTGAAGCCTTTAGAGGAAACCTACCATACTTTAAGTCATACAAAAGATTCAAAATGCGCAAACATGGCTGTTTGTGAAAAGTTGTTTTGCAATGACAAGACTTTTTTTTTTTTCTGTTTGAGCAAATAGGTCGTTTTGAAAGTCAAGGACTATGGAGAGGAGGACATGGCAGGTCTTACATAGAGGGAGGGGAATACTAGAGCACTAAAAGTTGTAGGAAAGGAGATAAAGTATTTGCTCCATTTGATAAAAGGAAAATGTAGTCTGAGCAAATTAGTGGTAGAACCTGAGCATGCCCAGTCTTAACAGGAATTTGCAGAGCATTATATACAGTAATTTCTGTTGCAGCAGAAAAACTTTATACAGTTACTAATACACCAACTTATGTTAGCCAGGAAAAAGAAAGTTTGCTCACCTGATTGAATGTGCATGCCAATTACAGTTATTCAGTTTCCTGTTGCAGGAACTGGAACAGGGGCTGGAAAATTCTAATTGTCTGTGAAATTATTTTCATGAAGATGAATCATCGCAGAAACTGTTTACCAGCCTTGGAACACATTGCTCTGATTTACTCTACCTATATCCCCTTCAAAGGAGAGAATCTGAAGATTCAGGACAAAAAGCAGTTAAGACTTTAAAAATGAATAATCATGTCATTTCAGAGGAGGGTGAAAAAAGTGTCAACATCTTTGCACCCCCAGACCTTGCTCTTTATTTTTATTTCTTTTTGTTGTTTAGCTCTTGCTGAACTGCATAAAAATTCTTTATCTTTTGTACATATCCAAATTTCATTCATATTTTACACCCTAACTCAAAAGTCTCTATTCTGTGAAGCTTTTTTTTTTTAATTAGTTTAGCTCAAAAGGCTCTGCTTTATTCCAAGTCTAATATGCTCTTGGGGGTACTGCTCAGCTGGCCTTTGAAAGCTGTCATCATGTTAAAGTCTCACAGTGATGTGTAGTATCTTATCAACTGCATTGTCAACTCTTGACTATGCACTGAAAGCCCATTGTTATTCAGCAAATGATGAATATGTTAGTGAAGTGAGGACTTTCTTGTGTAAGCGTTGTTGATTTGAACCCTCTACCAATTATAAACAGTTAGGCACCACTTATGGAAATACCACTGTAGGCCCTGGACATGGTATGAGTTTTGTATTTTCAGCTTGCAGTTGAAGAGACCCATCATGTGACTAAAGTATATATTATTCTTCTTAATTGAATAACCCCAGAACCTCCAGGCTGAAGGAGGTTTTACTATCTGGAAAAGAGTACTTTTTAAAAGTGGGCAAATTATAAGTCTTCTTTCTCAGAAAGGAGGAACTCCTGCCTTTTGTGACAGCATGATGGAACTGGAAAACATGATGCCAAGCGAAATAAGCCAGTCGGTGAAAGACAAATACCATATGATCTCACTTATAAGAGGAATCTGATGAACAAAATAAACCAACAAGCAAAATAGAACCAAAGACACAGACACATGGAAAAGACTGACAGTGGTCAGAAGGGAGAGGGGAGGAGACTAGTCAAAGAACATGTGTGAATGACCCACGGACATGGACAATGATGTGGAGATCGACTGTGGGATGCGGGGTGGGCTGGCAGAAGAGGGCAAAGGGGAAAAATTGGGACAACTGTAATAGAATAACAATAAAAAATAAAATAAAAATGTTGGAAACGTGCATTAAAAAGCACAATATGGGAGAGGGGAGCTGAATAAAAAGACTGAAGAAACAATAACCAAATGCAATGGGAACTTTAATGGAATACTGGGAATGTTAATAAACTATAAAGGACATTTGGGGGTTTAATTTGGGAAATCTGAATCTGAGTATACATTAGATGATTCTATTAGCTTTTGAGATTTCATAATGGTATTGCGGTCCTTTAGGAGGGTGCCTTTGTTCTTGGGAGACATGCTAAAATATGTCTGTGAAGTGTTAAAAAGAAAGTCTCTCATTTTTAAATTTTGCAGTTGATTATCTAAAGAAAAAACAACAGCAATATATTGTGGGGATTGTAACACATAGAAAATGGATGCCCGTAACGTCACAAAGGATGGGAGGGAAAACTGGAAATATCTCTTACGTTGTATGCGTTGTAATGTGGTATTTGAAGGTAGGCTGCTGAGTTAATGATGCACATTGTAAAATGTAGAAACACTAAAATAATAAAACAAGCATAGCTAAGCATCCAACAGAGGAATTAAAATGGAATAATACAAATTAGTCCAAAAGGAGCCAAGAAAAATAAAAAATAAAAATTTAGATTGGCCAAATAGAAAAATATTAACCATATCAAAAATTAATTGTCAATGGTCTGAACACTACAATTAAAAGGAAGACATAAGCCCTGGCTGGTGTAGCTCTGTGGATTGAACGTGGGCCTGCGAACCAAGGGGTCACTGGTTCGATTCCCAGTTAGGGCACGTGCCTGAGTTGCGGGCCTGCTCCCCAGTGCAGGGTGCGGGAGAGGTAAACACACATCGATGTTTCCCTCCCTCTCTTTCTCCCTCCCTTCCTCTCTCTAAAAATAAATAAAATCTTTTAAAAAAAGAAACAAAACAGGAAGACATACTTCTGTAAATAAAAGAGCAAGGCCCAGTTATGTACTCTTTTCCCTGCCCCTGACCAAAAAAGGCATCACTAATATAAAGACAGATAACTTCAAAGTAAATTGATGGAAAATCATGTAAACAGAATACAGCTGGAATGCCATGTTAGACTACATAGACTTCAGGAAAAGGAATTTGGCCTGTCTTCAAGATGAGATAAAAAGGGACATTTCATAATAAAATGTTCAACTCATCAAGAAGATACAGTGGTAAAGCTTCAAATTACATGAAGACTGACAAAACAGAAAAGAGAAATAGACAGATCCACAATTACAGCTGAGACTTCAGCAGTTCCCTGCCAGTGTTTCATCAAGTATGTAGATTTTAAAAATCAGTAATATGGCATGTCAACTATAATTATTATGCTCAGTGGAAGAAATCAGATTTTTTAAAAGGTATGTACTGTATGGTATCGTTTATCGAAAACTAAAAAATGCCGACTAATCTATAGATATAACACGCTGAGTTTGGCTGGGATGGGTAGGAAGGATAGATTACAGAAGAGCATGAGGAGAATGCCTGGGGTGAAGGATATGTTCATTGCTTTGTGGTGATGATTTCATGGGTGTGCACGCATATCTGTTGTGCATTTTAAATGTGAGCAGTGTATTGCATGTCAGTTACTCAATGAAACTTTTTTTAAAATGCACTTCCATTTGAGGACCATCAACTTCCTCTTTCATACCACTTTATGTCAAATCTCAGTATAACAGCAATGTAAAGTTTTAATAAGATCAGAGTGTGTATATATATTAATGGCTGGACCAGATAATGATGACAAAGATACTTATATGATTAGTTATCAACTACTATAGTTAAATGATTAAGTACCTTGCCTAAGGTAAAATGGTCCACAATAGCTTGAAATTGCTCAACTTTATTAAGGAATTTACTAGGGAACCTTTAAATTCAGAATGCAAGTAGATAACGGAATAGTCCTGTTACTACTTCATACAATGATGTAAAAACAGTTCACTTCCTGAGAGTAAATTTCATTTTAGTCAGTTTCTTCATTTAGATGTAAACTGCACAGATAACACTGCCGTCTCGTTTTGGAATACTGAGTATACAGCTGAAGCATTCCTGACAGTGTTCATTTCTCTTTCATGTAGCTGTTCAGGGACCACACAGAAGGCCCCAACCAATTACGTCTCCTTCGGAAGGGTGTGCATGTGACTGCCACAGTGTGGCTGAATGCCGCCCCGGATAACCACGAGCCTCAGCCCAGGCCGGTGACTGTGACTCCTACGACGACCTCGTGCTCGAGGCTCTGCTGTGTTACACACACACTGTGAGCAAAACAAAAACAAGGCCACCACCCTGACCGTGGCCCTAAGGAGGCTGGGTGGTCTGGCCAGGGAACCAAACGACTGGGCATTTCAGCACAGTGCAGTGGGTGCTGGGAGAGCGGACGTCCAGAAACCACGTAAGCCCAGAGAGCACCAGGAGCGCTGGGGGCTGTAGGGAAGACCAGCGGGAAGACGCTTATCCGAAATGACAGCACTGGGTGAGAGAACAGATGAGACGGTTAGGTTCGAAAGGTTAAGAAAGATGAGGTTCTGCAGTGCCTTGCCAACTCTTATCCTTGAAGCCATGGGGAGCTTTGGAAGGATTTTAAGCCAAGGAATGAGTTAGATTTTTTTCCGGAAATAATATTCTGATTGCAGTATGGAGAACAGGTTTAAAGGAGATAAGAGACTTCCGGCCAAGATGGAGGCATAGGTAGACACACTGTGCCTCCTCGCACAACCAAAACAAGGACAACAACAAATTTAAACACAAAAAACAATCAGTACTGACAGAAAATTGAACTGTGTGGAAGTCTGACAACCAAGAAGTTGAAGAAGAAACACTCAGCCAGACTGGGAGGAGGGGTGGAGATGGGCAGCCATGCGGAGAGGACTTGTGGCAAGGCAGTGGCTGGTGGACCCGGTGAGGGGACACATTGCAGTCTGGGTGGTCCCACATTCGTGTGCAGATAAACTGGGAGGAACACCTGGAGGGCGAGACAGGCCATGCAACCCAGGGTCCCAACACTGGGAGATAAAACCTCAAACTGAAAACACCTGTGGGGATTGAGCCAGCAGTGGGAGGAACTCCCAGCCTCACAGCTGAGTCCGTTGGAGAGACCCACGGGGTCCTAAGACGTACACGAGCCCGCCCGCCCAGAATCAGCACCAGAAGGGCCCAGTTTGTGGGAAGCTGGGGAAGTGACTGAAAGCCAACAGAAAGCGGAACCAGCACCATTGTTCCCTCTCGGACCCCTGCCCACATACAGCGTCACAACCCAGCGACATGGGTTGCCCCACCCTGGTGGACACCTAAGGCTCTGCCCCTCACTATGTAACAGGTGTGTGGAGACAAAAAAAAAATGACCCAAATGAAAGAACAGATCAAAGCTCCAGCAAAAACACAACTAAGCGACAAAGAGACAGCCAACTTACCAGATGCACAGTTCAAAACACTGGTGATCAGGATGCTCACAGAATTGGTTGAATATGGTTGCAAATTAGATGAGAAAATGAAGGCTATGCTAAGTGAAATAAAGGAAAATGTACAGGGAACCAACAGTGATGGGACGGAGACCAGGACTCAAATCAACAGTGTGGATCAGAAGGAAGAAATAAGCATTCAGCCAGAACAGAATGAAGAAACAAGAATTCAAAAACATGAGGAGAGGCTGAGGAACCTTCAGGACATCTTTAAAGGTTCCAGCATCCGAGTCATAGGAATACCAGAAGAAGAGGAAGAGCAAAAAATTGAAAACTTATTTGAACAAATAATGAAGGAGAACTTCCCCAATCTGGAAAGGAAACAGACTTCCAGGAAGCCCAGAGAGTCCCAAATAAGTTGGACCCAAGGAGGAACACACCAAGGCAAATCATAATTACATTAACCAAGATTAAAGATAAGGACAGAATCTTAAAAGCAGCAAGAGGAAAGGAGAGAGTTACCTACAAAGGAGTTCTCATAAGGCTATCAGCTGATTTTTCAAAAGAAACCTTACAAGCAAGAAGGAGCTGGAAAGAAGTATTCCAACTCATGAAAGGCAAGGACCTACATCCAAGATTACTCTGTCTGGCAAAGCTTTCATTTAGAATGGAAGAGCAGATAAAGTGCTTCTCAGATAAGGTCAAGTTAAAGGACTTCATCATCACCAAGCCTTTATTATATGAAATGTTGAAGGGACTTATCTAAGAAAAAGAAAATAAAAAATATGAACAGTAAAATGACAACAAACTCACAGTTATTAACCACACCTAAAACAAAAACAAACTAAGCAAACAACTAGAACAGGAACAGAATCACAAAAATGGAGATCACATGGAGGGTTATCAACAAGGGAATGGGAGAAAGGGGGAAAAGGTAAACAGAATAAGTAGCATAGATGGTAGGTAGAAAATAGACCATATCCATTGTAGGGGGAGGTTAAGAATAGTATGGGAAATGTAGAAGCCAAAGAACTTATATGTATGACCCATGGACATGAACTAAAGGGGGGAATGTGGGTGGGAGGGGGTGTGCAGGATGGAGGGGAATAAAGGAGGGGAAATGGGACAACTGTAATAGCATAATCAATAAAATACATTTTAAAAAATAAAAGAGATGAGATTAGAGGCAGGGAGTCCAAGCAGAGGTTGTTGGAGTGATTTAGGAAAGAGATGATGGAAAAAAAGTGATAATGAGACTAAACTAGGATCGTACACATGGAAATGGAGAGAAGTGGGTGGATTTCGAAGATGTCTTGCAGAGAGTATAAATGAGACTTGCTAAAAGCTAACTGTAGAGAATTAGGAAGAGGGAAACACCAAAGATGACTTCCATGCTTCTCACTTAACAACTGAGTGGAAAGAGGTGCTGAAAAAAAAATGGAGGAACGGGTTTCGAGAAAAAGATAAAATGAGTTGAGTAAGCAAAAAATCTGCATCAGATTTTGTATTAAGCTTGAACATTTCTCTCCAGAAACTGTTCAGATGATTCTGAAGCCTGTGGCTATGGGCACCTGATGATTGGCAGCTTCATCACGGCAACGCCCCTGCTTATGCATCACATCTTGTGCAGAGTTTTTTGGCCAAACATCAAATCTCCCAGGTGACTCAACCCCCTACAGCCCAGATGTGGCACCCTACGACTTCTGGCCGTTCCCAAAACTAAGATCTCCTTTGAAAGGGAAGAGATTTCACACTGTTGATGAGATTCAGGAAGATAGGACAGGGCAGCTGATGGTGACTGGGAGAACTGTGTGAGGTCCCAGGGTGCCTACTTTGAAGGGGACTGAGGTATCATTGTCCTGTGTACACTGTTTCTTGTATCTTCTTCAATAAATGTCTCTATTTTTTTGTATTACATGACTGAATACCTTCTGGACAGACCTCAGAGCTTGTCACTGACCCCAGAGGAGTCGGGCAAAAGGTGCACTGGGTATGTTTCAGGGAGTGCAGCCTGGATGAAAACACACATGCGCATAGAGTAGAAGGAAGGGGAGCGGAGAACACTGAGACGGAAAAGCCCAGC